>CM053787.1:988396849-989596849 GCA_028749045.1 Cupressus sempervirens | reverse complement strand
AAGAGGAGACATAAGGATTACTAAGTTGGTAATCTAGTTATGGTATACTTGAGGAAGGAATGATTTATAGTGGGTACCTACAATAAGCTAAAGATGAAGAAATTTGGCCACTATAAAATTTTGAAGAAAAAATGATTCAAGCAATGCATAAGGTGGAGTTACCATATAGGATTCACATTTCTACTATTTTCAATATTATAGACTTAACATAATATATCATGATGACGGTGCAGATGAGGAGTTGATGCTAGAGCCATGTCTAATTTCTACTTCTAAGAAGGAAGAGATAGAAGAAATTTTGGATAGTCATATGGGTCAAAGTACCAAAAAAAAGTAGTATGAAGAATACCTAGTGAATGGAAAGGATGACCAGTAGAAGATTCAACTTGGATATCTACAATGGAAGTTGCCAATTTTGTTTTTCCTCTACCAACTATAAAGTGACAAGGTCACTTTTCAATCTACCCTAGTTGTCTGATGTAAGAGCATCCAGTGGTGTAAGGGAAATCCTATATCACCCAAAAATATGCTTAGTGTTAGTTTCTATTTAAAGTGTTTTCATTTCTAGATACCCCTTTTGGTCAAATAACAATTCCAACTCTCATAGTTCCACTAGTGGTTTTCTAAGTTAGAGTTTTTGAGCACCTTGGGATATGTGCTAATGCAAAAAATGGGTTATTTTGTAATTTACCTATAGTTATAATGAGTTAGAGGGTTTAAGTTGGAGGGATGATTATTCTTGTAATTTGGAGCACTCTAGAAAAAGATTCAGGTCAAAAGACTCTATGGTTTAAAAGTTATTGCAGTTTTAAGTTGCTTGGAGACCTCTTAAGAGCACTTCAAACTCATATTTGAAGCACTAAATGACCTTTTTCAGGCCTAAAACATGGGGGATGAGAAAATTTGGTCCATATGTCTATAGAGCAATTGGAGTGCTTTACAAAAATGTAAACGGTTTGTCAATTAGAGTCTCAGATCAAAAGTTATGCCTCCTAGAAATTGGACAACCATTGATGGATTCTTCTAATTTTACATTGACTTCTAATGTGTTTTCTAGAACCTTATATTTTTGTGGTGAATTTCAAGTGGCATATTCTAGAATTTATTCCTAACCCTAAACCTAATTTGGGTACTTAAGGACATTTTTGGCATTGTAAATGTAGTTTTTTTGGAGTTTGGGAGAGGTACTAGAGGAGGATTTTTCTCCACAATAAGACAACATTGTAAGCCCATAGGGCATGTGTTTGAGTCAATTTTTATTGTACTAAATGTAATAGAGGATTATTTTTTATAATAATATTCTCCTTTTCCTATTGTGCTCATTTGTTCTTGGATTGTGCCCTCATCACAAGTAGTCCTTATTAAAATAGAAAAGATTAAGAAGAAAATAAATTTATGGATGATGCAAGAACACTTTTACACCCATGATGCTCCTGCATCATATGTCCAACCAATGTTTTGTATGATTTTCAAAATAATTAGTTGTACCACTATATTTGACAATATCTCTAGTCTTTGATGATGGTTGAGTATTATCATTCGAAAATGGTATTACAGTTTTTTTTAGTCTTTCATCAATCCTATTATGATGAGGAGCTCTACACATAATTTCCTAATTTCCTTCCAAAGTGTTATCATCCAAAACCATTCTCCTCTTGATAGTTTTCGATATTATTTTTATACTCAAACCCATCTATGATGAAATAAAAGATATTTGTCTGTTTTGAGGTACACAACTAGTAAGACTAGATGTCAGCATTACTCTTCTTGATACTCAAACCTCTCCAAAGATTTTCAATAATAGCATTTTGCATGTTAATTTTTTTTTATGTTGTGTCTACACCCAACAATTTTAATGGATTTGATGGCCTAAATTTTCACCAAGCTTAAATTTTTTGATGTCTTATGAAAATTGAAAAGAAATTGTGTTTTCATGATAAGAATTCCTTAGAATATTTAATTTTCTCGAGAAAAAGCCCTAATTAAATACTCATACCTTATGGGTTGTAAGGTTTGTATACTCTAAAAATTGTCCTAAATGACTTTATTAATTTAATTAATACTAGTCACATTCTTCTACTTATTTAATTAAATTATTTTAATTAAATAAGTTCATTTTTGTCTAAGTATTTAAATTTAATTTAAATACTTCCTAGCTCTAATGTGTTAATTTAATTAACACATGATTCTCCACGTATTTCTTTTTTAAATAAATTTTATTTATTTAAAATCCTCCATTTTCCATTAATTCTTCTAGACCTTGATTAAATTTTATTTTATTTAATTTAATCTTTATTCAAATCGCATAGAAGTATGTGCATTCATATTAGTTGTCATCACATCTTTTAAGCACATGTTGTCTACACCATAGAAATCTTCTACACACATGCCACCTCATCAGACTTATCCATTTATCTAGAATGTGAGATAAGGTGCTTAGTTGTCAATTCTTATCCTTATCTCCTATGCTTAGTTGTCAATCCCTATCTTTATCTCTTAGTGGGTTCTAAGCACATTCTTGATGCTTCCTCCATCCACTTTAAATAGACATCTTGTCTCAAGCATTTGACACCATAAGAGACACTACGAGAAGAATGGCCTAATACTGGCTGGGTTAGGAATCATTCGAAGTTCATCATTGCATCATCAGTCTGTCATTTTGGATTTTTCATATCATCTAGTCTAGGTACATTTTCCATTTGCATTCATACATCCAAGAGATTCATCCATTGTTGTGTTCCTAAGAGCATATCAAACATTTTCTCCATTGTTATGTTCATAATTTGAGGTTTGCATAATTTTGGTTACAATTTTATGCAACACACTTTGGCACGCCCTGTGGGACCCACTTCAAGGGTTCAAATCTGTTCAAGATGAAGGCTCGCGGTTGGAGAATAACTTGCGATAGGGAGCGTCAAATCAAGCCATGAGGTTCGTCACCATCTTTGGAGCGCATGAGGTGAGTACCCTATATCTTGTTCTTCGTTGTTAAAAAAAAAAAATAGGGGCTTGGGGTAGGTTTTCTTCAATTTTCTTTATGCTATTTAGGTTATTATTAAAAAAAAAAAAAAAGGATAGTGGAGTTATTTTCATTCTTGCATATGGGGAGGGGAGACAACAATAAAATAAATAAATAAATAAATAAACAGGAGGGTTTTTGTTTATTAAAAATATAAATTAAAAAATATATATATATAAAATAAAACAAAAAATAAAAAATAAAATAAAATAAAAAATTTTAAAAGCCAGAGCCACCACCGCCGGTGGCTCCCTCTCTTCTCCAGCCCGAGCCGCCTCCGTCGGCGGCTCCCCTTACTTCCGGCACCAGCGCCGCCGCCCCAGCCACTCTCTCTTCTACCGCACTGCCATCCCTCCTTCCTCTTCCTTCCTCTTGGCACTGCTGCCGCCACCCCAATGGCTCTCCCTTCTGTTCGGCACCACCGTCTCCACACAGCTCGCCACCAGCAGCGCTGCCGCAGAGTCGCTGCGGCTCCTCACCGCCCACGAGCCACCTCGGTGCCGCTCTCCCGAGTTCCTCCGCTGGCACTAACATCTGCACTCTGCCCGTTCTGCAAGCTGCTCTGCTTGCTTCCCCTCTGCCCGTTCTGCAACCTGCTCCGCCCGCTCCCCCTACTTCTGGCGCCGCCGCCGTCACCTGCGGCTTCCCCTTTCTCTCGCCGCCGCCGGCCATCTATTGACTAATACATAAACAACAACCCGTTCTTTCTATTGCTAACATTCATAAAATATTTCTTCATTAGTTCTGAGATCACTTAGGTTTATATATACATGGCATTTAGTTAAATTGTTTAGGTGGGTGGACATATGGTAAGCCACAAATCTGAGGGAATTTACTCACTGAAAAATGTTTTGCGCTCCTTCGATAAAATTGATTGTTTTATTACCTTCTTTAGCTGCCCCATTAATATACAACGACATTATTGTATTTCGTCCTCTCTCTGTTGGATGGTATTCATCCCAGGAAAACCTCTCGTCTACGTTTGAACACACCTGATATAAAGCCCTGCCTGCTTGGTCCACCGCTCCACACATTTCTACCCCGCCTTTCATACCACAGCATAGAACAAACAGATCCACAAAACATGTCACACCATTTCAAACGGATGCTTCTATATTATTCATAAAGCAGACTCTTTTGAAGATTTATTGGACACACAGAAGAAGACAGAAATTTCTTAGGCCGCTTGCAAGCCCCCGCCTATTTCCTCTGCTCGCGACCGTTTCTTTTTTTTTCGCAGCATTGTTCTTCCTCCCACGGCCGCTCTTTTCTCCCACGGCATTGTTCTTCCTCCCACAGCGCTGCTTTCACCCGCTGCCGGCGGTACCTGAACCACCCGCGGCCACTCTGTGCAAACCCTCTAGCTTCTTCCTGCGGCTAATGCGTTAACACCCCACGTCCTCCACTGAGCTCTTCTCCATGTTGATCACTGGCACATTCAGCTTGTAATTGTTCACCTCTTCCTCCAATAAAAAAATAAATAAAAATAAATAAAGATTAAAAAATTAAAAAAAATTAAAATTAAAAAAAATTAAAATTAAAAAAATTAAAACATAAAAATAAAATAAAAATAATTTTTTTTTTTTTTTTCTTCCTTCAAAATTTGTTTATTTCCTTTACTTTTATTTAGAATTAAATTTATTTTGTACATGTAGATCTTCATTTTTATTTTTAGCCAAAACATTCAAAAAAAAAAAAAAAAATTTGCTTTTTGTGTGCCTGATTTTTTGCAAAATTGAACGAACATTGTACATTTTAATCATGTGTGTCTTCAATTAGATTACAAAACTTAAAATTTTTTTATTTTTTATTTGGTAACGAACAAGTGTCTTTTAAACCTAGGTCCACTTACGTATTCTCTCCCCTCGCGCCTTTGGGTGACTTTGGGTGCACAAGAAATAAGTGGATTTGTTTTTCATTTTATTAGGAGGCTTGCTTGGGGATTTCATCACCCCTTGGGATGACCTCAACTCCAGCGTTCTGGCGGAGTATAAAAATCGGGAGGTGAATCAAAAGACACCTTTCTTGGAAGTGTAATATTGTCACTCTTGGCTAAGCCCAAAAGAACTTTATACCTTTGGGAAGTGAAGGAGGAGATTGGGTTACCGTCTCCCCCCAGCTGTGTGGTAGTATTTCCTTTCATCTATTGATTCGGGCCTCACGTACCTTGCGTATATTGAGGACGCCCCCTAGTTGAGCCTTGTACAACCTAGTCAAACTTTATAGAACTGTTGGTGTGTTTGGCATGTTTGAAGCACATTTGCATTGTACATATTTCAATATTTGCTTTTGCATCTTAAACCTAAAAATCCAAAAACATCAAAAAAACATTTCAAAATCAAAAAAAAAAAAATCTCTTCTTAATCATCATTCCAAAGCATTTCACGACATCGTTCCCTCTTACATTTCTCGTCATTCAATCACATTCCTAATCTTCATCCTAGTCATGATTCATCATTATTCATATTCAATTTCCCTAGTCAAGCTCATCATGCATTTCTAATTCGATTCTTCAAATCAGCATTCTTCTAATCCAATTTATTGTCAGATTCAGTCATCCAAGTCAAAACCCAATCTTTCAAAAACCTCATTCACGTCTTCTTTTATTTCAATCTGACATCACATATTCTACTTTGGACATAGGAGTATTGTCTTATCATTGGACTTTCATTCAAACCAAATATTCACTTTTTTTGCACTATCATAGGGTTCTTATCAAATCAAATCGAACCCTCATCCAATCCAAATCCAAACCAAATCAATATCAAATCAATTCAAATTCAATCAAATCGAATCATATCAAGTGCAATCAATTTCAATTCCAAATCAAATCAAAGTCCAATCAGCACAAAGCTCCTAATTCCAAGTTCATATTCCCTCTTCAAATCTTTTCATTTTGCATCCATGGATTCAAATCTGCTTCTTTCAATGATTGACAATATTGCACGACAACATGGTCTCGTACCTTCTCCATATCAAATTCCTTCTCAACATTTCAATTCAAATTTGTCTCATGTTCACCATTTTCCTACCTTTGACAAGGGAAATCCATCTCCTTATCCTTCATCTGTAGATAATTTCATCCATAGCCAATATAATTACTCTGTCATAAATAACCTCGCCATAGAAATTGAGGAACTAAAGAATACACTCTTGAACAAACTAAGTCCGTAGGAAAAGGTCATTTTCTTTGCTATGTGTCCTTCATTTTCTAGCTCTCATATCCCTCCATACAATTCCATTCACGGCCCACACAATGCCTCAGACGTAAAAACCCTTACCAAGAAAATGGAAGAAATGAAGAATTGTCTCTCATATCTCAAAGGCATTAGTTCTCATGTCCCATCCAATCCTAATCCTCCATGTAATTCCCCTTGCCATGAACCTAATCCAAATCCTTTATCCATAATTCCACCTTCACAAAATCCTGATCCTATAATAACATTATCCCCTAATCCTCCAACAACATCATCCCATAATCCTCCAACAAAATTATCTCCTAAGCCTACAACAATGTCATCTCCACCTCGTCAGGGGTATTTCACAGCACTTTTGGCTAGATTGATTATTTAGCATAATGTGAGCCAATCACCCAAAGCCACACCTCCAGTTTCGTCTCAAGATCTTCCTTCAAAGCATGATGTTTCTCCTCTAGATCTGAGCACTTCTCCATCCCATCATTCCAATATCCCTCAAGATTCATCCATCCCTCCTAGTCCATCTTCTGATTCCCCTCCTAATCAAGATCAGGACATTACACCTACCACGCACATTACTAATTCCATTCCATCTTCAGCATTACCATCCATAGATATTCCCCTTCATGAAAAAGTTTCTTCCACTCCATTCACTAATACTCCTCCATGTCAAGATCAAATTTCCTTCCACGCCCACATATGATGATCCACTAACCATGTTATATGATCTTCTTTCACCACATGATTCCATTCCTTCTACGTCCTCATATGATTCTAGTCCATTTCATGACCCACTCCTTGAGCTATATGATATTCTTTCATGTCAAGATCAAAGTACTCCATCTCATAGTTCCACTCCCTCCATTCCATCTCATGAACCTATTCCATCTCACAATCCACTCGTTCCACTCAATGATCCTCTTCCAAGTCAAGATCAATGCACCCCTTCATCCAAATTTCATGATCCTTCTCCATCCCATGATCCTATTATTCCTCATGATTCCCCTCATAACCCTACTCCTTCACATGATCCTATCACACCTATCCAATCACCTCATGAACCCCATACACCTAGACTCACATCTTGCATTGAGAATACTAAGTATCCCCTTAAAAAAATAATTCCTCAAGATGTTGGTACACCTTCCACTTTTTCCCATTCCAAAACTCTTCCTCCTTCATCTTCCAAGTCCATTCTAGGTCCTTATAGTCCATTCATTCTAGGTTTTTATAGTCCATCCATTCTAGGTCCATATGTTCCATCGTCAAACCCTTCTTTCCTTCCTTCCATATTAGGTCCTTATATACATCCTTCTACCTTATCCATGTTTTCCAATTTATCCCCTCAGAAAGATCAACAAAGGCGCACATCATTGAATTCCTTCCAACGTTCACCTTCCATAAACTCTTCATCTTCTTTATCTTCATGCACCCATACCATGGCAAATGGAAGCAAATTGGATGCCAAAGAAAAAGAAAACAAAGTCACAAATCCACAAGAGCGTAAGGATCAACATGTCCCATCTAAGGGACATGTTCAAGAAAAGAAAAATCAGATCCAAAATACAATCACAAAGCCACAAAGGCTAAAAATCAAAAGTACAAAAGTTATGTGGATACCAAAGTTACTTAATGTAGCAATGAATCTCAAAGAAAGATTCCAAATGACATCCAATTCTGCTAATCCAAAAGCCTCCCTCCTTCATAAATTCTCTCAACCTCCATCTTCCAGATCCATTTTGGGTCCTTATACACCTAAATCTGCCATCCCAACTCTATCATCTCCTTCATCCATTTTGGGTCCCTATATCCCAAAATTCCAACTTTCTCCTACACATCCTTCACAATTTACTCCTTTCCACCACCCTTCAAGGTGTGTGCCAATGAAGATCTTTCCACTTCCTTCACAAGTCTTCCAATCTAGTATCCATCAACCATGTCTTCCTCCTACCTACTCAACTCCCTCAATCCAAACTTTTTCATAGGTCATTGTCTTCTATTCCCCAATTCACTTTAGCATTCTTTTGCTTACCCTATCAACATCTACGAGAAAATACCAACAATTCCTAAAAAATAAAACATAATAATAAACAAATTACAGAAGCATAAATATCAAGGAATACATCCATATACCTAGATGCTTGAGTCCTACCTTCATTTCCCTACTATGTATCCATTGTCTTCCACTTTCACTTACCTATCCATTAACTTCCCTTTTTCCACTTGCACTCTACACTAGGGGCAAGTTCCATCCATATTGTTCCTCCTTACCTATCTTCTATATTTCATCTATCATCCATTATCATTCCCATCTTTGATCTTGACTTCCACTTTCCATATCCCTTCTACATTATCCACATGTCTTTATCCTTTTCCCATATTTGATCATGACTTTCCCTTTCCTCTCATCCATCCATAAGTACATTCCATATCCTTTCCACATACACTATCCTACATATTCCTACATTCTTCCATATGCTTGATCTTGACATGTTATCCCTATCTTACATATTCCCATTCTCTTTTCATATACATTCATATCTTTTCCATCCCTAATCCTACGCACACCTATCCTTCTTCCATATACCCTTGATCTTGGTTATCCCTTTCATTTCATCCACTTCTTATCACACATTTCCTTCATATCCTTCATATCATTATCCCTTTTCCATCCTCATCCTTCATATAATTATCCCTCTTCCATATCCTTTGTATTATTATCCCTTTTTCATGCCTTCCTTCATTCCACTTTCATACCCATGCTCATAATTAATACTAGAGGCACAACAACAAAAATGCTCATACATGCTTAAGAAGAGCACATCCCTTTTCTTTCTCCATATGTGAGCTTTTACACCATCCGTCCATTTTCATGCAATCCTTCCTCTCTATTATTTCCTTCCATTTTCATATCCTTGGAATGGGGCATTGTTGGTCACTCCTTTGAAATATGGTTTCCCATTATAACTATATTCGTTGGTCATCCATATTATTCCTCCATTCATATATCTACCCAACCTTCCTATCCATTTACGAATACCATGGCTCCCTTGTCATTGGTCTCAATCCATTCTATTCCTTCTATCCATTCTATCTATTCATTCATATCAAATTCAATCTAAATCTTTCACATTCAATCCACATATTCCACATTCATTCACTTCTATTCATTCATTCATAATCAAATTCAATTCAAGTCTCTCAATCATTCAATCGATTCATCTATCCTCTAATCTCATCATATTCTCTTCTTCCAATCACTTTATTTCCATAATCAATTCCTTCATTCTATTTGCATCTACCTTGATCAAATTTCTAGTCTTCCATTCAACACATTTTCCTCTAACAGCATATGTATTATTTTTATAATCGATTCCTTCCATTTCATTCCCATTCAATTCATTATCTTATCTTATCTTATCCATATTCTCACCACATTGAGCTTCCATCCATAACACCAACCTCATCAAATAGTGATTGCAAACGAGCCTACACAAATTCACATTTAGACTCAATGATTTGAGAACATCATTCCTTTTACTGTCATTGCCAGCAACCAATCACAAATATCTCATTTCAATTCAATCAATTAATCAGTTTTTTCCTTAAGGATGAATCTTTCCTACACAGGCTTAACAAACTTAACAAATTTAACAAATTTATCAGGTTCATGGCAAGCATGGTGAATTGAATGACTTCTTGGTCATAATGTCTTTTTGTTAATTTTATCTTTGTGAGTTAGTGATAGCCTTCTCCAGTGTGCCTCAATCTTCCATATCTTGGTATCATTTGAATGGCTTATCCTGATTACACATGTTATTTTGCAATATGATCTATTTTCATGATTCTTTAGCACATCTATGTAAGTTTCAAGTTATGTTAATGCATTGCTCACTGGGGGCAACGGGTTAGCACACTTTCCATCAAGCTCCTTAAAAAGACTTTGGGTGTGCCCAGACCTCTCCAGTGTGTATATGTCATTTGTTCCCTCATGACTCTGAAACCTGCATCTATTGTGTTAAGAATCTAATAGATGCAAAGGAATCTTGTCAACTATGCTTCTATAGCATTTGGTGCATAACTCCTCTTGCAATATTAAAATAAGGTTTGCTCTCCATATGAACACAATTGAATCTCTTGCATTCATGTAGTTAAGTTGCATTTAGATTATCATTTTCCATCATCCTATTTTTCTTTTTTTCTTCCCTTCTTTCCGTTCCAAGACCTTTTCACGAAAATTGCCCAAATTTGTATTTCTTACGCAATTTCCGTGAGGGGGCATCCTTAATTCTCCTTCCATCTCTGGGGCAACCTGTATGTTCTTTGATATGATGTCGTCCCGACATCACATCAAAGAGGGGCAAAATGTATACACTAAAAATTGTCCTAAATGACTTTATTAATTTAATTAATACTAGTCACATTTTTCTACTTATTTAATTAAATTATTTTAATTAAATAAGTTCATTTTTGTCTAAGTATTTAAATTTAATTTAAATACTTCCTAGCTCTAATGTGTTAATTTAATTAACACATGATTCTCCACATATTTCTTTTTTAAATAAATTTTATTTATTTAAAATCCTCCATTTTCCATTAATTCTTCTAGACCTTGATTAAATTAAATTTTATTTAATTTAATCTTTATTCAAACTGCATAGAAGTATGTGCATTCATATTAGTTGCCATCACATCTTTTAAGCACATGTTGTCTACACCATAGGAATCTTCTACAGACATGCCACCTCATCAGACTTATCCATTTATCTAGAATGTGAGATAAGGTGCTTAGTTGTCAATTCTTATCCTTATCTCCTGTGCTTAGTTGTTAATCCCTATCTTTATCTCTTAGTGGGTTCTAAGCACATTCTTGATGCTTCCTCCATCCACTTTAAATAGACATCTTGTCTCAAGCATTTGACACCATAAGAGACACTACAAGAAGAATGGCCTGATACTGGCTGGGTTAGGAATCATTCGAAGTTCATTATTGCATCATCATTCTATCATTTTGGATTTTTCATATCATCTAGTCTAGGTACATTTTCCATTTGCATTCATACATCCAAGAGATTCATCCATTGTTGTGTTCCTAAGAGCATACCGAACATTTTCTCCATTGTTATGTTCATAATTTGAGGTTTGCATAATTTTGGTTACAATTTTATGCAACACAAGGTTATTCATGGGTTGATATGAAATCAATAAATTGGAATACATTAAAAATTTAGTTATACACTTAAATTTACATATCCTTAGTTTCTTTTCTTTATTTCATATATTATAAAGTCATTTTCTTAAGTGTTTTAAGATGTGAAGTTGCCAAAGCATTTTGATCACTTCATCTCTCCATTATGTGTTCTAACTATTTTGAGAGTGGTGATGTTGCAAAGTAGTCAACTATGAGGTTCATACTATATCATGGGCAACATGGCTAGGATTAAAGTTAAAGTTACGAGGTGGAGGTAAGCTTGAATTTATGAAGTCATGCCTTGTATTTCACTTGGTGACTTTTAAGTTGCAAAGATGCAAATTGTAACCATGGTGATCAAGATTTGAGTTATCACTACATCTCCTATGGTTATAGATAATGTGAGGTTAGAGTGGAGAAGTGGAGATAATTGATGATTGCAGCATCACAAGATTAAACCATGAGTTAAGTTTTATTAATGTGAAGCCACGAATAGGGAAATTATTGGATCTAAAGTAGCATTTGCTACATCAAAAGGTTAATAGATATCATGTTCTTAACTATTGTGAGGTGGAAAAAGGGTTAAAGATGAAGTCTTCACAACATCATAGGTATTGAAGGTGTTAAGTCATACTGTCATGAGCCCAAATTTAAGGATATATGAATATTCGAATAACGTATTATACAATGATAATAATTAAGAATAATAATATTATAATCTATTATAATAGTGATATATTTGACAATGTAAAACAATATATTAGATTATAACATAGTTGTAATATAAAATATTATATTAAATAACAAATAAATAATTTGATTATAAATAATATCAAACACTAATAATGATTTTATAATGTACCTACGTTGGATATAAATATTATTAATAACTAAAGGTAATATATTGATTAATTAATCAATATAATATTATATCGAATATGGTACAACCATTAATATGAAATGTTAGTACAATATAAATATACAAATATAAAAGCAAATAGTCTAATATTATGTAATATATATCATTAATATAATGATATGACATAGAATTTTAATAATACAATAAATAAATAAATTGTAAACATTGGAAATATAGTTTATTATATATATAATAATAATCTATTATAAATATTAAATGATTTGTAAACACAATCATCCTTAAGAGGAGTTATTAAAAGATAATAGGTATAAGATTAATCATAGAACAAACCATTGTATAATATTATATAATCATTAAATATATATTATTATTACAATTGACATAATTTATATTATATAATCTGAAATATAAATGAATTAAATATCATATTAAATTTGTCAAATCATAATAAATAAATATTGTTAAAAGTATATACTATTATATATAGTCGGGTCTTTTCATTAATGAATAGACATGTCCACCTATGTCTTGGCTATTGGTATGATTATATATATATATATATATATATATATATATATATATATATATATATATATATATATATATATATATATATATATATATATATATATATATATATATATATATATATATATATATATATATATATATATATATATATATATATGAACTGATTCAAGAAATTAGAGATCAGAAAATATACAAAAATTAGTCCATCTCTTCAATGGAAGTCAATAGAACCAGTGATGAGTCATGAGAGAGGATTTCAAATGAATATATACATCAGCAATGAGTAAATAGGAAAAATGCTAAGGGTAGATCAAGCAGAATAATTCCATTTGATAAAGAGGTCAATTTAAGGCATCAATCTGATATGAGAAATCAGACCTCAAATATGAAAAGAGTTGTTGGCATTGCATCCATAAGTCTATATGGAACCTAAGAACTTATACATTCAATCTGCTTGTGTGTAGTAATAGATAATAATGCATTAGATACCCTGTTATATGCACTACCAGCTATTGATTGCAATAGGTTTTATACTTACGTCACATGTTACATATGTGAATATATTTATTCCATAAAGATAAAGATAAAAATTAAATTTATTAATGTCCAAGGAGTGACCAAAAATAGGTCAAAGGGACTGAGGAAACATACAAAGGAAATCCAACAACAGGAACAACAAATGGTTTCTAGAAACCAACCAAGAAAAGAGAAAGATCGGATAAAAACAATGGACCCCCAAATTAGGTTCATTCCAAACATTATCAAATATATCACTATTATAATAGATTATAATATTATTATTCTTAATTATTATCATTGTATAATACATTATTCAAATATTCATATATCCTTAAATTTGGGTCATGACAAATACATTGCAGAGAAACGAAAAAAATGGCCAAAAGATAGGTTTTATTAGTTTGCAAGGACAAAAGGTACATTGATGAAATAATATGTGATGAAGAGATAAGAATTCTTGTGCCTTCAAAGATATTAAGCCATAGTTATATTTTAAGGTAGAGATTTTGTGATGAAGGGTTGATAAACCATGCAATATGAATTGTTGGGTCATTATGCTTAATATAATGGATGACTCAACTATTTTGATGTTGTAAGTTTGGTTAAGAGGGATAGTTTTCTACTTTTTAGGTCAATCAAAAGAACTTTGATTTCAAGTTGTGATGGAGCAATGATTGTTTTTTGATAGTTAATATTACATCTCCATTGTATTGAATGATAAGCCCTTAACTATTGTGATATTGCATAAAATTTTAAATAAAGGTTTTTTTGCTTTACAACTTTGAATGGTGAACAAAAAAGCATGATAGAAAAGTAGAGATTAGTGTATAAAAAAACATAATAGGATTAAGCTAGTAGTTAACTAATCAATTGTGAAGCTATGAAATGGTTTCAATAACCATGTCTGCATGGTCATGGTTAGAAGTAAAGAAAGACATGAAACTTCCAAGAAGTGGAGATAAGAGGTCAATCACTACTTTTCCACTTTAAGTTTCAAAGGAAAAAAACAAAGTAAAAGCTCATGTCCAAGCTAGAATTAGATGGTGAGCTAGAGATATGAGTAGTGTGAAATTTGAATGCAAGGCAACTTTTGAAGTACTAAGATTTTGTGCATGCAATTTTAATGCCATTAATGACATGCTCTAATTTGCAGAAAAGAGATAAAAGGTAAAAAGGGCCAAGAATTTCATTACAACTTGTAGAGTGTTTTAAAATTATATAGAAGAATTGTATTTGTAGACCAATTTTCAGCAAATAGAGTTCAATATTATTGTGATAGGTCAGAAAGATGGCATAAAAAGAGGGAGATTTAATTGCATAGGCTCAAATCAAAGAATCTCTATCAAATTCATCAAATGAGAAGATTCCTAGCCCCTTTTTTGATTAATTTCTACATTTCCTACCTAATTTATTAAACCTTCAATATACCAATGGTCATGCTTTTAGGGACCCATACAACTTTTGTAGAGGTGTAGAGGTGTTGGCTAGAAGCTGGAATGAATTATTCTAGTACTTCTATAAGAATGATTAGAGAAGGTCCATATACCCAACCCTTTGAAAAGGAATGTGTAAAATTTATTGTACTACAAGTTTTTGTTGATGTTGATTTGGTGAAGGCATTGATTAAGGCCTACAATGCTATTAGTAAATCATTCCATAGTATACTTTGTGCACTAGAAAAGAAGACTTCCATTGATGATTTTGACTTGGGTGGACCTATTTTGTTTCCCATTGACTTGGAAAAATTCAATGAGAATTTCAAAAACCATAATAATTTCTTCATTGCTAGAACCATGTTGAGACATATTCCAAAGTTAAAATAGGAATAGGGAGATATACCAAAGAACCTAGGAGATTTTTTGCCTCTAGGGTATTTCTAGAGATATCTTTAGAACATAGTTTTTCTTTGAACAAATTCCTAGGTTCAGATGGAACTATGTATTCTATTGGTGGGATCTATGTCATGGTATTGAATATTTAGGACCCAAACACGCATATTGGGTATGACTTTGTCATTTACATAGCTAATCACATCTATGATGAGATTATTGTAACTCAAGAGGAAAGACTAGATAAATTCATGTTTCATCATTACTCTCTAATGATGCATTTGATCCTCTATAAGAATGTGGGATGTATTGATCCAAGTTTCATTGAGGCTATAGAAGAGCTGGGACAAAATCTTCCTGTGCAATGATAGACAATGGTATGGAAAATATTTTAACCTTATTTAAATACTATTTCATTTTATAACAATTTTGTCTAGCCTATTTTGAATATGTTGGGGGCTATAGTAGAAAGGGCTCCTAGAAGTATTAGGAAATTGATTAAGACCTCTAGATGCTATGATGAGGGAAAACAATTAGAGCATGATTGGGGACTTATTTTTCTATTTGAACACTACATAGTTAATAGGGTTTTTCGATGCCCTCAACCACCACATGTTATCGCAAAATTTGTGCTAGAAAGGTTGGCAATTGTAAAATTCTATTAGCATTTGATTTGAACAAATATAGAATACATAGGCTGCAATGTCAAGAAGGGCACATTTTTGTGTAGATGCTCCAAGATTGGAGATTTTGAAATTGGCAAAACTGCAATTGAGGAAAATGACACATTCCTTAGGGATTATAAGTTTCCAAATACCACTATAAGAACATATGGACCTTTTAATGTAATAAGAAATGCTCTAAAAAGAATGAGGGGATACAACTTGCTTGTGAAAAAAATTTATGGGAAGAGGGTGTAATTGCATATTATCTAGATCATAATATATGTAGAGATAAAATAATACAATAGAGGGATATAATGAGTTTTTAAGAAGAAATAAAGAGATTTGACCCATATTTTAAGGGTTTTTATCATGAAGAAGGCTGTTGGACTAGGTTCAACAAGTGCATTCATAATTTTGATGAGATCATAGCTTAGGTTCCTAAATAGATTAAAAATAGAGTCAATCTTGAATCTCCTAAACAAGATATTGTAGTAGAAGTGGGTGATGATGGAGGGCAACCAAAAATCTCAGTGTAGGCTCAACAAAGAAGGAAGAAAAAAAAATTGGTAGAAATTCCTCAAAATTCAAGAGAGAAATCCTTCAAATTATGCTTAGGAGTTGCATATATTTTGACAAGGCAAGGAAAAACTTCCTAATCAATTAGGCTAATGAAGATGAGCAAAGGACTAAGAAGTTGGAGCTCTAGGCCAAATTGGTAGATGACAAGATTATTGATGCCAAAAAATTTAGAACCTCTTTTTTCAAGATAAAGAAAAATGAATTATCATTATACCTAAGACCAGGCAACTCAAATGAAAAGGTAGCAGAGACGGTAAAAAGGCTACAAGAGTATGATCTTGTGAGTGAAAATTTGAATGTCAATAAGGAAAGAGAACTGATAAAAGGAAGTGATATAATTATCTTTCCAAGATGAGAAATTAGTTCCTCTCTATTGCTAGATCAAATGAGAAGACAAGAGAAGACTATCTATTTTGAAGATGTGAATCAACAAGGGAAATTGAGAGGATCTAGTTATAGCATTGATCCTCAAACCATGGAAATATGGAGCTTGGCTCCATAAAATGAAAAAATGACTCTCATGGAAACCAAAGACTCCCCTAGTGGGAATATAATCTTCTGAAATGTCCATTCTACATCAAGCAATCAAATTTATGGATTGATGACTTCAACATATTTTCTTGGAAAGAATAATATTTATGCACTAGAGGATCAATTTTATACAACCTATGATAGGTACATCAATACAAATAGGAATTATGAAGAGGATAGGAAAAATAAATGTCTTGGAACAAAGGAATCTCTATCTAGAAGCTAAATTAGGAAAACTAAAAAACACTACTTGGCTGACCATTGAAGTTGAAGATAGGGGTATGTAGATAGAGGATTATGCACCTTAAATAGGGGATGTGATGGGCTAGACTATAGCTACCGATGAGGAAGAATTAGAGTAGAGGTTATTTTAAGCATTTTTATGCATAGGATAAAGAACAAAAAAAGTTAAAAAAATTTCCCATAGTTAAGCTTTCATTTTTGGAAGATTTTGGGTGACTAATCAATTTGCTTTCTTGTCTCATTGTAGGTTGGAGCAAAAAACTTAATCATGTTTTTTAGGTTTTTCATGGAATGAACTTGAATGGTTAAACACATTTTTCTTTAAATGTAATTTTCTCAAAACACACTCTTGAATGCCATGGATAAAAATCAAAAATTTCCTTGGAATGTAAGACTAAAACAAACAAACTCAATCTTGAATGCAAAAGATCAACTAACCATTACAATATCTCACACTTCAACTTTTGGTGCATTAAAAAGAACAAACAAATCTCTCTTTTGAATGCAACTTAGGCAAAGTTAATTTTTGAACACTTAAGAAATTTGTTAAGTTAAAAACAAATCAACAAAAATCAAATTTAGTAGTTTCTTCATTAGACTCACCCTCTTTAATCACCCATCAATTTAACCATTGGTTGCAATCTCACTGCCATCTATGGGGATGGGTCCACCTAAGAGAATGTTAAGTGTTCCATAATCAGATTCTACTTAATTTTCTTTTTGAGGGTTTTTCTTAAACTTATAAGATTTTTTCAATGTCCAAAAATTTAGATTAAATCGATCACACTTCAAGTTTGGATTCCAAAATTGAACAACTATTGACGTGGAGGGCCTCCAGGTGTATGCTTGATAATCGAGTTTCACACATCTTTGTTTTGGTCTTAAAAAAAAATCACACCAACTCTTGAATGCTTTAAAGGAAATTAATCGATACTTGACATGGAGGGCCTCTGGGCATGCGGGTTTACTTTCTTGTTGACCCTAACACTTCTTCTTGTTCACATTCTTTGATTATTTTTTCTTTGTTGGCACATTTCAAAGTTGGAATTGAACATTGTCTCTTAAACATGAGTGCTTACAAAGTCTAGATCAGAAAACTTAAGAGTTAGTTGGTAAAAGAATCTTGTCTTTTAGCCCAAGGTCATCCAAGTCTTCTCCCCCATTGTCATCTTTCAAGGCCATCTTGGGTGCATAAGATTAGGATCCAAAACCTTGTTTCTCTTTTTAGGAGGCCTGCTTGGGGATTTCATCACCCCTTGGATGACCTCAACTCTAGCATTCCGGTGGAGTATAAAAATTAGGAGGTGAATCTAAAGACACCTCTCTTGGAATCAAGATTTTGTCACTTAGGCTAAGCCTCAAGGAACTTTATACCCTTGAGAAGTGAAAGAGGAGAAGTGGGTTACCACTCCTCTTGGCTGTGTGACATATTTTTGGTTTTATCTAAGGATTTGGGCCTCACATACCTTATGTATATCGAGGACTCCCTAGCTAAACCAACTGTCAGCCTTGTAGACAACCATCTAGGATGTTAATGTGTTTGAAGTGACTGATCGAAACGTTTGTAAAACATACACTCTCCTTAGCGCCAGTATCACATTCTGAGAATCAAAAAATTCTATCTGGTTGTTCCTATCTATTGCTTGTTTTTTAATTTGTTGAATGAATGTTTGCCAAACTTGGTCAATCCTAGCTTAGGGAACACTTACCATAGTCACTGCCTATTTTAGGAGTCAAATGAGTTGAAGTAAAACAATTGAGATCTCTCAAAGCCAAGAAAATTTAGGAATTCATGTCAAAACAACCCAAACCCAAACCCAAATAAAAGTTTCACAAAGTCAAACTCAAACCATCTCAGGCATACCAAGAACTTTTAGCCAAGAGAAAGGAACTAACACCAAGCCCTCAAATTGCCAAACTCCACAAAGTAGAGGACAAAGTTGCTAATGAAGCCCTTCAAGATGCCTAGTTAGATCGCACCATCCAACTTAACCAACATCCAGGAGTTAACAATGCTTATGCCTTACCAACTAGGCATGACTTCTATGATTAAACCCCCTTGTTTCTCCATATCTTCTTGCATAAGCTTCACTTTTAGAGTCATCCTTGTAGGTAAGCCAACCATCCTTACTCATCCTCTTAAGAATTTTAGCTCATCCATCTCATTTAGAACCAAACCATCTAGCCAGAAATCCAAAAAAGCTTCACATCCAAGCCTTCAAAATTGTTGTCACCTTGCCAAAAGTTTTCCATTCCTAACATCTTCCAAATCCACCAGCCTCACCAAGGTTATCCCTTAGACAGAGCTTTGTCTAGGGTAATCTAGCTTTGTTACTTGTTATCCCTCATCACCTTGAGCTAAAGGTTGGGATCCACAAGTGGTCAATCCCATGTTCTTCCTAAAGGATCATCAGTCTATCCTTAAGTTGACACAATCACCACCAAGCTTGTACATAGGAAAGTAGACCTTTCATGCTTTGGAAACATATCTTTGAAGTTAGAATCTCCAACCCAATCCTCCTCAGGTTTTTTCATATAGCTTTGCCTCAACCTAGGAAATCTTTTGCATAGAAAAGCCTTCTCCCCTTTTTGCATCCATTAGAATTGTTGCATCTCATCCCTAGGAAACATTCTACATTTTCATGCCACTCGTCACTCGCTTAGGCAATAAGAAGAAGCAAACAATGGAGCCCTATCATTTGGATCAAATAGCATCGCTCCCCTTGAGCAGTCAACCATCCTTCAGCCCAGAGAATACCATACCATCACCTACTGACATTGAAGCTTTCATGAACCAACCAGAAAATGCAGTATTGGTGAATGCCATTATAGACAAAAATAAGGAAACAATCATGGCTAATTTTCAAAGGGACAAAATTGGAGCCTTCGACTTTGGAAGACCTCCTCCCCTATCAAAGCCATCTCACCCATTGTTTGGACAACTCCCACCACCCATAGGCTCTTATGATTCGAATTATTCTCAATATGTGTCAAAAGAAGAGCCTCAACCCACCCCATATGATCCAATAGACCCAAACATACCAGCCTCCACTCAAGTTGAAATCTCCCTCCCACAAGCCAATCCAGCCACCACCACTCCACCTTTGGTCCATACCACTCCATCCCAAACCCCCTTTTCCCAAAACACCTCACCATTCACTCCCTTTACTATTGCTGCTACTGCTCCCCAACCCAGCCTTCCAAATCCACCCATCTCCCAAATTAGTGCTAGTATATTTAGCCAACCTCAGCAATACACAATCGAGATGCCACCCATGGGGCCAAGTAATCAACCTTTCATCACCCCTAGCTTGTTTACCTTAGCTCATAACACAATTCCATCATTTCCACTAGGTCCTTGGAGCTCAGTGCCATCAGGCATGAATCCACAAGCTACTACCCTCACTCCTCAAAGCTATCAAACCCCACAAGCTACTACCAATGTTCTGTCTAGCTCTCAAGTGACCCAAGCTCCTACCACCACTCTACCAAGCTTTCAAATCCAGCCACCAAGCTATCAAATCCCATCACTTCCATTTCCTAGCTTTCAATTCCCACCACCTCCACCACGAACTAATCCATTACCTCCTATTACCAACTATTTTTCTATGCCACTTCTAGGAGGAAATCCACCACCACCAACCACCATTACTTGGCCTCTTTTTCCATGTAGATACCTTCCCAAATGGGAGCACAACCCACATATATTGGTCAAACTCCTCAAATCCAAAGCCAAGTTCCACAAGCTCCCCAATCCTTTCCACAAGCTTCGCAACCATCTTATACCTTACCTCCACAAAGCAATCCATTTATCCCACTGCCAGCTTATGCTCCTCAATCCCAACTTCAAATCCAATATCAGTAGCAAGCCTCGCAACACATGCAGCAATATGTACCACCTCCACCTTAGCAACCCATCATCCACCATTCAGTTGCCCAAGCCATGTACAATTCCTACCAGCCCATACCTCAAAGCCATCCATATTCCATTGCCCCATCTAACACATACCTACCTTAGGGCACTCCTACATTGGGGGCACCCTATCCATCACCCATTAATTCAAAACCAATCTTTAGGAAATGCGATAAGTCATGCCACGCTAGAAGAGATTAAAAGTAACGAAATACGCTCATGGGTGGAAAGTGACAGGTTTGCCAAGTTGGAAGCAGTGATGTCATGGACACAAAAACTTTAATTACTACAATTAAAATTGTCAGAGCACATGGATTAAAGGGTAACATTTTCATTAGTCAAGTTGGTTTAGTGGGTTGCCAAATAAAGAGATCTTGGTTCGCCATCGATCAGGGTAAGATCAATGGTGCCTGCATTCTCACATTTTAAAAATGCAAGGTCTTTAAATAATGTGGGCAAGCAAGCTTCTGATGCATGGCTAGAGATCCCAAAAGTTTTAAGGGACTTTCTATTTTTGAAACGAAGCCATTAGATCAAAAGGAGATCAACGAGTAGAATTCAAATTCAAGATACAACATGAAAGTAGTGGTTGCAAAAATAAATATGATATAGAGTTTCCTTCGTGTGACCTAAATACTTTGATATAGAATGCAAATTTTCCATTGTTGAAGCATAGTTATAGATTTTCTCAGTGCAAAAGAATTTCCAAAGCTAGGGCACATAATTTTTCAAGGGTTTCAGCAAAATTTGCAGAGAAAACTGCAAAGAAAGGAGGGCAAATTTGGTGAGTAAGTGATCTGTAACTAGTAGAAATAAAAATTTGATGTTACAAAGGTTCTGAACTCTTAAAGATGCCTCCATGAAAGTATTTTCCTAGGCAAACTGAATATTCAAAAAGGGGTGTGCATGATGATTTTCTAGAATAATTTCCTTTGTCAGTTCATGAGATAACTAAGGGGATGGAGTTGATTCCTAAAAACCCTAGAGTAGCTATAGCAGAGGGTTTCTATGAGAAGGCCAATTGGGTATGAGATTCTTAGGTATCCATGGGAGGTTTGGAATTATTCAAAAAGTGGTTTTTAGAGCGAAAATTGGATACTCCTCTGAGCAATGTCTGGGAGTTTGATATTTGAAAGCTGACAATCCCTACAGTTTTCTTCGACAATGATTTATTAATGGATTTGGCCAAGAAGTATGACCCCATTATAGGGTGGATAAAGAATCATGCTGGAGCAAACCTCTTTAGGGTCTGTCCTGAACTGATTAGAGAAGTTTTCAATCTTAACCCTAACAATGCTGTGCATGAAACTATTGACATGGGTAACCTACAAGAAAGGTATGATGCACAAAAAACCTATTTGAAAAGAGGGCCACTATAGGAGCATGCTACCAAGGTTGGTAATTTGTCTATGATTACTATCAACACCCCAGAGCCACTATTGAAAAGACATTTTAACATTAGGGCTAAGGCATTATATGTTTCTCTTTGTAAGATTTTTGGAATAGATGAGGTAGAACAAATTCCAAGCTTAATTGTCCTCATCATGGCACAAACTCTTTAATTTGGAATGAGCTCTATTCTAGATTTTGCAGCATTTCTCGCAAGAGAAATTCTCAATGGTTTGGTTGGGATAGCAAAGGGAAAAGTAGATCAACCATTTCATTGTTATTCATTGATTGTGCATGTGTGCTTGTACAAGGGATTTACATTTTTCTCCATAGGTATGGAATTGGAAACAACTAGGGAGGGGGAGAAGAATCCAATACAGTTGTGGAGTGTAGATATGACCTCAGAAGCCATAGGTGCCAGTTATCTAAGGTTTGATAGGTATTTTGCATCAAAGCTTAGACTTTTTAAAGAGGAGATAGCCCTAGAATCCCACAAACATTGTTAGAATTGGTCAGACCCAAGGACCATGCTAAAGGGCTACTTGTTAGTCATGACTGGGGGGATATAATTCCCTACAATGTTTCAATAGTGATAAGAGTGTATGGTTTTTTGGGAAAACCTCATGTGCTACCGTTTCATGTGCCTTTGAAGATAGGAATAGCTGAGCTATTATGGCAGATAGGTACCATAGATGAGAGGGAGTTGACTAGGAAGGGTACATTTTTTCCAATTGTCACTGTGGCCCATGATTTTTTTTTTGTAAGGAAAGTTTGGAAACATCTAAACTTGTTTTTAGACAAATATAACATGGAAAAATCTCATGCCAAATTTATTGATCCTGAAGGTTTCTATGATATCTTCAGGGAAAGAATAAAAGCTTCTCGCATGGTCAAACAAGTATACTATCTCAGAGATGTGATTAGAAACATTTTCACCTTACAAGAACAAGAATTGAGAAAGGAGAAGTGGAGGGTGTTTAGGAAAACCCTTGAATTAATTAATGATTTTGATCCCCACTATGACCCATTGAGAGAAAAGAAATACTGGGGAGCCAAGATACAGGCCTTGATGAATAATTTTGCCGAAATAACACAAGCTATGAATGAAAAAAGGGCTACATATGTTAGGGCATACCCAGATAAGGCTGCAGAAGTGCAGAAAAGAATCAATAGTAAAAACATAGTAGCTCCTAGCCAATATACCTTTCAGAAAAGGTTAGGTTATGTAATGACTTAGAGTGTGCAACAGGGTCCTCTTTATCAAGGAAAAAGACCAAGAAGTCCATCTACAACTAGTGCTCCAAAAAGGCAGAAGTTAGAACAAGGATCTTCTTCTTCTCAGCCAGAACAATACTCCTCAAGCCAATCCCCAATCAAGATAGATGATGAATCATCTTTAGGGGAACAATTGAGAGAAATTGGTGGACAAGGTGATATAATTGTTACTTCCACAGATTACGAGATTGGGGAACCACAAGAACCCCCTGCACTTCCTTGGATCTTACTGTTGCTGATTATAAAGGTAAGGAAATTGATCCTATAGTTGCCCAAGCCTCTGAGAGGTTTGTAAATGATGAAAATTTTGTGAAATCTAGAGCATTTGCACAATTTTTGTGGAGATTGAATATAGGCAATTTTGAAAATACTTGTGAAAAAATAAAAGAAGAGCAACCAGATAAACTAGACTCTATTATTAAAGAAGAGGTAAAATCTAAATTTTTGAATGATTTTGCCCAATTTACACCTGAGGCCAGGAGGCGATTAGTTAAACAATCAGGAGTCCTTATCTTACCTGAATGGGATATAGTGAATGCTATGGTTTTTTATTTAGTAAGAAAACAAAAGGATGTCTAGTTACAAACTAAAGAAGAGATATTACAGGCTCATAGAGGAGTCAAATTTAGTGATGATCACCAAGCCCTTATAATTTTGTCAATTGAGAAAAGGGATAAAACTAGGATGTAGGAAATCTCTACTACAAAACATACTGGTACATTAACAGTATATAGGGCTGGTGAGGTTGGTAGTAAATAGATAATGGGAATGGCTTCAAAAATGCTAAAATTTTGTGGTGTGGTGTCTAGCCAGGAAGAAGATAAATTTGCTCAGCTAAATGCTAGATTTGAAGAAGTGTTGAAGGCATATGAAGAGAGGGGCACATGTAAACAAAATTTGGAGAATCAGGTGTCTCAAATAGAGAAGATACTTGGGAAGAGAAAGGTGGGAGAATCCAGTGCACTTAGAATTGCATACCCTCCACAGTCATTTGTTAAAGAAACCCCTATTGTTGAAATACCAGATACCCCTGAAATGCCTCAATTCTATACTGCAGAGGACTTTGAAGAAGAAAAAACCAAACTACATGAGTTGCATGTAGAATTAAAGAATCAATACGAAGGAAAATTAAATTAGGGTGTGATGTATTTAAGGGATAAAATACAATGGTCAATCTTCTTTGATTAGTTGACAAGAATTACAACCCTCATGGATGAGTTGAACAGAGATGAGGTAAAATTGACTCTTCTAGCACAAAAGTGGAGGGAGAGAAATAATGATATCACATTCATGTGTATATCTACCATCCAAATGCGTTGTCATCAAGTAGAGAAATTTTTTGATTTATTAAATAAGCTAGAAGATTTTGATGATAAAAGGGATTCTTTGCAAAAAAGATTAACACATTGTTTTTCCAAGTATATTGCTAAAAAATTCATTTTATTTCCTTGTGCTTTAGAATCTGTTGACACAATAAAGGAAGAGGAAAAGTGGAAAAAAGAGTTGGATGAAATATTTTATGAAAGGATCAAGAACATCATGAGTGAAACTGGTCACTAGTTTTGGGCAAGGACAAACGAAGAGTTGGTAAAAATACAGTTATTTTATAATGCCATTAGAAAAGAGCTTGATGATTTAGAGGAATTGGAAAATTCTTTAGTGATTATACAAAGAGAGGCTCTAAATTTTGATTGGCCAGATGATGCTACTTATAATGAATGGAAAAATCAGTTCTTAGTACAAATGTCAAAAGATGATGAGGAGGAAGATACAAAAGTAAAAGTTACCCTCATAGTTAATAATGAAGACATGGAAAATCCCCAGATTAAAGTAATTTTGTAGGTAATTGAAGATGATACATCACTTTCAAACCTCATGGCTATTTACTCCGAGGATGAAGAATAAATGAAGAATCAAATCATAATTTCTTGTCTCAACAATTAAGAGTATAATAGAAAGGGACCCACCAAGGAGTGTTCGATGTAGTAGCCTTTCTGTTATTTTCTTTTGTCTTTTATGACAAGTGTATGTAGGTATCTTTTAGAAGACACCTGCCACTTTCTTTTAGCTTGAAGCTTGTTGCATCTCAAACTATTTAAGTGAGATTCCAAGGCTAGAGAATGGTCTGAATTCTATTGTTTCTAAGTGATATGCTTAGTCTGTTTTTGGTCCAAATTTTTGAAAGAAAATTTATGATGTATTTTCTCTGTCAATTTTGTAAGAATACATGAATATAGAATGAGCTGTGTTTCTTTCTAAAGGTCATTGTGAGTCTATTGTAAATGATATTCAATTTTCAAAGAAAATGAATACAAATTGTGAATTGTCCCCATATCAGTTCTTTGTGAATCTTGTCTCCTTCTAATTACTTAGTTATCTTGATATTGTGTAAGTAAAGGCTTGTGCAATTGAATGCAATCTAGTCAGGTCATATATCTATTTATCACTGTTGTTAATTCAATGGATTAAATAAAAGCTTTGGTGAATGTGATAAGTTTTCTTAAGTAGTGGAAAGGGTTTTGAATGATAAATTTTGACAAGAATTGCTAATAGAATTTGTTGTAAGGAAACAAGTTAGATCTAATAATTTTTTATAGACTCTGAACCCCAATGGATTAGGCACTAATCAAATTGATTCAATTGAAGGAGAAATATGTCACAAATGGTTGTCAAAAATGCAGAATTAAATCAATTTTACTTTTGTTTCCTGTAGATCTTCAAAGTTGGCTAGCACTTTTCTGCATGGAATGTTTTAGCTTCAGTTTGCCACTATTTTTAAGAATATTTGCAAACCTATAGAAGAAATTTTGGCCATATCTGTTATATGGGATATGTTTATCAAGTTATCAAGAATTATGTATGTGTTTGAGGATTTGAGATGAAAATCAGAATGAAACTAAAAATAATCCTCATACAGTTTTCCCAGTTTTGAATCATCCCTGGGTATACCCAACCTGGTTTTGCAGAGCCAATAGAGTAGAAAACCACCTTTGGTTTTGTTGAAGTTGGGTCCAAATGCTTTGCACATGCAATTCTTAACAAGAATTGGCTGACCTTTAGATTGTATGAGTATTATCATTTTGGTATTAAACATTCTATTTCTTCATAGTTTTAGTCTTCTTAAAACTACGACAAAAGTTGCACATATGCTCATCTTGGAGACACTTGAGGAAAAGCCACCACCTACCAATTTTGCAACTATTTTTCCACTTTTGTCCAAATGAAAAGAAATTTTGTAAAAAGAAAGTACACAAAATATCTTTGTATTTTTTTTAAATCAAATTTCAACCAATTTCATACCATCCAAAGCTTGTTGCAATTGTTGTTTATAAATGGATTCCCAAGATGTGGAGTGAGGGTCCAAATTATGTTCTATTTTAGCACTTATGGTATTTGCAATCGGTCTAGTTTCTTAAGTCAATTAAGAGTTGTTTCAATTTTGTTCTCTAAGAATATAATGGATATTGAATGACAAATTTGTCACATTTTGAGTTAAATTATGAGTTTTGTGCTAGAAATGTGTTATTCTCAAGAAGATGAATACAAATGAAAGTTTTGAGTATTGGCACCTTTAAATTATGTCTGCATTTTCATATATTTGTCAGTTTGAAATTAAATGAGAAAATTTTATTTGAGTTTAATGTAGCTAAGATAGGTTGTATGTCAATTCATTATTTCTTTTAATTAAAGAAATTAAGTAAATGTTTCCATGAATTGTTAGGGTTTCTAAGTATATTGGAGGTATATTGTAAGGATGAGATTTAGGGCTAACAACTAATAAATTTAATTGTGTGTCAATTAAATAGATCAATATTTACTATATGATTCTATGTAACAATGGATAAGACACTAGTCACCAATTAAGATAAAAATTAAAGGGTTCATTTTGGTTGCATAATTCATACTTAATCAAAATCAATTTTCTAAAGTTTGTAACAAAGAATTTCATTGTGGTCATTCACTTATTGTAATATCTTGTTTTGAGTTTATAGTTGGATGCTATAAAAAGAATAGTTGATTATAATTTGAAGAAGATAATAGACCATTTTCTACTATAAGGGATTAATATTGGGTAAAGGAGATCAATAAGTAAGTGATTAAATCCCTAGGTCTACCTACCTTGGCCCTGTAGAGCCTAAAGTGCAGAAAGCCCTTGTACTTTTTAAAGTTGGTCTAGATCTTAATAGTTTTTTATTGAATAATAGAAATAGCTATGATACAACAGATAAGTGTGATGTGGCCTAACCAAGTTCACAAAGTGAAAATGTGTAAGGGAAAGGCTATATTCCCCAAACCCACAAACAACAACTATCCACTCTACAACTCCTACACCCTCCCAATAGCTATGGTGGTTGTATTTCACTTATCTAAGATGCATTCAAGATGTTCCAAGTGGTTTTAGATGCCCAACCCAATCCTAACACTCAAAACCCCCAAAATTGCCTAGTAAGCCTAAATGCCCCCAACTAGGTTTGTAGTGAGAAAAAATCCAAAGTTTTCTCCAAATTTTTCCAAAGAACTCCTAAAAAAAAAAGGTTTTCAAATACCCATTTTCATATTCTTCAATATATGTCAAACTTAGTATAGGTTGTTTTGGACCAATAACCATTGTTTTGTACCAATAACAAGATCCCCAAACTTGGCACCCTTTTTAGGCATAAAATAGGGTGATTTTACAAGGCAAGTATATTTTTCCCATACATCCAAAGCTTTAGGCTTTCAATAGTCCTCCATAATGATCCCAAACAAAGGAAAATGAAATCAATTTTACTCCCCAATCTCTACAAATAAGAAACCCCCAATTTGGCCTCTTACAAACCCTAAAATCTATGGCTTTCTCAATATGTGACCTCCCAAGAAAATATCAGCCAAATGAAGATTTATTCACCATGTAAAAGTTATGTGTAGATGATATATACCATTAAATACCCCTCTGCAATGGATAGATCTTTAGCTGCTACACTCCAAGCATACATTTCATGCACCTACAACCACCAAAAACCCATTAGAAGCCTCCATTCATGAAAAATCCTACCAAATTATTGTTAGAATGATTATTTACATTAGGATATAGGTTAATTTCATGGTAATAATTTTATAAATAGATACTATTGAGGGGGGAGGGGCAGTGAATCAATAGTTTCAATCTTTTTACCCACAACTGAATATTATTAATGACTTCTCCACAAGCATAAGAAAGAGAACCAAGAGTGCTAAACAAAATAAAAAACCATACAAAGAGAGAGCTCATAACACCATTTTTTTAAACTAGGAAAACCCTAGCCAAGGGCAAACCTTGGTGGGGATGGAACCTACAAGATGATTCACTATATAAGGAATCTGGTTGAGGATATTGACCCTATTAGGAGTCTATGAAAAGTGTATAATATCTTGAGTCCCTGTTAGTAGGCTAGGCCTTGTTAGAAGTCTCAACCCTATTAGGAGTTTCTTCAAACCTATTAAGAGTTGGTAGATCATATACAAATGTTTGCAAGAAAAGCCCATTGCCCTAACGTGCAACTATACAATTGAGTTCTTCAAAAGAATAGATATACATACAAAAATGGATCACTTGTTGTTCTTAACAAATCTTTTGATTTTTAGTAACTACACATAACTTAATTACTTGCTATACTTCACAATTCTTTTGATTGTCTATTCTTCATACAAGGGGTAATTGTGCATATATCAAATTTTATCATATCTTGCATCACATAACATTACTTCGCATAGCATTTTTCATCATACATATTGAATACTAACCTCACAATTGAAGTTCTTTACATATACCTAACACATTATTAATTTCTTCCTTAGTCATCTCACATATCATCTTTAGAGTCAGCTCAACAAGATTTAATAATCAAAACAATTCTGCGAATTGTACAAGTCAATTTATTGATATGCTTTTTTCTATACAATGAGGTATCTACATCAGTATTTCTTCCATTATTTGAACTTGGTTGTCCATATAGACATGCACACTTGTATGCATCATCAAGATGACATCATGCATCTGTAGTAAACTATGCAAGAGAATATTCCAAGGGAATATTCTTCTATCAACAAATCTTGTCATGTTGTTGTAACACTATCTAATATTTAGACAATTTTCCTTCACAAATAAACATGAATAAACTATGAAACAAATTTTTCCATAAATGACAACCACATATCTCACCTTATTTGATTGATTAGTCATATTTCCAACAATCTTCCCCTTTGGCATTGATGGCAACATTTTGGAAAAATTGGCTAAGCCCCAAATATGTTGTCATACCAATCAAAGTAAATAACCATAACACAATAAGACATTATATTTATGTTTTGAGAGGATTACACCCCTTATAACTCTGATTACAAAGTTTTCTTAAAGAAAAACTTACTACTATACTTCAAAATATAACTATATAATTTACAATTACAATTTTCCTTATTCTCTACCTTTGACATAGATTAAAAAGGTGCCAATAAAAGGAAAAATCTGAAAAAATTTGGTAGCTGGAGCAAAACTTGGAAAAAAAATGATTGAAGTTAGTCTTTAACATTGCAAGATGTTTCTTCCAACTATCTTTCAGTGCATCAAACACACTTATTAGCACACATAGAGCATATGTGTCTAACTCTATTGCATTCAAATCTATAGCCACAAACTTTTCATATGAGGACTTGGATGCTAAGCATTCCTCCAACTGATTTTCTAGAAATGTAATTGTAATACCCCAAAATTGGCTCATTGCCATCTCAACCAATTTTGGTCTATTTCTAATCAATTCTTAAGACCTATTCTAATTGGCAATTCTCATTCTGCTACTTGCTACTTGACTTAATTGTCAAATTCTTGAGACCCTAATCTGCATTAATTAGGCTCGTTATTTAATCCCTATAGTACGCACTCATATTAGCCACATGAAACCTATTTGATTTTAATTTAATTTAATCTAAAGTATTCATTCTTTATTAAATTAAATTATCTCCTAAGGCTAATGTACTATGGAATTAAATTTATTTAATTTAATAATAATGCCTATATTAAATTAATTAAATAAAATTATTTAATTAAATGGGACATTATTCCTAAATTAATTAAATGGAGTTATTTAATTAAATAAGAAAAGTATCTCTAATTAATTAAATATAATTATTTAATTAAATAGAAAAAAGTAATTATCAGAGCATATCTCATTTTATTAAATTAAATATCTCTCCTAATTTTCTCTTTAGTTCAAGAATGGAAATTCCTAGTTCAATACTGATCAAATTAGAAGTGACCTAGATCACTGGCTCTCACACTGAATTCTATCTAAGTTGACTGACTCTTACACTCAAATCTGAGCTAGTTAACTCCCTCTAATTTGGGAATCTTCCACCTTAACTAAACCTCATCTTCAATCCTGACTGTTGATTGAAATCGATCTCAACCATTGATGGATTCCAGGAAAGTCTATTTAAGAGACTCTCATTTCCTCATTATAGAAGTTGAATTGAATTGCTATCGAAACTATGCTAAATTGTGCGCTCATTTACTCATTATTATCATACATTCTCATTTCTTAGATTAAGAATCATTTTTAGTATAATATGCATATGCTCTAATATAGTTTCTTTTATATGTATTTAGACTAAATTGCATATACCATTCTAGATTACTTTGCATCTCCATATAGATTTAGTTACATCTTTAAATCCTTCGTTCTTAGAGGGTCTGGTTGCCTAAGCCTCATCTCTAAGGATATTAAATAGGAAAAATCCTTCTAGATAGAAGGTGATAGGTCGCTCTATTGGACCTCTTGGATAAACAACTCAATATTTATTCCAGCATGATTCTATAGGTAATGACCATGTCGAAGTGTTTGTGAGGTTAAGAGGCCCACAATTCACAGGTACATTTCTGGCACCCATCGTGGGGCCCAAGAAAATCATTTTCATGCAAGGATTCTTTTTAGGTCATGCGAAAAAGTGCCTGAGTGCATAGAACTTCATGCAGCACCTATTTTCTTCGCGTAGGCCATACAATAATTTTGTGTAGGCTTCAAACAATCTCGCACAGCTCTGACAGAGATTTCACACAAAATCTTGTGACAGCAGCTTCAATTTTAAGTGTTATTTTTTGATCTGCATATTGTTTGATTTCACTAACGTGCTTGTCTTGATCTATTTCTCTAGATTTCTTGCAGCTTAACCATTGTTTGGAGGACATTTGCCAAAGAATCCTTTTAAACCCCACTAAAAAATAGACTGACTATTTGCTTGCAGGATGCTTGTCAAAGATATGCTTATCGAAGAACATATTTGAAACCCACAAAACAATGTGTGTCTTCTTTTCCTACTTTTAAAACTAGATAACTAGGTCTTGTGAACTTCTTAAGATGTAAGATGGAAGAATAGGGGAAAATTCTCTTCACTTCTTAGAGGTCATGATCGAGAGTGAATCAAAAACCTAGATGCTTCTGAAAGATGACATTCCAAGGAAGGCAAACAGCTTGGTGATTCTCCAAAGCTTGTTCTCTTCTATGATAAGACAATGATTTCCTTTAAGGGAATTATAATCTTTAAGGAAGAATGAGTTTGGATTGAATAAGCCAAGTTGGTAATTAACTTGATTTTTGTGTTTGGGCAAGAAAATATGGTAGAAAATTATGCTCTTTCCCCTTGACGGAAATCAAAAAATTAAACCCTTAGATATAAACCACTAGTTTGTGTCCATCTTTAAGAGGGCCTCCTGGAGTGATCCAACCTCTAGGAATGACCTAAGTGAGCACACTCCTTTCACTAGAGATTCCAACTCATTATAATCAAGATGCTTTGTAGAGTGAAAGAATCCAAAGCTAGATTAATTTCTTTCCCTTGATTCTTGATATCGCATATCAAGGGGAAGCTCTATCTGTGCACTAGTTGGCATCAGCCCCTGGCTTGTTAAGCAGGTAGTGTGCACTTTCAAATGCTAGTGTGGGCTGTTGGTCTCAACTCTGCTTGTGGAGCCACTGAGAATTAATACAAATGAAAGCCAATTAAAAACATCTTATTTAGAAGCCACCCGATTCACCTTTGAAAGGAGGCATAATCTTTGTCCAAGGATGGGGCAGAATCTCTCCTGTAGAACTCACCATAAGGGTGGTCATTCAGTGTATACTATTGAGTCCTTTGAGTATACCAAAAATGTGAGTGCCCTCTAAAGGGTGACACGACTGTGTGAGGTACACGCATGCTCATAAGATGCGGGACAAAATTTTTGCCTTCTCTACCAATTTTTCTTTCTAAGGATAAAGCATGTTTTTTATCGAGTCATCAACAAAGTCCAAACCATTTTACAATAAACAAAAGTCAAGACTCCCCTATCCTATCAAGTTGCTTTATCCTTGGCAAGACTATTTTTGACTACTGCTTGCTTCCCACTATCTTCTTTGAATACATTGCCTAAATTGAAAACTTCAAACATTGTCCAAACATCTTACTAGGCCAACCTTGCTATCTGTCCAATCAAATTTATCTAATAAATCTGTCTATTCTATCTAAATAGTCTAAAAATCTCTTCAAAATCAAATATTGTTGTGAAATTGGTCTACCTTCTCACACGAATCCATTTTATCCTCGTGTGAAACCATTTTGTCCTCGTGTAGTTCCCAAGTCTTCACACGGTCTGTGAAACTTTCTAATGTGAAATTAAACTATTGCCACCAACTTTTGCATGGCCTAGAGTATAGTCTTGCGCAGTCCAAAATACTTACTCACATGGTCCATAAAGGTTTATTGTGTGAGACTTTGTGTCAGAATTACCACTTTTGGTTTGTTTCAGCTATCTATGGCCTGTACGCTACTCTTTTCTATACCCATTTATCACTCTCTATCTGTGAACAGTCATGAAACAATAACACTTTGCTTAGCTGAAGTCTTGTGTCTCGTACTTTGATTGGTCTCATCTCTTAAGTTACCTTTTTTCTTTATCTCTTAATGCTTTTCATACTTGGTGTTGCATTGGTCATAATCTATGGTTGTTCTAGCCTTTAAATTAGACCATTTTTGCCTTAGTGAACATCATTCTTACTATTATCTTGTCATTTTTGAGACTCAGTCTTAGTGTGGTCCTTGTCCAGGTTCTAGCTTCTTGTCCTTGTCTATGACTGTCGCAACTAGAAGTGGAAATTTATTTTATCCTCTTAGACTTAGACGTGGTCGTGTTAGGGGTCATAATCATGGTAGAGGTCACTTACTTTTTGTTACACAATCTATATCTAGTTCGGCTAGTGAGGCATCTTCATGGTCCCCCTCACCTGCCAGGTCACCTCAAATTCAACAAACTTTTTCCATAAATTGGCAACAAATTAGGAATCTTTTGTACCAAGAGGATATTAAGATAGGTAGAGGTCCTAGATTACCAAACACGATGTCTGATTCCTTTTTTAGAGGACCTTTTGAAACACAAAACACTAAAACTGAACACATTCCTATAATGACTAATCATGAACCTGAACATGGTAGTTATAGTCGACATCAGCAACCACCTAGGAATGACAAAGAGAAAGAGAAAGACCATAATACTAATGAGGAATAGGAAGAAGTAGAAATACTCCCTGAACACATAGAAAAATGTCAAAGAGATAAAAACTTTCAAAAGTTCATGGGAATCCTCCTCAACAAAGAGAAAGAAAAGTACTTTCTCAAACTTTCCCAAGAGGGAGCTAAACTAGCTTCTCATTTCAATGTGGAAACCATTATCATGCCTGAAGAAGAAACTAAGACTTCCAAACTCCAAAAACAATTGAAAATTATGCAAGACCAATTGGCTTAGATGATGCATGAGAAAGAGAAACCCACAAAGACATACACATTGGACACTCTTTGTCCATTTCCATTTGACAAAAGCATAAACATGTCACCTTTCCCATGAAGCATAGAGCTACCTAAATATGACAAGTACTTTGGTACTACTGATCCCCAAGATCACTTATGAGAATTTGGTGCTTTGTCTATGGAGTTTATACATGATCAAACCTACCTCATGTGTTTATTCCCTAGAAGCCTAGGTGGTCAGGCTTTGGAGTGGTTCTCACATTTACCTCCCGGTATCAAGACGTTTGATGAAATTTCCAATCTATTTGTTTAGAAATATTCTCATAACTTACAACACCTTATCAATATTCAAGATCTATGCAACCTTAAACAAAAAAATGGAGAACCTTTTCTCACATTCCTCCAATGGTGGACACAACTGTACACTAAGTATTCCCACAAAATTCCAAAAATGGAGAAGCTTGACATTTTCACTGATAACCTTCTACCTAATTTTGGATACAGAGTCCAACTTCAAGGTCCATGTACCTTTGAAGACATGATCACATAGGCTATCTACATCAAGGAATTTATGGTCAAGAAAGGTGAACTCACTCTTTAGAGAGACATAAAAAAAGGTTCCAATTCCAATAGGGATAAAGCAAAACACATCAACAAGAACCAAGAAATCTTACATGATGGAGTTGTTGATAATGTCACACCCAAACCTACTAAAGTGGCATTTAATCTCACGGATGGCCTCAAAGTGACCAAAAAAACTGAGAAACCTCCCCTTGACAAAAAAACATCTGGAAACAAACTGAGAAACTCATGGATAATAGGCCCCAAGCAAGATTATACACCCTTGGGAGAACCTTTGGATGTGGTTTACAAAACATTGCTACAACATAAGCTTATTTCACCAATGGATAACCCTCGTCCCTATGATCCACAACCATGTCCACCATGGTGGAATGAGACCTCATTCTATGAGTATCACCAAAACAAGGGACACAAAACTAGCAACTATATAAACTTGCACCATAAAGTCCAAGACAAGATTGATGCTGGTGATCTTGTGGTAGATGGACATAACAAAAACTCAAATCACAAGGCATTCAAAGAATATTTCCTAGCTTATGAAAAAGGAGAGACTTCAAAACCACAACCCTACAACAAGGTCAACTATACATATTCTAATGATGACAATGTCATTCACATGGTTGAACCTGTGGATTGTCAATACTATGACATTATTACCATTAAGGGCAAGCAAGATAATGACAAACCCAAGACACCATTTTTCTTGAGGGGCCCTACTTCCAATGCAATGGATAATACACCTTCACAACACTATGCTAATGTTGTCACTCATTCTTGTACCAAGTTGGTGCTCAAAGGCCCTATGCCTCCTACTTCAGATCTTGAACAACAAAAAGATAAAGCCCTTGCTGGTCCATCTAGCAAAGGTGTAAAACCCACAACAAACTCAGTAGCAACTAGTTATAGTGTTCTCGATCAATTGAAATGAACTAGTGCTCAGATTTCCATCTTTGAGCTGCTTAAAATCTTGCCTACTCATAGGAAAATTTTGGACAAAGCCCTCACTGAGGAAAATGTTCCTCAAGATCTTAATCTTGAGTGATTCCAATCCATGGTAAGTCACTTGACCTTGCATTATCTTATGACCTTCTCTAAGGAGGATGATAACTTGTTGAGTCACCCACACAATCAACCTTTACACATCGAGGTTATGATCCATTAGATAAGTGTTTTTTGAGTACTCATTGATAATGATGTTTGCCTAAATATTGTCTCTACTACTCTACTTAGACAATTGAATTATTTTGAGGACTCTATCAATCCTTGAAAAAATATCACTATCAAAGTGTATGATGAAGTGGAACAAAATTCTCTAGGACTTGCGGTTTTACCAATTTGCGTCGGTTCTATCGAAAGGGATGTCACTTGTCATGTGCTTGACATTCCCTTGTCCTCTAACATTATGTTAGGATGGCCATGGATACATGAGATGCGTTTTGTACCATCCACATACCACCAATGCATCAAATTCCCATTTCATGGCTCTGAAGTTACTATTCTTTCCACTACTAGCTATACCTACAATTTGCTCAAGGCTGCTGAAACTTTTGTCCTTGCTAATCGTGAGTCCATTGATTATCATGACAATAAGCTGAAACAAATTGAGCAGTTATTCAAATTGAAAGAAACTAGCATGGGAGAGTACCACATTGAACCATTGTTGTTATTAACATCTCTCCTAGAGTCTCGTTGACATTATGGGAGACTCTCAAAGGCAAGGAAGCTATTCATGCTGACAACTCAGACCAAGTATAATGGCACTTTTGTCAAGGCTATAGTTCCCTTAGAAGATGAAAGTGAAAACAAAGCCATTTCTACATGGCTTTATAGAGAAGAGGTTCTAGTGGACCTAATGGAGCAAGCTCAAGAAATCACTCCTAAGAAATATGGGCCTGGTCTTAGGCTTATGAAGAATTTTGGTTACAAGGGAACTAGCCCTATTGGATGCAATAACAATGGCCTAATTGATCCTATCAAAGCAAAAGCTCAAAGCAACCATGATACAACTAGCCTAGGATTTAAGAAGGTTCCTTTTCATTTGGGACCAAATAAATTCATACCAACACCTGAGAGTTCATCTAAAAATGAGTCACAAGTTGAGTCAGATACTTAAGAGGAAGAATCTGATGATGAGGATTCCTATCCTCATCCTATCTCTTATGATATCGCTAAATTATTTTCTGAGCCAGATAACTTTGTGACACATGTTAGCACTATGGATGATACTAGTGACTCTTCTAAGGACAATACCGAGCAACTCAAATATCATTCAGAAAAGGGAGAATCTAGTCAGTCATGCTGCATTGACTATTTCAGTAAGAACCCAGAGGATGAAGGTGACTATGTCCCTATCGTTGTTGGGGAGTTCTATAGTCTCTCACCATGTAGCATTGATTCAAAGAAATAAAAGTTTGAATCTCTTTTAGAAGTGACTACTGATAAAGACATTGACCAATTGCATGTCTATGAAAACCAAATTGAAGTGGGTAAAACGTCTAGGGTTAGGTCACATGGGTCAAATCCAACTAGTGTCCTTGAATTGTCAATTACTAACATTTGTACTCTAAGGCATTTGAACACACCTATGGATGAGGTCACCATAGGTATCAAATTGCTAGTCCAAGAACTTAATGACTATACTATGAATGCAATTGAACCAACCACTACTCTCTCACTTACAGATCCTGAGCTTATAGACTAGAACCCCAATGCATCTAGTGAAGTCCCCACATTCTAGAGTGACTATGCTCTTGCCTGTAACCTAAATGTTATCAAACCTATAACATCTTCCACCAATGAGCAGAGCATCAACATGACTAATGCTGACATCAAATATCTCAGTCACACAATTAAAAAGAAAAAATGCAAAAGGTTCGATAGTGAAAACCACATTGTGGCAGTATCAGAACCCAAAAAAGTAAAAACAAAAGATGTATCCAAGGCTGAAAACCTCTTTGAGGCACTCATGGATGAGATATTTGATGTACTTCCCCATCACTTTTAGGAGAGATCATTAGTTTTGATAGAGCCGACACAGCCAATTAACCTAGGCATAGAAGAACATCCTCATATGATACATTTGGCATAGTCACTATCACCTAAAGAGAAGGAACATTTCATTACCTTTTTCAAAGAAAAGAAAATAAATTTTTCTTGGACATACTCTGACATGCTAGGATTGGATCCTGATCTTATCATGCATCATTTGTCCATAGCACCTGGCATCAAACCAGTTAAAAAGAATTTTCAAAAAATGTACCCTCACGTTGCATTGCTTGTCAAAGCAGAATTGGAGAAACTTCTAAAAGCTGGTTTCATCCATGAAATTGATTATGCTGAATGTATATCCAATATTGTTCCAGTTTCCAAGCATGGAAAATCTATAAAGGTTTGTACAAAATTTCATGATCTTAACTTGGCATGTCCTAAAGATGACTTTCTGCTCCCTAATATTGATATGATCGTGGACATGATGGCTAGCTATAAGATGTACTCACTTATGGATGGTTTTTTTGGATACAATTAGATAAAAATTGTGCCAGAAGACTAAGAGAAAATGGCTTTCACATGTGCATGGGGAACCTTTTTTTGGAATGTGATGCCATTTGGCTTAAAGAATGTTGGTGCTACATATCAGTGGGCTATTACTACAATTTTCCATGATATGATGCATAAGACCATGGAAGATTATGTTGATGATACCTTGGTCAAAAGTGCTAAACACAATACTCATTTGCAAGATTTGGGGCCCATCCTAAATCACGTGGAGAAATTTAGTCTCTGACTCAATCCTAAGAAATGCGCATTTGGTGTCACATCAGGAAAGTTTCTAGGATACATCATCTTTGCAAAAGGAATTGAGGTAGATCCAAAGAAAGTACAAGCAATAATGGACATGCCACCACCTCAGAATATTTATAAGATGAGAGGACTATAGGGAAGGCTCTAATCTATCCGTAGGTTTATCTCACAATTGGTAGATCGATCACAACCCTTCATAAAGACCTTACATAAAGGTGTAAAGTTTAATTGGAGAAAATATTGTGAGAAAATCTTAACATAGATCAAACAATATCTTGTCAATCCACCAATCTTAATGCCTCCTATTCATGGGAAGCCTTTTCTTTTATACATTTCAGCCACTGAAACATCTGTGGGAATCTTGTTCGCTTAGGAAGATAATGACAAAAAAGAAAGAGTTATTTATTACTTGATCTAGACACTGGTCTCTTATGAGAAAAATTATAGCATTATTGAGAAAGCTTGCTTGGCAATTGTCTTTGCTTCCTAGAAGTTGAGACACTACATGCTCGCCCACACTACATGGCTCATGGCTAAAATAGATCCACTAAAGTACTTGCTCAGTAAGGCAGCTCTCACAGGAAGATTGGATAAATGGGTTATGATACTTAGTGAGTTTGACATTCAATATGTTGAACGCAAGGCTATAAAGGGATAGGCAATTATAGATCAGCTGGCTGATGCACCCATACAAAGTCTTCTAATGAACATTGATTTTCCAAATGTGTCGATTCTAACACTCATGCACCATATATGGGTTATGTTCTTTGATGGGTCCTTCACAGAACAAGGATCTGGTGCTGGATTACTCTTCATTACACCACAAAGATACTCACTGCCCAAAGCATACAAGATTCTATTTCCTTGTACAAAAAGCATTGCTAAATATGAGGCTTTGATCAATGGCATGAAAATTGTAGCTAAATGGAGAGTGGATTAGTTAGATATCTTTGGTGACTCTTAGCTTATTATCAACCAAGTTAATGATGTGTACCAAACAAAGGATGAGAAACTAATTCCTTACAAGTGCATGGTTGATGACTTAAAGAAGTATTTTTCACACATCACCTTCTAGAAAGTTCCATGAGCAGATAATAAAGTGACTGATGCCATGGCCACTTTGGCCTCTCTACTATAAATGCCTGAAAATGATCTTCAACATGAGTTCTTGGTGGAAGCATTACACTACCTAGCCTATGATACCCTTGATTCTAAGATGATTTTTACTATTGTAGGACAAGAATCATCTCGCTACTATCACATTTATTCCTACCTTTTCAATCAAACCATTCCAGAAGGTCTAACCCAAAATGAGAAACGTTACTAATCCATAATGCTTCACCTTATGTCATTATTGCTGATGATCTATATAGGAGAGGTCTCGACAGAACACTCCTTAGGTTTTTAGAACCTAAAGAGTCCAAATAAACATTAATTGACATTCATGAGGGCATTTATAGAGCTCATTCCAATGGCTTGACACTAGCTCACAAACTCCTTTGTGCTAGTTACTACTGGCCCAAAATGGAGCAAGAAGCTATCAAGTATGCTAGGTCCTACAAGCAATGTCAACTATATAGGAATCTCATCCATGCTCTAGCCAGAGAGTTGATTCCCTCTACTACAACATGGCCATTTCAACAATGGGCCTTTGACTTTTTGGGACAGATCCACCCAACCTCCTCTAATGGACATAAGTTCATTATCACAGCTATAGATTATTTCACAAAGTGGGTAGAGGTAGTACCTCTCATAGTTGCTGATGGCAAAACTGTAGCACTTTTCATCACAAATTGCATCATCTACAGATATGGTGTGCTATCCTCAATCATTACTAACAATGGAGGACAATTCAAGAATAAAGACCTCAAGGAACTATGCAAAAAATTCAAAATCACACAACATTGGTCTTCCATTTATTACCCCCAGGGTAATGGCCAAGCTGAGGCATCCAATAAGGCAATTCTTAAAATTCTTCATCACACAGTCAACAAGTCAGGGAGAGACTAGCATCTCCAAATCAATCCAGCCCTCTAGGTGTACCGAACAAGCATTAGAACTCCAACGAGCATGAGTCCCTTTACGTTGGTGTATGGCATAGATGTTGTTCTTCCAATAGAGGTTGAGATTCCTACCTTGAGAATCTCTATGAAGGGCCTTATCATTTATGATGACTATAGGATAGCTCGACTTCAAAGCTTGTGTTACTGGATGAACGATGATAAGTGGTATGTTATCATCTGCAAGCATATCAACAAAGAATGGCACAAAGCTACAATTGGAGGGTCAAGCCACGTGACTTCTAGCTGGGTGACCTCATCCTAAGAGAGAACCCCAAGAATCAACAATGAGTACAAAAGAAAATTTTGAACCAAACTGGCTTGGTCCTTACATTATTACTGCAGTATATGGATCTGGTGCCTATCAACTTTCCACAACCAAAGGAGAAGTGCTTAAAGAACCTATCAACACTCTCCACCTGTAGCAGTTTTACAGTTGATCTGATATCACTAAGCTCTTTGTACATATCTATATGTCCTAAAATAATATAAAAAATCAAAAAAAGTCCTAAAAAAAATTTGTTACCCTAGTGAAAACCTAGCAATAGGCACCTTTGGTAACACCAAAAAAAGTGAAAAATCTCAAAAATACAAAAAAATCAAAAAAAAAATCAAAAAGAAGAAAAATACAATAAAATTGAAAAACAAGAAAAAGTGCCATTGGTGAAAACTTGGAAACAGGCATCATGGTAGTAAAACAAGGAAAATCCTGCCAAGAAGGTGAAAACTTGATAAACAGGCGCATCTTGTTCCTAATGCTCCATCCCGAAACACATCTTCTGGCTATTCTATATAGTCGCTTTCATGCTTTCGCTTTCCTACTTTTTCTACTTTCTGCTCATGTATCCATGGATTGAGTCTTGTTACAGATCAAGGGCATTCCCCTTAGTGTCACTCTTTTTGAGATTTTCCTCATAGGATCTCCCTCACAATAGTCACCAATGGTCCTCACTATGTCTGCCTATTGTTACTAGTGTCACTACTTCTGAGATTTTCCTCGTAGAATCTCCTTCGTGATAGTCACCAGTGGTCCTCACTACATTTGCCAATTGTCGCTAGTGTCACTACTTTTGAGATTCTCTTCATAGAATCTCCTTTGCAATAGTCACCTGTAGTCCTCACTACATCTGCCTACTATCACTAGTGTCCCACATTTTTAAAGATTCTCCTCATAGAATCTCTTTCACAATAGTCACCAGTTGTTTCAACTATGTGTGCCTACTATTGCTTGGGTTACATCCCCAGATTCCTTTATGGAAGATCTCTCTTGTGTCAGTCACCAATCATCCTAGCTGTGTCTATCTACTATCATTCAGTCCTTCTTAGGTTCTTCATCATGAAGATCTCTCATTGACCTCAGTCACTAGTCATTATGACTATGTCTGCCTACTGTTGTCAACCCAATGAAGAGATTTCTTTCAAATGTGTTCTGGACACTGACACCTAGCATCAATCCCAAAAACATTGAACTTAAAAAAATGACATACTTGTTTGGATATATTGATTTTTTTCTTTGTTTTCTTTTTTTTTGCTTTATCATATCTCCTCGAGCAACTTGATGATGTCATCTTCAACTAGAGAAGTAATAACTGGGGGCATGATCTTTTCTTTACTTTCTATTTGCAGTTTAGTTCCAATTAGTTGACATATTCCTATAAGAGAGGTGTCCACTATAAGAGCCTCCATCTTGTATTGGATGGCCATGTGTACCTCGACTCCTTTTATATGAATACATAAATAACATTGGTTCTTCTCCTTATTTGTTGGAGTGAACTCTTCATGCTATAGTAAATACTGATACTTGTCCTGCTAAGTGAATGTATGGGTCACGGCAAGTATATCTAGCACACTTCTATCTCAGGTTATGAATGCAAGGGTCATTGTGGAATGAATACTTACTAAATACTTAGCATAAGATGGATCTCTTCTATGTTTGGTGTGCCTGTCATGCAAGAAACATTCTAGTCATCCTAGCATTTATGCTTTGATGCTTATATTTACTTGCTATATTAAAAGGGACAAATGTTTTGGTCATTCTAGCTTCTTGTGCCTCAAATGCTTACATTTAATCCCAACAAACCTATAATGTATGTTCTATTCATATTCCCATGATTGCAATGTCAGTGGGAATTGTATAACATACAAGCTTTGTTCTATATCTAGTGATGATAAATTGTCGAGACTTGGTAACTAGAACTAGGGTTGCATTTAATATAGTCTTGCATTGCATAATTCACATGGATAAGCATGCAATTCAGTTGTGATTCTATTTCTCCCCTATGTAAGGAAAGATTGGGGGCATCATCAAACATATCAGGTTTCTCCACAGCTACACAAGTGTTTGGTTCATCAATTCACGCTCCTCAATGGAATACCTATCACTGACAAGCAACAAATATGCAACACTACATGAGATGTCAATCCATTTCCATATGTATTGCATCCATATACTCATAATATCTACTCTACATGCTCATAGTCACATCACATAACATCACCATACATATGCATTCATATCAAAGTAAAACATACATCTCATAATCATCATATTGATATCTCATGTACATTATGATGAAGCAGACATAGACAATGACATGTACACTGATACTCAACTCAAAAATCGCATATGTATATCTCTCAAAAAAATGGATTTGTACAAAAATGGGTGCTACTCGAGTGCAATCAATAAAAAATGATACATGTGGTGCTGGCACACCAATCAATACATAGCTAGAGATCAAAACTAGAGTCAGGCATAGAGTGTCTAACTCTGTCTTGTACCCTCACCTGTAGGAGGAGTAGGAGTAGCAAGTGGTGGAGGCAGTAGTGGCATATCTAGTCTGGTAGGAGGTTGTGTGCCTCCAGACTCTCGTGCATACTAAGAAAGGTGTTGAACTTGAAGTGTCTCATCTAGTACTGCACTTGTATATGCAGCATAATAGTAAGCTACTCGAGCTGACTGAAAGTAGATCTCATCCTACGCCAGATCCAATCTCTACTTTACAGTCTCGATGCATTCTCTCCATCAATCTATCTCTTGTTGTCTTTCCACCAACTCCACATCCTAGACTACCACTAAAATTTGTAACTCTCCCAACTGCCAAGATGCCACATGAATCCTCTCTCGGTAGCGACACACTATCTCCTACACACTACTGGTAGCCTACTCTATTATCTCTTCATCTAACAGCTCGGGAGCCTCCTGCTATGGTGCCTACTATGGTGCCTACTGTGGTGACTGCTACTACTAAGGAGTCTCCTGCTATGGAGCCTACTCCTCCATCCTCTATTTGTGACACTAACTCTATCTGGTCCCACTACCCCTAGCACCTAGGTCTGATCCCATCTATCATGGAGGAATCTACACCTACTATGCCTAGTGCTAGACTCGTGGCTGACCTCATAGCTATGGCTATGCTTGTTGCTGCTAGGGCACCTATCTCTGTGCTTGTCCTACCATCCCTAGTGGGTCTATAAAGCATGGGAATGGATGGCTAATCAAAAATTCTTGATACATAGCCGTCATCCCTGCATCTACTACTTTTGGTAGGTAGTCCCACTAAACTATAGCTAGCTACAAGTATCTATTGTGGACCACCTTGGATCCATCTGTGGTGGCCATCCCTGCTCAACATCCTTCTGTAACCTAGCATAGGTACAATACTCATGAGAAATGTCCTATGGTTGGCCATACTACTGCCACACTTGTGAAAATACAAATCTCGCTATAATTGATGTGGTCTTGCCCACCAGAGGTTGAGAACTAAACATCCATGGTAGCTCTCTAGGGGCATCATCCCAGTCCTCTATCTCTCGCTAGGGTCACCATAAAATGGAGACCAAGTCATCAAGATATGTCCTCCAGTGCTCAGTCTTACCCAGGGGGACCTAGGTAATGTGCCCTCGGTATCTACATATTTAGGGCTACAAGGGCTCTCAAGCATCCTCATGAATGGGCCTACATACGGGAAGGTGCTCTCGTGCCCATATCTATAAGACATACACTCTAGCTACCATTTTCTTCTTCTCATGGAAGACTACCTTGTGCATCTCATGAAAAAGGTGGGCCAACATGCATTGACCCCACCCAAATATCTCAAGTGCCTCCAACATCCTACAGAACATGACTCCCCACCCACACTCCAAACCATGCTGTCCTCTGTCAGGACATAAGAAAAAACTCAAAAATATAGCTAGCACAGATGCCAGCCTATGCATCGGTCCATAGTTGTGTATCAACTCATCCCAATTGATGGCCCTACCCCTCAGTAGCTCTCTCCCAAACACAATGGATAGTGTCTCTATCCCTACTCAGGGCACTATATCATAAATGACTTGGGCACTATGAAATGGGATCCTCAGTATCCTCCATATATCCTCTGAGGTAATCATCATCTCACCCATCGACAAATGAAAAGTGTTCATCTCTGAAAGGAAATGCTCCACCAAAGCAGTAAGAAGGTCGTGATTCACCCAACTGCTCAATATGTGCTAGGTCAGCAGCATCGAGACTCCTGAGTAATGTGCTAGGTGGGTAGTGTGATCTAAATGTGACATAACCAAAGACCTCCTACATGCACAACAAAAATGACAAATGAAACAATCAGTATCAAGTCAAAATGACACACCAAAACAAATTAAAATGCAATTTTTGAGCATGAAAGTGAAACTTTTAAACATTATTATCATGGGATTTTGCACAAAATTTGTAAAATCTCGCGTGAAGTTCACAAAGTATTGCATGAAGATCTTATATCTCACATGAAAAATCACATCATCACATGAGAAAATATCTTTGTATGCAAAAAATGAATTTCCTCCATGTGAAGAATCTAATTCTTCACACAAGAGATGAGTGCCTCCCATGTGAAGATTCTCCCCGTTGCATGCAAAGAAACAATGCACCCTATTTTTTTGCACAAAGAAAGAAGATCTTCGCATGAAAAATGATAGGTTTAGCATGAAGATCGATTGGACCTCCTAAAAACATGTTAATAAATGCAATAAATGACCTAGAAATATGTGAAAACAAAAGTATGAAGGTAGGGAATCGATGACTCATTGGTGGTCCATAGTTTGCTGGCCGGCTATGACATTTGGAGCGCTCGAATTGATGATATCTCACATTAACTATCATGTCTCTCTCATAGCTCAAAATCACTAGAAGACAAAATCACAAATGAGTTTCAAAATGACACCTTGGACCCTTATATAAGGGTGGACCTAATTTTTGAAAGTGCTCGAATTTGCATGAAAATCACCCCCTAGCTAATTAGACCATTCTGAATCCATTTTCAGGATCAAATTCAAAATTTAACACACCTAAGTGCCTCAAAAATGTGTTTTAAAATTTTGGGGACTGACACAATTGAACGCTTGTGCAGCCCAATTTTTTTTGATACTTTGTGATTACTGGAATCTCTTAAATCAAAGTTCTTCATACTTTCAAAATTCATTTTGGAAAAAGTCAACTCAAGTCAACTATGCTCAATTTTGGTTTTGGTCAAACTTGGTCTTCTAGACCTCAAAACCATGTCGAATTAACTCTAAATCTTCTTTTGATCTCTTCTACATTCTGTTGAATCTCAAATTTCTTCTCCTACTTTACATCATATTTCTAGTGTATCATCTTTCAATTTTTCTCTTGAGGGGGCAAGATGATTACATCATTGAACTTGAATTTCAAATCAATTTGAACCTTCATCACTTGGGGCATCTTGTTCCTATCTTATGTCCTCATTACTTGGGGCATCTCATCACTCAGGGCATCTTGTTTCCTTCTTTCTAACATCTTTTTCATCTATTTCATCTGGTCATCAGCCAGTTATAGGTATCAGGACAGTCTGAACCCCAAATCCTAAGGATCAAGCCTCATTCTGGGGATGGTTCTATAACCCATCCTTTATCAATCTCAGGTATCTAGGTGTTTTATCTAAATCCTTAAAGATTAAGCTCCATTCTAGAGATGATCTTCTAAATGCTATCAATCTCTTGTATCTAGGTGTTCTATCTGGATCCTTAAAGGTTAAGCTCTATTTTGGAGATAATCTTTTAAATGCTTATCAATCTCAGGTATCTAGGTGTTCTATCTAGATCCTTAAAGATTAAGCTCCGTTCTAGAGATGATCTTTTAAATGCTATCAATCTCAGGTATCTAGGTGTTCTATCTAGATCCTTAAAGTTAAGCACTATTCTAGAGATAATCTTTTAAATTCTTATCAATCTTGGGTATCTAGGTGTTCTATCTGGATCCTTGAAGGTTAAGCTCTGTTCTAGAGATAGTCTTCTAAATACTTTCAATCTCGGGTATCTAGGTGTTCTATCTAGATCCTTAAAGGTTAAGCTCCATTCTAGAGATGATCTTTTGAATGCTATCAATCTCAGGTATCTAAGTGTTCTATCTAGATCCTTAAAGGTCAAACTTTGTTATGAAGAAACCTTTTAAATGCTTATCAATTTTGGGTATCTAGGTATTCTACTTGGATTCCTTAGGATTAAGCTTTGTTCTAGAGATGGTCCTTAAAAACTTATCAATTGGTCTTCGTATCATCAATTTCGGAACCAATCTCATTTCTTGATCCTCGCATCATGTTTTCTAATTTTCTTTGAATTGAACATGTTGCTCGCACATTCATTCAAAGAGGGGCAAAATGTAATACCCCAAAATTGGCTCATTTCCATCTCAACCAATTCTGGTCTATTTCTGATAGATTCTTAAGACCTATTCGAATAGGAAATTCTCATTCTGCTACTCGCTACTTGACTTAATTGTCAAATGCTTGAGACCCTAACCTACATTAATGACTCATTATTTAATCCTTATAGTACGCACTCATATTAGCCACATTAAACCTATTTGATTTCAATTTAATTTAATCTAAAGTATTCATACTTTATTAAATTAAATTATCTCCTAAGGCTAATGTACTATGGAATCAAATTTATTTAATTTAATAAATATGCCTATTCTAAATTATTTAAATAAAGTTATTTAATTAAACGGGAAGTTATTCCTAAATTAATTAAATGGAGTTATTTAATTAAATAAGAAAAGTAATTAAATAGATTATTTAATTAAATAGAAAAAGGTAATTATGAGAACATATATCATTTTATTAAATTAAATATCTCTTCTAATTTTCTCTTCATTTCAAAAATAGAAATTCCTAGTTCACTGCTGATCAAATTAGAAGTGACCCAGATCACTTGCTCTCACATTGAAGTCTATCTAAGTTGACTGACTCTTACACTCAGATCTAAGCCAGTTAACTCCCTCTAATTTGGGAATCTTCCACCTTAACTGAACCTCATCTTCAATCCTGACCATTGATTGAAATTGATCTCAACCATTGATGGATTCCAGGAAAGTCTATATAAGAGACTCTCATTTCATCATTATAGAGGTTGAATTGAATTTCTATTGAAACTCTGCTAAACTATGCGCTCATTTACTCATTATTAGCATAAACTCTCATTTCATAGATTAAGAATCATTTTTAGTATAATATGCATATGCTCTAATATAGTTTCTTTTATATGTATTTAGACTAAATTGCATAAACCATTCTAGATTACTTTGCATCTCCATATATATTTAGTTACATCTTTAAACCCTTCGTTCTTAAAGGGTCTGGTTGCCTAAGCCTCATCTCTGAGGATATTAAATAGGAAAAATCCTTCTAGATTGAAGGCGATAAGTCACTTTGTCAAAACTCTTGGATAAACAACTCAATGTTTATTCCAGGATGATTCCACAACTAATGACCATGTCAAAGTGTCTATTAGGTTAAGAGGCCCACAATTCATAGGTATAGTAATTTGTGGGGATAAGTGATCTCTCAAAAGAGTGAATCTTTTTAGATCTTTATCCTTTTCCACTTTAGTATCCTTGATGCTATCATGAAGTGCTTGCATAGTATGCTCAATGGTTTCTAACTTCTAATTCTATTTCAAAAAATTATTAATGAGCATTTGAAGCTCAGTTATCTTCCCTTTGATTTGATCATCAAAACCTTGATGGTGAAGGTATGCCAAGTTGCACTTAGCATATATCTGTTTCCCTTCTACTATACTTCATCTCAATTCTTTAATGCATATGTTCAACATTTCTATATCATTCCTTATGTTTATATACATGGTATTAAGAATTTTTTCATCATGCTTAATTTGTTCTTGAATTGTAGCCACATTGGTAAGTGTACTAAACTCATTATCAAAAGTTTTACACAAAATTGTCGCTCTCTATTGAATATCTACAGGTGTGTCAATTCAACTTACTATCTTTTCCAATTTATCCAAAACTAAAGTTAGAGTCTTCTCAATAGACTTGAAAGATTTCTTCTTTTCAAGAAATTTACTTAAAGAAGATATGAGATTTTGAGCCTCATCTTCTTCAGTTGAATATACTACTACTACCAGAACTACTGCTACTTATGAATGTGGTGTAGAAGGTGTTACTACTATTATTTCTAAGGGCACACTTTAAGTAGCCACTTCAATACTAGATTCAATTTTCTCATAAGGTGCATCTTCTTCCTTAAGCTCCTGACCATTTTCTTAATTAGATGATAATCAATAATATTGCCAACAATGCTGAAACCAAAATATTTAAAAGGGTCCTAAATTTTATCCACTATCACATTAGTTTCATCCACTTGCATATATTCACTACCAATGTTAATATGTGGTGAATCACTTGGAACTAGTGTTTTAGATGGTTTCTCCAAACTGTGAGGTGGATTGACTATAGTAAGACTTGTTTCCTTTGTTTGTACACTTTCCTCATACTCCTTAGGCATAGGGCTTTCCTTCTCTAGCTACACATTCTCCTTTGGCATTATATACATGTATGTGACTATTTCATTTTGAGTTTCTACATTTAATTCTTCATAATTTCCTCTGATGAGGAGAATGGATCTCCTTTTATTCCTCAATAATGGTGTTATTCCCTTCTAAATTTTAGTTATCTCTTCCTCATTATTTATAATGCATATCTTTTCCCCATATTAATTCTTATCTTCTTATCTTCCTCAATTACTCTTCTTTTTCTATTTAATAGTCTAATTTACAAATCTTTAGGTATCTAGCCTCTTATGCTATCAAACCTTTTATCTTTTAAGATCATATTCCTAACTACAACATTCTCTAGCTGTCTCCTATACATATTATTAGACAAGTCATAGTACTTTTTTAATTACACAAAAATTTTGTCATTAATGATTTGCATGTTAAAATTCTCTACCTTTGGTTTCCATGCTTTTCTTCCTACAAAAGTCTTTTCTTCCTAATCTATTGGTTCTACAAGTTTGTCACTAGTTTCTTCTTTAGATTCAGAGGAACTAATTTGTAGGGTTCTTCTCCTCTTGCTTGGACCACTTATAGTTTGTTTGACTCTCTTCTCATGAGGAGGTTTAGTCTTTTCTAGTCTTTGAGACTTCCTTAGTATTGGTGCTTCTTCTATCTTCTTTGGATGCCTCTGAGGTTGCTACTACACAATAGCTACATAAGGCACTATAGGTGCTTGCAAACTTGTTTGGAAAACTGTAACTTCTTCAGTAGGTCTAGCCACTATAATAAGTGTGGGGGTCAATAGTTCAAATTGACCATTGGATTTCATTTCCATGGCTATTCCTTTTACCTCTTCAAACTACTTTCTTTTCATTCCTAATTCCTTAGAATCAATCACTTTTTCTACCTTTGTCTTGGAGTCCTTGATTATCTAACTTGTTTTAACTTATCTAATCTTCTCAGTATATGTCCTCCATCTAGGACATTAAACATCAACTTTTGAGTGTAGGATTATTAGTGCATATCTTTCAATCAATTCCTCACTCATTTCATAACCCATAGGTTCAATAAACTTAACTCAAGGAACTATTACCTCTATACATGTGGAATATTTTTCTACCATGAAGCATAATTCATCCTTATATTTTTCCACTAGCATAGGAGGTATCCTATATGTTTGCTTTATTTCAGCTTGAAAAGACTTTATCATTTTGATAATATCATTATCTCTAACTATTTCTAGTTTGGTTCTATATGCATGAGTGATAATCTGCATTGCATGCTCACTTTCATCTCAATTTGTGATACCAAGAAACTTATTTGTTGTGTAGAATAATATATGTGATAGTAGGGATTCAAACCTAAAGACTATGCTCCTAGACTTCTTGATTCTTGATATGTTATCCAACAACTATGTTCTAATAATGTTACATAGATTAACCTCTTCACCCTTTACTACCATGAGAGATGCATGAAGAAATCCTACAGGGATTGAATCTATCCTAGATCCATGGTTGAACTTGTATCCAAAAATTTTACTAATGAGTCTCACTCCATCATCTTTAATGGAGTCGACTTTCATATTTCTCCCATCAAAACATTTGTTGATATTTTCTTACATTCACTAGATTGCATCCTTCATTACTCAAACCTATAACCTTGTGAATTAGGTCATTATCAATACACATGATAGAATCTCCCAACCATAGAAGGTCATCATGAACTTTATTCTTCTTATATATCCTTATCCTGATCATATTAAGTAATGCACACTTTACTGTAGACTCCTCTCAATGTCTAATACATGTTGTTAACCACACAACCTATGATATTGTTTCTAACATTAGTTATTGATAACTAATGTGTTGTTTCACTGAGAATTCTTAATTTTAGTAGGATGAATCACAAATAATAAGTGACTTTATTATCTTGTTAGGTACATCTTCTAGAGTTGTATGAGAGCTTTCAAGTTCCTTGGCCTTTACAAATGTTTCCTTGAGTTCTTTTTTCTACTCCTTTATTTCTTCCTTTAGACTATCATCATTTCTTCTATTGTTCTTCCTATAATTTTGATTCCTTTTTAGGTCTCTTCTATCCATTTTGTAGAAATTTTTTGTGTGTCCAAAGTTATTACATAATTGGTGTACAGGTACATTTCTTCTTTGTTCATTCTGTTGATTGTCAAGTTCTTTGCAATTCCTTGGAATGTGTCCAAGATTATTGCATATATAACAAACAATTTGTCTTCTTTCTCCACTTTCATTGCTATGAGATCTTTTTCTATTTCTTGCATGGTTAGTGTTCCTAAACATTCTACTATTTGCACTATTACTATAAAATTTAGGTTTCTTACAATCTATTGCATAATATCCATATCCATGAAAATTATGACAATAAAAATTTGAAATAGGTTTGAAAGACTTACCTTTTCAATTATCTCCAGCATGTTCAAGTTCATCACACCAGGCATTGGATTCCTTTTTGCTATTATCCTTATCTTGATCAGATTCTTTAGATTTCTTAAAGTGAGTAACATTCTCTTTGTCTTTAGATAAATCATCTATTGTGCTTAGATCCATTTTGACTTTAGGAGTATCAAGTTCTTTTTTCTCAATAGATTTCTTGGTAGATTGTCCAAGGAAAAATCCACGTCTAGTTTTTTCATAATTTGGTCTTTGTATAGATATTTGTTCTTCAATCTTTTCACTACTGGTATATAATTTCTCAAGTTTCTGTTTGGTTTGTACCAACTCACCTTTCACAATAGTGTTGTATTTTTCTAATTCTACATGCTCTAACTTGATAGATTCCAATTTAGATGTTATCTTGCTTGACTAGGATCTTAGATCTACATTTTTAGCTTTTATTTCTGAGTCATTCTTTCCTCCATTTTTCTTAAGACTTAGCTTGAGTTCAACTATTTTTAACTCATGTTTCAAGATCTCATTTTCTTTCTTTAGATCTTCAATATAATCATCATTGATTTTCTCACTAGGTCCTTTTTTGCTTCAAGTCATCCATCTTGTCCTTAAATTCACCAATGTAAGCTTTTACATCTTTATATCCATCTTTTAGGCCATCTCTTTCATCGGTAAGGAAATTAATTTGTTCAAGAGCTTCTTCAATATTCTTCTTCAATTGTTCCATATCCATAGGGATCTTATTCAAGTTGTTAAGCCTCTTCTAAATAATTAAGCTCTGATACCAATTGTTAGAAATAGATACTACTAAGAGGGGGGGTGAATCAATAGTTTCAATATTTTTACCCATAACTGAATATTATTAATTTCTTTTCCACAAGCATAAGAAAGAGAATCAATAGTGCTAAGAAAAATAAACAACCATACATAGAGAGATATCATAACACCATATGTTGTTAACTAGGGAAATCCTAGCCAAGGGAAAACCCTGGTGGGGATGGAATCCACAAGATGATTCCCTATATAAAGAATTTGGTTAAGGATATTGACCCAATTAGGAGTCTATGAAAAGTGTATAGTGTCTCTAGTCCCTATTAGAAGACTAGGTCTTATTAGAAGCCTCAAATTTTTTAGTAGTTGCTTCAACCCTGTTAGGAGCTAGCAGATCATATACAAATGTGTGCAAGAAGAGCCCACTGCCCTAACATGCAACTATACAATTGAGTTCTTCAAGAGAATAGATATACATACAAAACTGGATCACTTGTTCTTCTTCACAAATCTTTTGATTTTTAGTAATTGCACATAACTGAAATACTTGCTATACTTCACAATACTTCTAATTGTTAGTTCTTCATACAAGGGGAATTGCACATATATCAAATTGCATCATATGTCACATCACATAACATTACTTTGCATAGAATTTTTCATCATACATATTGCATACTAACTTCACAATTGAAGTTCTTTACATATACCAAAAACATTAATAATTCATTCCTTAGTCATCTCACATATCATCTTTAGAGTTGGATCAATAAGATTTAATATAATAGTCAAAACAATTTTGTAAGTTGTACAAGTCAATTTGCTAATATGCTATGTTTTGCGCTATGTGGTATTTGCATCAATATTTCTTCCATAACTTGAACTCAGTTGATTATACAAAAATGTGCACTAGTATGCATCATCAAGATCATGTCATACATCTCTAGTGAATTGTGCAAGAGAATATTCCAATGGAATATTCTACTATCAACAAATCTTGTCAGGCTACTATAACACTGTCTGATACTTAGATAATTGTACTTCACAAATAAACATGAATAAACTATGAAACAAATGTTTCCATAAATAAAAACCACATATCTCACCTTATTTGATTGATTGGTCATATTTCCAAAAAATCATTTTCTTACATCCATGAAATGACCAAATGCTTCCAAAGTGCCCAAAACTTGCACAAATTGTTGCAAAAGTTGCTTGGAATCAACACTTTTAGTAAAATGGAAACATATTTATCTTAATGCACCAAAAATGGTTTAGATATCATCCCAATAGGTTCAAAACATCAAAACAACAATTAGAAACCAATCCAAACAAAATATCTAATGCAAAATGCTCAAAAATGGAGTTTTTATTGTATTCCAACTACCAAATCTATACAATGCTGATTGAATCCATGCAATGCCTTAAATTTGATAATCCTATACCTTTACTAGGCTATATAGTATGAAATACAACTTCTTCAACCATATTCCATAAAAAAGGTTAAAACACTCAAATACTAGTTTTCTTTCCTAATTCAAAATATAGTCGTTAAGACTTTAAATTTGAATTTAAAAGCTTATTAAAGTGTTTTAACTCATACTTTATTGGTTTCTACCACTTAGGGACTATTCTAATACCCCCTAGGACCCATTTAATCCCTCTAACAAATATAGATCCCCTATGGGCACTATTGGCCACCCTTACATCATTTTTATGCCTGAATCCTTTATCAGGATCTTTAGGAAGTTTCAAGTTAACATTAGAATTTTATTACATTTAGCCATTATAGGATTCAAAAAATTCCAATCCACTTTCAAGGATACCATAGATCCTTTTATTTTTTTTTCATCCAAGGTGTGCCTAGATGTTTGCCTAGGTGCACATGCATCATACACTGCACCTTGAAAAAAGACTCTTGCCACATGAGTGAAGGGGATTTGTCTTCAAGATACCCATTCTCCTAGATGGATGTTTGCAACTCTTCTTCAAAAATCTTCCACTTGTTCCACATGTACTTCCTACATTTAAAATATTAGACCAAATAAAAACATCAAATTTAGGATAGTTATCATTTGCCCTTCCAATCTGCCCTATCTCTTTCATTTGAGGATCCAAAAGACCCTTGTCTCTGCCCTTCATTTACACTCCATCATTATCATTTTTGATTACTACTAATAGATACCAAAGAGAACCAATTAATATCCTCCTTTTACACACCATCTACTATAAATTAGAACTTCTATGATCAGCAACACGACTCTTCATCATTACCAAAGAATCCTTGTGATTCAGATCAACATCACTTTCTATTTGATCTTCTCACCAACACATACAATCCTTCCACCATCACCATCATTACTTGGTAAAGGGTTAAGGAAAAATTTTAGACAATCTTTATGCACAACATACACATTTTTCAATCCATGATGTATAATATCCTTAGACATTTTCCAAGGCCTTCTAAGAATAATATGATAACATGTCATAGGAATCACATTAAAAGAATTCTATCAGCATATAATCCTATTGAAATATCAATAAATTCTTTCTCTTTAACAACAATGTTTTTCTCATCAATCACCTATGAAGCCTTATATTGTCTTTCAAAGGGAAACTTTTACAATTTTAATTTGTTTACCATCTCATAAGAAACCAAATTATCGAATGATCCAAAATTAATGATCATTTTACAAACCTTACCATGAGTTACATAAATTATCTTAAAGATGGATATTGGAGCCTTCTTCTACTTTTGCATTATTCTCACCATCAATGATTCTCCTTCCTCATATGGTCCAATTTTTATAGCCTTTCTTTTGTCTTCCCATTCGTCTTCCCCTCCTTGTGCTAAGTGAGCTCTCTTCTCTACCTTCTTGTGATCAACCTCTTTCTCAAAACACCTAAAGGATTGATGCCCAGTGACACCACAATTAAAACACTTACCAATGAATGTACCAATGCCTTTTCCATAACCAAATCTATCACTTCCTCTTTGTTTTCAATCAGCATTCTTGCTCTTGTCATCATTAGTTTGTTCCTTCTCATCAGTAGATTTTCCTCTGCCTTTGTTTTCATTTCCTCTACCACCACTATTTTTTTCTCTTCTCTTCAACTTCTGTTCAGCCCTTATGGCCAACTTGTAACATTCCTCAATAGATCTGGGGGTTTTAAGAACCCAAGTATCTTTCCATTTTCTCTTCTACATCCTCATCGTGACCCACTTTGATATCCAACTTATGGAATTCTTCAGTGTACCCTTGTACATCCAAGTCTTTTTGCCTAAGACTTTGCATTTTTTTGTACATTTGTACATTGTAGTCACTAGGTAAAAAATTTTCCTTCATTTTATCCATCATAGTATTCCAAGAAGTAATCTTGGGTCTATTATTCTTCCATCTCTCAGCTTGTATGCAATCCCACAAAAGTAAGGCATGCCCTTTTAGTCTAGTCTTAGCAATCCTTACTTTCTCTTTGTCCTCTATGTTCTCAAACTCAAAGTAGTTCTCCATAGCCCTAAACTAGTCAATGAGTTCTTCATCATCCTACCTGTATAGAAAGGTAAGTTTGATCTTCCTTTTCCATAACCACTCCTTATGGCTTTAACAAACCTAGCCATCATCTCCTCCTTAGGATCTAATTGTGCTTCTTCTCTCAAAGGTACATATTCTTCATCCTACTCTTCAAATTCATTTTCCTCTTCCAATATTATTTTTTCTTTCATTTCTAGTATGGTCAATCTACCAATGAAGGCTTTCATGTCCTTTTCTTTCTCATGGTTTTCCCTTCTTTTTTGTTCAAGGGTTTCTCTTATTCTTCTATTCTCTGCCATTTGTTCCTCCACAAGCTTTGTAAGTTTAGCATTAGTGACGCTCTGAGGGATCCCCTCATCCTCTCTTTGTGTCATCTTCTTAGGTGCCAAGACCCACTAGGAATGCTCAAAAGGTAAGGGATACTCAAAGACCTCAAAAAGGATGAAATAAACAAATGAACCCCACAAATATGTTCTTCTTTCAACCTGGGATTCTAGTAGGATCTAATACCAATTAATACAATTGAAAAGTGTGATGTGGCCCAACAAATTTCACAAAGTGAAAATGTGCAAGGGAAAGGCTACATTTCCCAAACCCACAAACAAAAACTATCCACTCTACAACTTCTAAACCCTCCCAATGGCTATGGTGGATGTATTTTATTTATCTAAAATGGATTGAAGAGGTTCTAAGTGGTTATAGAACCCCAACCCAATCTTTGCACTCAAATCCTTCAAAATTGCCTAATAGGCCTAATTTCCACCAACTAGGTCTGCAACGAGAAAGATCTAAAGTTCTCTCCAAAAATTAAAAAAGAATGCCTCAAAAAAATATGTTTTCAAATACCCATTTCAGCCTTCTACAACATATGAAAAACTTTTGTATAGGTGACCAACAACCAGATCCCTAAACTTGGCACCCTTTCGAGGCATAAAATAAGGTTATTTTACAAAGCAAGTATATGTTGTCCATACATCCAAATCTTCAATATTTCAATAGTCCTCCACAATTATCCCAATAAAAGGAAAATTAAATCAATTTGACTCCCCAACTTTTGCAAATAAGAAACCCCTAATTTGGCCTCTTACAAACCCTCAAATCTATGGCTTTTTCAATGTGTCACCTCCCAAGCCAATATCAACTAACTAAATGTTGATTCACCATGTACAAGGTATATGTAGATGATATATACCATAAAATACCCCTCTCTACTAGATATATCTCTAGCTACTACACTCTAGGCATGCATTTCATGCACCTACAACCACCAAAAACTCATTAGAAGCCTCTATTTGTGAAAACTATTGGATATATTATGAAAGGCTAAGTTACTATGAGGGGAGGGGTGAATCAATAACTCTAAAACTTCTATCTTAAATTATTGAATTAAACCTTTACATATATTTTGATCTAATTGCACGCATAAGAAACTGAAAACATGAAAGCATACATAACACTTTGACACATAGATTTGGTGACCCAAAAACCTTCCAAATAGAAAGTAAAACTAGGGTGGGGATGATACCCACAAGCTTTAGTATCATAGCATAAAGTTTTCCTATTAAGGCTTACATTGATCACTTCTAATGATCTACCCTTTTATGAGCAATAAGGACTGTTAGGTCCACCTTGTTAAAAGATTTACAAACATACAATGAAGTATGCACTTGGTAAAGAGATTTGTATAAGAATTTTAGGCCTACGTTGTTAAAAGATTTGACTAATCCACCTATTAGGATGAAGTAGTAGCTAATCTCTGATCTACAACTTGGTTTGTTGAATTATATTCCTTTATGTACAAATCACCTTGTTGTGATCTAGGTATATCTTTGTTGCTCCTTATACTACTATTGCCTTTTTAATTCACTCTTTTTTCTCTTCTCTAATTACATTTCATTTCTTACACACACTTTGATATGATAAAACTCATTACATATATACCAAGAAAATTATACAATTACAAAGTTAGCCATAATACAAGTTTACACAAATATTACAAAGTTGGCTCAAATGTAGACACTTAGGTTCTGAAGACTAACTTGGTGAGGTTCTAATACTCGACATCCATTGTTAATGCTCAGCATCATCATGCACTTAGTAGATGTAGAATCTCAGTCCTTACTAATCACTTCCAAGTATTCTTGAACTTGGTCTATACTAGTGACTCAATGAATACTGTGAAACTCAACATATAAACTAAATCTCTTGATTCACACTATGTGACTCAGTCAATGCTTCCTCTATGTGCTTGGTATAAACTAAATCACTTGGTTAACATAGAGTAGCTTGGTTACCACTAGATTCATACCACATTAACTATGAACATGGTAAGCACTACACAACTCAATTTACACTGGTATACTCAGCATACACTTAGATGCTTGATTTACATTGCTAATCTTCACACCAGCTATAACTACTCGACACAAATTGAAATTTGTCCAAAGGACTTAATAGCAATTATAGAGCTCAGTAACAACTAAAATGCTTGGTTAACACTGTTAACTGTATAATAAGATATACTTACAATCTAGATAAGTGTATGTCACAAATAACAAACTTGATTGATATGTCAACAAACCCCCCCTTTGGCATTAGTGACAAAAGCACTTATCAGCCTAACCTAAAATCAAAAAGTTTTCTCAATACTTTTATCCATCACCTTGTGATTCTTAGCTCGGTAGAGTATGTTTTTTTGAGATTTTTCAAAAATTGGTTTTGTAAGATATATATCTATACAGTATACTATACATCTCCTTTCTATATACAATATATGCTTACTATACATGCTTCTTTCACATTTTTCTCCCCCATTGTTTTTACAACTTTTTACATTTTCTGCCCCATAAATTTGTACATCGTTCTCCATCTATCTCCCCCTTAATACATATTTCTCCCCCTTTTGGACATTAATGCCAAAGATTTAGTCTATATATTTATAGAGTAATGTCAAAATAAGACAAGAAATCTGAATGCACCTTGAGAATAATTTCCAAGGTCTTGTCCTAGTTGTCCTACAAGACCTTACATGTGTATAGTGCAATCTACACTTCTTCTGACAACTCAATCATGTGGTCTACTATGGAGAAATTGTTGTCATGGATGAGCATTTTTGCATGAGAAATGTGCTTTTGTAGTGCATCCATGTTAGGGTGAATCATATTTTGTATATCTACCAATGTAGATTTGATTCTAGCTTCTTCTCTTAGAAATTCTCCCTACATATCTGTCAAAAATCTTATCGTATTGAAATGATCAAAGTTTGAATTAGGGTCAAGATGCAACTACTGAGCACTTTCCTTGAGATCTTCATTAATCTTGGAAAATTTGTCCTTTATTTCCTTGGTAAAATTTGAAACATCACATAGCTTACCAAAAAGTAATGATACATTAGTACAAGAAGTTTCCAAAGAGCCCAAAATTGTAGAGAGTTCTTCTTGATAGATGGAAATCTATTGAGCAGTGTGCTATAACACTTTATTTTCAAACTTCTTTTTTTTCTTTCTATACCAACTTTTCCTATCCATCCAAGTCTTCATTGAACTTTTAGTTTGCCTCTACCAATTGATGCAAAATTGGTTGAGAAGAATCAACCTCTATGCCTATAGCCTCTACCAAATATTCTTGGCATTCTCAATGATTTTGAATTCTTTGTCCCTTTCCTCTCTTAGCCTTTTCTACTTGGCTTTCTTTTGGAGAAGTTCACCAAATGTCTTCATTTGATCTAGATTGAGCTTGGAAATGTCCCAATTTGGGATTTCAATTTCCTCATCAAAAGATATTTTCTCATCCTTTTCTTTTCCTTGACACAAAAATTTTGTGCTTGGTCAAGGCTTGGTCTCAACTATCCTTGCACTTATTTCTTTCTTACTAGGAATGGAAAAAATAGTAGAAATAGTAGCACTAGCTGCAAAAATTGATATTGCACTTATTGAAGGAATACTAGTAGAAATACCTATAGTATCCAAAATTAATGTATACAAAACTTATGTGTCCAAAAGTGTAGTGCACCAATATTATAGTCAAAGGAACCAACAAATATAAATATATTTTTCTTTTTCAATGAAAGCATTTTTATTTTATTTTATTTGTTATATTTATTTTCCTTCATCTACAATATTGATGTACATTCCTACAATACATTTAACTAACTTCACTAACCACTTTAGTTCCTTCCAACCAGAACATTATTTGAAATTCTAGCAAAATGTCTTTATAACCAAATGTATCAATTTCAAATGGAGACACACATTTTCTCTTAGAATCATTTTAGAAACAAAAACATAACAACTTTACTCATTTCTATATACTATAGGATAGTGCATGATATATAAATTTCTTTAATCACTGAATGTAGCAACATATCAACAAGTATAGTCCACTTATACAATTTTCCAGCTTACAAGCTGTCATAAAACACAAGATTGGGAGTTACCCAAGGGTGACTCTCCCTAATACAATAAGAATTCACTTGGAAGTATGTTTTTGTTGCACATGAAAATAAGACAACATCCTTCTTCTCTTCAAGTCTTCAATCCATAGATCACAACCTGTAGTACAACACACACAAACAAGCCCATGGTACTCTCCTCCCAACCTTAGGCCTTTTAAAGGCCACACCCAAGCAGGGAGAATCTTGACTAGGTGGACATACATTACTAACAACCATTTACAACACAATGCTCACATTACAAAACTGTTCACACATTTTATAGTTGACAAATAAAACCACAAAAATTCCCAACCAAGGTAGACCACTTAGGATCACATGTAGATCCATCTCAAGGGGTAAGGGTGGAAAATGAATGTTGAGGAGACTCCACCTACAACTATGCCTTCATTAGGCTATACACTTTATACACATGCCTTCACAAGGCAACCCAACACCACATACATGCCCTCACATGGCATCTTTACAATACTTATAACTCTAGCAAGGTGGCATATGGGGCCCATAACACCCATATGGCATCCCTCTCCTACTCTAGGAGAGACTCTCACCCAAAACATTCCCTATGCACCTCTTACCCTCACAAGGCTCTCTTTCCCTCCCAAGAGATGAGACTCACCTTGTCACACCCAAAACAGAAAACTGCAACAAGAACATATGAATTCACAACACAAAGTAAATCACAATACACACATACACCAAAATTGAAACATGATCCCTCAACCTCACACAACATAACATTACAACACACCATATTACAACTACATTACAAAAAACTCACATGCATAACACAATAAAAATAATCTACTTAACAACAAACTTTCATAGCAAGGGTACATAAGGTTACCAACCTGGTTTCCAAGCAATTTTGAGCTCCCTCTCTTTTTACCAGCAATCCTCCTCCTAAGCTATCTTCTTCTCCTTGTTTTTCTTCCCTTTTCCAAAATTTTACCCCACTTAGATTCTTTTTCCAGATCTATCCAAAAATTCTCCCCCCCAAGAACTCTCCAACCGACTCTCTCTAAAGAATGTTTTCTTTTGATGCTTAAGTTTCCAAATTCGGCCAACTTGGGAATCCACAATTTTTGGGTGCTCTTTTCAATTCCTAAGGAAGCTTATAATACTTAAAAATGCCCCTACCCCCTAGGTATATCATATGGGCTTTAAAATAAGACCTCAAACTACCCCTAGGGATGGTGTAAACCTCCTAGAAATTCACAAAAGGTGTGCATTCGACCTAGCATGGAAAGAATCCCTCTTGGACCCATAAATACACCTATGGAAAAGAAATCCTACCAAACCACTCCTTGGTTCACTCAACCACCTACCATCCCACTAAGCATGCTACAAAGGAGAACATGTGTCAAGTGACACCACAATACACACAACACACTTGGCAAGCCATCAAGAAAAACAAATTTACTTTTATAGAATCACAATAATACACACAAATTGGTTTTACAAATAAAATACAAGGGTAAAAAGGTTATACCCTCCTTAGGGTTAACCTTGGTTTTTCCAAACACCTAGCAAGGTTCTCCATAAATCCATGGGCTTCTTTCTTGCACACTTATTGCAAATATCAGTAGTCCAAGAATAAGGTGATAAAATGATAATGTAAATATAAATCACATAGATTCTATCATCAATGAATAACATAACTAATATGAAATATTTATTTCCATTCATAACACATTACACACTTCACATTTGTAGCAATTCTCTAATCTAGATAGTAAAACATTATGATCATTTATTCTTACAGAAAATTATGGAATTAATCTACCTTAAGCAATGCATCAAATATAATATAAGTATACAATTCTAGTTTATTCAAATGATATATGAATTCTTAATGTTACTCTAAATATGCAAAGACATGATAATCTAGCACCATATGGAGACCACAATTCAAAAATCAAACATTCACTTGAGTATAACATAAGCTTTAATCATGACATATGGATCATCAAGAAGGTAAGTAAGCATATCTGAATAAAATCATAAAAACTACTTAGAATATTAGTGTCCTAGTAACATCATAAGGAATCATCATCTAGCCTAATGATATAGGTATCAATGTCCCAATAACATAACATGAAATCAAATAGTCTAAGGATCAAAATATCAATGTCCATAGGGGGTAATCATGTGTCATCTAGAGTCTAACTATCAAAGTCCAAAAGAAACAAAATGTCAATAGTGCTATGATGGTCGGGGCGGGACATGACAAAGAATATCGAAGAGGGAAGAATCTACAACTTGGCAGATGAAGTACTTGATACTTCAATCAATGATGTGCTAAGTTGAATTGGTGCAAAGATTGATTGGATGTTTGTGTTGTCATTTGTGGTCACAATCAATCTTATTGAGGCTATCTTCATGCTTGATGTTGTCACTAATTTTCTTGGAGAGTGAGGAAGTGAGGAAAAAATCACTGCAAAAATCTTAACTAGATCAGTTTCCTCATCATCCTGTGTTCCTTCCTTGGTAGCCTCTTTCTCTTTATACTCTTCATAGTCAATAGTAACAAAATGTTTTGTTTCTTCATCATTTCCTTCTTCATCCTTTTCTTGATCATCATCATTATCATCATCATTTACATTGATAGGGAAGTCACTTGGTTTATGAAGAAGATAAACATTTTTCCATATATTTGTTGCATTCCTTATAACATGTTCAATATCTTTCATGACTACCAAACAAGTGTTGAATTTTAGAGTTAATTTCTCCTCATTTTTCTTTAGTGATTCCTTAATCTGCTTGTCTATTATGCTCAGTATAAGCTACCTAGGGTTTTCCCATAGATGTCTTTCATAGTTTGCATGGAATATTCTCATCTTGGCTTAATCTTCTCCATCAAAGCTTTAGGAATCTGAGAGATAAGCTAGTCAGGTGAGTATTTCCACTTACCCATTTTTTCCATGACCAGATCTTCAATCTCCTTCTACTTCTACTCTTCATTAGTCCTAGTTTCATACTTTAATACTTTTAAAAAATTTATACTGGCCCCTGCTTCCAGTTCTTTCAATCTATCTTGGAAGGTAGGTGGAGGTTTTCTAAATATGATATCTCCTCCTTCCTTGTCAGCTTTCTTTCTAAAGGATCTCCTAGTAGGTATAATAGTGGATGGCGTAGTTGGCTTGGTAATGATAAACTTGCCCTTTTTCTTTAGTAGTTCCTCTACCTTTGATTCTTCTTCATCCTCACATTTTCCCTCGGTCAAAAAAAGAGTAGAACTAGTTTTCAACTAGGAAATTCTTTTCTTGCCTTTGTTTACTGCTTAAGGGAGCTTGATCTCTAGTTCTATCCTTGATTTAGCTTCATCATAGGTACCAAAATATGCTTCCTTGGGATCAACAAGCTCATTTACAAGTGCCTCAATAATATCATTAGTTTCATCAATATTAACCTCATATCCAAGAGGTTTCACCCATGCAATTCTAGGCCTGACTACCTGAATGTATACCTTGTTAGTATCTACCATGAAGCATACATCATCCTTGTAATATTCAACTATCTTTTTGGGGATTCTAAATATTTTATTGATTTTCTCCTAAAATGTATCAAAATAATTTTCCATGATACTAGTGTAATTCTCTCCCATCTCAGCAATGTACTTATTAATCTAGTAAAGTAATGGCACATCTTTTCTCCATACAAAAGTGCCTTTCAAAGGAAAGAACTTCTAAACATAAAAGAATAGGCATGTCAATAGAGAGCCAAACTTACATGGGTTGTTCTTTGATGTTTTGATGCTCTCCATGTTCTTGTTGAGTTGAATCAATAGTAGCTCAACAAGGTTAAGAGAAAGATTATTCTTGACTACCTTATATGCTAGGTCAACTGCTTCATATGACACACTATTTAAATTGATTGAATTGTAGATCTTGTGAGAAATGATATGAATTCCAAATTTTAATTCCATGCCAGTGACACTAGTTATGTTCATGCCTCTACCATCCCATTCTATTAAGGTATTCTTTTCTAGTTCAACCTAACCCAGGGTTTTGGTTGTTTTAGCTTTGGCCAACATTGGGAGACTAATGATTCTATGAATCATTTACTTTATGATCAAAATTGTCTACTCCAACCATAATTGTCCATTATGCACTCAACTAATAATAAACCTAATACATTTTACTTGGAAATCACAGGGTATGTGAAGAATATGGGTTAATCCTTTAGTCTTGAGATGATGATGCTTGAGTTTCAAAACTCCATTCACACACAACTTTTCTAGGGCTTCATCCATTTCTAAAGTACCAATATCTTGAATTGTGCACTTAAAATGTGAATGAATGTCATTAATTAATAGTACCTTTGGAGGGATTTGTGACTGCGCACCACTCTGATCTAGGGTTTCAACAATTATAGGAGTGATCTTGAAGTCTAGTGCTTTCCATTCTACACCATGAACCAACATATCTGATACTCATTTCACCTTGTTGCTACTAGATGTCATCTTCACTTAGTAGGGTTTGAGAGAATTTGAAATAATTTAGTAATAATTCACTCAAATCACTTGGATGCACTTGAAGATTACTCTACACAGTTTTCTCTCAAAAATTTACAATAAAAATGACTTTGATTTCCTTTCTTCTATCAAATTTTTCCATAAATGCCTAGTGTGAATGGTAGATCAAATTGATAGAATATCATCCACTTGCTTGCATTGATTACTTGGTAGAGTCTTCCATCATTTGGTACCTCACAAAATTTAGTTACTCCTAACTCACTCGGTAGAGTCTATGACCTGACCTCAATCGGTAAGAAAGTAACTCAGTAGTAACTAGTCCCCTTTTGCTTAGTGATCCCTTTGTATCTTGAAAACAAATATGGATCTTTTTCCCTTTCAAATGGAACTAATTTGGATGTCTTCTTTGGTAGCTTAATTCTAGTTCTCCTTTGAGAACTTAAGTAGAAATGATAGAGTTACTCACTTCTTGAGTCACTTGTTCATCATTTTTTGGACTTGCATTCTCGATAGACTTTGGAACGGAACCCATTGCTATCTCATTTTTTTTCTAATGTTATCAACTTTTTCCTTCTTTTCATCTTCAATCCGTCTAATATTCATATAATTCTTGGCAAGATGACCAAGTTTTGTACAAATGAAACATCTTTTAGCAGTGTTTTTTTTCCTCATATGATGTTTTACACAATTCATTCCAATGTGTCCAAATTCTCCATAGTAATGACATATGCACCAAGTGTTATAGTCCCAACCAAATATAGCTTTCATAATTTGTTCTACTAAATTCAATATCTTGGTTTTTCATTCTAATGACTTGTGTCCATGTTTCATACATTTGTGACATTTGCCTTCAAATCTTGGTTTCTCTTTGCATTCATTAGCTCTATGACCATGCTCGTTGCAATTATAACACTTTCCATTAAATTTTCCTTTTCCTTTGCTCCAACATTTATTTGATGTAAGAAATTTCTTACAAAATGTGATTGCAAGTAGGTCATGGATTCTTTTGAGCTCCTTGTTTGGAAGATTCACCTTCTTCTTTGTATCCAATTCCTAATTTTCCTTTTTGTCTATAGGTATTTTTCTCATTCAACTTATTCATGTGTGCTTAGGATTTCATGATTTTTCATTAATTTTACTTTCAAAGTTTAGGTCATTCTATAATATTTCATTCTCAAATATTAGGTTCATGATTTCTTCATTTGTATTGGTGAGCTGGTTAATGAAGTTAGTCTGCTGAAGGGATAGATGTTAAATCTCATTATCTTTTCCTTTTTTATTTTATTTTATCTTATTTTTCTCTTCCATGACTTCACATAGCCTCACTAACTGAATATCTTTCTTTCTTCTTATTTTTCTCACTTCTTCTTGTAGTGAACCATTCCTTTCCAAGAGTTATTTGATTGCTTCATTTGCTTCATCTGATCTACTCAATAGATGAAGGTCTTCAATTCTTTCTTTAATGTAGAGATGATCATTCATTTAAATTGCAAGATCTTTTCTTCTTTTTAGGGATTAAGAGAGTTTCTCCTTTTCTTTTTTGAGTTGTGCAATAGCCATTTCCAAATCCATCTTCTAATTGTTAATAGCCTTGTCAAGTCTAAATATCTCCATGGTATTTGATCTATGCTCAAGTTGTTAAATATTCATTGAGAACCACAATGCTCTAATACCAATTGTTGGAAATATTATTAAAGCCTAATTTACTAAGAAGGGAGGGGTGACTCAACAACTCTAAAAATTCTATCTTCAATTACTCAATTAAACCTTTGCATATATTTTGATCCAATTACACACATAAGAAATCGAAAACTTGAAAGCATACATAACACATTCACATATAGATTTGTTGAAACAAAAACCTTCCAAATAGAAAGTAAAACTACTAATGATACCCACAAGCTTTAGTACTATAACATAAAGTTGGTCTGTTAAGGCTTACATCGATCACTTCTAATGATCTTCCCTATAAGGAGCAATAAGGAATACTAGGTCCATCTTGTTAAATATTTACAAACATACAATGAAGTATGCACTCAATAAAGAGATTTGAAAAAGATTGTGTAAAGCCTCTTCCCCAGTACCCTATTTTAAATCATAATAAGATGAATATTATTAGATATGGGAAGAGTCAGAAAATAGAATGTCATGCTTCTACCTCTTATGTATAGAATGTGAATTTTATACTATAATCATACACCTTATGATAGAATGATGGTGAGCAGGTTCTAGGATTTGATTATGTCATGACTAGCATTTCTCTTATCATTATGAACCAAAGATCTTATTAGGATTGATATAAGTTTTAGTCTCTATTGTGTTAACTATCATATTTAGAGTTACATTTGGTTGATAAGCTAAGACCTATGGAATAAAGGCTCAAGATTTCATAACCTGGAAACTATGTTGACGGTTTCATGATATAGTATGGGCTATTAGGATAATTGAATTTTGGAAAGATAAATCAACATGCACTCTTATGAACATTCCTAATAATCACAGATGAATTTTTTTATCAAAATTGGATAAGGATCTATACAGTAGAACTCAGTATGATATAATACAATGATCCAATTATTGTGCAAGTAGTATTAGGTGGATATGTTGATATTCATTAGAATAGATTTTATAGCCCAATAAAATGTAATGGATTCATACTATGATAGATTATGAAACTACAAGACATTACTATGTAAACATCTTGTTTAACTAACAAAATTGACACACCTTATAATGTACTATTTGATAATGATAATGCGATACTATTAGAAATCAAACTATATTTAAGTGAATTGAAGGATATTAGTTGTGATGATCTTGATATAAAATATGTGTTCAAAACTAATTTCCATGTTGAATTACTTAACAATATAGATTAAACATTTCATCATATGATAGGAAATGGATTATGATGTGGGTCGAAATGTTAGTTGATTATTAGATTACATAGTAATGTTGATATGTAGATTTTGATATTTTAATTCTTTGAATGCCTTATATGAAAATGATTAGAAAATGAAATTTGATTATCATGCCAAGGTAAATTATTTAATATGAAATTGTCATTCACTAATATACATGCATTTTATATGATTTTCTTTCATTGGGCTACTAATGTTTGAGTTAGTGTGTAGTCATTTGAACCATGGAATTATTTGGGGGGAAACAAGGTCCAAAATTATATGAACAAAATTTAGCAAAGGTGAATCTTAGAAGATTCAAAAGCCTCATTGTGCTGTGTTTTATTTTGTAAATGTAAGCTTGTGTATGTGCGGTGAATTTAATATTGTGAGTAAGTAGGGACATGTCATTGTGATGTGTAATGTGTTTTAATGTATCACTTGACACTTGTATTTGTTTATGTATTTGTGACATGTCACCTAGGGTTTTGGTCATCGTTATTCTTAACCTTACACTAATTACCTTGCATATGATTAAGTAAATCCACTTGGAGAAAGGATAGGATGGGTCACCATCAAGGAAAATTCGAATTCAAACTTGACAAGGATTTTAGAGAGTCAATAGGTGATCCCAAAGCTATTTTTTATGAAAATAAGCTACCCATATGTTACCATAACATGTTAGGAACCTAAAATTGACCATTTCATTTCTTAGCTAGCCTATGGGACCCCTTAACCAATGCATTCTTCCACCAATTCGAAAATTGAGTCGTCCCATTAGTTTAACCCCATTTTTTCTCTTAGTCAAAAGTAACAAGTTTGGTAGAGAAAAAATTGTAAGAGATAGTGGCTTTCTTTTTTTACCAAAAAGAGTAGTGGGAGAGTCTTTTTTAGGGGTCTTGGGAAAACTAGTGTGGTGTTCACCCACTCTCTAAGTTTAGAGAAAATTAGATTTTGGAGGGAGATTAAGGGAGTTGTACTACAATTATCATTGTGCTAGCTTGGACCAAGGTTGGTGTTGAAAAACTATGCTTCATTTTCTTTATTGAGTATTGCAAAATAGATCTATAAGTAGGGAGAACTTGTCAATGGAGTATACATTGCATTGTGAGTCTTTACATTGTAGAATTTGGTATTGTGTTGTGGCCATGTGAATGTGTATTGTGTTCATGAAGATTTCTTGGTTTTCTTTCTTGATTTTGTTTTCTTGTTTGATTGAAATGTGAATGTGATCATGGGTGTGAGGACTTCACTCACCCCTTTGGGAAGGGAAGAGAAGTCCACCGTGAAAGGCATAGTTGGGCTTGAAACATAGTTGAGGACCTTAGGGTATGGGCTCCATTGTATGCCATTTTCATTCATATCTTTCTTTGGGAGTGATAAGGGAAGAATGGTGAAGGAAATAAGTTAATGAATTATGGATTTAAAGGAAGCTATAGTTGTTGGTAGTGTGCCTTGGAGGATTTTTGTGGAAGCCCCAAAAGGGCATAATATTTTGTTGGTTTTGTGAAGCCCTAAAAGGGCATGATATTTTGTTGGTTTTTTGAAGGCCTAAAAGTTGTTTATTAGAGATATGATATGATATGGAAAACCTCCTTGTGAAAAGTACACCTTTACCCTATGGTTAAGGTTCCATTGGTGAACCATTGTGAAATACCTTACAATGGGATTTTTGAAAACTTGTAATCTCACGTTCATCCATTTGTAAGCTTGGAATGAAACCTAGTTTGGATCTCATTTTCCCTACTCGATGGGTGGCTTCTTAGAAGCCTAGGATGGGAGGTCAACCTCCATGGTTCTTGTGTAAATGTTTTTGTAGGTTTTGTGCTCTCTAGATTGAAGGATGAAGAGTGATGTCTTTCCATGTGCTAATGAGTAGTGAAGGGGTCATACTAGTTGAAAGAATGAAATCCTTCTTTATGTTATCATTTCCTTGTAAGGATAGATTCTTCACCTATGTCATGGTGCACTACATTGTAAAAGTGGGTTCTTCATCATGTGAAATTTTCTATATAAAAATGAAGCTAGGATTCTTTCTTATGTGGCATGTAAGATTTAATAGTACACTTAGTTGCATTGAAATGTAGCATTGAAGTATCATAACTAATGGAATGAAAAGAGTTTAATCCATTTTGATACTCTATCACTCTTAAATTTCATAGAAAGGATTGGATATTGATTTGCATCATGTTCCTTTTTTTTTAGATTCATGAATTGGTAAATATAGATGTAGTTCAATACAATGGATCATATGAAAAAAAAAAAGGGGCTCATTATGTATTTAGATCAATAAGGAATTTCACATAAAATCCCATCATTGACAAGAGAGAGAAATATAGTGGATTTATAGTTGATTTTGACACAATGCATTTCATGTATTAAACTATTATTGAAGTGCTTTTAAATAGATGGAAAACTATATTCATGTGTAGAGAAGTGCTAAAATAACATTCAACTTAACACAAAACAAATCATTGTAATATTATAATGGGAATAGAAGAAAATAAACAAAATATATGGTGTAGTTCAAAACTTCATAAGAAAATATATGATGTAGATGCACATTCCAGTTCTCTAGATTTTGTATGAGAAAGTGTAAAAATATTCTTCCCCCTATGAAGACCAAAAATATACACACCATTAAAATATTCAAAAGGAATATGCCTTAGAATCCCCACATAAAATATTGATAGATAAGATACCCAAACAAGAGAAAAAACTTAAGAAAAGATGCTAAACAAACCCCTAGAAGGTTAAGACATGCATGATAAACCAAGGAAAGTTGCAATGATAAATCATGTGCCTAGAGGAAGACATGGTCCTTTAGACATACAAATATAAAATTAAATAAAAAAATAGTAGCCCTTTTTTTACCTTCCTAGAGTTGAATCTGACTCATAAAGGATCTCGTGACAAAGACTTATGTAAACAAGTCACTTCAATAAATATAGGTATATATAAATAAGACTCCCTCATTATTTATTTCTCCCTAGGGAAATGACATATAGGAACTAAGCATGGAGGCTTCTAATAGAATAAATTATATAAAAAATTAAACCATATACCAATGTGAAGAGTCAACTTCTTGAAAATAGAGCCTATGTTAAAAATATGTGGCATTGCCCTCTCACCTAGACCTATTGTATTCAAACCCTAAACACATAAAATGACTAACTAATTAGATGACCCTTTGCCATCGATAAAGGAGGTGGCCACATTTTATAAAGGAAATATATGTTCAAGGTCTAATGTAATGTTGTCAAGTCCAATCACCTCCCATTTGACATGAAACTATGTACTTAGGATAAGAAATAAAGTGGTATCACGTGATGGACCCACCATTCTATGCTAAAAGAAATTTGCATGGAAGAAATTTTTAAAAAGAACCCACACCCAAGGCATTTACAAGGTGGCGAGTGGACTCGCCCTCCCAAGCACTCCTCCCCATTTAGCACCTCCAAATATTCAAGTGCCTATCCCAAAGGATGTATGGCTAGCATGCTACTCATCTCCATGATGGTGTTAGAGGAATCTTGAGTCACATGTAGTGTGGGTATGGAGGAATGTGAGTTAGAAGGGGGTGTCTTGGGATGTGCACATGGCTTGGGGTAGTGGAGAAGTAGGAGTTTGATGCAGGAGCATCCAGAGGTATAAGGGCAATCCTATGTAACCCAAAAAAATGTACCTAGACATAGTTTTTGTTTCATGTGTTTTCATTTTTGGGTACCCATTTGGCTCAAATAAAGGTTCCAACTCTCATAGTTCCACTATTAGTGTTCTAGGTTAGAGCATTTAAAAACCTTGGGATACATGTAATGGCAAAAAAATAGGACTATGTAATTGAGCCATAATTATGGTGAATCAGAAGGTGTAAATTGGAGGAAGGATTAAAGTTGTAATTTAGAACATTCCAAAAAAAGAATCAGGTCAAAAGGTTGCACGGTTTGAAAGTTATCGCAATTTTTTAGTTTTTGGAGACCTCCTAAGAATGCTTCAAAGTTAGGTTCGAGGCATTAAATGACCTTGTACAGGGCTAAAAAATGGGGGACGAGCGAAGCTATGATTTGTTGATCGGAGCTACAGTTCAAAAGTTATGCCTCCTAGAAGTTCTGCTACCATTTCTAGATTCTTCTAATTTTGTACCAACTTCTAAAGTGACTTCTGGAGCCTTCCATTTTGGTGGTGGATGCCAACTAGCACTTTCTAGAATGTATTTCTAATCCTTAACCCTTTGGGGTCTATTTAAGGACATTTCTGGCATTATAAAAGGTAGTTCAGAGTGGAGTTTGAGAGAAGGTACTAGGAGAAGAAATTATCTCCAGATTTATGCTATTGTAAGCCCATAGGGCATGTTTTGGAGCCTGTTTCTTTGCACTAAGTGTACTAGCATATCTTCAAAATTAATAAAAAAAATCCTTTCCTGTTGCATCCATTATGTGCTTGGGTTGTATCTCCATCAGAGTTGCATGGTGGGGTTGGCCATTAAGAGTGTAGACTTGGGGATGTGGGATAATTAATTTAAGAACATTAGAAAGCTAGAAGCTCGATTAGTATATGGGTTTAGATGGTAAAATTGAGGTAAGATTGTAATAATAGGAATGTTATTGTATTTTGATTTTAGTATTAAATTAAAATTATTTGTTTAATAGGTGGGGTGTGGGTCGATATAATGGGTAGATATACTATTCTTGTTAGAGTAAGGGGTTATGAAATAAGTATGATGCACCACATGTGAAGTGGGCATAATAGAATTATGGGTTTCTTTGGATTGACACAATGCTCTTAATTAGAATTGATAAGAATGAAAAAAAAGAAGAAAGCCATAAGAGAAGAGATAACACACAAATTTAACACAACCATCCAACCTTTCTTATTATTATAGTACAAACCCTTGCATCTCAATGCCACTGCAAGAACAATCAATCCCATTATACATTGCATTTGCACACAATCCCTAACCCTAAGCTATCCTATATAATATATTCTTGCTTTAGGGTAATCCCAAAGAATTATGAAATATGTACAATACTTCTCTTATTAGTCACCACAAATGAACATACCTATCATAAATTCTTGGTGAAAACCTATTCCTCAAACAATTCATCATTACACCTTGAATGATGCTTGTTATAAAAGTGTGTTAGATTAATACAGGGACATCTCATGGGCCCTTCTAGTCAAGACCCTTTCGTATCATACTCTAAGGTGTGTGATACAAACCTTTATCTCTTTTGTATAGCCAAAGGGAAATTGGTTTAATGAGTGTAGAATCTATGCCTCTAGACAACTTTTAATAGTTCTTGATAATAATAGGTAGAAATGTAAGAAACCATAGTCAATTATAGAAGAAGCCCTTGGACTTAAGAACCACATCAATGATAAGAGTTGGATCACACTCCTATAATCTAATATGAGAAATGACTAGAAAATACAAGAGAGTTTTCTTAAAGAAAAATTTATGCTTCTTCTCACTAGGAAACCTTGGTATGACCTCACCACTCTTAAAATTTTTGCATCATTGTTTCTCTTGATGTATTTGTCAACTATGTGGAGTATTTATTTCATTGATTTCTTATTATGGCCCCACTGCCTTGAGGACACCCCTTGTTTTAGTTGAATATTTATCATTGTGGCCACACTTGTGTTGTTTTTCCTTTAATTGGTTATTTTTATCTTGGGATTTAAGTTATTTATGAGACATTTTTGTTGTGGATATGTGTTGCACTACAATTTTTGAAATGACCATACCAAGGGGTACTCCTGATAATCTGTGTGGGAAATTGGGACACCATAATTTCATCTTGTTACAAGATAGAAAGCTTTAGATAGGGTCCATGGAACACCACCCCTTCTTCTATCATAAAAATGGACTTATTCAAACCATAGATAGCATTGAAATAGGTTATCCTTTGACTTGGTAGGGTTTGAATTAACACCACATTAAGGACCTTAGGAAAGGATGTTAAAATCCATTAAAAAAAATATTGGGCACTAGAATAGTTAGATCTAGGCAAGGTTGTGTAATAATTTCAATAATAGAGAACACAAAGTGATCAAAATAAGACTAAGGAACTTGGAGTACAATCTATGTGATGTCAATATTGAGTAAGCATAGGTGAAAAACATGTTCATTAGTTTGATCTTGAAGTAATGCATGAAAGAACATTTTTTGTAGGACCTAGAAAATGGGCTAATGCATAACATACTATGAGCAAATCACAAACCCAATAAACATATGTTGACACCGTCTAGTCTACCATGAAATCCAAATGAATCAAAACAAGAAAGAAAATATAAAACTCCCTCTTTCATTTGTAGCTCCCATGTCCTTCTTTCTTCTCCATGTGATGTAGCTCCAAATTGCCTATAGTGCACACAATATTAAAGAAAATGTCTATGATATTGATGGTTCTATGAGAATACTTGAAGTTGTGATTTTAGTGTGAGACATGTAGTAAAAATACCAAAAACAAAAGGACCTAAAAAGACTTAAGAATTAGGACTAGAAATGAGAGAAAGAATGCTCATTTTTTAATCAACACACAAGGCGAGAGAATTGGATTTTTCACCCTTAGATATGCGACATGGCACAAGATTCTTTTGAGTATCTATGACACATATGACACAAGAAGCCAAGTGTAGGATTCTATGATGCTTGGAAGTCAAACTTGGCTAAAGATGGAAGAGAATCTATGACATATCATATGACACCTCAAGCCCACTTAAAGCCAAGAATCTATGATGAATGAAGCCAAATATCGATGTGTGTAAGAGAATAAGAATCTTGGATTATGACATATCTTAGCCAAGTGTCAAATGAAAATCCACAAAGTGTCACACCCATGTGTCATGATGATGTAAATATTGCATGGAATATTTGAATTAAAAATCCTTTATTCCACAAAATAGAAATTAGTGAAATGGAATTAATGATGGAAAATATGACTTAGGAAATTGTGAATTTCCATGGTTTGTGAATTTCCATGGTTTGTGAATGATGAATCAATTAATTAATAAAATTAATTAATTAAGGATGATAATTAGGAAGAATAATTAGTGAAATGACATAGGATTAAACTATGGGTTATTTAATCCTATAGAGAAAATTAGTAAATGATTGGCTAGATTGATTAAATAAGTGAAATAGTATCCTTTGATGAAAATGTGATGATGATATGGATTGAATAAGATGATGACAGATAGACCAAAGCCATGGTCAAATTGATTGGTCAAAATTGATAACATGCCAAGGACACATGACATGAATTAAAGATACATAACATTTAACCAATAGTGTAAATGCTATAGGATCAAGATTGATTGATAAGGTTGGTCATAATAATATCGATGGACATAGTCAATATTATTAAATTGGTTTGATGATTCATGATTTGACACTAAGAGCCTTGACAATGTCAAAGATTATATGACATGAATGATAGTTTGACCTAGCACTGAGAGCCATGATAGTACTAAGGTTAGATTGACAAGATTTGATAGATTGATAGGTTTCCAAGGCACTGAAAGCCACAAAAATGCTTAGGATTAGACAAATGATTGATTTTGGATATTCAACATGTTATGGGTTGATTAAGACTGATTTTGGGTGATTTTGAGTTGATTTGGGGTGATTTTGAGTTGATTAGAAGTGGTTACAAGTTGATTTGATTTGGTTTCTGATGATGTTGAAATGATGTGAAATTGATGTGAAAGAGGATTTGAATGATGATAGATAGTGTTGAGATACAATCAGGTTGGCCAAAAGATTAGAGTTAGTGGAATGAGAAAATGGGATGAATTAGCATGGAAAGTGATGTCGATTCAGGGGCCCGAGAGTATTTTCAAGGGTTACCACTATAGATAGTGACCAAATAATGAAAATGATAGCTCAATTTTTTCACAACAAAGATACAAATCCAACACAACTAACAATTTTAAAATCAAAGTTGAAATGCAAAAGTTATGGCCTCTGGAGTGCAACATAAGGCCTCTGAGAGCAATTCCAGGCATCCTACTACACCAAGTGTTCCCAAAACTCACCCAAGTGTACCTAGTGCACACTTGGTAAGCCCAAGTACACCATGATAGTACCAAGTGCACCCATGGTGCACTTGGGAAGCCCAAGTGTGCTCAAAAAGTGTAGAATGTGCCGTAGAAGGCTCTAGGGGCTAAAAATAGCTCGACCGGACTTGGAATGACCTAAAAACTTTGTATGAGTGCCCAAAATGGTGGAAAGAGGTCAGAACATGAGTGAGATCAGTCAAACATTGTCACATTTAGTCAAACTTGGTCAAACAAAGGTCAGATTGAGGCTAGACTAGGTGGAAAGCCCTAAAAGGTTGACAGACAGTGTAGGTTGATGCAAGAATGCAAGATGAAGATTATTTAGTGTATCAGAACACATGATCATGGTGATGAATGAAGATATGAATGAAAGAATACCAAAGAGATGAGATGATGACCAATTGGAATGAAGTGAAGACTACTTCTTTCAAAGAGTGTGCTATATGTCAAATGGAGCTTCATTTTGATCAAACCATAAATGGAAACCATTTTTGAGCGTCTACATTTTGTCCCTCTTTGATACAATGCAATTTAGAGCATTGTGTCAAAGAAAAATGATGAGAAGGCCATAACAACATGCCCTAGTAGGAAAAATATATATGGGTGCCCCCTCAAGAAATTGATTGAGATATGCATATGGTAGGTCAATTTGTCGACAATGAGATGGAAGGTAGTGAATGAAGAAGATATAGAAGATGGAGGAGATGAGATAGGGAATTGTTAGTATGATGAGAAGAATTTTTCTTTTGTAAAGTGCACTATATGGAAAATGGAGCTTTATTTTGATATGGAAAATGGAATGCAATGCATCATGGCATAAAGGGCCAAAGTGAAAAATGTAAAGCTTTTGTGTAAACAAGCATGATGCAGACAAAAAATGACCTTGTCCTTCCTAAGGCATATATACATGCCGTAGACTCTCAAAGGTACATTTTAATAGGAAAAAAATAAAAGATGACCATGAACCATCCTAGACACTCTCATATATTAGTTTATATCATTAAGTGGCATCGGAATATAATCAAAGAAAAACAAAGAAAACAATAAATCACTCACTAAACAATGTGAGCCAACATCTATTCTTGTCCATTACTACTTTCTTTTTAGTGTTTGAAAGGTTGATCATTTGATGGTTGTGATTGTTAATTAAATTAATAGGTTCATGGTGACATGTTGGATTTATTGTCAATTCACGTTACTTAGATAGGTGTGATTATCATTGAAGTGCAATGCTTTGAGTTTCAGTTTGCAAAGTGTAAGTGTTCTCACAAAAGAGGTGATTATCCATAGTGACTATTTACAAGATTTATTGTGAGTTTTTTGTTGGGTTTTGTGATTTTTAGGGGTTTTGAGGATATTTAATATTTTTGGTGATTTTTTTAGGACATTTTATGATTTTTAGTATTTTTTCAGGATTGTATTTGAATTTTTAGGATTGTATTTGAATGTTTAGGATTTTTTCAAGATCATAACAGCATACACAAGTGTTAGCTCCAATCTATTATGTGATAAGTCCAATAGATAAATAGCACTTATGAATATGCCCCCAGTTCAAATTCAAACTCATGTACCATGTAGGTAATATGCCCCCAGACAAGATACAAACTATGTACAAAGACCAATGACAAAGTATGTACAAACTCGTGATGTGTTAGGTAGGAAAACAATGGATATTAACTAGTTTGTGAGTCATGGACAAGGAGCCAAGGATGTCTTGCAATATGATGGATATGATCAAGGAATGATGAAAAATTGGAGAAAATACTAGATGGAATCGCGATAGATGGAGGAGCAATAACTAATTACACATGGTGCTTGTTTGCTAGGTTTTCACCATGGTACTTGCCCAAAGTGCCTGTTTTCCAAGTTTTCAATTTTGGATGAAATTTTTATCTTGACTCAAATTTTCATGCCAAGATGCCTTTTTTCTAGGTTTTCATCAAGGCATCCATGTTTTCATAACTTTTTACTATTTTTAAAATATTTCTTTAGGACTTTTTGCCATTTTTTTGATATTTTTTTTACGAATTTTTGATAGAATCACAAATGCTACTGATGAATGTTGAGAAGAAATATGTTGTCAGTGTTGCTAGTTGATAATCTCTAAACCCACAATTGACCATAACTATGTAGGAGTTGTTCCACGTCTATACCTAAGATCAAACCACTAGAAAGGCCTCAAGATATACCATCATGTACCATATGTAAGATAGTGTCTATCTCTCATGAATCAAGGCATCTGAGGATAATTGGGTCAAAAGATTCTTTGTATGGGATGTCACTGATGATGACATATGCAAAGGCTTTATGGATAGAGGTTCAATTTTGGATGTTGAAAAAGTTACGTAGCTAGAATTGTAGATAAGCATTTGGATATAAGAAAGGATTGGGAGGATTGATACCAATGACTTCCCACATGAATTTTGATTGAGAGAGCTCAAAATGACTTTATGGCATGTTGAATATTGGAACACTGATATTCATGGCATCATTTTTTTAATTTTGTATCCTTGGGAGCTTCATAGATTTTTATTTTTCATGGTCTAATGGTGTTTGTCAGTTTTCACCAAGAGACCTATGCTCATTATATTTTTCTTTTCTTTTAGTTTCATAACTATAAGATGAAGTTAACTCCCAAAAATATGCTAATGTGTTCACTTTAGGAGAAATTTCTTCTTTATGATCACCAACTTCAATGCCTTCATTGATTTCAAAGTTTTTTGCAAGAGTGTCATCATTGTCAAATCAATCAAAGATCGGTGGTCCATTTTGGTCCCAATCCAATAGTTCAAGATAACTTGAGGGGATAGCATCATCAGTGTTGAATGGGATTTGGTTAAAGTTGATATATGGGCATTATATTCAATGGTATAACTGGGGTTATGCTCAGAAGCTAGAGGACTATTCGTTTTAGGTGGGTTATCCTCAAATGCCTTTTCATCGTTCAAAACATCCATAGTCTTACACATAGGTACCATAGTACTAGGAGGACCTATTCACAATGGTGTGAATCCAAGCCTCAAACTAAGAGGTCATCCTTTTGTAGTGATAGGTTCAATTATACCTTGTTTCTAAGATCCAAGACCACTACATCCATCATAGCCTTGTTTTTGCATGATAGTAAACCCAAGTCCATACATGCTAGGAGGTATCAAAGTGGGTTTTTGTTCTTCTTTTTCTTTCTCAATACACATAGATGTATTCTCATTGATAGAAGTGGCATTTTGTGTACTAATCTCAAAATGTTGGTCTTGCAATAGTTGTGATTTACCATAAGATTGGGAAGATGGTGGTGACTCCCTAATGTGAGATACTTGGGACATAAGGTATTGTCCACACCCATTGTCTTCAATATTTAGCTTTTCCTTGGTCTTACTGAGGAGTATATCAACATCCACATACTTAGAGGAATTTTTAGGTTGTGCTTCATTGTTTGCTAGAACTTGGTGTGCAGTGGTTCCTCTAAGATTGGAATAGAATTGGAAGGGATCTAGATCACCTAGAATGGTGACTTCCACATTATTACAGGAGAATTTAAAACATTGGCGGTATGTAGAAGGCACTACTTTCATAGCATGGATCCATGGGCAGCCTAGTATCATGTTGCAGTTCATTTCTATATCTAGGACCTAAAATAAGGTGTTCTTAGTAGCTAGACCAACTCTGATGGGTAAGATGATGACCCCCGTAGAGAAGCGTTCACCATCATCATAGGCTTCAATTTTGATCTCAAACATATGCTTCAATTGTGATCCTTTGAGAGGGATCCACATCATTTTTAGAATAACTTAGACCTTTGACTACCTTTAGTGTACATATATTTAGCCCTGCTCCTGCATCTATCAAGACACATCTGAATTTAACATTATGAACAAAGACTTCAAGGTCAAGGTGATCATTGTGGTTTTTTCTATCTTTAGGAATATCCCAAGGGGAAAAGGTGATATGTTGTGATGTAGATAGGTTTCTCACCATGGCTTGGAACTAGGCAACATTGATGTTATTTGGGACTACTGACTATTTAAGAGCTTGATCCAAGATCTTCTAATGTTGGGGAGATGCACGGAGTAGGTCCAAGATGGATATTTGCATAGGGGTCTTGCTGAGCTTTTCAACAAGTTTATAATTAGATGAAGTGGTAGTAGTAGGTCTACTAGGGGGAGTAGGTCTACTAGACATAGTAGGTCTAGATTAGGCTCCAGGTAGGGTGATCTTGGTACAATGTGTAGTGACAGTGAAATGAGGGTCTTTAACCTTTAAGGTGAATGTGGATATGTGAGAATCAAACTCATTGAAATAGTTAATGGCGTAGTCATATCTAGTGCATGTGTAATTCACATTACCTTGTGAGTTTGACTTTGAACTAGAGGATTTTTTTTTTTCATGATTACCCAAAAGGATCTTTGAAGATAGTGTGATTAGAATTAGATGATAGTAGTGATGGATCAAATATGATTATACCATCATCAATGAGGTCTTGTATTGCATGTTTTAGTTGGAAACATGATGAGGTCTTATGTCCTTTGGTGTGGTGGTAATTATAGAATTTTTTGTCATCCCACCAATCTGCTTTAGTTAATGGCTCATCTTTGATCAGGGGTAACTGTAGGAAGTTATTACTAAGTAACTTTTTTAGTGTAGTCTCAAGAGCTATCCCCAATGGTGTGAATTCCTATCCTTGGTTCTAGGGTATCTCTAAGGTTTTTCCTATGCAAAAGTCTCAATCTTCTATTGTGGGGCTGATGTGTGATTGGGAGTTTGTGAATTTGTAGGGTTTACACATTTCAAAGTTAGTTGAGGTTGTGCTATGCAAATCATGTGGACATTCACAATTCCATAATTGTTCACATTCTTATTTTTGGAGAAAAAATTTGCCTTGTCATTAGAAAAATTAGCGTTTGTGTTTTCCTTGTTTATCTTGAGGATTCCCTTACGAATAAGAGCATCTTCAATACTAGCCCCTTTTTTCATTAGTTTAGAAATAGTGCTTGTACTTTTGATTTTGAGTTCATACATTAAGTCTAGGACTAAGTTTTCAATGCATAAGTTAACTTCTTGTTCTTCTAGAATGTCTAGTGATCATTGACTGACTAAGCTTCTTGAGCGCAATAAGAATGTGATAAATGGTTCTCCCATGTTTTGATTAGTTGAGCACAAATTATAAAGTTTTACCTCATTCATAATGTTAAAGGAAAAGTGGGAGATGAAATTGTTTTCTAGTTCTAACCAAAATTTGATAGTACCAAGAAGTTTAGAGTACCATTCAAGTGTAGGTCCACCTAGAGAATGAGGGAACAATCTCATGAGGTAAGTGGGTTCATCACTAAGTTCAACACAAGAGGCACAAAATTCTTAGATGTGATCAATGGGGTTGCCTTTTTCTCAGTATTTTTGAAACCTTGGAGCCTCAAAGTGTTTTGGGAATGGAGGCATATATAGACTTTTGTCAAATGGATTAGGATTTAGGTCACTTTCTGTATATAGAGCCTATTTCTTTTGGATTCCCAATGCCCAGACTTGTTTGGAAAGTTATTTGAATTGTTACAATAGCTCTTCATTAGGGTTTAGCACAACAAATTTCCCTTCAAGTCTTCTATGCCTATGAGTAGATCATTTTCTATGGCAAGAGCTATGCCTACTTGGTTTTGACATTTTTGTGTCTGATGAGTCTGGTGATGTGTCACTGGGTGGTGGTGGTATGTTAGTACCTCGAAGACAAAAAGGTCCCTATGGTGACACATGTTGGAGTACTTGTTGTGGTATTTGATGTGGTGCTTTTTTTTGTATTGACTACGATAATGTACCATGTTTTTTTGTTGTGTCATATATGGTAGTTGTTGTTGGGATACCTCTATTGGTTGTATTTGAGACCATGTATGTGATTGTTGTTGTATAAGTATCTATTGGGGTTGTTGTGGCACATGCTATTGTTGTAACAAATGTTGCTGGTATGAAATCTATTGTTGAAGGTGTCTTTGGTATTCCAACTATTGTTTGAGTTTCTCTTGTTTCTTAGTAAACATGGCTGCTTGTCGTTGGAACTGTTGTTGTAACATTGCATGTAAGTCAAGTGGGTTTACATTGGATTGTGTGTTAGGTACATTGGGTGATTGCACCACTTGAGGTTGTTGTTGTTGTGTTTGATGTTGCTATGTGTTGACTGGATTTATACTTGGTTGATCATTGGAAGTGTTATGTTCTTCTATCCCCATAGGTTGATGTTTTTGTGGGAGTTGACTAAGCCCCTAAGAATTGAACATCATGTTTGGATTGTTCTTTTGGTATCTTTGTGCATTAGATGTTTCTCCTTGGGACAACATGTTGAATTGACAATGAGATGTGTTCCTTTTAGGAATAGGCATAATTGCAATAAGACTTTTTCTTTGTATGTAAATAGGGATTTTTGTAGTTGATGTTTCACATAGTGTACTCATGGGAGGCTCGATAACAATTGATGTCATGAAACTTGGTAGAGTTAGGAGCAAAGGTGCACTTTGTTGATTTGTCTCCAAAGGAGGTATGTTTGGCATCCCTAGAGGAAAAGTCCCTTTAGGTGCATCTTGTTGTTGCATCATGTGAATAAAATTAATTCTTAATGTCCTCTTGGAATATTTAGGGAGAGTCTTGTTTCCCTCCATTGTTGTGGTTCATCAAACAAGGGATTAATGTTGATGTGTTCAAATGTACTTTGGAGGATTTTGATTGTTGGTTCTTGATGGGATCTTATAGGTACCATTATTGTGTTTGAAAACTCTAAAGGTTTTTTTCCTTTATCTAAGTCCAAATTGACCATGGGTTATATGTTTTCAATGGTTGTTCTAGTTTGATGTTTGGACTTAGCTCCCTCCACATTTGGGTTGAATTTGATAATTTCTTAGGCTACCAAAAGTGTGAAGTTCTTGCAGAAGTTTTCATCTTGACATGCCCTAGCCATTTATTCATTAGTAATGCCATAGTTAGTGTCAAAATCATCACTTAGGTGTAAAATTCCTTGTTGTGTGTTTGGCATATTATATTTGAAGGAACTTGTGTTTGATTTACTAAATTCAAAGGAGTGTGTTTGTTCATCCTCGGGTGTGGTTGGTACACTTCCACCGTTGGGTGGTATCAACATGAATATAGGTTCAAATTCAGGACTCCACTAAACCATCCCATGTGTAGGGGAAGTTTTTGAAGGAAAACTCATGGTAGCTGCATTGTTTAGGGTTTGTTGCATCATCTCTTGGTTATGGTGATTTTGCAGATACATGTTTAAGGGGTCTACAAGTAATGGTTGTGATGCCTCAATTTGGTCTTCATAAAAGTTTTGTTGGTTGTTCTTGATCTTCTTTTTTCTTGGACAAGGTTTCAGTTGTTTTGGTGCCTTAGAAAACAAAGGTTGATAAAGTTCTTTAGGCCTTTGAGCTGATTGTGTCCTAGTGAGTGCTATCATGATACTTAAGGATGCAGATATGGGTGTTTTTTTTTTTTTTTTTTGATTTTTAGTGTGTAAGGATGTTATGCAGCCTAGGAAAATGCTAAATAAAGTGGGGTTTTGATATGCAAGATGCAAGTGTCCTATGGAAACTATGCAAATGTAAATGCAAAGTGATGATTTGGAGATTGACTAAAGGAGATGAAAATGACCCTATAGTATGAAAAATGAAGGTTAGGGTTAGATTTTGGACTTGGTAATCATGCTAGGGTTTGATATATGCAAGGTGGAAAATGTAAGAGATGGTTTCCTAGGGTTGATAATGACATTTGGGACATGCAAAGTAAGGAAAAGTGATCAAGAAGACAATTTGGTTGATAGACAAGTTGATAGGGTTTGATAGTGGAAATGATGCTAAGGTTTTGGAACAATGTAAGATGAATGGAATATACCACTAGGGTAAGATAAAATGACATTTAGGAATATGAAAATGTAATGGCAAGGGTGTATGAAATGCTCTGAACTTAGGTGAAATATTTAGAAAGTATTTTGTTTAGGAGTTTAACCTTGTGATAATGGACTTTGGATCTTGACCAAAAAGTGATAAAAGACAAAAAGATCAAAATGATAAAGATGACATGGTAAAATCTATCAAGAGATAGATAGAGTTTAGCTAAAGAAAATTATAAGAAAAGATAAAAAGAATAGTCAAGATCCATCACCCACCAACACTAGGAGATACTCTAGGACTCATACTTTGTTAAGATTTTTTACTAAATTCAAAGGTTTTGGGATTCAAAATGACATTTAGGTGACTCAAAATGGTGATTATGCTGATTGGATATGAAATTTGGACATGTCCTAAGGTGAAAAATGAGATTTTGGGTGCAATATGTAGTTTTGAGTCAAATGCATAATGAGGAGGTATAGGGGCTCCTAAATGCAATTTTGGGGTCCTAACATGTAGTTTCAGGGCCTAAAATGGTCATATAGGTGCCCAATTGTGACCTAACAACACCAAGTGCACTCTAATGGTACCAATTATGCCTATGGTGTAGTTGGGGCCAATTTGGGTGTAGTTGGTAGTTTCATGGCACAATTGGGAAACTGGGTTGAAGGGTTATCGATTTTGAGCAAGGTGATTGTCAAATTGCTATGCTAGGAAGCTAGGATGTTGGGGTTGATGTTAGACTTGGTTAAGAGATGTAGAATGGAGATTATGAACTAAGGAATGATTTACTAAGTGAAGAAAATGGGGGATAGGAAGTGCAGGATGCAAATTAGGGCATGTTGAGATAGGGGGACCTATCTAGGTACATAACACATTGTTAAAGCCTCAAAATGTTATCTAGAAGCCCAAACTGGGTTCTTAGACCACCAAGTGTGACCAAATAGTACCAAATATTCTTATGGTGTATTTGGGGCTATTTTGAGCATAGTTGGTAGTTGTAGAGTGCAGTTGGGAAGCTAGGCTAAAATTAGGGCAATTTTAGGTGTTGGGGCTTCTAGATTGATGTCATAGTGAGCCAAGTAGTAGAGGATAGTGTCCAGACTATAATGAAGGTTCAAAATGATGTTTAGGACACCTATAATTATGGTAAAAGTGTGAAATAAGAAGGTTGAGTATGCAAAGATGCAAGACGGGAGATGCAAAATGCAAGTTTTGGGGTTGAAATGCAAAGTCTAAAGGATGCAAACTAAACCCTAATGAATTCAATGTGAAGGATGAGGAATACTAAGTGAGGACTAAAATATGCAAAATGAAACCTATATGATGCAAGTATGAGGCCTAAAATATGGTGAATGCAAGTGTTTCAATGCAAGGATGAAACCTATGTTATGCCAAGCACATTTAGGATCACAAATGGCCATGTTTTCCAACTCTTGAATGTATTTGAGCAAAGTTTGCAAAGATTTGAAAAAAGTTGTAATGTTTTGACAATGTGTAATGTTTTGAAAAGGTTTAAGGTGTAAATTTTAGGGTTTTTTGTTATCTTGATTAATTTTTTACACACACATGAGACACATTAAGACAAGAATAGTTGTTGTTAAAAGTGAACAAACACACCACAACCTAGGCTTTAGGACTATATCCACTAAATTCCTACTTGAACTAAAGTTCAGCCACACTTATCCAAAGTAGATAACCTAGGGTCCTGGTACCATAGGCTCCCCCTTACAATACACTCACTTCTCGGAGCTACCAAGATCCACTTCCCAAGGGGCATGACTTCCCAAGGGATTTTTGCCTCTACTAAGGACCATGAGAATGTAGGATTTCTTAACAAGAATGGGTGACCCCTTCAGCCAATGGATAGAAAGGATTTTGGCCATTAAAACATGGTTTTTAGTACGGGCATTCCATTCAACAAGTGAATGATAAACTTCCTCAAAAGGTCTCTCAGCCCTAAGAACTGGGGTTTGATGCATCACAAGGGTGCTAGAGGAGAGCTATCACTTAGCAATACCACCAAAAGAACTTTCACTATAATCAAGTTTTATATACTGGCTGGAACATTGACCTAGCTTTTGACTCATTACTACTCTGAATTCATCCCCTAGCATACCAAATATCAAGTATCTTGGTCTAAGGCAGGCTTCACTATAGAAGTTACATAGATTTCTCTTACACCCAAGATCCACAAATGGCGAGGGGATAAGATACATCCATGCAACTTCTAGAAATTTAAACACTATAGAAATGCTAGGTAGAAAAGAAAAATTTTATTTTAAGCACCAAGCAAAGTGTTATTTAATCTAGGAAATCTGCACACACATGGTTTTGAAAAACAAACAATGGTCTTCAACAACATCCTACAAACAAATATTAGTAGTTTTTAATGATTAGTCTTCATCCAATGATAACCACATGCTACAAAAAAGCCATTAGTAACAAAAAAACCTCTAACTTATGTCCTAGAAGCAAATAGAAGTCCTAAATGTAGATTCTGAGTGATATGTGTGCTTTGAAAGAGTAGACTACACCCCCAAAAGGCCAAAATGGCTCAGAATGCCTCCAAGTGAACTTATATAGCACTAGATATTCCCATGGTGCACTTGGGGCTCAATAGGGTGTAGTTGCTAGTTTCCAGATGCAGTTAGGAGGTTAGTGACAAGCTATGAGGAAATGGTGCCTAAATAAGACCTAGAAACTGAAGATTTTGATACCAATACTACCAAGTGCACCTAGACAGTACAGAGTGTCCACATGGTTTAGTTGGGGGCCAGAAAGGTGTAGTTGGTAAGTTCTAGGTGCATTTGGTAAGTTAGGAGTAGTAGACAGGGGTTATGGTGTCTCTTAGGCCCTTAAAACTACTCCTAGGGGTCCCAAGTGTGCCCTAATAGAGAAAAGTACACCCTAGGGCAGCAAGCTAACAAAATGCATGAAATGAAAGGATATAACCATTTTACTAGATGCCCTAATTAATCTAGGTGTGATAGGGAAGTGTAGATAGTCATTATACCCTTCCAAGTGAGCTCCTTCCTTGCACCTACAAGCACAAAACAAGAAAACCCAAGTTACATAAGCATGTTCATGTTGGGTTCACCAAAATGTAGGACCTAGAAAATGGGCTAATGTCTAACATACTATGAGAAAATCACAAACCCGATAAACATATACTGACACACTCTAGTCTACGATGAAAGCCAAATGAATCAAAACAAGAAAGAAAATCTAAAACTCCCTCTTTCATTTGTAGCTCCCATGTCCTTCTTTCTTCTCCATGTGATGTAGCTCCAAATTTCCTATAGTGCACACAATATTGAAGTAAAAGTTTAAGATAGTGATGGTGCTATGAGAATACTTGAAGTTGTGATTTTAGTGTGAGAGACAAAGTGAAAATACTAAAAAGCCAAGGACCTGAAAAGAGTTAAGAATTAGGACTAGAAATGAGAGAAAGAATGCTCATTTTATAATAAACACACAAGATAGAGAATTGGATTTGTCACCCTTAGATATGCAACTTGGCACAAGATTCCTTTGAAGATCTATGAAATATATGACACAAGAAGCCAAGTGTAGGATTCTATGATGCTTGGAAGTCAAACTTGGCTAAAGATGGAAGAAAATCTATGATGTGTCGTATGACACCTCAAGCCCACTTAAGGCCAAGAATCTATGACAAATGAAGCCAAATATGGATTTGTGTAAGAGAATAAGAATATTGGATTATGATATATCTTAGCCAAGTTTCAAAGGAGAATCCAAAAGGTGTCATACCCATGTGTCATGATGATGTCAATATTGCATGGAATATTTGAATTAAAAATCCTTTATTCCACAAAATAGAAATTAGTGAAATGGAATTAATGATGGAAAATATAACTTAGGAAATTGTGAATTTCCATGGTTTGTGAATGATGACCCAATTAATTAATAAAATTAATTAATTAAGGATGATGATTAGGAAGAATATTTAGTGAAATGACATAGGATTAAATTATGGGCTATTTACTCCTAGAGAGAAAATTAGTAAATGATTGGCCAAATTGATTAAATAAGTGCAATAGTATCCTTTGATGAAAATATGGTGATGATACGGATTGAATAAGATGATGAAAGATAGACCAAAGCAATGGTCAAATTGATTGATCAAAATTGATAACATGCCAAGGGCACATGACATGAATTAAAGATACATAACATTTAACCGATATGATAAATGCTATAGGATCAAGATTGATTGATAAGGTTGATCATAATAATATTGATAGACATAGTCAATATTATTAAATTGGTTTGATGATGTCATGATCTAACACTGAGAGCCTCGACAATGTCAAAGATTGGATGACATGAATGATAATTTGACCTAGCACTAAGAGCCATGATAGTACTAAGGTCAGATTGACAAGATTTGATATATTGATAGGTTTCTAAGGCATTGAAAAATGCACCAATGCCTAGGATCAGAAAAATAATGATTGATTTGGTATGTTTGACATGTTATGGGTTGATTAAGACTGATTTTGGGTGATTTGGAGTTGATTTGAAGTGGTTGCAAGTTCATTTGACATGGTTTTATGATGTTGAAATGGTTCCAAAATGATGTGAAATTGATGTGAAAGAGGATTTGAATGATGATAGACACTTTTGAGATACAATCAAGTTGTCCAAAAGATTAGAGTTAGTGGAATGAGAAAATGGGATGAATTAGCATGGAAAGTGATGTTGATTCAAGGGCCCAAGAATATTTTCAAGGGCTACCACACAAGATAGTGTCCAAATAATGAAAATGATAGTTCAATTTATTCATAATGAAGATAAAAATCCAACACAATTGACGGTTTGAAAATCAAAGTTGAAATGCAAAAGTTATGGCCTTTGGAGTGCAACATAGGAGCTTCAAGAGCAGTTCTAGGAATCCTACTACCCTACGTGCACCCAAAACTCACCCAAGTGTGCCATGATAGTAGTGACTATGCCCATGGTGCACTAGGGAAGCTCAAGTGTGCTTAGAAAGTGTAGAATGTGCCCTAAAAGGCTCTAGGGGCCAAAAACAGCCCAATTGGACTGAGAATGACTTGAAAACTTTGTGTGAGTTCCCAAAATAGTGGAAAGAGGTTAGAACATGTGTGAGATTAGTCAAAAATAGTCACATTTAGTCAAACTTGGTCAAAAAAATGTTAGACTAAGGCTAGACTAGGTGGGAAGCCCTAGAAGGTTGATAGACAGTGTAGGATGATGCAGGAATGCAGGAATGCAAGATGAAAATGATTTGGTGTATCAAAATACATGATCATGGTGATGAATGAAGATATGAATTAAAGAAGACCACCAATTGGAATGAGGTGAAGACTATTGCTTTCAAAGAGTGTGCTATATGTCAAATGGAGCTTCATTTTGATCAAACCGTAGATGCAAACCATTTTTTGAGTGTCTACGATTCCAAGTATGATTGTTCATATTAAGGGATTTCATTAAGCATTAGAATAATTAGGAAGACTCACCTAGAAGATTTATTCTACCTATTAAAAAATAACAATAAAAAAATAAAATAAAATGAATAAATGAAAAAGATTGATCTAATTGTTTCATAGATGATCCTATCCAAAGATAATGCAAAAATCGAATTATTGTCTTGCAAAAAGGTAATAGATTTGATTCCTTAAGTTTAAGTCTCAAGTGGATTCTGATAGCTTCAATAGTGTATTCAATTAAAATACTAATATTAACACTAATACTAAATACTATAATTGATTTCCATGTCATAAAACCCTCAATGAGAAATAAATAAATTGGCACCAAGTGTTTGCATCTTATAGTTCATAAAGAAATCTTGATATCAAGATGGTTAAATTGAATTCATATACTTCTAATGGAAGATAAACAATTTGATCAAGGAAAGATATCCATTATTGATAAGTTAAATATGGGACTACAATCATAAAATTTAGTCAGTGCCAAGTACAATGAATAACTTAGGCCAGTAAAGAATAAAGTTAGTTTATGAGAACTAATAGGGAATATGATAAATTTGGAATTGAAAAATCATCAAACACAAGGCAGGGCATGTAGAAATCAGAGTTAGCTAGAAAATGAACTATAAATATAGTATAACTGAGAAAGAGGAAGGGTATATGATATAATACATGAAATAAGAAGGTTGGTAGTACTACCCATCAGTAAATGGAAATGATCTCAATTAAACAAGAATGAGGAAGCCAATAATAAGAATTCAAAAACATGAATAACCTAACTAGACAATATGGGACAGCAATTATGTTAGATTGAACTTAAAACACATTGTTAGCATTATTGTATTCCTAAAACCCAAGGGGTTGGGTAGATCAAGAAACCTTAAAAACCTTAAGAAATTATTCTTCCAAGTAAAGAGTTATGTAAGGGGTGCTTATGTTAGGCAGTGAGGATTATGGTAGATTCACTAATTTTGAGTGATGCCTAATCAATAGAATTGGGTAGTAATCAACCTTAAGAAAATTTATCCATGCCATGAACCTTGTCTATAGCCCTTAAATTAAATCAAGTACACACATAGAGATTTTACAAATTTTATGTAAATGCCTCTAAAATTGGACAATTTATGTTATGGTAAGGTAAGCTCTCTTTATGAAGGATATGCCCCTAATTTTTAATGACTTCTAGGAGGAAGTCAAAAGTAAGGGGGGAAGATGTAAGGCCTCTTCCCTAGTATCCTATTTTAAATCCTAATAACATGAATATTATTAGATATGGGAAGAGTTGAAAAATTAAATGTCATGTTTCTACCTCTTATGTATAGAATGTGAATTTTATATTGTAATCATACACCTTATGATGGAATGATGGTGAGTAGGATCCAAGATTTGAGTATGTCATGACTAGCATTTCTCTTATCAATATGAACCAAAGATCTTATTGGGATGAATATATGTTTTAGTCTCTATTATCTTAAGTATCATATTCATAATTACATTAGGTTGATAAGCTAAGACCTATGGAATAAAGGCTCAAGATGTCATAACCTAGAAACTATGTTGATGGTTTCACAATATAGTACAAGGTATTAGGATAATTGAATTTTGGAAAGATAAATCAACATGCACTCTTGTGAACATTCCTAATAATCACAAATGAATTTTTTTAACAAAATTGGATAAGGATCTACATGGTAGAAATCATATGATGTAATACAATAATGTAATTATTGTGCAAGTAGTATTAGGTGGATAGGTTGATATTTATAAGGACAGATTTTACAACCCAATAAAATGTAATGGTTTCATTCTATGATAGATTATGAAACTATGAGACATGACTATGTAAACATCCTATTTAATTGACAAAATTGACACCCCTTATAGTGTACTATCTCATAATGATAACATGATATTGTTAGCAATCAAACTATATTTAAGTGAATTGAAGGATATTAGTTGTGATGATCTTGATCTAAAATATGTATTCAAAACTAATTTCCATGTTGAATGACTTAACAATATAGATTAAACATTTCATCACATGATAGGAAATGGATTATGATGTGGTTCAAAATTTTAGTTGATCATTTGATTAGATATTAAAGTCAATATGCAATTTTTCATATTTTAATGCATTGAATGCCTTTTATGAAAATCATTAGAAAATAAAAATTTATTATGATGTTAAGGTGAATTATTTAATATGAAATTGTCATGCACTGATATACATACATTTTATATGATTTTCTTTCATTGGGCTATTGATGCTTGAGTTAGTGTACAGTCATTTGAACCATGGAATTATTTGGGGGGAACAAGGTCTAAACTTATGTGAACATGGTTTAGCCAAGGTGAATCTTAAAAGATTCAAAAGCCTCATTGTGATGTGTTTTATTTTGTAAATGTAAGCTTGTGTATGTGTGGTGAATTTAAGTTCATGAGTAAGTAGGGACATGTCATTGTGATGTATAATGTGTTTTAATGTGTCACTTGACACTTGTATTTGTTTATGTGTTGGTGACATGTCACCTAGGTTTTTGGTCATGGTTATACTTAACAACTTGTATTTGTTTATGTGTTAGTGACATGTAACCTAGGGTTTTGGTCATGGTTATACTTAAACTTACACTAATTACCTTGTAAATGATTAATTAAATCCACTTGGAGAAAGGATAGGATGGGTTGTCATCAAGGAAAATTCGAATTCAAACTTGACAAGGATTTTAGAGGGTCAATAGGTGGTCCCAAACTGCCATTTTTTGTGAAAATAAGCTACCCATATGTAGCATAACATGTTAGGGACCTAAAATTGACCATTTCATTACTTAGCTACCCTAGGGGACTCCTTAACCAATGCATTCTTCCACCAATTCGAAAATTGTGTTGTCCATTCAGTTTAACCCCATTTTTTCTCTTAGTCAAAAGTATAAGAATTTTCCTAAGGGAAAAATTCACCCAAGAACTAAGAACTCAAACACAAGCACAATTGTAGAGCAAAAATGGAGAGAGTATGATTAGAATAACAATGTATTCAATAACTTGATACACCTAGAGTACACTAGGACTACCTGAATATAAAGGCCTCAAGAGAGCTTCTAGAATGTGTAGAAGTTAGAACCATGAAGTGTCATACAACCAAGCACATGTCCACCAGATATGGATTATCCTCCATTAAGCACAGAAGTAAGTGTGGTGATGAGAGGATAAGCCTACAAGGGTGGGACATGCAAAATGGTGTTGTAGACACCATGTGCTCAAATAGAGTTGCATACTCCTGTGTTGTCAACATGACAACTCAAAAGGTATGCAAAATCCTAAGTGTCTCACAAATAAAAGTAATAAAATAATGCATTAACCTAAGTAAACTTAAGTAAGTGTAAATAGTAAAGTACTAATTTACACCAACACCCTACCTTAAGTGCAAGTTAGGGGAATGCGCTTAAGCTTACAAACTAGGATGAAGATGCAAAATGGGTCCCAACAACTAGGCCATGTTAGGTACCCAAGTACATAATGAAAATGAAAATCTCTCATAAAGTGAGGAAAGAGGGAAAACCTCATGGGGAAATCCCTCCCCCAAAAAGAGAGATAAGTGAGGATGCATCGATGGATGGAGTAATCAGGACCCCCCCATTATGACATACATCCAGTATATACATAAGAGAATAAAAGAAGGAAGAGAGATAGAATAGGCTCCCCCCTTGAAAGAAGAATGCCAACAGGTGAAAGCTGCTCCAAGGAAGAAGCTAGTCCAAGAATGTAGAATGGTTTTCCTCCCCTTAGGAAGAAACAATGCCCAAGGTACTATCCTGAAGATGTGTGATGGCCCTGAAACCTGCTCAAGTATCCCTATATTGATGCTGAAGTTCACCCCTTCCAACTATGCTGAAATGAATGAATGCAGATCTGTCAAGGATTTCTGTTGAACTTGTTCCATTGAACCATCTATCTCTTCTACTGACAAGGAGACCTCCACTAATTGTTGTTCATAAGGATCCACAATCACGCCAACCTGTTCAAATTGATCATGTAGAGAATGGACATGAGGCTCAGAGTGAGTCCTCGCAACAAATGTAGAAGAATCATCATCAATGAGATGTAAGTCCTCAAGTCTGTCTCCTAAGTCATATGAAGCTGGAGCTAGAAGATGAGATGTACCATGCCAAGATGGACCTTTCACTATGGCAATGTAAGTATGTGGACTGGACTGATGTGACCTCTCACTATAACTGTCAATAGAACCCCACATGTTTGAACCTATTGAAGCACTATCATTGGTGTCACTATTAGTTTCCACTATGTATGAAGTGTGAAGAGGAGTAGAGGACAAACTCGGAGAACTTTCCTCAAAGTGAACATTCTTCTACAAAAAAATCTCATGAGTCTCTGGATACATAAGTCTATAAGCCTTCACATTGTGTTCATAACCAATAAAAGTACAAGGCCTAGGTGTCGGTGCCTTGCAACTCTTGGTAGAAATGTTTGCCCATGCTGGACAACCAAAGACTCTAAGGTGACTCACAACTAGTTTTCTGCCGCACCATGCCTCAAAAGGAGTCTTGCCATCTAAGGCTAGATGAGGAGAACAATTAAGTATGTGAGTAGCACTGCTAATGGCTTCAACTTCAAGTGTAGGATCAAGAGACTTGGCCTTTATCATGCAACTTGCCATGGTCTTGAGAGTCCTAATCCTCATAGCTGCAACATATGTCTTGTGTAGACTAAATGCTGGTGAGTTCTAAAGATCAATGCCCAAAAGTTCTTAAGTCTTCTGTCAACATATCTATTCTCATTATCCACTCTTAATACTTTGATGGATTTCCTTGACTTGTGTTCAACATGAGCCTTGAAGTATTGAAACTTATGAACCACTTCATTCTTATGATGAAGGAAGAAGACCTAGGTGAATCTTGAAAAGTCATCAACAAATGTGAGTATGTAGCGGCCTTGGCTGACTGAAGTCACTGCAAACAGTCCTGCTAATACCATGTGAACAAGCTGAAGAGCAACTGGAGCTCGAGAAGACTTCCCTTTATCATACTTCTCCTTGAGATGCATATCCATTGAACAAGTTGAACACTCTCCCTTAGAAAAGATGATATTGGGTAGACCTTTGACCATGTGTTTTGAGCAAAGTTACTGAAGAGAGAAAAAGTCAAGGTTACCAAACTGCACATGTCATAAGTTGATGTTTGAATTAGAGTGAGTTAACAAGGCTTGAGAATAAATCTTAGGCACAAAATGGGAGAAGGAATAAAGCCTCCTATCATCATTGAATTTCCCAACTACTACCAATGAATCATCTCTGAGACTTCGCACCATCACTGAATCGGGAAGGAACTCAACCTTATGACCATCTCCAAGGCGAGTGATTTGGTAAACTGATAGTAGATTGGAGCTTAGATTTGGAACATAGAGAACATCTTTGAATTCCCCATCTTCCATTTTGACATGTCCTTTCCCTTCAACTTCCATCTTAGCATCATCTCCCATGAAGATGTGTGGTACTTGTGACTGCTTCAATGAAGAAAATTCTTGCTTTGAAGAACCCATATGGTAAGAGGCACCTGAATCAAGTATCCATTCTAAAGAAGAATTTGAGTTTTCCATAAGTGCTTGACCTTTACCCTTTGAAGAGGTTGGAGTATAATCCTTGGAAGTACCTAGCACTTGAATATTATTCTTCTTGAGTAGATTTTCTAACTCATCGATTCTTTTTGTTTTGCAATGATGCTCATCATGATTTGGCTTTTTACAGTATGCACAAAAGAGTTTTTCCTCCTTGTCATTACTTCTTTTCTTGTTTGAATAAAAACCACCTTGTTGAGAGGAGTCATGTTGTGTTTTCTACTTCCACTACTTCTTCTTGTTGTTTCTTTTTCCCCCTTGACTAGATTTTTGACCATCACTAGCTACTAAGGCTTTGGTCTTGGATGACTTGAGAAGACCAAAATCCACCAAGTGAGATTGTTCAACAATCAACATGTCTACAAATACATCAAAGGAAGGTTTCTGGTAAGTAGATCCCATGGTCAACTTGTGAGTATTAAAACTCAAAACAAAGTTGGCATACTTAGTAGGTAGCTTTTTTAGGATGTGATGAATCAACCTATCATCCTTCATGGGATTTCCACAATCTTTTAGAAGTGCCCTATACTCATTGAATTTGATGATATAATTCTAAATTGAGTCATAATTCTTAGGATCTAAGAGAAGTAGATCATCCTCAATCTAAAATCCCTTTTCTTCATCCACTTTACCATACAACTATTCAAGTTTATCCCAAGCTTCCTTAGATTTTGAACAATTTTTAATGTGGAAGAGAAGATCGCTATGTACACAACTCTTGATAACACCTAAAGTTTTTCGGTCTAGATTTGTCCAATCAATGAGTTCTTTAGCATCAGTAGGTTTGGTAATCATACCATCTACATAAAGACTAAATCTTTTTTCCATTAATCTACTCCATGCAATATCTTTCCATGTAGAATAGTTGCATGAAGTTAAAGGAGGACATTTAAAACCCATGATGCAAAAATGAAAAGAACACATTAGAGAGACACAAGAAACATAGTACACACCCCCCCTTTCTCACTCAATGAAAAGACCCCCACAAAAGAGATGCTTTGGCACTTTATAAGTAGTGTGTTTACAATGAGCCACTAGTCAAAATGATCAAAGTGGTATTTCTAATTTTTCTTTTACAACTACCTTATGAGGCTTAAATCTATCACTTAAGCATTGTAGCTTAGATTTACAACAATTTTGAAAAATAATCAAAGCTTTACAATGCCAAAGAAGGCCTAATTCTGAAAGTAAGAAATTGGTCACACAACCCTAGAATATAACTTTAGATCTAGAAAGTAGACAAAAAAAATACACACTTTCAAAAAAAATATAACCTGAAAAAGTGATCAGATGTGCCCGTATGGAGCTTCTAAAGTTGCAAAACATAGGATTATGCAGGTATAGTCACCAAAAAATGCAAATTCTGCAAAATTTGTCCACCAAAACTAGAAAAAAACACCACCAATAGAAAATTTAGGAAATTCTACATGATTTCAAAAAAAATTGCACCTGAATCGGAGCCTAGATGTCCAAGTTATGAGCTTGCAAAGTCAGGCTGCCAAATTGAAAAGAAATCTAGAGAGGGGTCTGGAGGAGAAATTGCGAGTCTAAATTTGATGGTCAAATGACCATTAACACAGTTTAAAAATGCCTGGGACTGACATTCAAATGGGCATCAAATTTAACTGGGTAAAAGATGATGTCAGCAAAAATGTTCGCCTGTGCTGACGTGGCACGCTGAGGTAGAAATTATATACTATACAAAAATGACACATGTCAATAAGCTAGCTATCCACATGGATGACATGGCAATATTGGCACTAGTTTCCACCATGGTGCTAAGTCAGCAAGACGTGGTGGATAAATTTTTAAAAATGTTGTCGGGAGGGAACAGGGCCAAAAACCTCCAAATGCATTGCCAGAAAGTCAAACATCGGGTGCAGAAGATGCAGCGGTGATGAAAAAACTCAAAATGCATGCCAAAAATTGTTCTTTTACTATGGTCAAAAATTCACTACAACCACCAAAATCTGCAGTTCAACATGTTGGGAATGGAACTGCATGGGTGGGTTGAGAGTCTGTAGTCGTCGAAAAATAGATGCCAAAAATTGTCAAGTCGTTGGCAGAATATCCCACAAAGTCACTGGGATCTGGATGGTTGACGGGTTTAATCCCACATCTATGGGATTGGGGGCTATAAAAAATTTTAAAAACCTTATACCGCAAACATTAAAAAAAAGGCTTACCACCGGTGCTTATGTGATGTGCAGCCGGTGGAGATTGTCAAGTGTTGCCGGTTATAGACTTAATCTAATTTGTGGCTGAGGCCATTGGACCAAATTTGTGAGCAGTAGATGTGCTACGACCACCGATTGGAGCCTAAAAATTATAATTAAAACCCTAGGATAATAATAAATAACTTCCAAATTGGCAAATCCGAGGTGTCACTGCTCGGGTCTGCTAAAAAAATTTATCTAACTTTGCCCGAAGGGTAAAATTTTTTGAAAATGCTAACAAAAATTACAGAGAAATTAAATGCAGATTTGAAAATAAATTCATAAATCTATGAAAATGACCATACCCATACTACAAATTGGGGCCTCTGAGTTTCGATTTGCAAAAAAATTTTGCCTCACGGTCGACTTTGAGCCAAGGTAGGCATGCTTATAGTCAATTTTCACCGGTTCAACATTTTGGACATAATGGCTAGGTCAAATCTAGTGCTGGACACTCCCAATTTTTGCAGCACTCTAGATTTAGGCTAAGAGGATGAAGCAAGCAAGAGGTCTCGAATGGATATGTGATGAGAAAGTCTCCAAGCTCTGATACCATGTAAGAATTTGTCTAAGGGAAAAATTCACCCAAGAACTAAGAACTCAAACACAAGCAAAATTGTAGACCAAAAATGGAGAGAGTATGATCAGAATAACAATGTATTCAATAACTTGATACACCTAGAGTACACTAGGAGTGCCTAAATATAAAGGCCTCAAGAGAGCTTCTAGAATGCATAGAAGTTAGCACCATGAAGTGTCATACAACCAAGCACATGTCCACTAGATATGGATTATCCTCCATTAAGTACGAAAGTAAGTGCGGTGATGAAAGGATAAGCCTAGAAGGGTGGGACATGCAAAATAGTGTTGTAGACACCATGTCCTCAAATAAAGTTGCATACTCTTGTGTTGTCAACATGAAAACTCAAAAGGTGTGCAAACTCCTAAGTGTCACAAATAAAAATAATAAAATAATGCAATAAAATTAAATAATGCATTAACCTAAGTAAACTTAAGTAAGTGTAAATAGTAAAGTGCTAATTTACACTAACAAAAAGTAACAAGTTTGGTAGGGACAAAGTTGTAAGAGATAGTGGCTTGGTGTTTTTCCCAAAAAGAGGTAGTGGGAGAGTCTTTTTTTAGGGGTCTTGGGAAAACTAATGGGGTGTTCACCAACTCTCTATGTTTAGAGACAATTATATTTTGGAGGGAGATTAAGGGAGCTCTACTAAAAATATCATTACCCTAGCTTGGAACAAGGTTGGTGTTGAAAAACTATGCTTCATTTTCTTTCTTGAGTATTACAAAATAAATCTGCAAGTAGGGAGAACTTGTCAATGGAGTATGCATTACATTGTGAGTATTTGCATTGTGAAATTTTGTATTGTGTTGTGGCCATGTCAATGTGTATTATGTTCTTGAAGATTTCTTGATTTTGTTTTCTTATTTGATTGGAATGTGAATGAGATCATGGGTGTGAGTACTTCACTCACCCTTTTGGGAAGGGAAGAGAAGTCTAGGGTGAAGGGTAGAGTTAGGCTTGGAACATAGTTGAGGACCTTGGAGTATGGTCTCCATTGTATGCCATTTTCATTCATATCTTTCTTTGGGGGTGATAAGGGAAGAATGGCTAAAGAAGTAAGTTAATGAAGTATGGATTTCAAGGAAGCTATGGATTTCAAGGAAGCTATAGTTTTTGGTAGTGTGTTTTGGAGGATGTTTGTGGAAGCCCCTAAAGGGAATGATATTTTGTTGGTTTTGTGAAGCCCCAAAAGGACATGCTATTTTATTGGTTTTGTGAAGCCCCAAATGGGCATGAAAGCTATTTATTATAGATATGATATGATATGGAAAACCTCCTATTGAGTTGTCTTTATGGATGATGCTAAATGGAAGGAATTCAATTCCTCTCTTGAAAAGCTAATCCTTTGAATCAACTCCAAGGTTCTGAGTTGTCTTGCAACATACTAAAATCTTCTTAGTTGAACATAAATGTGATTTTTCACTAGGAGCCCTTTGTTGGTTTATTTTGATCTTGGAAAATAAATAGAATCTATTTTTTGTTTCAAAATATGCACACAAAAGAACTATGTTTTTGTATTTTCTATTTTTAAATGAATGCAATCTAACAATGTAACTAGTATGAATTCCAATTCTAACAAGGAGTTAGTAAAGAAAATAACAAAACTTTAAAGAAAATAACATGAAATTAAAATCTTAATGGACATAAGCTATATAAAACAACGTGTCTATGAGTTAAGCTTTCAAAGAAATTAGTAGGTAGCTAATGAAAATAGGAGCAGTGCTTCCTAGGTTCCACTGATGCAATCGTTAGTAAGAAACTTCAATGATTGTATGATATTTCACATCTTATCAAATCACAAGGCCACAAAAAGTGTGCTCATGCTAGACAAAATTTTATGTAGGCACAATTTGATGATTTCTTCTTAAGCTAGATATGTCAGCAAAATTCATAAAACTATAGCAAACACTAGAATTAAAAAATCACACAACTAGAAACAACACAATAAACTTTTGGCTCAATCACAATCTCATGAACAAAATTCACAAAACAATGACACATCTAGGCAAGAATGAATACAATAAAAATGTGAACACCAAAAGCATAATTTTATTGCATAATAATAGTGGCCCAGCTGAAATAGTTTCATGCTTCAATCACTGCTTTCACATGGCATATCGTAAGCTAGAAATGCCATACACTATACCATTTGAAGCCACTATTAAGATTTATTTGAATTCTATTGATCCTCTCACAACCATATTTTTGAGAAGATTTCCTCCAAAAAATATTGATACATTAGAAAAAGTCTTTGCAGAGGTGATCATGTTCACAAAACAAGCTAATTCTAATGGTGGAGGAATGATGCTTCCAGCTCAAACTATTACTACAATACCGACATACCTTGTTGGAGCACCCACGATGCCTATCCAATTCATACCTATGAATCTAGTTCCATTATAATAGGCATCCACTCCACACAACCCCACACTGACATATCCAGGGTATGAGCCCTCAAAAACTACTTTCTTTGAAAAGAAGACGATAGTTCTCATAAAACTAGATAATAGCTTCATTTCATAAATTGACCAAATGAAAAGGACTATGTCACAAATGAACAATGAGTTGACATGAATTAGATTGTCACAAGGAAAAAATAATAACTTTCAAAGAAATAATGTTCCTCCCTAGAACAACAATTTTGGCCAAAATTATAATAGGAACTTCAACGAGAACAATAACAACAACAATGCAGGAAATAATAGCGAAGGGAACAACTTTAACCCCCCTAGTCATAATAATGGTTTCTACTGATAGAATAAACAATGGAATACCCATCCAAATAGTGGAAGCATTCTCACAGATAACAATAACAACAAAACTTAGTATGCATACATTAATCAATATGAAAATAGCCAAAATGTGCCTAACAATGATGGTTCATACTATAATGACAGTCAAGAGGTGAATCAAAGCTCATAAGTAAATGACAATGCTCCTCCTATACAATTTAATGCCATGCTATTGGAATCCTATGATTCTACACAAAATGTACAAGTGGAACAACCAACAAGTGAGGAGTTCTCATTCACATTTAGCTAGGAGCCTGACATTCAACATTAGGAGATGTTTTCTTTCTACAATGACAATCGGCATATGTATAACTTGAGGAGTAGAAAAGAATATTTGAAAGATGAAATTCCCCCAAAACTACAACCAAATCCAACCAATCCTAGGGTGAGCAATAATTTAGCACCAATTAAACCACCACCTATCGGACAACAAAATTAGAACCTAGTGAATGTACCAACAATATTGAAAAATCCAACTTGGTCTACCAAAAATTATAGTACGATGGAGGATTTGAAACAAACTAAGGCTAATATGTCTATATTTGATATGTTGTAAAATTTTACAAAACAATGAGAGGCACTCATGAAGATCTTGGATCATACAAAGAATCCTTACAATGCTAATACTTTTTTTCAAAAGATAGTCTCACAACAAGTTAATACTGTAGAAGCATTGCCCACTATGTTTAAAGAAAAAATGGAGGTGCCCCCATTTTTTCTTACCATCAAAATATACGGGAATAATATAAATTTTTTTCTTATTACTTTAGGAGCTTCATGTAATTTCATTCCATTATCCATAGCACAAAATTTAGGGATCACTCCTTAGGCTTCCAATCGAGTAGTAATACAATTAGATAAAATGGAGGTGAAAGTCATAGGCATGGTGAAGGATGTGCGAACACAACTAATAATTGACCCAAAAATTCAAGACATTATTGATATACATGTGGTTTATATCCCTATAACATATGAGTTACTTCTAAGTAGAGAATGGATAAAGTGTCTAAGGGGATGGTTTTCCATGGATTTCACTTAGCTTTGGTTGCCCAAGAAAGGTCTCAACAATCAAACCAAAATAGATGTAGAGCCAAAGTTTAAAAAGATGATCACAAAGTATAATGCCACAAATGAAGTAGCCTTTTTACAAACATAATTAGGCTCCTATAAGGTGATGGTTTTAAACACAACTTTGACCACAAAACCAAATGATCAAGACATGAACCCTATTGTTTCAACCCCAAAAGATGAAGTGGTGACACAATTCATAGATCATATGATGGCTAACTTACAATTTCTAGGAGAAGAAGCTGACCCCAATATTCTCCTCCTTCCAAGATTTTTTTGATTAAATAAAGTTCAAATGTTCATCATGAACCTACAAAGAACCAAAGTTAAAATGTTCATCATTCCAAGAAGAAATTGCTAAAGTATTAACACAAATGATGGGAGCAAAAAAGGTTGATGAGCCACAAAATGAACCTACAGAGAACCAAAATATTACAAATGCATCCAACATTGTTGGAAAGATTGAAGAGGAAACTAAAGATCTAAATATTTCATATAGCTATACTTCTTCAGATGGTGGAGGTTTTTCTTCCCCTCCACATGGAGTGATCAAAGTTCAAACACAAAGGTGATACATAAAAGGTTAGTGATGGACTCCAGTGGTCATCTACCCTCTACCTAAATTTGAAGAAATTAAATAAATAATAGGGAAAATTAAAAATAAACAAGAAAAGCATGCACTCCCTTTATCAAAAATTCATAATAGAGAATCATCTAGTCCTCCACTGGGAAAGTTGCAATGGGTTCCTAAGAAACAATCATTCAGTGCTCAAGTGAAAGAGAAGTTAAGGATGAACAAGCATAAAGTCAGAAAACCCAAGGGAGATCAAATTTGGACACTCCACTTTGATGGTTCTAGATGCAAATTAGGAGCTGACATAAGTATTGAATTAGTCAACCCAAAAGGTAAGTCTTTCTATGTAGCATATCGATTGTAGTTTAGATGCACTAATAATGCTGCAGAATACAAAACATTAATTTGAGGACTTCTATTAGCACTCAAGAAAGAAGTCAAAGCTATCATAATTGAAGGAGATTCTTAGTTGGTCATACGACAAGTAAAATCATTATATTCCTGTAACAATAAGAGGTTACTTTCTTATAGAAAAAGGGTGTGGGATCTGACTTTGATGCTTTGAACATAAAATCCATTCCAAGAAGGAAAAACATGGTAGTAGATGCTCTCACAATTTCAATAAGTACATTACAACCAATCAAAAGAGTTAAGTTGAAAATATTTTTAGTAGAATCAGTTATCATTCTGTTTATTCCAGAAAATATCACAAAATTTTAGGTCTTTTAGGATGATCAACATATACTTGAATTTATCATGTGCAATGGCCACTTTAAGGGCCAAGAGATTGATGACACACCAGATGACAAACCTGAGGGTGATGAGCTTGAAGATGAAGATGGAATTCTTAATCTCAAAACCAATACTATCCCAAAAGGGATGGTCAAATTGGAACACATATTTTATCATGATGAATTGGAACTCAATAGAAGGGTAACCCAAGAAAAGGGAATCAAAGAATGTGGCTCATACAATTTGGGTACTGATGAAGAACCAAGAATGGTATAGATAGCAAGATTGACTTTTCAAGAGAGGAATTTGTAATTATTCCTATTATTTAGCAGTGTGCATAAAAATAGCTCAACAGAAGTGGTGCTAGAAGGAGGGCCACACTTTTGATTCCTAAATTATTATTAGTTTTTCCAAAGTTTCAAATTTCTACACTTTTGTAAAAATCTGTACTTACCATGAGTTAAGAATTTTTTTTTAGTTTTTTTAGAAATTCAGTTGTGCAAGTGTGCAGCTTCATAGGTCCATAGATCTGTAGCTATGTAGGTACACAAAACTCCATGGTGCACCTAATTTGTGAGAGAGTGTTCTTTTGTAGAGGTGCACTTTTTCCAAAATTGATGCAAACTAAAGGGTTATGATCTAGAATACCCATTCCAAGGAGTGTTGAGATCCTCACCAAGTGCACACAAGTTTCTTGAGCTTACCCACTTTTTGTAAGCCACATAGTGACAAATGGATACCTTGAATTCAACCACTTCCATTCAAAATTTCATCATCTTCTACTCCGCCACCACTTCAACCACCAAGTGGAACCCCACAAACTCTAGTAGTTCAACCACCATTCCAACCACCACTAGGTCAACCAAATCCTCCAATGGCCTTTTTTTAAATGCTATGGACTCGCCAATCAACTTGAGAGGTGCACTTCATGACCTCCCCAAAAATCCCAAAAAGTTTTTCCCAAGGTTCATTTATGGAGAAAAACAAATTGCCAAAGATGGCATCAAAGTGTTCAAAGAAATCTACAACTGAAAGTAGATTGCCAAGGAGGATGTAGTTCTTTATTTATTCCCCTACTCTTTGGGAGAAGTTTCCTACAATTTCTATGTTAATTTACCACATGGATGTATTAGAGATTGGGATACTTTCAAAAAATTGTTCCTAGAACAAATCAAAACTTTCATCAACCTGACTATGATACATCAACAATTCATATTGATAAAAATGGACCTAGCTGAGACAGTTTCACACTTCAATCACTACTTTCACATGGCATACCCTAAGCTAGAAATGCCATACACTATATTGGTTAAAGCCATTATTTATATTTATCTAAATGCAATGGATCATCTCATAGCCATCTTTCTAAGAAGACTTCTTCCAAAAAATATTGATACATTAGAAAAAGTCTTTGTAGAGGTCATCAAATTCACAAAACAAGCTAATCCTAATGGAGGAGGAATGATGCTTTCAGCTCAAGTTGTTACTACAATACCAAGATACCCCATTGGAGCACCCATAGTGCCTAGCCAATTCACACTTATGAATCTAATTCCATTATAGTAGGCACCTACTCTACATAACCCCACACTGACATATCCAAGGTATGAGCCCCCGAAAAACTACTTTCTGTGAAAAGAAGGTGATAGTTCCTGCAGAACTAGACAATAGCTTCATTTTAGAATTTGACCAAATGAAAAGGATTATGTCAAAAATGAACAATGAGTTGACATGACTTAGATTGTCACAAGGATAAAATAACAACTTTCAAAGAAATAATGTTCCTCCATGCAACAAATTTTTTGTAAAGAATTATAATAGGAACTTCAATGGGAACAATAACAACAATGCAAGAAAACAATAGTGGAGGGAACAAATTCAACCCCCCTAATCATAATAATGGCTTCTAGTGATAGAATCAACAATGGAACACCCAACCAAATAATGAAAGCATTCCCACATATAACAATAACAACAAAATTAAGTATGCAGACATTAATCAATATGATGATAGCCAAAGTGTGCCTAACAAGGATGGTTTGTACTATAATGGTAGTCAAGAGGTGAATCAAAGCTCATAAGTAAATGACAACACTCCTCTTGTATAATTCAATTCTATGCTATTGGAATCCTATGATTCTACACAAAATGTACAAGTGGAACGACCAACTAGTGAGGAGTTCTCTTTCCCATTTAGCCAAAAGCCCAACATTCAACATGAGGAGATGTTCACTTTCTGCAATGACAATCAGAATACATATAACTTGAGGAGTAGAAAGGAATCTTTGACAAACAAAATTCCCCTAGCACTACAACCAACTCCACCTAATCCTAGGGTGAGCAATAACCAAAAACCTTGGAGTTAATTGACAAGATTGACTTTTCAAGAGAGGAATTCACAAGAATTCCTACCATTTATAATGATGCATAATGATAGGTCAACATAAGTGGCATGATGTGCATGTGTGGTATGATAGGAGCATGCAGCATAGAGAAGTGGTTAGAGCATGGCACACTACATGTGCACATCACACTATGTACGCACATTGCATTTCATGCACCACACACTTCTAGCACCACTTTTTTTGATCTATCATTGTGCATGATGCTAAATGGTAGGAATTCTTGCAAATTCCTCTCTTGAAAATTCAATCTTCTGAATTAACTCCAAGGTTCTAGATTATTGCTCACCCTAGGATCAGGTGGAGTTGGTTTTAGTGCTAGAGGAATTCTGTTTATCAAATATTCCTTTCTACTTCTCAAGTTATACGTCTTTTGATTATCATTGCAAAAATTGAATATCTCCTCATGTTGAATGTTGGACTGTTGGCTAAATGGGAATGAGAACTCCTCACTTGTTGGTTGTTCCACTTGTACATTTTGTGCAAAATTGTAGGATTCCAATAGCATGGCATTGAATTTTATAGGAGGAGCATTGTCATTTACTTATGAGCTTTGATTCACCTCTTGACTGCCAGTATAGTACGAACCATCATTGTTAGGTGCACTTTGGCTATTGCCATATTAATTAATGTCTGCATACTAAATTTTGTTGTTATTTTTATCTACAAGAATTCTTGTATTATTTGGATGGGTGTTTCATTGTTGATTGTATCATTGGAAGCCATTATTACGATCAGCGGGTTTGAAGTTGTTCCCTCCACTATTGTTTCCCATGTTGTTGTTGTTAGTGTTCTTGTTATAATTCTAGCCAAAATTGTTGTTATATGGAGGAACATTATTTCTTTGAAAGTTTTTATTTTTTCCTTGTGACAATCTAAGTCACATCAACTCATCGTTCATTTGTGACATAGTCCTTTTGATTAATGGCTGCAACTTCCACGGTGCCTTATCAGTAAGAGATCCATCTTTAACATTGCTACTTCAAACTCTCCCTTATGCCTCACCTAGGATTCCTCCTCTTTGCCTCTCTCCCTAGTCTCTTGGAAATCAACTAGACCAATCCTTGTCCCTTGACCATTCATCTTACCCAATAGTAGATCCTGGAAGATGCCTCACCTTCTTTGTGCCATGCACCTTCTACCTAGCTTTATCTCCATTAGAGAATGGTTATGATAGACCTTCTCTTATCTACCCATGCATCCCAACCTTCATATTTAGCAAGATGGATAAGCACCTACAACCAAAACCCATCAACAAAACAAATACCAATTCTTCAAGGTCCTGGTGTGGATTGCCTCCCTTGGCGCTCTACCCACACACTCAAGATCTTCAAGCTCTGATACCAATCTGATGTAGAGCCATCTATATTTATCTTCAAAGAATCTTAGTTCAACTCAAGGGATTCATAATAGGCTGGTACACCCTCAAGGAACCAAGAACATCTCAAAGATTACAACAAAGAACCCTGACATTATACACCAATAAAGACATCTTCACTCACACAATTAGATTGCTATGTCTGATTGCATTGTTCATAACTTCAGTTCTAAATATCTTCTTGAAAAACCCTTTGGAGTAATTGTTCCAAATTAGTAATTCTAAAACATACCCAAAGTTGAGACCAATCCAATGAGCAGATTATAAATTATGTAATCTGAACCAAGACCAATATTTTTTGTCATAAATCAGGAGCCAAACCATTAACCCTTCCTAGGGAATCAAATAACTTTCTCAAAATAAATTTAAATAATACCAAAAAAATTCTTCAGTATCCATTTATAAGTCTAGTTTCCAAATATATAAGTTCTTTTCTTTTCTCATTCATAAATCATTGTATAATATCAAATCTTTTTCTGCAACACCATTGAAGGCATTTAAAAACCAGTTTTCACTCAAATCTTCACAACTTTCTTAAATCTAAATGAAAATGATTAAACCCAATTGTAAATGAAAGGTAGTTCACATATATTTCCAATTAATATTATTAGAGATCCTGAGTCTCCAAAATATGTCCGCACCACATGCTGCAACATGACTATATTCAGCGAATCTCAAATCTGTAAATATCCACTTTCACCAAAATACCCATAACTTATTCATTTCTTCATAAAATTGAACCAAACCAAAAGCATGAGAAGAATAATTCATCAAATTATATATCCATTACTATATTACATGGTTTCTAGGCTGTACATGTCCATAAAAATTCTAGAAACTACTCTAAAACTAAAAAAACCAATCAAAACCACAACAATAAAATGCACCAAAAATGTATCAAAGTATTTCCTCTTCTCCAAATTGATTTTTTTTGACCATAAAATGTTTTTTATATCCATTTGACAGTTATAAACCTTCCTAACTACCCCCAATACCAACCATATACCTTTTTACATCATTTTTCTATTATTAGCAACTTTCTCAATGTTACATTTTACAACTTTTTACGCAACTTTTACATTTTTGACAAAAATGGCTTCATAGCCTTTACAAATTGACCCAAATACAATATAAATGAATCAAATGTATTTAATATCACAAATAATGAATCTTAACTTTCTCATGTTCTTGTATTTAATGTGCTCCTGCACCAATTTGGTCAAATTTTGAAATGAAGCTATTGTTTGGTTCTGCAGGAATTGTCTCCTTCTTTTCAAAGAAAGTAGTTTTCATGGGCTCATATCCTAGATATGTTAGTGTGGGGTTCTATGGAGTGGGTGTATACTATAATGGAACTGGATTCATAGGTATGAATTGGCTAGGCACCAAGGGTGCTCCAATGGGGTATATCAGTATTGTAGTAACATCTTGAGCTAGAAGCATCATTCCTCCTCCATTAGGATTAGCTTATTTCTTGAACATGATCACCTCTGTAAAGACTTTTTCTAATGTATCAATATTTGCTAAATGAAGTCTTTTAGAAAGATGGTTGTGAGAGGATCCATGGAATTTAGATAAATATGAATAGTGGCTTCAACTGATATAGTGTATGGCATTTCCAGCTTATGGTATGCCATGTGAAAGTGGTGATTGAAGCATGAAACTATCTTAGCTAGGTCCCTTTTTATTGATATGAATTATTGATGTATCATCTATAAAAGTTTTGAATTGTTCTAGGAATAATTTTTCAAAAGTATCCCAATCTCCAATACATCCAGGTGGTAAATTAATGTACCAATTATAGGAAACTTCTCCCAAAGAGTAGGGGAATAAATGAAGAACCACATCCTAATTGGCAATCTCAATCTGCTTTCAGTTGCAAATTTCTTTGAACACTTTGATGTGGTCTTCAATAGCTCACATTTCTCTATAAATGAACCTTGGGCAAAACTTTTCAAGATTTTTGGAGAGTTCATGAAGTGCACCTCTCAAGTTGATTAGTTAGTCTACAACATTTGCAAAAAATGCCATTGGAGGATTTGGTGGACCTAGTGGTGGTTGGAATAGTGGTTGAACTGTTGGAGTTTGTGGGGGTCCAGTTGGTGGTTGAAGTGGTGGGGGAATAGAAGAAGATGATGAAATGTTGAATGGAAGTGGTTGAATTTGGGGTATCCCTTTGTCACTGTCTGGCTTACGAAAGTGGGTAAGCTCAAGAAACTAATGTCCACTTTTTTAGGATCTTAATGCTTGCAAAAATGGGGATTCTAGATCAGAACCCTCCAATTTACATCAATTCTTGAAAAAAGCACACCTCTATAGAAGCACACTCTCTCACAAATTAGTTGCTCCACAGAGTTTTGTGTACCTATGCATCTACAAAGTTGAAGATCTGCAAACCTACATACCTGCAAAGCTATGCACTTGTGCACTTGAATTTTTGAAAAACTCAAAAAAAAAAATTGAACTTGTGAGAAGCATAGATTTTTACAAAAGTACAAAATTTTGAAACTTTTGCAAATTTTTTTTGGGAATCAAAAGTGCAGCCCTCCCTCTAGAACCACTTCTACTGAGCTATCATTATGCATGATGCTAAATGGTATGAATTCTTGCAAATTCCTCTCTTGAAAAGCTAATCCTTTGAATCAACTCCAACATTCCAAGTTGTCTTGTGATGTACTAAAATCTACTTAGTTGAAGATAAATGTGATTGTTCATGAGGAGGGGACTCAAAATGAAGTGTGAGTCCTACATGCTACGTGACTACAATTTATCTAAAAGGAACTATGAAGGGATTTGCCTAAAATGCATAGGATATGAAGAAGCAAAGGAAGTCCTAGAAAATTTTCACAAGTATGGTATGGGACATGGTTCAGCTGAAGCAATTGCTCATATGATTTTAAGATCGGGTTATTTTTGGCCCTTGATATTCAAAGAAACTTTTGAACATGTACATTCTTGCCATACCTATCAAGCCAGTGCTAATAGAGAAAGACATCTAGCAATGCCATTATAGCTAGTGTACGAGGTGGACCCCTTTGCAAAGTGGGGGCTAGATTTTATTGGTCTGATCAATCCACCATCATCAATTGGACATGCATTTATGCTCATAGCTATAGATTATTGTACATGATGGACAGAAGCAAAAACATTTAGAAACTGCACTACTGAGGTGGTAACTAACTTTTTGGAAGAACACATTGTTACCAAATTCAAAATGCCATTCATCCTTGTGTGTGATAATGGGTATGCTTTCGTATCCACATTCTTGACCCAATGGGAATTTGAAAATAAAGTCATTATCGAGTTCTCTTCAAATTATTACCCACAAAGAAATGGGGTAGTAGAATCTACAAACAAGAACTTGATCACTATTATAAGATGATTGTTGAAAGAGAACCCTAGAGATTGGCATACACAACTCAAATATGCCTTGTGGATAGATCGAGTAAGAGTTAAAAATTCTTTGGCTAGTGTTCCTTCTTAACCTCAAGATTCTTATTTTGAAATTTATGAGTGAGTACACTAAAGATGCTAACAAAGTATAAATTAGATTGATGAACCTTTTAGAGATGGATGAGAAATGAATAGCTGCATTGGAGCACATGGATAAACATCAAGCTATCATGAAGAGATGGTTCAATAAGAGATCCATGATAAAATCCATCAAGATTTTTTACCTTATTCTACTTTGGGATAAGGAAAAAGAAAAGCCAGGAAACCATACCAAGTTTCAATGCTTGTGGATGGGCCCGTATTAGATCATGGAAATTCTCAAAGAAAACACTGTTAGGCTCAATTCCTTATAGGGAGAATTTCTTCCCTTGCCTGTAAATGGGCAATTTTTGAAACATTATTTTGAAGCCTAAAAGAAACAAAATTTATTTATATTTCATTTCTATAATTAGTTACGTTTTATTTTCATAAGTGTGTTTATTCTCTACAAGTGTATTTTGCTTCCATGTTGTGTGTTTTCTTTTAGTCATGTGTTTACTTTCCAAAGTCATGTTATTCCTAGGGGGTAATATGTACTTGAGATATCTAACTAACCACTCTTTGGTTCCAATTTTAGGAAGAGGTATTTCTCTATCAAAATATTTTGATGATTGTGTGTCTTATACCAACTAAGCAACATACATTTCTTGTAGAAATAGGGGATCTTCAGTCTAAAATTTAGGGTTCTAGACCAACAAGTTCTCAACACTTTAAAAATCTAAAAAAATTGATTGGTTTAGGTGTTGTCAAATTAAAGTCAAAGATGACAAGGGATGATCCAAACCTCAATTGGTTTAAACAAGAGGGGTCTTCTTGAAAGGTTGTTAAGATCATTATTTGGCATGAGATTTTCTAAGAGTTCTAAAAGAGGAACACAAGGGAAGTTCACAAAAGATCAAATTCAAGAAATGACACCAATGTCTTGGCTACACCATCCAAGTGTAGTCAAGATACAAAAGATTTTTTTTTAGAAAAAAAAGAAAAGGACAGTGTTAAGACTAAAGGATTCTAAAGATTTGAAATGGTAAAAGATTTGTTTTCAAAACAAAGTATCTTGTATCCAAAACATTACTTCATCAAAGAGTAACATTGTGAACTACATGGAGTGATTATTTAAAATTTTCTAGAAAGCTAAAAGAAAGTGGTAGCCTACCAAGAGCCCTCAAATTGATTCTCTCATCTAGTCAAGCAAATGATTGACAAATAACCTTCTTGAAGATTCTTAATGAATGAGCCAAGAGGGGTGGAAGATTATTTTTGAGTTGTCTAAAAATTTGAAATGACTACATCCTAAGGGGTTGATGGGAATGAATACATGAATCACATGCTGAGCTTGAAAGTTTTGGATCCTAGAATTTTTGTTGCAAAGTTATTTGAAATATGCTCAAAGTGTTCAGAATTCCATTGGTATTTTGACACATGTTGAAAGGATGTTTGCTGATGAAGGAATTCTTTACTCATTTCTTCCTATTTTTTTAGTTTTTATTTTGAACTAATAAACATTTTTTATGTGTTGCGTAGATATAATGGTATCCACATCTAAAGAGAAAATAGTACCTAAGCTCATTGTGTTCAAGTTCCAAGTCATGCCATTGAAGTCGAGGTTCCAAGATGACTATGCAAAAATCAAAGATACCAATTTGGGACATATGTACTTGGGAGAGTTCCTTAGGATATACAATAAACCCACAAAGAGATTTGCCCTAGTATCCTCTTTGATTTGAACCAAGTTTGTGAGCATAGCTTTGCTTCTAGTATTAGTATAGTGAACAAAGTTGATCATGATATTGGTGCAATATTTTATTCTTGAAGAGAGAGTGGTTAGGAGTGTGACAAGGGAATTTGTATTGGACCTATGAATCAATAATATTGAAAGGGTCTTTCATCTCCCAAGGGAAGATTAGTTTATAAGACTCTCCTATGAAGTAGTAGAGAGGTGGTATAGGGAACACCTAAAAGAGGTGACAAAAATCATTCAGTCATCTTAACTCATTGAGAAGCCACCTCGGGGTAGGATAACAGGAAAGGTGGACATGACTAGGGGATACATGAAGGACAATATTGGCTATTCTATCATTCTTCTAAGTAGAGTCATGGGTCTAACATCAACAAGCTACTTTAGCACTTTCATGGTCAATTTCATTGAGATGATCAAGACAACAAAGATGCCACTAGACTGGGCCACCATATTAAGTGAAAACTTGTGTGAGCAATTGGGGATACTCAAAGACAAGAAAAAGTTCTATATGACTTCTTACATGGTATATCTGCTTGCATCAAGGGCTAAAAACTACCCTAGACTATACAAGAAAGGAAATATCTAGGATCCTAATGCTTGGCCCTACATTGTCTACCCTAAGCTAGTGAGGAAGAAGCTCTTAGCATAGAGCAAGGAAAACAAAATCATAAATGATGCATTCATTTTTGCAGTCATTTGATTCATAGAGGGTGATTATGAAAAGAGGTTATCTGATGAGGCAATGGCACAGATAATAGCTCTCAAGGCCTATTACATCTAGTTTAAGATATTTATGTATCTACAGGTAATTAGTGACTATGTCCACCCTAAAAAGCTCTCGAGATATCCAAGTGACAAACTAGTGTTATTGGAGATTGTACGACAAATTAAATCTGTGTATGAGAGGGTGAAGAGACAATGATGACCTTATTAGGCATGGCCCCTGTTCATAGTACCATATCAAGTGAAATGGAAGTAAGATATTCTATCCTTTGAGTGTGAATGGGAGAATTATCCCCTCAAAGAGTACAATTCCCCTAGGTCCTACTTTGATAATATTGATAGAGTGGAGAGTCTGGCTGGTAAGGAGTTCCACCATGAAGATGCCATTAAAGACCATTTGATGAACATGAAAAATGACTATGATAATCACATAAGGGACTATTGTAGGATGACTTTGTATTTGGCAGAGAAGGTTCTCAAATTGAACATTCCAAAGGAAATAAGGCAACAAGATACAAAGGAGCTACTAGACCCCCTATTCAACTCGAACACAATAGAAGAAAGACCCATCATGAATGTTGAGGTTGACAGGGAGGAGGCCAATGATATTAATCATTGGGTGAGGCATGTCATTCGAATGATATAGGGTTGGATCAAGAAGCCTTTTCAACTTGATCCAATACCTAACACCATGATCTTCCACACACAAGGCCACCTAGAGAAAGGTAGAGGGAAGAAAGTGATAATTCCTACCTTTGTGGCCCAATCTCCCATCAAGCCAAAGATAGTATACAAACTTGATTTCTTAGTTGGATACTATTGCCCTCTAGAAAGGAAAGAAAATAATAAAAGGAAAGGAGCTCTCCTAAAAGAGTTGAGACAAGAGAAGCTAAAGCACAGGTGCCTCCCCACCAACAAGAAGAGAATATACAAGGGTCTGGAGATACTTGAGCTGCTAAAGTTTAGGATGACCCTCAATTTCCTCCCTTTGTGCCTAGGTAGCCACAAGAAGGAAAGAGTCAATAGGTTTCCATTATTCCTTCACAAGAAGAGCTAGCATCCCCTTCTACCCCTACAAAACAAAAGAGGATTAAGATTTAAATGAAGAAGAGGCAAAGGATCATTGAAAGAATGGTACCTTTCCCATCTATTCCTAAAACTATTCTAAAGAGAGAAGAGGAGGAAGAAGAAGAGGAACAAGTGCCCTTGCAAGGAAGAATTCAGCTAGCTAGAGTTGTTGAACTACAAAGAAGGAGTACCATGGTGATATCACCATCCACTCAAGTAGAACCCTTGGAAGTCTCTTCTTTGGAAGATGAAGTACAATAGTGGGTGGAAGAGTAGAGTGAAGAGGGTGATGACATTTTCAAAATATCAAATTTTGATTGTATGCTCATGGGAATAGAGCTAGTTGGAGACAAGATCAGGGATACCTCTATAGGTGAACCTCAACAAGAAGACTAGATGTAGATGCCACTAGATTCATAGGGTCCCAATCTTACTCACCCATCTCCATCACAAGTCACAATGGTAGATAAAGGCTTAGTTACTCCTCTATCCTAGAGCTTAGAAAAGGAATAGGCTTAGAAGGAACCATCACAATAGGAGGAACTAGAACAAATGGAAATTGATGGTGTGTTCGAAGGAGGGACAAATAGTAGAATATTTTCAATCACCTTCCCAAGATATTGAGGTGCAAGCTAAAGGCTCTACTAAAATAGAGGTCATAGAAGAAGAGTCCTTATAGAGGGAAGAAAGTACTCCAAAGAGGAGTAATAAGGGAAAGGAGGTAGTTGAACATACTCCTTTGTCCTCAAGAGGTAGGTCTTTAATTGAATGAGTCACAAGGTGGCACTGAAAAGAAGTGATGAGGAGAACAAGACTACAATTCTATGTTAATGAGGAAGATCTCCTTGAATTGGCAGAGGTCTTGAACAAAATTGAGTCTCCTACACATGAAGCAAGACCATTCACATTTTTCAAAAGTACTAGAGATTAGGATTTGTTTGACCAAGTGGCCATCCCTCCTAAAAATGTAGCTAGAGAGAGCCTCAGTACACAAGATTACTAGGTCAAAGAGGTTTTACTTGGGAGGCCTACATGGGATACCGCTAGGTTAATGGTGACTATTCGATCAACGATGTTCTTAGAAACATGGAACAAGATGAGGAAGAACTCCATACACTTCAAAGGAAAATTGAAATTCTAAGAGGATATCTAGCTAAAGTGGTTGGTCCCCTAGATCATGAACACCACAAGGAAACATTGAATACCATACTCAAAGAAGGGGGAGCTATGCATATAGACCCATTTTTGAAAGCCTATCAATAGTGGTGAGAAAGTTTTGAAGAGAAAGGCATTTTGATCATTTGGGGAAACTTGAAGTTATTGGACGTTATGTAGGAGAACATGAATAAAATGGTGGAAATTTTGAAGTAGGACTTCAATATTATGGATGAAGCAAGGGCCTAGAGTAAGGACTTACAAATTTTACAAGTCATAAACGAGAAAAGATACCAAATTTTGATTGATGTATATACAGGGGAAGAGTTGGATATAAGTGATGATTGGATAGAGAAAATAGCAGATAGAAATAAAGTAATGAAAACATTACATGCAAAGATTCATTGGCTCAAGGACCAAGCCCAAGAGAAAATTATGGAAGCAAAGAGACACTATAGCGATGCATGCCTAGAAATTTTTGAAGATGAGGAATGGGAAAAGTTGTTTCTTGTTGAGGTAGTAGTGGAAAATTTCAAGAATATTTTTGAGGAAGCTACTAGTGATGAAGTTATCTTCCAAGCCTTCAGAACAGAAGAAGCCTTGTTAGAATTGGATACCAAACTTGGGGATTTTCCTAACACTTGAATTGAGGTAGACAATTACTAACAAATATGAGACTTTAAATTTAACAAATGTGGCTAAAATTACTAAGATTATTGAGAAATTCAAGGGAAAACATCCAAACATAGCTTTAGGATGAAGGAGAACAAAACCTAAAAGCTAGAATTTTAATTTCAACACAGTAAAATTTTGAGATTTTGGACCCTGTCGAGGTGTGCAAGTCTACAAATCTGCTTTTCTAGAGGTGCACTCACAGTTAATTTCTAGTTACAAAAATAGAGCTTTCTATGCATTGGAAACACATTCTGACTATAGTTTAACTCTAACAAATGCCTAGTAAAGGACCATCTTCAATTTTTGGCACTTCCAAACACTTCCACTTCAATTGAAGGCTTCCTCATTCTTTTTTCTCTCATAAATTCTTTGTTTCTAACATTTAAAGGCTCATGCATCCAATTAAAGAATAAAATATGGATAAAGTCCTACTAAGCACCAATTAGATTGTTAGTTTGTATATAATTAGTTTGTTTTATTGATTAAAAGCATTTTATTGCATGAAGAATATCTCTCACTCTCAACACAAATTGAGAAGATGATTTCTTATAAATACCCCATTGTAATATATAATTAGGACTATCATTATTATGCAATAAAATTATGCTTTTGGTGCTTGCATTTGGAGTGTAGTCATTCTTGCCTAAATGTGCCATTGTTTTGTGAATTTCGTTCATGAGATTGTGATTGAGCCAAAGGTTTATTGCATTGTTTCTAGTTGTGTGATCTTTTAATTCTATTCTTTTTAATAGTTTTACAAATTTCACTGATGTATCTAGCTCAAGAAGAAATCATTGAATGGTGCCTGCATAACTTTTTGTCTCACATGAGTGCAATTTTTTTTGCCTTTTGATTTTATGAAAGGTGAAATATCATACAATCATTAAAAGTTTCTCACTGATGATTGCATCAGTGGAATCTAGGAACCATTGCTCCTATTTTCATTAGTTATCTATCGATTTCTTTGAAAGCTTAACTTGCAAACGTGTTATTTTCTATAGTTTATGTCTATCAAGATTTCAATTTCATGTTATTTTCTTTAAAGTTTCATTATTTTCTTTACTAACCCCTTGCTAGACTAGGAATTTATACTGATTGCATTATTAGATCGCATTCATTTAAAAATAGAAAATACAAAAACATAGTTCTTTTGTGGGCATATTTTGGAATAGTGAATAGATTCTACTTATTTTTCAAGATAAACAAAAACCAGAAAAAGCCTCCTTGTGAACAATCACATTTATCTTCAACTGAGTGGATTTTAGTACATTGCAAGACAACCCAGAACCTTGGAGTCGATTCAAAGGATTAGCTTTTCAAGAGAGGAATTCACAAGAGTTTCTATCATTTAGCATCATGCATGATGATAGCTCAACACCTCCTTATGAAAAGCACAACTTCACCCTATGGTTAAGGTTCCATTGGTGAAACATTGTGAAATACTTTGGGATGGGATTGTTGAAAACTTGTAATATGATGTTCATGCATTTGCAAGCTTGGAATGAAACCCATTTTGGATATTGTTTCCCTTTCTTATTGGGTGGCTTCTTAGAAGCCTACGATGGGAGGTGAGCCACCATGGTTCTTGTGTAAATATTTTTGTAGGATTTTATGCTCTCTAGATTCAAGGAAGAAGAGTGGTGTCTTTCCATGTGCTGATGAGTAGTAAAGGGGTCATACTAGTTGAAAGAATGAAATCCTTGTTTATGTTATCATTTTCTTGTAAGCATACATTCTCCAGCTATGCCTTGGTGCATTGCATTGTAAAAGTGGACTCTTTATTGTGTGAACTTTGCTGTAGAAAAATGAAGTTAGGATTCTTTCCTATGTGCCTTGTAAGATTTAATAGTACACTTAGTTGCATTGAAATGTAACATTGAAGTATCATAACTAATGGAATGAAAAGAGTTTAATACATTTAGATAATCTATCACTCTTAAATTTCATAGAAAGGATTGGATATTGATTTGCATCATGTTCTCTTCTTTTTAGATTCATTAATTGGTAAATGTAGATGTAGTTCAATACAATGGATCATATGAAAAAAAAGGGCTCATTATGTATTTAGATCAATAAGGAAGTTCACATAAAATGCCATCATTGACAAGAGAGAGAAATATAGTGGATTTATAGTTAATTTTGACACAATGCATTTCATGTATTAAACTATTATTGAAGTTCTTTTAAATAGATGGAAAATTCTATTCATGTGTAGAGAAGTGCTAAAATAACATTCAACTTAACACCAAACAAATCATTTTAATATCATAATAGAAATAGAACAAAATAAACAAAATATATGGTGTAGTTCCAAACTTCATAAGAAAATATATGTTGTAGATGCACATTCCACTTCTCTAGATTTTGTATGAGAAAGTGTAAAAGAATTCTTCCCCCTATAAAGACCAAGAAAATACATAGCATTAAAATATTCAAAAGGAATATGCCTTAGAATACCCACATAAAATATTGATATATAAGATATGCAACCAAGAGACAAGACTTAAGAAAAGATGCTAAACAAAGCCATAGAAGGTTAGGACATGCATGATAAACCAAGGAAAGGTACAATGATAAATCATGTGCCTACAGGAACACATGGTCCTCTGGACAAATACAAATATAAAATAAAATAAAATAAATAGTAGCCCTTTTTGTACCTTCCTAGAGTTGAATCTGATTCATAAAGGATCCCATGACAAAGACTTATGTTAACAAGTCACTTAAATAATTATAGGTGTATATAAATAAGACTTCCTTGCATATCATTAAGTAAATCCACTTGGAGAAAGGATAGGATGGGTCACCATCAAGGAAAATTTGAATTCAAACTTGACAAGGATTTTAGAGGGTCAATAGGTGATCCAAAGTACCATTTTTGTGAAAATAAGCTACCCGTATGTTAGCATAACTATTAGGGAACTAAAATTGACCATTTCATTGCTTAGCTAGCCTAGGGGACCCCTTAACCAACACATTCTTCCACCAATTCGAAAATTGAGTTGTCCCATTAGTTTAACCTCATTTTTTCTCTTAGTCAAAAGTAACAATTTTTGTAAGGACAAAGTGGTAAGAGATAGTGGCTTGATGTTTTTGCCAAAAAGGGGTCATGGGAGAGTCTATTTTTAGGGGATTTTGGAAAAGTAGTGGGATGTTCACCCACTCTCTAAATTTAGAGATAGTTAGATTCTAGAGGGAGATTAAGGGAGCTCTACTAAAATTATCATTACCCTAGCTTGGTCGACCAAGGTTGGTGTTGTAAAACTGTGCTTCATTTTCTTTCTTGAGATTACAAAATAGATCTGCAAGTAGGAAGAACTTGTCAATGGAGTATGCATTACATTGTGGAATTTGGTATTGTATTGTGGCCATGTGAATGTGTATTGTGTTCTTGAAGATTTCTTGGTTCTCTTTCTTGATTTTTTTTTCTTGTTTGATTGGAATGTGAATGTGATCATGGGTGTGAGGACTTCACTCACCCTTTTGGGAAGGGAAGAGAAGTCCAAGGTGAAGGGCATAGTTGGGCTTGAAACATAGTTGAGGACCTTTGAGTATGGGTTCCATTGTATGTCATTTTCATTCATATCTTGCTTTGGGGGTGATAAGGGAAGAATGGTGAAGGAAGGAAGTTAATGAAGTATTGATTTCAGAGAAGCTATAGTTGTTGGTAGTGTCTTTGAAGGATCTTTGTGGAAGCCCCAAAAGGGCATGATATTTTTTTGGTTTTGTGAAGCCCCAAAAGGGCATGAAAGTTGTTTATTAGAGATATGAAATGATATGGAAAACCTCCTTATGAAAAGCACACCTTTACCCTATGGTTAAGGTTTCATTGGTGAACCATTGTGAAATACCTTGTGATGGGATTGTTGAAAACTTTTAATGTGACATTCATGTATTTTTAAGCTTGGAATGAAACTCAATTTTGATCTTGTTTCCCCTACTTAGTGGGTGGCTTCTTAGAAGCCTGGGATGGGATGTGAGCCTCCATTGTTCTTGTGTAAATGTTTTTGTATGTTTTGTGCTCTCTAGATTCAAGGAAGAAGAGTGGTGTCTTTCCATGTGTTGATGAGTAGTAAAGGGGTCATACTAGTGAAAAGAATGAAATCCTTCTTTATGTTATGATTGCCTTGTAAGGATAGATTTTTCATCTATGCCTTGGTTCAATGCATTGTAAAAGTGGACTCTTCATTGTGTGAACTTTCCTATGGAAAAATGAAGCTAGGATTCTTTCTTATGTGCATTGTAAGATTTAATAGTACACTTAGTTGCATTGAAATGTAACATTGAAGTATCATAACTAATGGAATGCAAAGAGTTTAATCCATTTAGATACTCTATCACTCTTAAATTTCATAGAAAGGATTGGATATTGATTTGTATCATGCTCTTTGTTTTTAGACTCATGAATTGGTAAATGTAGATTTAGTTCAATACAATGGATCATATGAAAAAAAGGGCTCATTATGTATTTAGATCAATAATGAAGTTCATGTAAAATCCCATCGTTGAGAAGAAAGATAAATATAGTGGATTTATAGTTGATTTTGACACAATGCATTTCATGTATTAAACTATTATTGAAATGCTTTTAAATAGATGGAAAATTCTATTCGTGTGTGGAGAAGTGCTAAAATAACATTCAACTTAACACCAAAAAAATCATTGTAATATCATAATAGAAATAGAACAAAATAAAAATATATATGATGTAGTTCCAAATGTCAAAAGAAAATATATGTTGTAGATGCACATCCCACTTCTCTAGATTTTGTATGAGAAAGTGTAAAAAAATTCTTCCCCCTATGAAGATCAAAAAGATACACAGCATTAAAATATTCAAAAGGAATATGCCTTAGAATCCCCACATAAAATATTGATATATAAGATATGCAACCAAGAGACAAGACTTAAGAAAGGATGCTAAACAAACCCATAGAAGGTTAGGACATGAATGATAAACCAAGGAAAGGTACAATGATAAATCATGTGCCTAGAGGAAGACATGGTCCTTCAAACAAATACAAATATAAAATTAAATAAAAGAAATAGTAGCCCTTTTTGTACCTTCCTAGAGTTGAATCTGACTCATAAAGGATCCTGTGACAAAGACTTATGTTAACAAGTCACTTAAATAAATATAGGTGTATATCAAATAATACTCCCTCATTATTGATTTTTGCCCAAGGAATCGACATATAGGAACCAAGTGAGGAGGCTTCTAAAAGAATAAATTATATAACAAAGAAAACCATATACGTATGTGAAGAGTCGACTTCTTGAAAAAAGAGCCTATGTTAAAAATATGTGACAATGCCATCTCACATGGACTTATTCTATTCAAACCCTAAACACATAAAATGACTAACTAATTAGATGACCCTTTGCCATCGATAAAGGAGGTGGCCACATTTTATAAAGGAAATATATGTTCAAGGTCTAATGTAATGTTGTCAAGTCCAATCACCTCCCATTCAACATGAAACTATGTACTTAGGATAATAAATTATGTGCTATGACGTGATGGACACAACATTCTATGGTATAAGTGATTTGCATGGAAGAAATTTTTAAAAAAGAACCCACACCCAAGGCATTTACAAGATGGTGAGTGGACCTGCCCTCCCAAGTGCTCCTCCCCATTTACGACCAGCATGCTATCTATCTCCATGATGGTGTTAAAGGAATCTCAAGTCAACTTGAGTGTGGGTATGGAGGAATGTGAATTAGAAGGGGGCATGTTGGGATGTGTATGTGGCCCATGGCTAAATAGCCACGAAAACACACTTTCTTTATATTGTTTTTTCTAACCTTTTAAAAAATCAAATAAGTCCTCTCCTTCATATGGAAGTGCATTTTTGTGGTTGTATAGACGTTGCCTGTGTATGTGGCTTGGGGTAGTGGAGAAGTAGGAGTTGCATGGTGGGGTTGGCCATTAAGAGTGTAGACTTGGGGATGTGGGATAATTAATTTAAGAAAATTAGAAAGCTAGATGCTAGATTAGTGTAGGGGTTTAGATGGTAAAACTAAGGTAAGATTGTAATAATAGGAATGTTGGTGTATTTGGATTTTAGTAGTAAATTAAAAGTATTTGTTTAATTGGTGGGGTGTAGGTCCATATAATGGGTAGATATACTAGTCTTTTTAGAGTAAGGGGTTATGAAATAAATAAGCTGCACCACATGTGAAGTGGGTGTAAGAGAATTATGGGTAAGTTTAGTGTTGGAAAGAATAAATATATAATCTATAAATTGATGAACTATATTAAAGGTCATTTGAAGTATGTTTGAAGATAATAACCCAAAACATGTTAAGCATAAGTTATATTATAAATTTATCATCTAAGTTCAAACGAATATTATATAATACAATATGAGTATAATACATTAGAAAAGTTTCATAATTAAGTCATTAATGATAAAGTGGTTAGCGAAAATTATACTTGTGGTATAAAGGATGAATTAGTGGATAAGCATATAAGAAATCCTATCTAGTGAAAGTGGAAGTTAGAGTTGGTTTCAACATTGAAAAAAAAAACTATTTAATTCCTTTGGAAGAAAATTTCAATATGGGAGTTTATGAAATCACAATACCTACTTATAATCAAATGAAGAGTATTGGTAAAATATAATGAGTCATGATAACATGCTTTGTGAAGGCTCTAGTACATCAAAAAACACAACGTAATACCATTTATTAGTTAGAGGTGACTTAGTAAATAGGAGTCGATAAAATGATGCACAAATATGTGAAACCGTAACGTTACCTCTTTTTAAAAAAATTAAAAAAATGTTGGTTGTGTTTTGCCTTGTGAATTTAGGGCATGATAGACTATTAGGTCTACCTTGTTAAAGGATTTGACTGATCCACATGTTAGGATGAAGCAATAGCTAATCTTTGATCTTCAACTTGGTTTGTTGAAGGTGATTCCTTTATGTACAAATCACCTTGCTGTAATAGATATATCTTTGCCACACCTTATACTATTGTGGCCTTTGTAGTTCACTCTTTTTTCTCTTCTTTGATTATATTTGATTACATTATATTTTTTACACACACTTGGATATGACACAATTCATTACATATATGCCAATCTAATTATACAATTATAAAGTTGGGTGCAATACAAGTTTACACAAATATTACAAAATTGGCTCAAATGTATACACTCAAGTTTAAAAGATTGACTCAGTGAGGTTCAGATACTCAGAATCCATTGTCAATTCTTGACATCATCATGCACTTAGTAGATGTAGAAGCTTGGTCCATTCCAATCACTTCCAAGTAGTCTTGAACTCAGTTTACACTAGTGACTTGATGAATACTGTGAAACTCAACATATAAAATGAATTACTTGATTCATATTGTTTGACTTGGTCAATGCTTCCTCTATGAGTTGAATATAAACTAAATCACTTGGTTAACACAGAGTAGCTTAGTTAACACTAGACTCACACCACATCAACTATTCAAACTCAATAAGCATTGTACAACTTGATTTATAGTGGTAAACTCAACATACACTAAGATGCTCTATTTACACTATTGATCTTCACACTAGCTATAACTACTTAGCACACACTCAAAGTTTTCCAAAGGACTTAGTAGCAATTGTAGAACTTGGTAACAACTAAAATTCTTGGTTAACATTGTTAATTATACAATAAGCTCAGTATATACTTACAATCTGGATAAGTGTACATCACTAATTAAAAAAACTTGACTGATATGTCAAAAAAAAACTCCTACCCAATAATTGCTAGAATGATTATCTACATTAGGATACTATTTAATTCCTTGGGAATCATATTCTTACATCCATGGAATGACCAAATGCTTCCAAAGTGCCCAAAACTTGCACAAATTGTTGCAAAAGTTGCTTGAAATCAACACTTTTGGTAAAATGAAAAATTATTTGTCTTAATGCACTAGAAATGGTTTAGATACCATACTAATAGGTTGAAAACCTTAAAACATCAATTATAAACCAATCCAAACAAAATATCTAATGCAAAATGCTCAAAAATAGAGTTTTTAGTGCATTCCAACTACCAAATCCGGTAATGCTAATGGAATCTATACAATGCCTTCAATTTGATGGTTGTATGCCTTTACGAGGCTATATAGGATGAAATACAACTTCCCCAACCATATTACATTTTTTGAAATCCATAACAAAGGTTAAAACACTCAAATACTAATTTTCCCTCATAATTCTAAATATAGTTGTTAAGACTTTAAATTTGAATTTAAAACCTTATTAAAATGTTTTCACTCATACTTTATTGGTTTCTACTACTTAGGACTTATTATAATACCCCCTTAGGACCTATTTGATCCCTTTGACCAATCTAGATCCCTTGTTTGTACTATTGGACTCCCTTACATCATTTTTATGCCTAAATCCTTTATCAGGATCTTTAGGACTTTCCAAGTTAACATTAAATTATTCATTACATTTAGCCATTAGTGGCTTTAGTACATTCCAATCCACTTTATAGGATACCATAGATCTTTTTCTTTTGTTTTCATCCAAGGTGTGCCTAGGTGTTTTCCTAGGTACTCCTACACCAAGCTAACCCCTAGGCATCCACTTTTATTCTACATCTTGATACTATTTTACACTTGTAGTTTTAAAACACCAATACGCTCTTGCAATTTTTTTTCTAGGACAACACAAGAAAGTACTTGGGATTTTTCAAGTGTTTTCAAATCATCAAGTTTATTTTTTATTTCTTTTACTATCTTATTCAAAGCTCTCTTTTCAAAAATAATTAATGATTATTTATCCATATCCATTAAAAGTAAGTGATCTAAATTTCTATGCATGGAATTTTTTTTAATACTTATAGCTACTCTTAATTATAAATCCTGTTGAGATAATGTTGCACACATTCAAAACTATTGTTATATTGTATTATTTTATTTTATTATAATGTAATGTTGCACCTAGGAGCATGTACATGGACATGTGCAACATGTAAAGATTCCTGTGGGATATACTTGAGGATTTTTATTGTAACATTGTGATAATATTTTATGTAATTATTTAATATTAGGGGATTTTTTTTTAAATGTCCAATATTAATAGTGGGGTGAAGGGGTTAGATAACACATGGCTAATGTAATACCAATTGGTGGTTTTGTGGGACTTGCTTCTATAAAATAAACCACATTTTTTGTAGGTATGTTGTCTATTCTCTTGCATGTTAATTTTAATTGCATATTATTTCATATTTATTATGAATTATGTGGAAATAGATATATTTTTGTTGCAAGTTTTCTTATAAGTGGTATGAAAGCTATGGTTTTGTTCTTGTAACCCTAGATTGAATCCATGGGAATACATGAGATGATAAAAAAAAGGGCAAGATATATAGTTTTCATAGATTATTTATTGTAGATCTATTGGTTTGATGTTTTCTATCATGATGAAATATTGGCACATTTTTTGGGTATTTCATATTGTTGGTCAAAAATAATTTTTGGATGTTTCATTTAAATGAGAGTTTTAAGAGGGAACTTGTAGAAATGACCTCATAGGCAACAACATAACTTGTCATTGGATCTAGGTAAGTTTTCTCAAAAAAAATTATATATGATATGCCCTAGTTTGGCCATGTTGAGAGAAAATGAAAGAGTTCTTTAGATTCATTGCATGAGAACTATCAAATTTAATCTCATCAAAATTTTGGCTAGCTAAACAAGTGGAAAATTTGTGGTGAAAATGTTTAAAAGTCCATCTTGATAAAACAACCATAACTTTCTCTCAAGATATTGGATTTTGGACTTCTTGTAGTCATTGAATAACTAATTCAAAGTACTACAACTTGGTGTAGTTTTGATTCTATGATTTTGACATTTTGTCATGTTTTAAGACTCTAAAATTTAAAAGTTGTTTAGTTTGAGCACAAATTAGGACATAACTTGGGTATATAGAGTCATATTTTGGACTTTGAGTAGTCAAAAAAAAACTCTCAGAGATTTCTACACATTGGTTCATATTTTGTGCAGGTTTGGCATGATTTATTTGGTGATTTATTTATCTGAATAGTTTATGATATATATTGACTATGGTAACATTATGCATTTATGAAATTGTATATTTTAGATATTAGAGTTTGATGTTATTGTATACTCAAGATATGTTTCATATTGGTTTCATAATGATATTATTATCAATATTTAGTTTGGATGTGTCTGATGATTTTTTGGGTCTACAAGTTGTGCAATGTTGTAAGCAATCTATACTTATAGGTTTCATTTATGGCTTGGATATGGGTTGTCTTTGCCCATTGATATTTCATTATTGACACATATTCAAATTACTGGCTTGGATTTGGGTTGTATATTCCCTTAGTCACATGATTTGGTAATTTTTCTTAGTGTAGAAGGGATGGGATATTATTACTAGATATAGTCATGGTAGAGGATTATGGGTTACTATTTTATGTTAACAAGTTGGACACTTTGAGAGTTAGGTTCTTGGTTCATGGATGTGGTTATGGTTCCATGAGTTTTAGCATGAAATTATTGGATATATAGGTACATCCTTGATGTTCATTGGTGTGGATTCCTTATTTGGTTGTGGTGGTATATCTTATTGGTTGAGGATCATTGTTGTTTGGTATTTTTTTAGGAGCTTACGATGTGCACTTTGAGTTCTTTGATGGTTTAATGTATTGGTTGATTCTCATGCTTAGAAGATTTTTTTTTCATTATGATATCATTGATAAGATTGGATACATAATTTAGTGGGACCTTGTGATAGTGATGAGGTGATAGTTCAGGATAAGTTCCTACTTTGGTTTGTATCTTCTTGGGTTGGAGATCTTGGTTTAACTAGGTACTAACATTTTGGTTGTATGTGTAGACCACAACAATCTTTATATAGGAGATAGATGCCATAGTTGAGTAGAAGTTATTGGCATTGATATAAATCTATTAAGTATTTGTACATGTTGGAGATTTTTCTTAGATATTATTGCTGAAAATGTGTGTTTGACATTTTCATGGTGCACATGTTATCATCATGGTGTATGGAGATATTTTTTCATGGTTCTTCATGGTGTGTAAAGATAGTTGCATCTTGAGGTATCATGGGATTCTTGGTAAGCACGTGGTTTATAATTTATGCATTTTGAGTTTTTACATGTTATGGTATGTTCATATGGAGCATGTTATCTCTTTTGAGATGGTTAGATCGTGTTGTCATGTTTATGTCCTTGAATCCATGGTTGGAACTTTGATGTTGATCTTGGTTTAGTTTCTTTCTATTGATTATATTGATCATTTTATACATAATTCATTATATTTCTATATTGCATTTGGAGGTGGCATGGATTATTTTTTAATAAGTGCTCATGGATACTTCAAGACAATAGTGATGCTGGTTTCTCTTGGATTAGAGATGTATTTATTGGGATAGTTGATAGTTTCACTAGGAAGTATGAGAGGCATTCACCTAATATGGAATTGAGAGGAGATTTTTCTTAGATCAGTCTTAGTTAGAGATTTGGATATCTTGATGAAAATTATCATTCCCTAATCTTGGTCTACTTAACAGTTTACTATTTGAGAAGTATAGTCCATTGTTTCTCTCAGGCACATTATTTTTATGATTATCTTTCATGGATATAGATCTTGAGCTATGGTACTAGTGGAAATTTTTCTAAGTAGGAAAAGTTGAAATAAAGTAAGATTTTTCATTTATGGAAACATATACTTTTTATAAAGGAGGCATTGTATGTAGATTAAGATTTCATAGTTAAACATTGAAAATTGTACTAGTTATCTAGCAGAGAAGATAGAGATTTGATCAATGTGGTTAATAAAGACATTATTAACACATGTGTAGTTGGGTATGGATAGTATAGAGTGACATGTTAATGTATGTATGTGTGTAAGTTAGTACGGTCAGTACAAAGGAAGATATGATAGATTTACTAGTTGCAATAGTATACAAGAAGAAAAAAGCATAACAGTAAATGAGTAATTATGAGTTAAGGAATTATTTTGTTTAAGAAATAATTACTTAACTAATTAGGGATGATATCCTAGATCTAAACTCTTAGAGAGAAAGAAATAGTTTTGTATTTTTTCAAGCATGTGAAATCTTGAAAGCTGGCTGGATAGTTTTTATAAATTATAAAGGTATAGAGGAAACATCACAATACATGGAGTTAGTAACAAGTTGAAAGTGATATGTGTGCTTATATTAAAGAAATTTATATATGATATGTGATCCATATGTGATGAAAAATTTGATGTATGATCAAAGGTATCTGAAGAGCACAAAACATTATACCAAATATTAAAGATATTAGTAGCAAGCAAGATGATTTTTATCTATCTCCTTGTATTAAGGAACTATATTGTATATTGCATGTTTGGGTAGTGCAATCATATTGCTACAATTTTACATTACACATAACAAATCCTAATAGGCTTGAGGCTTTTAACATGTCCTAGTCCTCTAATAAGGAATAAGGCACTATATGTATGTAATAGACTCCTAACAGGGTCAATATCCTTTATCAAATACTCCTTTTTAGTAGATCATTTTATGGGTGTACCATCCCCACCATGGTTTTCCTTTGGCCAAGGTTTACCTAGTTAATATAATATGGTATTATGAGTTCTCTCTTTGTATGGTTATTTTTACTTTTTAGCATTATCAGTTTACTTCTTATGCAAGATACAAGGAAATTAATAATATCCAATTTTTGGCTAAAGTTTGTAGAATATTGATTCACCCCCCTCTTATTATTTCATATTTTTAAAAATTGGTATTAGAGCCCAAGTACTTCGAAGAGACTTAACATTTTGAGAAATACCCCTCTGGATATGTAACAGTTATAGAAGAACCTTGAAGAATCTCTTGACAAGATTGATATTCTTACTAAAGAAAGAGATAACCTAAAAGATGTTAGCATGAATGTTGATGCTATGGGGTGAATTGTAGAACATTTATATGATGTATCCATGACTGTGTTTGTCATTGATGACAACATAGTAATAATTTTGTAAAGATTGACAGAGCAACAGATTGTGATTTTTGTATTAAGAATAATATATTACTTATCTATTACTGTGCAATTTCTAGTGCATACTACTTTATTTATTTTTAACAAGGGTAAGTGCATAGAACCTGAATTGAGAGTTTACAGAAGATATGATTGATCTAAAAAGAACCATATGGAAACATAGTATTAGAAATGTAGTTCCTTTTGTGTGACTGTTGTAGTTCATCACAAATGTACTAAAAGGTTGCGCAGTTAATTGGAGACTATATACTATCCATTGACAACATTAGAGAGTGTGCATGTACAGAAGTCACACGTGTAAAATTTTGTTCATAATTGTGAGCTAACAACATTAATTAAATGTTTATTCATTTAATTGAAATATTATAATTAAGTGGGAAGCTGACTCAAGGATTTATTATTGACCATGGTATAAAGGAAAGATGTTTTAAGTGTTTAAGATATAGAGAGTAGATAAAACTTGCAAATTATTGAGCAACAAAGTGCTACAAAAGTAGAGTGACTTACCTATGTGTGTAAGTAGCCTTAAGGGTTATTATTACTAAGTACAAAGTTCTAGATCTGATTACACAATTTTAAGGAGAAGTCTGATATACTAGATAGAGGAAGAAGTAAATGCTTGTTTCACATCTATTTTTTTGAAAGGAATAGTACCAAGGTCAATTGGACAATGGGTTCATTGATCTAATCCTAAAGCTATTTGGACAATGGGTTTAGCTTCCTTCCACAACTCCTAATAGGGTTGGAATCTCCTAATAGGGATTCAAAGTCTCCTAACATGGACTTATATGTATTGAACATGCTTAATCAAAATCCTAATAGGGTCTAGCCTTTCACAAGGAACATTTATATTAGTACATCATCTTGTGGGTATCATCCCCACATGGGTTTTCCCTCTAAGCAAGGGTTTCCCTAATCAACATATCTAGTGTCATTATATATATCTATCTTTCATGATTTCTGATTACATTGCTCACATAATTAAGTTGGATTAAAGTTGATGTTGAGTTTGATAATTATATAACTGATTCAACCCCCACACCCACCCCCCTTATCTCATTTATATTGTGAATATTAATTACTAAAAATTGGTATTAGAGCACTAGGTCCTTGAAGAAAGGGTTTTAAAACCAAAGGAGATCTATGGAAAATATAATCAGAAATGAAAGTTCAAAATTTGATGGCACCAATTTCAACTTCTAGAAGAGCAAGATGAAAACTCATCTTTTGTGCATGGGTCTAGGATATTGGCTTGTAACCAAGGTATCTAAGGAGATTATAGAAGAAGATGATCTTGAAAGTTGTACTAAGGAGTAGAGAGAAGTATTTATGTGCAACATAAGGGCAAGAGAAGTAATATTGTTAGCTCTACCTGAAAGTGATTACAATCAGGTAAAACTAATCAAAACATTTAATGAAATTTGGTAAAGTTTAGAAGCTAACTATGAGGGTGATACACATGCAAAAAGAGTTAGATTACAAAAATTTCATTGTGCATTTCAAGATGCTAAAATGATGAAAGATGAATCTATAAGAAGCTATATTGGTAGAATATCTGAGATTGTTGTAGGATTACAGATATCCAAGATTGCAGATAACCATAGTATACCAATGAGAAAAAAATAGTTCTTACACAATACATCAATTGTTGAAGGGGATAAGACAAGATGTCATATAGTTTAGAGGTAAAGGGGATTTACAGTGGCATGCTAGAGCAACACCAAAGAAATGGAGAGGGTCCAATCTTTTACAAAGTCTATAAAATCTACCTTTATAGCTCAGGCATAACTAAGATATAGCCTTGAGTTCAAACTCCAACAAGAATTACTGAGTATAATAAATCAAAATCAAAGTGAAATATGACCTTGAAATCAATTTTTTGTAGTCAAGTGATAGGAAGGGCCAAAGAAAGAATTTAGCAACTAAAAAGATAATCATTATTTGTAGAACCATTGAATAGGCATGGAGGAGAATCATCATTAGTGTTACAAAGCCCAAAGAACCACTTTTTTATTAAATGAATAGTCCTAGTGAAGTGTCATGGCCACAAAAAATCCATTCGTGCCATTGTCAAAAAATGAGGGATGAGATAACACAAAATGTTAACCTATTGCAAAAATAATAGAATTGATCCATGTGGGGTAAATCAAATATTTCCAAAAAATGATGACCGTATATGTAGATCTTCTTGTTTGAAATGAATGAATGAGATGCTAGAAGAAAATTCCAAACACTTGATTAAAACATAGCCCTTGATCAAGACTTTCTTTATTTCAAATGGATAGTGGGGATGAAAAAAGGAATCTCCAAAGATTCACCAAGATCTAACAGTCATTGTATCTTTGCAAGAGCAAAGGGTAGCGATGTAGAAATATGACCATTGTTGATCAAAACAACTTAGCACAATAAGGATCTACCACACTAGAAAATATAAAAAGGGAAGGGCCCACCTTTCATGTGTTAACTCATCACTTTGTCTCTATAACTAAATATCGAGCAACCATCCTAAGAAACAAAATGACCACCATTGATCTATTTGCATCAGACAACAAAACATAATTTGTACCACCTTCTTATAAAATTAGCATCTTGGCCAATGAAATTTCCATCATACACTAGTTTAGTCTGACTCATCTCCTTATCACCTTGGAACCCACACAACACAACATTAGCTTGTTAGTGCAGTCAAACGATGACCCACTGAAGAAACTCAGACCCACATAGACATGTGGTGCAATGTTGATATGTCACATGAAATAACTCCTTGCAATTTTCATAGCTACAAGGTGATAACTATGGATGATCCTTGATCTGAAGGTGAGTAAAGTGCACTAAAGGAACCCACCCACCACTTGGCACTAATTTATTTGTTGACACATTTTGTAATACATGGTTGAAGAGGCAGCATACAATTTCATGATTTCATGGAAGCAAGAAAAGTCATTTCTTAAAATAGAAAAAATGGATAACGTGAAATGTTAACCCCAAAGAAAATGTGCATTAACCTACAACTTGGCACCTAAAGGAAAAATGAGCTAACTCAACACTTGAAGGAATTAAACAAAATTGGCACATGAAGAAACCATGTTAATACGAGATGTTAACCTGACTAAGAAGCCTGTTAATCCACATTGAATAATTCATCCTATTGAAGATCTCTCAGATTAGTTATCAATGGTGGGCTAAATAGGGGTAGAAATGGCCAACATTTTTTGTGAGTCAATGTGATGATTTCCTACTAAGCATAGACTAGTTTCCTTAAGCAATCCATTCAACATAGAGTCACTAGCAAGAAACATCATGTTATCCCACCTACAACTTCACAAAATCTACAACTAGCAAAAAATACTCTAGGGAGGTCCTGAAAGCTCAGAAGAACTCCAAAAAAGGGAGAAAATATGCTTCTACACTTCTTGGAAAATAGGAAGCTACTCTAATATGTATAAAAAGCCTTTAACCTCCTCTAAAAGCAAGGTTTAAGGTGAATCCCATTGATTGGGATTGGGAGAACTTCACCATTAGGCTTGGATAACTAAAAAGCATTGACCTCTTTGTAGTTGGTGATAATATATGGGCCACTCCACATAGCATCAAATTTGGAGTGCCCACCTAGTTTGGCTCTATCTATATCCCACTTGAGGACAAGGTCTCCCTCTTTAAAGATTCTAGCCATAGTATTTTTTTCAAATCTTCTTTTGACATGTTGTTGATGTACCTCAAATGTATGCATATCTTGCTTCCTTTTTTCATCTAGTTCCATTATTTTAGCTAGCCTAACTATCATAGCATCATCCTTGGCTAGCTCCAGTTGATGATCTAATTCAAGAGAGGAAAACTCAAGTGAAATAGGAAGAATTGATTCCCTTCCATATACTAGCATAAAGGGTGAGTTTCCAATTTCTCTCATGGGTGTGATTCTATTGGCCCAAAGGGTCATCTTCAACTTAGCATGCCAACACTTGTGCTAATTGTGTACTATCTTTGATGTTACACAAATGTCATATCATTATCAGTCATTGTGTGTTGAGCTCACTTGGGAAGTGAAGATAATTTTCTATATCTACCAAGCATTCCTATTCAGAAGATAGTATCTATCAACTTCACTTAGGCATCAAAGGAAAAGCATGCAAAAGATGAGTGTTAACTAAGCTCACTCAGTTAATAAAAGAAATTTGGATGGAACTAGTTGTAATTGAGCTCACTCAATTAGCAAAGGATTTTTTCAAGTTCATAGTGTCAACCAAGCTTCTATTGGTTAACATAGAAAATTACTTCTAAGTTAGTGTCCACCGAGCTAGGTCAGCTAACGAAGGATTTTCTTATTTTGGCGTATTAAGCTCAATTGATTTATCAATTGGTTCTAGCCAACTATGTTGATGAATATTAATTTTTCTAAGTTGTATTTGATCTGACTTGAAAATATGAAAGATATAAGGTCAAGTTGTGGTTTCAAAGTGTTGGAGTTGATGAAATCCAACTTTGAAGAGGCCCAAGATCACTTGCATGGGAAAAGTTATCAAAGGGAAGGCAAGGAGAGAAGAGTGTGGAGCAAGGAAAAAACCCTAAATGGACATGTGTTGCATAAAAATGTAACTAAAGGAAAACACATTAAGCAACTAATGCACATTACTACATTATCATGCAAAACCTCAAAATATAAATGAACAAAAAAATAGCACTATGCAAACCTCAAGAAACCATCAAGTGATTGATAATTTCACATTGTTGTGGGATGTGGTTGCTCACAAGTCCAGCAGCATAATAATAAGGTAGATAGTGCTTTCTTGAAATAAGGAGAGGGCTCTCCTTTTATAGGAAAAGGGAGGCAATAAATGGCTAAGATTTAGTGCAAGATGGATGGCTAGGATCTCTCAGGATCAATGAGGTGTCCATGAGGTGGAGGCCAAGTAGACTCCATGTGGATTAGGGTTTTGACCATTCAAAGGGGGAAATATGCTCACACATCTGTGAGAAACCTTTGATGGTGACATGATCAATGAGGTGTGAGAAACATGGCTTCTCACACATGTGTGAGACAACATGATTCTCATGCAAGAGGACAAGTGTGCAAGAGGTGTGAGAAGGATGGCTTCTCACACATGTGTGAGACACCTTGACTCTCATGCAAGAGGAAAAGTTTACAAGAGGTGTGCAAGACATGAGGGATGAGGGAAGTGTGAACATCTCTCACACATGTGTGAGGATTCCTCACACATGTGTGAGAACACACTTAGGATTAAAAGGAGATTAGCTAGGTAATTATGCAAAGCAAGCATGATTAAGGAAGTGGGTAGGTTTAGCATGGTGGGTTAGGTAGGATAGTGAGGTTAGGTGAGGGTTAAAAGTAGGAGCCATGTGCTCAAATAAGATTAAATGCAATATTTAATTCCTAGGGGGTTAGGAGGGAATTAATTAAGTAAATGACATAATTAAAGTGAAAGGGGGTTAGATGCAAGTGGGAAGGCTAGGATTTAAATAAAACTTAGTTTATTTAAATCAAGGAAAGGGGAATATAATTAAATAAATGTAAAATTTATTTAACTAAGGTAGGGGAATTAAATAAATAATGAATATTTATTTAATTAGCTAGGAACGGGTTTTGGACAAATTTAGGTGTCTACAGGACATGAGAGAGGAAATATGCAAATACAAGAAAAATATGTATTTACAATATGAATTGATTTCTTGATGTTATGAGATAAAAAGAGGGAGCCCAAATATAAAGAGCTCTATGAATCTTCCAAAACAAGCTAGAAGATGCTAGGAGATAAGTGTGACAACTAAGCATACATCTGCATAAGGTGGAAAGTCCTTGAACAATGTGAGAGGATAAGTATGACTTAGGAGAGAACAAACTCCCGTATTTTCAACCACTTATAACAAACTCCTAGACTACAACTAATAAATAAAATGCATTTACCCAAGTAAGCTTAAGTAAATATAATAAATAATTAATAAATTAATTATTTACTCTAACACCCCCCCTTAAGTGCAACTTAGGGAAATGCCTTAAGCTCACCATACTAAGAAATGCATAATGCAGAATGCATAATGGGTCCTAACAATGAGGCCATGTTAGGTACCCATGAACAAAGAAATGCAACCTCTGAAAATGGGGAAAGAGAGAAAACCGCATGGGAATAACCCTCTCCCAAAAAGAGGTAACCTAGTGAAGAACTGAAGAAGCCTCTAACTAGGAAAATATCCCCTAAAATAGGAACATAGAGTGATCATTAAGAAGCATCACTAAAGCATGTAAAAGCTGAAAAATTCTGCCATCAAAAAGAAATTTTCTGATCTAAAGAACATCCATGGAAATAGAAGTCACGAACCAAGCGTGTTTATATAGTAGATGATCCATCTCATCGAAATGCATAGGTAGCCAGCCACTAAAATCACCTTGTATATAAGATCAACCACTGAATACATAGCTCACACTATCAAACCATTGAGCCATGGATGCATTAGAACAATAACATAACCCCCCTTTAATGTAGATGGGGTGAGATGACAGGCAACTGAGAAGGTTAGCCAAAGTCTCCTACAGACGAACCAAGAACGACGAGAGAGGGAAAGAGGTATAAAACACCCATAAAGACACAACCACACTAACACTACATGGGGCTAATTTCATGGAAGGGACACTCACTTGACAAAGGGAGAATGCCTAAAATAGAAAACAACTATCCCCCCATGGTGCTTTATGAAAATAGTGCAAGTACAATTAACTCAAAAACAACGTTCATGACCCCTAGAATGCAAGAGTGGCACTTTATCTCTATGTGATACATAAAAGTGCTTCAAAATGATAGCTACAATGATCAGAACTAAAAACAAGCTACAACAAAATAAAGTACACCCTAAAAGAAAGGATACCATGCTAGGAAAATGATCCTCGAGCCTAAAACACTAAAGATATCCACCATATAAAAAAAAATGCCAAAAATATGATAAAAAGAGCATGGGCCAAAAACTAAGAAAAAGGACCACATTTCTAAAAAGGTGACAAAACTAGCTTTCCAAAAATATAAAGTTTTCAAAAAACAAGCATGGGATGCAAAAGAAAAGCTTGTCGGAGTCAAAAACATAACTTTGGAATTCAATTGAAAAAAGGGCAAAAAAAAAGGCATCAAAACCTAAAAATACCTACACCAATGTCTCCATTTTGGAACCAACAAGATGTACTGATGTAGTGCTAACATCATGTTGATATCAGCATTTTACATGATTAAATTTGATGGCTAAACCACCATCAAAGCAAAAAAGAATGCCACATGGATGCCACATGGTGGTATGGATGATGCAACAGGTGTGACATGGTAGGGCCATGTGGAAAAGTGCCAAGTGTCACACCTGCTGACAATGTTGACTAGATCGAATTCTCAGTTGGCCCTGTTGATGAAGAAAAACCTCCATGTGGGTTGGTGATTAGGTGGTCACTGCAAATTGGTAGAGCAGAGCATAGGACTGGCAATTACAACCAACGAAGCAGAGAAGAGGGTGCAGCTAAGGTGGAGTTCCTGTTGGTGGAGCGGCAAAAACTAAGGATGAGCCACTGATGAAGAAGAGATTGCTAGCGGCACTCCACAATGGGGGGCAGATGGGTGGCACTGCTTGCGACTACTGCTGTAGGCCATGCTCGGATGGATGCTCAGTGGTGCCCGAGCCATGTGATGGTGATGTGGTGGTGGCTGCTGGGCACCACACCCTATATATATATATATATATATATATATATTTTAATGAAATCATCCGTATGACTGTACAGAAAGCCCTGCAAAATTTTTTTTTTGCCTCCCAGAGCCCTTTCTCCAAAATTAACAAATTTTGTATGAATCCTAGTGTAAAAGCACCTTTCGGATCTAATGGCAGTGTTTGTTTGGGCTAAAAGTGCTTTGAAAGTTTGTTGTCCCCTAGATTTGAAAAAAAATGTACAAACAAACTAGGATTTGTGACTTCAAATCATGGCTTCAAAAATTCTTCAACCAAGCAGTAGAAGAGAGGCTCTGATACCATGTTGGAGTTGATGAAATCCAACTCCAAAGATGCTCAAGATCACCTACATGCGAAAACTTGTCAAAGGGAGGTCAAGGAGAGAAGAGTGTGGATCGAGAGAAAAACCCTAAATAGACATGAGAGAGAAAATATGAAAACACAAGAAAAATATGTATTTACAATATGTGTTGATGTCTTGATATTATAAGATACAAAGAGAGAGCCCGAATAAAAAGAGCTCCAAGAATCTTTTAGAACAAGTTAGAAGATGCTAGGAGATAAGTATGACAACTAAGCATACATCTACATAAGGTGGAAAGTCCTCAGACAATGTGAGAGGATAAGTATGACTTAGGAGATAACAAACTCACATATTGTCAACCACTTATAACAAACTCCTAGACTACAACTAATAAATAAAATGAATTTACCTAAGTAAGCTTAAGTAAATAGAATAAATAATTAATAAATTAATTATTTACTCTTACACAAAGTGTGCAAGCTATTATGAATGAATGAAAAGTGATGAAGAGAGGAAACAAATGTGAATGATACATATAATATCCTTGTGGAGAAGAAAAGCTATATTCAATCAAGAAGGATCAAGTACAAGCCAGAATAGAGATCTATAATTAGCAATTTAGTTGCATCTAAATCAAATCATCTCATTGTTACTCTCTAACAATTGTAGCAGTGATCTAAATCTGTTAACAGAGCTAGTTTAAAAGCCATTTGTAAATTCTCTAACAAGGTGGCAATTCTATTGAATTATCTCAAGGCCTCTAACAAGGCCACTCTTAATAGGGTAATTAAATCCTTTAACAAGGTCACATATAACAATATTTTTTATAACCTTTAATAGGGTTGGCTCCTAATAGGGCTCACTTCAGAAGAGTGAAAAATACTAACTAGTTACAATTGGTTGTTTTCCTAAATTTGGTTTCCACATTAAATCTTGGTGTCATATGTGTTCATGCTATTTATTTTATGCTTGCAATTAAGATAAAGTAATGATAATCACTAATAAAATCTTATTATTTACAAATTTAATTTATTATCAATTATATTTAGTATCTACCAAGTTACAACATTGACTATGTACATGCCAGTTATCAGCATTTTCAATTTTTAGAGTTTTCTTTTGCTGATAGCCAAAGGGATCTAGGATTTATTTTAGTAGTAACCAATTTAGGCCTCCCCTCTCAATTAATCCTCTTATATTTCTGAAAATTGGTATCAGAGCTTTGGTGGTTGCAAATAAGGTTTCAAGGACCTAAGCTAAAGATCACGATGTTTTATAAAAGAGAGATTCCAAAACTCAATAGAGACAATTTTTCAGCATGGAAAGGACTTATGATGTTTGATCTAGATACCATCAATGATTTAGGTTGCAAATATCTTGATATTGAATATAAAACTCCCACAGAAATGTTATTAGTTAAAGACATTTTTGAGAAGAAGAATCATAGCATCATGATGTTTTATATTGCATATGCTCTCAGTTATGCTAAATTTGATGAGGTAAAAGACTATAAAACTACTCATGAAATGTGGACCAAATCAAAAGATATCTACCCTAGAGATGAAAATGTAAGAAGAGCCAAAGAAGAAAGTCTCAAAGGATAATTTTACCAAATGAAAATGAGAGCAGATGAAAACATTGAAAAATATGTGGAAATAATCAAAGCTAGTTTAAGTACAATCAATGCATCTAGAGGAGACATAGAGGAGGAAACTATTGTAAGTAATGTACTCAAAATTTTTCTTCCTATCTATGCAATTAATTTTTTTTCTATTCAAGAAACGAGGTGCGATCCAAATAACAAATTAACCTTGGATGCTCTTGTTGGAAGATAAACAAATTTTGAGTTAGATATCTTTGATAACTATGTTCCTAGTTCAAAGGTTATTGAGTTTGATTTTAAAGCTAAACTCTCACTAAAAGAAAAGGGTAAAAAATAAAAATGTAGTCAATCAAGAAGTGAAGAAGAAGAATCAGAAGAAATTTTAGACAGTGATATTGAAGTTGTTGAAGCCCTAGTTGCAAAGAAGTATACCAAAGGCAGAGTAAAGTATAAATGTAAAGTTCCTTTGATTTGGTTTTCTTCTGAAGAAATTGGTCACATCACTACAAGGTGTCCAAATAAAGAAATCAAAGATGAAAAGAAAAGAAATAAGCACAAAGGTAAGAAGGATTCCAAAAACTACAAAAACTACAAGGACAAAGGTAAGAAATCTTGTTTTATGGCTAAAGATTCTGATAACAATGAAGATGAAATGGTATATATTGTTGTAAAAGATGAATCTGATGATGAAGGAGAGAAGATAGAACTTATCTCTCATGTTAGCAAAAATAATATATGGATTATTGATAGTGGTTGTTCACATCATATGACTAGAGATAAAACAAAATTTGAACACATGGAATATTATGATGAAGGTAGTGTGAGATTTGGAAACAATGAACTGTGTAACATAAAAGGAAGAGGATGTATTTTATTGACTAAAGAATTTATTTGTGATCATGCTTATTGAGTTGAAGGACTAAAGCATAATCTACTAAGTGTGGAAAATTTGAAAACATTGGATTCAAGGTATAATTCATGAATGACAAGAAAAAACTACTAGATGGCAAAGGAAACCTGGTTGGATCAGGAAAAAAAACAAAAGGTAATCTATTTTATCTTGATCTTAGTAATTGTTCATTTTTTTTTCTCAAGAAGAAGAAATCTGGTTATGGAACAAAAGGATATGCCATGTAAACTTTTATAATCTGCTCAAGATAAGCAAATATAGAAGAGTAAGAGGTATTCCTAGTTTGAAGAAACACGATGTTGGTTTATGCAAGAATGCCAAATTGGTAAGATGAGGAAAACTAGTTTTAAGAGCAAAAACTACGAGTCAAATGAAGTCTTGGAAATTGTACATGCTAAGTTATGTGGACCTATTTAAATAGAGAGTTATAGTGGTGAAAATGTCTTCATTCTTTTTTTTTATGACTATTCTAGAATGATGACTGTAATGTACCTAAAAGAAAAAATTGAAGCCTTTCAAAAATTCAAGTGGTATCTAGCAAGAGTAGAAAAGGAAATTAGAAAGATGTTGAAATGTTTAAGATCTGATAGAGGTGGTGAATTCATCTCTAATGAATTCGATAATTTATGCATTAAAAGAGGAATTAATAGATAATTATTAGCTCTTGGTACACCACAATAGAATGGTATAGCTGAAAAAATAAATAAATCTATCATGGATTGTGTAAGAACACTAATGATTGAAAATAATGATTCTCTCAAATACTAGAAGGAAGCTATCAAAACTGCATTTCATACCTTGAACAGAGTATAGTTGAAGAAAGATTCAAACAAAACTCCTTATCAACTATGGTATGACAACAAACCTAATGTAAGTTACTTGAAAGTATTTTGCAACAAATGTTATATCTTGAAAGAGTCTAGAAAAAGGAAAATTTGATGTAAAAGGTGATGAAGGCATATTTCTAGGATACTCCTATAGAAGTAAAGCATAAAAATGTTTAAATTTGTCTACTCATAAGATCATAGATAGTGCACATGTGAGAATTGATAAGTTGTCAAAAAAGAGTGAAGAAGAAAGCAAAAAGGAGCCATAGGATTACAAAAGATTTATCTACTATGAACCTAATACATTGCCAAATATATTTGAAAGAAAGAAGATGTCAAATCCCAAGTCCCCTAAATCTCCAATGGTTATCAAGCTACAGATAGTGCAAACTGAGGTATATTTTGAAGAACCCGAGTCACAATTAGAGGCTATCGAGCTAGTTCAAACCAAGTTTGATGGACCTAAGTCATAGATAAAAGAACCTAAGCTTGAAGGTGAAGTTTATAATGAAGATAGTGGAAAGCCTAAAGAGCCTATGTTAGCAAGACATGTTAGAAGACATCATGCACCTAACTAGACCATTGGAGACAAATCTAATAGAAAAATGACAAGAAGAAAATTGAAAGATAAATGCTTACTTGCTAAATTTGAACCTAGAAATGTTAAAGATGCTCTGGAAAATGAAAGTTGGATTGAAGAAATGAATGAAGAGATAGAACAAATAGAAAAGAACAAAACTTTGACTCTTGTTCTTAGACCCAAAGATAAGAATGTAATTGGTACAAAGTGGGTATTAAAAAATAAGTTAAATGAAGATGGAAAAGTTCCTAGAAAAAGGGAAAAATTGGTATGTAAAGGCTATTCTCAAGAAGAAGGTATTGATTATGGTGAAATTTTTTCCCCTATTGCAAGATTAGAAGGTGTTAGAACTCTATTTGCATATGTAGCTCACAAAAGATTTAAAGTATATCAAGTGGATGCTAAGTCTACATTCTTGAATATAATTCTTGATGAGGAAGTCTACATTGAACAACCAAAAGGTTTGAAGATCGTAACAAAAGAGACATGGTCTGTAAATTACACAAAGCATTATATGGTATCAAGCAAGCTCCTAGAGCCTAGTATGAAAGAACAAATGATAATAGTAGTCTATATATCAAGGAAGTTTCAGATAAGAAGATTGTGTTGGTAGAAATATTTTTTGATGATACCCTATTTACAAGAAATGATGAATTATGTAAAGAATTTTTAGAAGCAATGATTAAATAATTTGAGATGTCCATGTTTGGTGAGATAAAATTCTTTGTTGAATTAAAAATGCAACAGAACAAAAATGGTATCTACATCACTCAATCTAAGTATATCAAGGAAATACTGAAGAAGTTTGAAATGGAAGATTTAGGATCAGTTCAAAACCCCATGTCTACTAGACATAAGCTTTGCAAAAATGATGATTTTAAAGTAGATCAAACCACATATAGATCAATGATTGGAAAACTATATCATGTAGTACATACAAGGCTTGATATTTCTCTAGCTAGCAGTTAGAGTAGTAGCAAGATTCTCAATAAATCCTAAAGAAAATCACTTGATGGAAATCAAAATAATCATCAGATATCTTAAAGGTACTAGATACTATGGTTTATGGTATAAACTTGGAGGAAATTTGGACTTGAAGGTATTTATTGATGTTGATTGGGTAGGAGTCTTGATGACATAAAAAACACTATTGGTGGAGCATTCTTTCTTGGTAAAAGACTAGTGTCTTGGACAATAAAGAAGAAAAAATGTACATCTCAATCCATAGCAGAGGCAGAATATGTGGCAGCAACACTTAATTGTTGTAACATTGTTTTGTTCAATCAACTGTTTGAAGGAATGAAGATAGAAATCAAGAATCCAATAGTCATATACTGTAATAACACTAGTGCAATCAATATATCAAAGAATCTAGTGATGAATACCTAAAAAAAGTACATTTCTATAAAATATCACTTCTTAAAAGAGTTGGTATAGGATAAAGAACTAACATTGGAATATGTTAATACAAAAGAATAGATTGCAAACATATTCACTAAGTCATTACCTAAAGGTGCATTTCTATATTTAAGAGGTAAGCTAGGGGTCATTCCCCTATCTAAAGTTCACTAAGTAAAGCTTAGTAAAGTTTACTATCATATCTCTCAGAAATTTTTGTTATTACAAAGAGGGAGAAGTTCTATGAAGAAATATCAAAGAGGAAGAATAAAATTGGTAGAATATCATTGCAAATAGAATTTTTCTGATAGATGGAGAAAGATGAAGAGCTCACATTAACAGAGGGAGTCTTGTTCTCAAATTTTCATTGTGCTATGACATGTTGTGTTACCATCAATGCCAAAGAGGGAGATTTTTGGAGACAATTGATTAATTGTGTGTTGTCTTTGATGTTACACAAATGTCATATCATTATCATTCAGTGTATGTTGATCTCACTTGGGTAGTGAAGATATGTTTCTATTTCTACTGAGCATTCCTATTTAGAAGATAGTGTCTACCAAGTTCACTCAGACATTGAAGGAAAATCATGTAGAAGATGAGTGTTAATCAAGCTCACTTAGTTAATAAAGGAAAGTTGGATGGAACCAATTCTAATTGATCTCACTCAGTTGCCAAAGGATTTTTTGCAAGTTTGTAGTGTTGAATGATATTCTATTGGTTAATATAGGAAATCACTTCTAAGTTAGTGTCTATTGAGCTGGGTCAGCTAACAAAGGATTTTCTTAATTTGGCATAGTAAGCTCAATTAATTTATCTATTGGTTCTAGCTGACTATGGTGATGAATATTAATTGTTCTAAGTTGCATTTGAGCCAAATTGACAATATGAAAGATATAAGTATAAGGTCAAGTTGTGGTTTCAAAGTGTGCAAGTTGTTATGAATGAATGAAAAGGGATGAAGAGAGGAAGCGAATTTGAAAAATAAGCAGAATATCCTCGTGGAGCACAAAATCTAAATTTGATTAGGGAGGATCAATTACAAGCTAGAAGAAAGATCTATAATTAGTAATTCAGTTGCATCTAAATTAGATCATCTCATTATTGCTCCTTAACCATTGTAGTAGTGATCTAAATCTCTTAATAGAGTTGGTTTAACAACCATTTGTAAATCCTCTAACAAGGTGGCAGTTCTTTGAATTATATAAAGAATTCTAACAAGGCCACTCTTAACAAGGTGATTAAATCCTTTAATAGAGTCACACCTAATAGTGTGTTAAGTAACCTTTAACAAGGTTGGCTCCTAGTAGGGCTCACTTCAAAAGAGTGAAAAATAATAACTAGTTACAATTGGTGGTTTTCTCAAATTGGGTTTACACGTTAAATCTTGGTGTCATATGTGTTTATTCTATTTACTTTATGCTTGAAATTAATATAATATAATGATAATCATTGATAACACCTTATTATTTACAAATTTAATTTATTACTAAGTATATTCAGTATTTATCAAATTACAACATTATCTATGTACATATCGAGTATCAACATTTCAATTTTTAGAGTTTTCTTTTACTAACATCCAAAGGGATATGGGATTTATTTTAGTAGTAATTTATTCACTCCTACCCTCTTAGTTACTCTTCTTATATTTCCAACACTCTGATTGTCTTCAATTGTCCTCTTCATTATTTTGATGAGGTTCTTGTTAGAGGATTTTGCTCAACCATTCTCTTGGGGGTAATAATTTGAGGAAGTACTCAATATATTCCATATTCTAAAGCCCAAGAGCATATATGATTTCCAAAAAAAGATTTGGCATTATCTAATATGATAGTTGATTGAATACCAAATTTGGTTACTATTCCTTCAAGGAACTCAACCACTAAAGCCTCTATTGCATCGTTCAAGGCTACTACTTCTATACATCTCATCAAATAATCATTGGCTAAGAAGATCCATTTGTGACTAGCACTAGAGGATTGGTTTATTGGATCAATAAAATTTAAACCCCATTGAGAAAAGTGTTGGTCAACTTAGATGGGGTGGAGAGGAAGGGCAACCAATCTTTTCTTTCTTAAGAAGAAAGCACATTTCCCATATCTTTTCTCCCACTTGTGGTAGTCATTGAAAAGAGTTGGCTAGTAATAACTAGCCCTCATTATCTTCATTTTTGTAACCCTAGCTGAGAAATGACCACTAGCAGGCACAACATGTAACTCTTTTAAGAGCTTGTTGATCTGATCTATTCTGATACACCTCAATAGGACTCCATTAGAATCCTTCTTGAATAGTATTCCATCTACCAAGACATAAAGAATAGACTACAATCTAAACTATCTCCTCTTAGCTCTATTCAAACCTTGTGGGTATCTTCCCTCTACCAAGAAAGTATTCATGTCATGCAATGAATCATTTTTCTTTTCATTCTCTATTGGTTACTCATCCTGTATTAAGAGGGTAGACTCCTTGAGTTTCTTAAAGGAGGAGACAATTTTCTCACACAATTCTTTGCCTCTGACAAGTTTGGTGATCCTAATATTAATGTCATATTCCATGTTTTTTGATCCATCCAACTCTCTTTTCATTGATTTCCTTGTTCAATGGGAACTCCTTTATACTTGTGTTTGGAACCAAGTGCTAAATCTTGTTATGAGACAAAAAGATGTCTAAATTTTCTGAGAGCCCTTACAACAACAAGAACTTGCTTCTTTATGTAATTGTATCTTCCTTTATACTCCTTAATCCCCTCACTAAAGAAAGTAATTGGATTCTCCATATTCTCATCATTCAGTTGTTTTAGAACAACTGATATACTTGACACTCCTCCAAGGGAATAAAGGATGAAGTCTCTGTCAAACTTGGGATTGACAAGAGTGGGAATTGATACAATTAATTTTTTGATCTCTTCAAAACTAGCCTTCCCATATTTGGTCCAACTAAATGCCAAGAACTTCTTCAACATAGTTGTGAGAGGCCTCACCATGGAGGCAAGATCAAGGATGAACCTTCTTACAAAATTTATCCTACCAAGAAAGCTTTGCAAGCCTTTCTTATGACTAGATAGTGGGAGAGATAAATTATTCTACTATCTCTAGATCTATTATTAGCCCATTTTTTGATAAAATATGTCCTAGGAGCTTTCCTTGGTGAGTAGAAAAAACACACTTCTTGGGATTTAGGGACATGCCATACTCTCTGCATCTTTCAAATACTTGTGTCAAATGATCAAAATATCATCTGCATGATTTGAGAAGATAGTTATATTATGAAGACAGACTAGCACAAAATTTTCTAACACATCTTTGAAGGCCATCTCCATTTCCTTCTAAAATGTGGCACCTATATTAGTCTATTCAAATGACATCTTACAATAAGCATAGGTACCCCATTTGGTAGTGAATGTTGTCTTATATATGTCTAACTCTTGGACTAACACTTGATTATAGCTTGAAAAACCATATAAGAAAGAAAACCTTTCTAAGCTGCTAACCTTGGATAGAATTTTTTCCATAGGAGGGGATGATGATCTTTAAGGGAAGCCTTGTTAAGATCCCTAAAATCTACACACACTCTGATCTCTCTATTCTTCTTTCTAATAGGAACAAGATTGGCTACCCATGAAGAGTTCTTAATAGGAAAAATGATATTGGCTTCTATAAGTTTGGATAGTTCCTTTCTCATAAATGGTTTAATCTTTTGGTTGACTAGCATTTTCTTTTGTCTAATAGGCTTTGCATCACGATTTAAATCTATGTTATGCTGAAATAGACTTGGGTCAAAAGCTTTTAAGTCTTCATTTTTCCAAGCAATAACATCATTGAATTCTTGACATAGGTTAATGAAAACTTCATGTTCTTCATTAGTGCATACCTTTCCCAAGTTAAGAGTCCTTCCATTAGCAATAGTGATAGGTGTGTAGGCATCCCTCTTTGCGTTCAGGTTTGAACCTTTACTTTTTGTTTGATCATCAGTCTTAGAAATACCCTCTAAGGTGACTAGACCTTTAGGAAATTTGTTAGAGTTCATGTTCATAATCCCCATACTAACTTTGCACCTTGGATTGGTTTCTAGTAGAGAACTCATCTTCATTTTGCAAGAAATTGAAATTTGCACATCAAAATTGAACATTTGCCAATTTATGGAATTGTTTAGGACAACAAGCCTTACAACAATTCTTATGTTATGCTTCTTTTCATTAGCAATATGCTTTGGTATATCATAATGAGCACCAATGGATACAAGCATATCAACATGTTTGTTTTTGTTTCTTGGGATGCTCTAAATATTGGCAACCTGATAGTGTTCAAGTAGATCCTAAACTCTATGTTTGTATGATTCGAGAAGGTTGTTTTTTATGATATTATAATTCCTAATTTGATTAACAACCAACTCACTATCTCCAAATACCTTTAAAATCTTGATACCTCTCCTTTGTACCAATTGGAGGACTTAGATCAGAGCTTCATACTCTACTACATTGTTAGTACAGCTGGATTGGAGTCTATAGGAAAAGTACTATTTTTCCAAATTAGGTGAAACAAGCATTACACCGACACCTAAACCATGACATTCTAATTCCTAATTTGATTAAAAACCAACTCACTATCTCCAAATACCTTTAAAATCTTGATACCTCTCCTTTGTACCAATTGGAGGCCTTAGATCAGAGCTTCATAATCTACTACATTGTTAGTACAGCTAGATTGGAGTCTATAGGAAAAGTACTATTTTTCCAAATTAGGTGAAACAAGCATTACAGCGACACTTAAACCATGACATTCTAATTCCTAATTTGATTAACAACCAAATCACTATCTCCAAATACCTTTAAAAGCTTGATACCTCTCCTTTGTACCAATTGGAGGCCTTAGATCAGAGCTTCATACTCTACTACATTGTTAGTACAACTGGATTGGAGTCTATAGGAAAAGTACTATTTTTCCAAATTCGGTGAAACAAGAATTACACCAACACCTAAATTTTTTTTTTTCTTGGTCCATAAAGAAAATACTCCACAATCCATTCATATTTTCCTCTATTTTCATGAGACTAGACATAGGAGCATTTTCCTCAAATATGCAATATGTTCTGAGACCTATCTCCATAGCATCCTGCATTGGATCAAATTGATAAGTAGAAACCCACTCATCCAAAAGGTAATCAAGAACCTCTAATAAGGAAGTATCATTTTCATGAGTTATGCATTTCTCATCTCCCTCCTAGATTGTGCAGTTCATGTTTATGGGGGTAGGAGTATAATTTTCTATATGCTTAAGGGCTAAAGGCTCTACTCTTAGGGAGTCTTTTGTCCCATATCTTGTTCTAAAGGACATATAGGACCAATATAAGGCAACATAACTACCTATTTGTGTATTAAAGTCTTTAGAAAGGTAGATGAAAAAATATGGGTCAACTTCAACTACTGATATATCTAGTGTGATAGTGAAACTAGGGCATGCATGTATTGCCATTTCTACATGGTTTAGGATTCCTATTGTCTTTAAAGAGCTACCATCCAACTGAAGTACTTATCTAACCATTGGCTCATACTTAATATCAAGGAGGTCAGCTATATATTTAGGCATCACAACAATACTAGCTCTAGAATTAATCATGCAATTATGAACTAGTTTGTCCCATATAATCAAAGAGACATAAAAGGGAGGAGGTTTATTTTTCTTACTTGTCTCTCCTTCCTTTTATGGCTATAAAAAACTTTTTGCATCATCCATGGTATCCAGTTTGGTCTGTACTCTGATAGTCTTTAATTCTTCTTGTAAAAATTATAGTTGAGATGGTATTACAAGAACATCACACATAGAAACATTAATATTTGTCCTTTTCATTTGATCTACAATGTTGAGAGGGGTGTATGCTGACTTGGTTGGAACCTTGGTGACCACAAGGTCTAGTACATGAATAGGAGAAAGATGTGGCTCATTAATCTTGTTGTTGTTTTGATTTTGTAATGGAGCAGCAACACTGTGTTGTACATTTACACTTATGGCATGTGGGATAGCCTTTGTGGATGGATTTGATGAAGAGGATGGAACATCCACTACAACTCTCATTTTGCTTCTAGTATTATGAGCTATGGCATCATATTTATCATGGTTGGCATGAAAATTCTCTTATAGTTAATGGTTCATGAAGGAGCAATCACCTTGTTGTTGTTAGATGAGAAGGATCAATAGATTAACCAACACTATATTATAGTTCTATTTTTTGATCCTATGTAGTTACTACTATGAAATCTTCTACCTTTTGGCACATACATGCAACATATGAATAATTACAAGAAGGAAAAAATTCTTGGTCAAGAGCCAAATTGTTCTGAGGAACTAAAGCCCTATTAAGGTTTGTATTTGCATTTGTAGCATAGGTATTACCATTAGGTCTATTCTAATTATGTGGGGCATAAAACTAATTTTGATTTGGAAGCACATACGTAGGGTTTTAATAATGAGGTTGAGGAGACTTATTCACTTGAGCTTATTGTCTCTCCAAAATTACCAATTTGTTGTTCATCTTTGCACAACTCAGAACTTTTGTTAGTTTGTGGTGACTAATTTAGTTAGGAATATTATAACCCTAAAGTGGGATATATCATATAAGATAGCTTAGGGTTAGGTATCAAGATAATGTGATGTATAATGAGATAGGTTTCCCTTGCAGTAGTATTGAGTTGTAAGGGTTTGTACTGTAATCATTGGATAATAAGAAAGGTTGGATGGTTGTGTAGGTGCACATAGCCTAGGTTTAGGGTGAATTAGATTAAATCTATGTGTTATCTATGTTTTTATGGTTTTTTTTTTTTTTCTACATTTAACTATTTGTCTTATATTGTTTCAAATTTGTCAATTCCTAACAATTGGTATAAGAGTGAGGTTTTGTTACTATAGACTAACAAGAATTTCAGATTTGAGTGGGAATAATGGAGGATTCGAAACTCAAGATTGAAAAATTCAATGGCCAAAATTTTTAGTTATTGAAAATGCAAATGGAAGATTATTTGTATCAAAAGGATCTATGGAAGCCATGAGAAGGGAAAACTAAGAAACAAGGAACAATCACAGGGGAAGATTGGGAGATCTTGGATAGGAAGGCACTAGGATCTATTCGATTGTATCTTGCCCCATCTATAACATTGAATATATCAAAGGCAAAAATGACTATAGAGTTGATGGAGACACTAGATAATTCATACAAGAAACCCTCAACTTTGAATAAGGTATTTCTTATGAAGTTTTTATTTAATATGAAAATGGGTGAGGGAGGATCTATAGAGAATCATTTAAATGAGTTTAACATGGTCACTAATTCGATGAAGAGGTTAGGGCTCTCTTACTTTTATATTCTTTTCTAGAAAGATGGAATAGCTAAGTAACTCTGTCTCTAGTTTAAATACTTTGGAATTTGATGAAGTTGTTGATGTTATCCTAAGTGAGGACATGCAATGAAAAAGCACAAGTGAAACTTTAACCTCATACGGTTTTGAATTAAATGTGGAGAATAGAGGAAGAACAACTCAAAGAGGAAAAGACCCTTTGCATGACAAGTCATGAGGAAAGTCAAAGAAAGGACATTCTCTGTCTAAAGGAAAGAAAGATTGCTGGTATTGTGGAAAACCTAGTCATCTAAAGAAAGATTGTTGGCATCAGAAAAAAAAAAAAAAAAAAAAAAAAAAAAAAAAAAAAAAAAAACAAGGAGATGGAAGTGATTATGACAATAAGGAAGCTAATGTTGCAAGTAATGATTTACAAGATGCTTTAATCTTGTGTTTAGATAATGCTAATGATTCATGAGTAATTGATTCTGGGGCCTCATTCCATGCTACACCCCATAGGAAAATTTTCAAAATTATGTTCAAGGTGATTTTAGATAGGTATATTTGGGGGATGATGAGCCCTATCCTATTGTTGGAAAAGGAAAAATAAAGATCAAGTTTCCAAATAGAAATAACTGGATCTTGCAGGAGGTAAGGCATGTTCCTAATTTAAGAAGAAATTTAATTTCTATAGGACAACTAGGTAGTAAAGGTTGTGTAGTCATGTCTATAGATAATGTTTGAAAGGTAACTAAAGGTTCATTAGTAGTAGCTAAAGGTGCAAAGGTTGGAACATTTTACTTGTGTAGTGGGAACACTTATTCCACTTTAGTTTCTATTGATATTGATAATGCAATGAAAGCTACTGTAAATGTTGCAAGAATAGATTCAGTTGTTTGGCACCATAGGCTCGGGCACATGAGTGAGAAAGGGATGAAAATACTTCACTCTAAGAATCTATTTACATGATTGAAAAATATTGATTTAGAGTTCTATGAAAATTGTGTTTATGGTAAATAGAGAAGAGTCAGATTTCTCAAAGTTGGGAAAGATAAAAAGAGTGAGAAGTTGGAGCTAGTGCACTCAGATGTCTGGGGACCAACTTAGGTATCATCTCTTGGTGGCTCTCATTACTATGTTATTTTCATTGATGACTCAACTTTAAAGACATGGGTGTATTTTTTGAGGCAAAAAATTGATGTCTTTAAAAATTTTAAGAAATGGAAAGATTTGGTTGAAAATGAGATACGAAAGAAGCTAAAGTATCTTAGATTGGATAATGGAGGTGAGTATTGTAGCAAGTCCTTTGAAGATTATTGTTCTATTAATGGAATTAGAAGATAGAAGACTATTACAGGAACTCCACAAGAAAATGGTGTGTCTTAGAGGATGAATAGGACAATCATGGAATGTTCAAGGAGCATGAGATTACATGCTAGGCTACCACTTCATTTCTAGATAGATTTTGTAAACATTACTATATATTTGATAAACAGAGGACCTTCAACTCCTTTGTATGGTGGTATTCCACAGGAAACATGGACTAGTAAAAAGGTAAATGATTCATTTATGAAAACTTTTGGTTGTGAAGCTTTTGTCCATGTTGATAAAGAAAATAGAACCAAGCTTGATGCTAAATCACATAAATTTATCTTCATTGGATATGGAATAGATGACTATGGTTATTAGTTATGGGATTTTGAAAATCTAAAATAATAAGAAGTAGAGATGGTATATTCAATTACAAGGTCATGTACAAAGAACAATTGCAGGAAAGGAAGCATGAACAAGTCAAAGAAGACTATGTGGTTTTGGATGAGACTCCTAAAAAAGAAATACCACTAGTACCTAATGCTCAGCAATAATAGGTTATCCCAAAAAAAATTTTAAGTGTTAGACATTCTACTCAGTCGAGTAGACCTCTTAAAAGGTTTTCTCCTTCTTTATACTCTATTTTATTGACTAATTCTGGTGAACCAGAGCAGTATAAAGAGACAATATAGGTAGATGCCATAAAATAATGGAAACTGAGCATGAAAGAGGAGATGGACTCCTTATTGAAAAATAAGACTTGGGACTTAGTCCCTTTACCTAAAGGAAAAAGAGCCTTGACTAACAAATGGGTTTATAGGCTAAAGGAGGAAGATGAAGGAAAGAAAAGGTATAAGGCCAAATTTGTGGTAAAAGGTTTTGCATAGAAAAAGGGTATAGATTTTGATGAAATATTCTCCCCTATTGTAAAAATGACTTTAATTAGAACTGTACTAAGTCTTGTTGCAATAGATGACATGCATCTTGAATAGCTAGATGTGAAAACAACTTTTCTTCATGGAGATTTGGAGGAGGAAATTTACATGCAACAACTAGAGGGATATGAGGTCAAGGGTAAGGAGAATTTGGTGTGCAAGTTAAGAAAGGGTTTTTATGGCCTAAAATAGGCACCCTAGTAATGGAATTTAAAATTTTCTAGTTTCATGGTTGAACAAGGTTACCATAGATGTCATTCTAATCATTGTGTATATTTTAAGAGATTGGATAATGGGAGTTAAATTATTCTATTACTCTATGTTGATGACATGTTTGTTCTTGGGTCTAATATGCAATAGATAAATGAACTTAAATAGAAATTAGGAAGGTCGTTTTCTATGAAGGATTTGGGTGTTGCTAAGAAAATCCTTGGTATGAGCATCACACAAGATAGGAAAAATAGAACCTAGAATTTGTCCCAAAGTGAGTATATAAAGAAGGTGTTGAAAAGATTTAATATGTAGGATGCAAAAGCGGTTAATACACCTTTGGCTAGTAATTTTAGATTGACTAAGGAGATCTACCCAAAGGCACAAGAAGAGGTAGATTAAATTTCTAACATCCTGTATTCATTAATAGTTGGTAGTCTGATGTATCCAATGGCATGCACACTGCCAGATATTGCTCATGTAGTGGGATTTGTTAGTAGTTATATGAGTAATCTAGGTATGGAACATTGGAGTGCTATCAAATGGATACTTTGATATTTGAGAGGTACTACTACAAAGTCATTATGTTTCACAAGATCCAATTCTAATCTGAGTGGTTTTGTTGACTCTGATCTGGCTAGAGATGTTGACACAAGGAGTACTACATTATATGTTTTACTATAGGGGGTACTGCAGTCAATTGGATTTCTAGATTATAGAAGGTTAATGCACTTTCAAGCACTGAAGATAAGTATGTAGCTGCTATGGAAGCTAGCAAGGAGATGATTTGGTTATAATGTTTTTTGGAGGAATTGGGTCAAAATTAGGTAGACCACCCATTGTACAGTGATAGCCATAGTACAATTCATCTTGCAAAGAATTCTACTTTTAATTCAAGGACAAAGCACATACAACTCAGTTACTATTTTATATGGTCTATTTTGGAGGATGGCTAGCTACAACTTGAAAAGATTCACACAAGTGATAATCCTATAGACATGTTCATGAAGGTAGTCCCCAAGGAGAAGTTGGTTTCTTGTTTTTGCATCATTATTTGCATCATGGATTCAATCTTATCTACTTCATTGGAAGGTGTAAAATCTATTGGAACTATAACAAGAGGTTGGCTTGTGGAAATAGTAGGGATAGGGGCTACTGGAGGCCTATGATTGAGGATATCTAGAAAGAATGGCATAGGAGGCATTAGAGATAGCTTTCCTCCTTGTATTAGGATATTCTCTACCTTTATTGCTATGTCATAAGAATCTAGTAATATATATCCTCCCATAGTTTGAATTGTACTGGCAATATCACTATTAAAGGCTCTAAGGTAATATAAGAAGGCATTACCAAGGGTAGGCTTTACCAAAATAGGTATTCTATCCCATGTCTTTTGAAATCTATAGTTGAAATTAGTCATATATTCATAGGGGGCTCTTTTTATAGTGGTTAATTGCTCAAAAAATTAGAGGTGGTTAGTTTTATTTTCAAAGTTCTTACATAGGGCTGCTCCCAACCCATCCCAATCTGCTACAAAATTATGAGGCAATCCTCTATACCATTGAAGTTCTTTCCCTCTTAAAGATGAATCTAGAAGCTTGACTGTGACATTATCTTCTATAATACCATGGATATTGTAAACATTTGCAACCTCTTGAAGGTACTCTAAGGGAGAGATAAAAGTTTCACTAATAAATTAAGGTATACTTTTGAGGTTTGATACTAGTATATCATGTCTTTGATTTTATAGTAGAGAAATTCCACCATTAAAGGTGGAAAAAGCATGAGATCTAGGCTATGCTATATGGAATAATAGCCTATTTATTGTTGAGATAATGGGTGTTGCACACATTGCATAATATTGTTATTTTATTATTTTATTTTATTATGTAATGTTGTACCTAGATGGACGTGCAACATGTAAAGATTCTCATAGAATATTCTTGATGAGTTGTATTGTAACATTGTGAAAATATTTCATGTAATTATTTAATATTGGGGAAAAGAATTAAATGCCCAATATTAAATGTGGGGTTAGTGGGTTAGGTAGCACATGGTTTATGTAATACCACTTGGTGGTTTTGTGAGACTTGCTACTATATAAGCAGCCACAAGGGTAGTTGTTGTAGAGAGAGAGTAAGAGTGAGAAAGGCAAGAGTTGAGCAGGACAAGGCTTGACAGGTTAGCCAAGGGAGCATTTGTGAAGGTTGAAAGCATGGCATGGGACGTGTGGATTCATGCTTGTTCACATAGTTTGCTCAGTTGTGGCTATAGCCATGAAGGCTTCCATGGTTGTATGGCAATGGTATTTTTTGCTGAATAATACATGGTGATGGATGCTTTTGGAGGCTGGGTTTTTCCCAGGGTATATCTATTCTCTTGCATGTGGATTTTAATTTCTTGTTTATTTTAGATTTATTATGGGTTATGTGGAAATAGTTATATTCTTTGTTGCCAAGTTTCCTTACAAGTGGTATTAGAGCTATGGTTTTATTATTGTAACCCTAGATTGAATCCATGGGAATGCATGAGAGGATAAAATAAAAGGGCAAGATATATGAATGATTTATTGCAGATCTGAGGGTTTTGGATTTGCTGTTATGATGGGATGTTAAAAGATTTAGGCATCTGAAATTGTTGGACAAAAGGATTTTTTTAGATGTTTCATTTAAATGAGAGTTTTTGGGGGTAGCTTGTAGAAATGACCTCTTGGGTAAAAACATACCTCACCATTGGATCTGGGTCGACATTTCCATAAATTTTGATATATAATATGCCCTAGTTTGGCCATGTTCAGAGGAAATGAAAGAGTTTTTTGGTTTTTGCCCATGATGGCCGTCAAATTTAATCCTGTCAAAATTTTCGTCATTGAAATTTTTTTAAAAAAATGAAAAATCGTACTGAAAATGGTAAAAAGACTGTCTTAGTAAAACGGTCATAACTTTCCCTCAGAATATCAAATTTTAGAGTTCTTGTAGGCGTTGAAAAGCTAATTCAGAGCACTATAAGATGGTGTAGGTTTGGTTCTATGATTTTAAAATTTTGTTAGGTTTTCAGACCCCTAAAGTTAGATGTTGTTTATTTTGAGCATAGATTAGGGAATAACTTGGGCATACAGAGTCAGATTTTGGACTTCGAGTAGTCAATGAAAAGCTCTTGGAGAGCTCTACACATTGGTTTAGATTTGGTGTAGGTTTGGCATGATTTATTTTTTGATATATTGATCTAAACAATTTATAAATATATTTTGACTATGGTAACATTGTGAGTTTATGGCATTGGAGATTTAAGATTTGATGTCATTGTATACTCAGTTCATATTTCAGATTGGTCTCATGATGATATGGTTATCAGTGTTTGATTTGGATATGCATGATGACTTGTTGGGTCTACAAGTTATGTAATGTTGTAAGCGGTCTATACTTACAGGTTGCATTTATAGCTTGGTTATGGGTTGTATTTGCCCATTGATCTTTCATTATTGATGCATATTCAGATTGGTGGCTTGGATTTGGGTTGTCTATGCCCTAAGTCACATGATTTTCTAATTCTATTTTCTTCATGTAGAAGGGATGAGATGTTGTTACTAGGTACAGTCATGGTGGAGGATTGTGGTTGACTATTTTATGCCAACAGGTTGGACATATTGAGAACTAGATGCTCGGTTCATGGATGTGATCATGGTGTCATGGATTTTGGCATGACATGATTGGTTATACAGGTACATCCTTGATGTTCATTAGCTTGGATTTCTAATTCAGTTATGGTGGTATATCTTCTCGATTGAGGATCATGGTTATTTGGTTTTCTTTTGAGGAGCTCATGATGTGCACTTTGAGTTCTTTGATGGTGTGATGCCTTGGTTGATTCTCATGGTTAGAGGATGGATTTTTTCATCATTATGTAATGGATAGCTTGGATACACGATTTAGTGGGAGCTTGTGACAGTGATGGGGTGACAGTGCAGGATTAGTTCCTGGTTTGGTTTATATCTTCTTGGTTTGGAAAGGATGGATTTTATGATGCCATAGGTGACTTGGTACCATGGTTTAGTGGGAGTTGTTGGCATTGATATATTTATTGAGTGTTTGTAGATTTTGGAGGTTTTTCTTAGATCCTGTTGCTACAGAAGCGTCTTTGAAATTTGCATGGTGCACTTGTTATTTTCATGGTGTGTGAAGATGGTTAGATCTTGAGGAATCATGGAGTTCTTGGTTATCCTCATGGTATGTGGAGATGGTTTTCTTCATGGTGTATAGAGATGGTTGCATCTTGAGGACTTATAGGGTTCTTGGCAAAGGTGTGGTTTATGCTTTTATTTGGCATGTTATCCTTGGTATGAGGATGGTTTCATTATTATGTCATGGTATACTCTTGATATACGTTTAGAGTTGTGACATGTTATGGTATGTTCATATAGAGCATGTTATCTCTTTGGTTGAGATGGTTAGATCATGTTGTCATGTTTATGTTCCTGAGGTCATGGTTGGAACTTTGACATTGATCTTGGTTTAGTTTCTTGGTATTGAGTACACTGATCATAAGCTGGATACTTCATGATATTTCTATGTTGCATTTGGAGTTGGCATAGATTTATTGATTACAGGTGCTCATGGATACTCAGAGAGGGTGGTGACGCTGATTTCTCTTAGATTAGAGAAGTATTTGTTGGGATGGTTGATGGTTTCAACAGGAAGTCCGAGGGGTAGTCACCTGATATGGACTTGAGAGGAGATTGTTCTTAGATAAGTCTTGGTTGGAGACTTGGGTATCTTGATAAGCATTCTCATTCCCCACTCTTGGTCTACTCAGTGGTTTGGTACTTGAGAGGTATAGCCCATTGTTTTCCTCAAGTGCATTATATTTATGCTTGTCTTTCATGGATATGGATCTTGAGCTATGGTACATGAGTTAGTTTTGGAGGGTTCATTTGAGAGATGGTTTAGCATTGGTTATCTCCATGTGCATATGTTGTTATGCTGGCTGAGTTTGGGAGATGGTTTTATATTGGGCATATTCCTTGGTTTAGGAATGGTTTTATTGAGTTTGATCTTCTTGTGAGAGGCTTACATCCATGATGAGTTATATGGTATGGTTTGGGTGTTGTTGAGGCTTCTTTTTGGGGTTTTATGGAGGAGATCATACTTGCATGGTTTACATCTAGAGGTGTGTGTAGAAGGACATGATACAGGTTATGATTTGCACGGTTTCTCTGGTCTTGGTTTTCTTCCTGGATGTTTAGTTTTTCTTATACTAGTTTTGAGATTGGTTGGAGACTGTGATCACTAGTTTGTGCTCATGTATGTCATGTGAGAGATGACATGGTTATTCCTTTATCTCTTTCCTCTGTTGGTTGTGGAGAATTTGGGAGACTATTGGAGACTTGTTATGAGAGTTGTTCTTGCAGGATATCAATTTATGTATTGTGGATGTCTTTGATACTACATGGATTCACTTCTTTGAGATGTTGTGAGTGGATTGGTTATAGATTTGACATTATCTTTTGCAATGGGAGCTTCTTGGTATATATGTGGCAAGTATTGCTCTTGAAGCTTATGATTGTAGGTTGCAGATTGGGTATGTCAGTGATATGAGATTCACTTGTTATACCTTTGAGGTATGGATAGTTTGATGGGTTTGGCACTTGTTGTGGGTGCTATTTCAGCTATGGATATTTTGACAACTACGGATACATGTGATTACCTTTGGATCAGGTTTTTTGTGCTCAAAATTTCAGTTGCTATAGGATTTTATGATCTTCTAATGCGACAAGTTGGGTGGCTTTCTCTTTGGATGGCTTCTATGTATGTCCAGTGGGAGTAGCATAATAGGAGGTGAGATCATTCATGTTTGAGATGCTAGATACTTTGATTTTGTTGTAGGTACCAGGATGGAGCACTTGGTGTATTTTGATCCATGATGGTGGATGTGCTAGGAGGGATTGTTCCCTTGTTCATTTATGTGGCTACAGATTGACCCTATGCAATGTATACAACAAGTGGGAGATTGTTGAGATAATGGGTGTTGCACACATTGCATAATATTGTTATTTATTATTTTATTTTATTATGTAATGTTGTACCTAGATGGACGTGCAACATGTAAAGATTCTCATGGAATATTCTTGATGAGTTGTATTGTAACATTGTGAAAATATTTCATGTAATTATTTAATATTGGAGAAAAGAATTAAATGCCCAATATTAAATGTGGGGTCAGTGGGTTAGGTAGCACATGGTTTATGTAATACCACTTGGTGGTTTTGTGGGACTTGCTACTATATAACCAGCCACAAGGGTAGTTTTTGTAGAGAGAGAGTAAGAGTGAGAAAGGCAAGAGTTGAGCGGGACAAGGCTTGACAGGTTAGCCAAGGGAGCATTTGTGAAGGTTGAAAGCATGGCATGGGATGTGTGGATTCATGCGTTTTCACATAGTTTGCTCGGTTGTGGCTATGGCCATGAAGGCTTCCATGGTTGTATGGAAATGGTATTTTTTGCTGAATAATACATGGTGATGGATGCTTTTGGAGGCTAGGTTTTTCCCTCAATGAGGGTTTCCTAGGGTATATATTGTGTCACAATTTTGTGGGTATGTTGTCTATTCTCTTGCATGTGGATTTCAATTCCATGTTTATTTCTGACTTATTATGGGTTATGTGGAAATGGTTATATTCTTTGTTGCCAAATTTCCTTACATTTATATGAGTACATGGCAACCTAGGCTAAGATCTAACAACAAGAGTAGTATAGATGGATCTTGTAGGTGTATTTGTTACTACTGTACTCCTAACTAGTGATAAAGATACTCTAGTCTTTCTTTTTCTAGGATTTGAAAATGAGAGCTCTTGGTACTAAAATTTACCTCTAGAAGATGCCCTTGTTTCAAATTTCAAAATAAATTCATTGCAACTTGGTTTGAAACTAGATGTGAAGGGTGTAAATTCAGCAAGTGCTTTGTAGATATGAGCCTCTTGAAGGCCTAAAATACTAAGAGAAACACTATTTCCTCAACTTTATCTTGAAATTCTTCTATTTTGACACTAGTAGACTTGAAATCTTCTTGAATAGTCCCACTAGGTGTGCCAAAAATTGTTGACATGAAAGTTTACACCCTTGCCCAAGGAACTGCTTCTCAAGTGACCTTGTGTAACATGGAAACAAGCTCCAAGTTATGGGACTTGAACTATGAGGCCGAGTCTCCAGAGAAGGCTAACTTCCTTTGCTATTAAGATGTACCTAATTACTCTTGAGAGGAAAAGGGAGAAGGAGATGCAAGAAACAAAACCTACCTAATCTATTCTAAGGAGGTGATACACCAAATAGAATTTTCAAACCAATCTCTACCCATATATGCACTTTTGAACCATCATGACACCAAAAGATATACACATCTAAGCTTGTTTTAACCTAAAAAATCACATGCAGATCATAAAACCCAAATAAATGATGCAAGAAAAATGATATTCACTTATATATCATTCATAGGCTAGAGAGGTTTACTCATGCAAGGTTGCAGATATTCATAGTATGCTAATGAGAAGAAAATAGTTGTTGCAAAATACATCAATTGCTAAAGGGGATAAGGCAAGATGTCATACAATTTAGAGGCAAAGGGGATTTATAGCGGCATGCTAGAGAAATGCCAAAGAAATAGAGAGGGTCTAACCTTTTACAAAGTCTATAAAATCCACCTTTATAGCTTAGACATAACTGAGATACAACCTTGAGTTCAGACTCCAACAACAATTATAGAGTACAATAAATCAAAATCAGAGTGAAATTGGACCTTGAAATCAACTTGTTGTAGTGAACTAAAAGGAAGGACCAAAGAAATAATTTAGTGACTAAAAAGATCATCATTATTTGTAGAGCCATTGAATAAGCCTGGAGGGGAATCATCATTAGTGATACAAAGCTAAAAGAGCCACTTTTGTATTAAATGAATAGTCCTAGTGACATTCCATGGCCGCAAAAAATCCATTCATGTCATTATCAAAAACATGGGATGGGATAACATGCAATGTCAACCTATTGCGAAAATCACAAAATTGATCCATGTGGGGTAAATCAAATCTTCCCAAAAAATGATGACTATAAATGTAGATCTTCTTGTTTGAAATGAACGGCTGAAATCCTACAAGAAAATCCTTAAAACTTGTTTAAAACATAGCCCGTGATCAAGAATTTCTTTATGTCAAGTGGACGATTGGGATGAAACAAGGAATCTCCAAAGATTCACCAAGATCTAATGTCCATTGTATCTTTGCAAGAGCAAAGGGAAGCAATGTGAAAATACAACCACCATCAATCAAAACAACTTAGCACGATAAGGATCTTCCATGTTATGACATATAAAAAGGGAAGGGCCTACCTACCATGTGTCAAGTAGTCACTTTCTTGCTATAAATAAAGAAACATTGATAAAATCCCCAAAGTGACAAAATGACAACCCTTGATCTTTTTGTATCAAACAACAAAATATAATTTGGCCCACCTTCTTGCAGAGTCAACATCTCAACCAATGAAATTCCCACTATATGCTAGTTTAGTCTAACTCATCACCTTATCACCCTACAACCCATACAACATGATATTGATATGTTAGTATAGTCAAAAGATGATCCATTGAAGAAACTTGGACCCACACAGACATGTGGCACAATGTCGCTATGTCACATGAAATAACTCTTGCAACTCTACATAACAAAAGGTGACAACTATGGATGATCCTTGATCTAATTGTGAGCAAGGTGCACTAAAGGAACTAGCCCACTACTTGGCACTAATTTATTTGTCAGCACATTTCCCAATATGTAGTCGAAGAGGTAGCATATAAATTCATAATTTTGTGGAAGCAAGAAAAGTCATTTCTCAAAATAGCAAAATGGATGATGCAAAATGTTAACCCTGGAGAAAATGCACATTAACCTACAACTTAGCATCTAAAGGAAAAATGAGCCAACTTGGCACCTGAAGGAATTGAACTAGCTTGGCACATGAAGAAATTGAACTAGCTTAACACATGAAGAAATTGTGTTGACATGAGATGTTGACCTAACTAAGAAGCATGTTAACCCACATATAACTATACAACCTATTGAAGATCTTTTAGATCAATTATCAATGGTGGGTTGAATGAGGGTAGAAATGGCCAGTTAGAACCAAATTAGATGATGAAGTAATATGGAAGATCTTGAAAAGTCTGACACCACTTTTCACGACAATAACATAGATGATTTAGCTGATGATACTCTATACTAAAAATTTCACCAAAAAAACATTGCTTGGTAGATTGGAAGCTACAAAATTTGATCTAAAACAATTTAAAGAATTAGAAAAAGTTCAAAGAACATTCAATGCATTAAGTGTTAAACCTGGTCTAGCAATAATACAAGAGTAGAAGAAGACATTGCTAATAGTAGCAAAATTGTTGAGGAAAAGATCAAAGAAGGAGTAGCTCTTCTTGTAGAAAGAGAAAAATATGGTAAGAATATTTTTAAGTACTGGACATGCAATGAATATGGTCATTATGCATCTAAGTGTCATAAAAGAGAAAGAAAGTATAAGGAAAGATTCAAACCTAGAAGACCTAGAAATTTCTTATATGCTAATGAAGAAGAAGAAGAAGAATCTAATCAAAGAAAAAGTGAAGATGAATTGGGATTTTTAGCTATAAAGGAGGATGATCTTGACAAAGAGATTAGAGAAGAAAGTGTGCTGATTCAAAAATTTGAAAGGAAAGATTGGATTATTGATAGTGGTTGATCACATCACATGACTAGTAATATGATCAAATTTGTCAAATTCAAAAGTCAAGATGGAGGGATTGTCAAAGTAGGGAAAAATGCAACCTATCACATTACTAGAATTGAATCTATCACACTTGATGGTAAAAAAAACATTGATGATGTTTAGTTTGTTGATGGACTAAAACATAACTTGTTAAGTATTGGACAACTTGTGGATAAGGATTACCAATTATAGTTTGGTAATGACACATGTATCATTAAGGGCAAGGAAGGAAAATTGCTTGGTACTAGAAAAAGAACCAGAGGTAATGTATTTCAGCTAAACATATTCAAAGAAGAAAAAACTACATTTGACAGAAGAAATTTTGATATACAAGTTATGAAAATTCTAGTTGATTAATCAGATTTGTGTAAAGAACAAAATATTGAGTTCATAGATCCAAAATTCTTCTACTACATATAAAGAAAAATTAGCACAAGCAAAGATAGATCCAAGATAGAAGCTGATTCAAAGATAAAGGAAGGTATTGGTCTTACAAAGAGAGAACTTGAAGGTATGAATTTTCTTATTTTTTGGACATTTAAATAGTTTGGTCATTTTTCAAGTAAATGTCCTAAGAGATCGAGAAAAGCTAGAAAGAGTTTTCTTTCTAATAAAGATGAATAATTCTTTAGTAATCATGATATGATTAAGGAAGTAGTAGAAGAGATATCTTTGGTAACTATTGTTGATCTAGCGGCTAACCATGAAAATATGGAACTCATCACTAACAATGACTTGCAGAATAATGAGAAAATTAAATAAATAAGAAAATAATAGAGCACATTACATGAAATAAGAGTTGAAGCACAAACTCCTACTCCAAATAAAAATATGATGATAAATCATCTTGCTGATCAATGACAAGAAGAAGAATCAATGGAGAATTATGTCTAATATCTCAAGTAGAACTAAAGAGTGTAGATGAAGGAATCAAGTATGATCAATGGATGAAAGAAATGAAGGAAGAAATCAATAGATAGTAAAGAATGACACATTGGAACTAGTCCCTAGACCTAAGGACAAGCATGTGATTCACACATAGTGGGTATTCAGAAACAAAATGAATGAACAAGGAGAAGTAATAAGAAACAAAGCAAGACTAGTATGAAAAGGTTATTCTTAGTAAGAAGGAATAGACTATGAGGAAACATATGCACCTATAAAAAGAATAGAAGTAGTGAGAATGTTCTTGGCATATGCAAAAAATAGAAACTTCAAAGTATATCAGATGGATGTCAAGTCAATATTCTTGAATGAAGAACCTGAAGAAGAAGTTTATATTAAGTAGCCAGAAGGTTTTCCCTTGAAAGAAGATAAGGATATGATTTGTAGATTAAATAAAGCCTTGTATGGATTAAAGAAAGCACCTAGAACCTAGTATGCAAGGTTAGATATATACTTAGCGAAGCTTGGATTTTCAAAAGGACCAATAGACAACAACTTGTACTTGAAAGAAATAGAAAATGGTTTGTTGATAATCATTGTATTTTTTAATCATATCATTTTTGGAGGAATTGATGAAGCCAGTAACTTCTTAGAAGATATAAAAAAAGAATTTGAGATAAGTATGATAGGATAGATGAAATTTTTCTTAGATTAAAAATTATTCAAAATAAAGAAGGTATCTTTATTTCTCAAACTAAGTGCTTGAAAGATTTGCTAAAAAGATTTGGACTAGAAAATTTTAAACCTATTGGAACCCCTATGGTAACTGGTCACAAGTTATCTAGCAAGGATGAGACACCTATTGTTTAACAAAACAAGTACATATCTATGATTGGAGGATTGTAGTACCTAATTCATAGTAGACTAGATATAGCTAATGTAGTTGGAATCATGGCAAGATTTTAGGTTGATCCTAAAAAATATAACTATGCAACAGTAAAAAGGATATTCAAATATCTGAAAGGGACATTTGATTATGCCATTTGGTATGAAAAATTTAATGACTTTACTCTTTGCACTTTTACTAATGTTGACTGGGCTAGATATATGGATGATATAAAAAGCATCAGTGGAGGAGCATTCCTTCTTGGTGGAAGACTAGTTTCTTGACTCAACAAGAAACAAGATTTCACTACACAGAGTACTACAGAGGTAAAATATGTTGCAGCAACAAACAACTATAATTAAGTCATATGAATGAAGCAGATGATGAAGGATATTGTAATTACATTAAAAGAACCTTTTATTATTTACTGTGATGACACAAGTATAGTTAACATGTCTAAAAATCCTATTTTACATTTGAAGACTAAGCACATCTCTATAAAGTGTCATGTGTTGACAAAAAAAGTTATAAAGAAAGAAATTAGACTAGAGTAAATCAACACTAAGGAATAGATTGAAGATATTTTCACAAAGGCCTTACCAAAGGATACATTTGAGTACCTAAGAGGTATGCTTCGGGTTATGCCCCTACCTACTTAAGAATAGACGATGCAAAAGTGCATCAGTCTAGGGAACAGAATACAATTGTTAGACTGGACTGAATGTTGATGCTTCCTCAATTGGAGAGTATCTATGATGAACAAAGTGAGCAAAGGACTCTTTTTAATTGGTAATTGATATGCAACAATGTCTCTAGATGCTTGAGTTGTTCATGGATTTATATATAAAAGTTGTAAAGCAATAGACCAGCTTGTGCTCATGTTGGTAAATTATTGTATCTTTGAGCAATTGAACCATTTGTGTATTACCTTTCACATTGATTTCAATGTGGGAGAGAGTGACATGAAAAAAACTCTATGTAGTTCAATTGGGAAGAAAGAAGAATGTGATGTTTGCTTGAGGAAAATGAAGCAAGACTTAATTGATAAAGAAGATTTATATTTTTTATTCTTGAAACTTAAATGTTTTTCATCTATGTTCCCATCAATGCCAAAGGGGGAGATTGTTAGTATGAATGATGATGTTATGGGGGAGAATTATAGAACATTGATATGATGTATTCATGACTATGGTTGTCATTGATGACAATATAGTAATTGTTAGCATGAATGATGATGTTATGGGGGAGCATTACAAAATAGTGTTGTGACTTTGTTTTTCATTGATGACAACATAGTAATAAGTTTGTAAAAGACTGACAGAGCAACAGACTAAGATTCATGTATTAAAGACATCACATTGCATATTTTCCTATGCCTAGTTACCAACATATACCATAGCATGTATTTGTCATGTGGGAAAGTGCACAGAACTTGAATCAATAGTGCACAGAAGATATTAATGATTTACAAAGAATTGTAGAGAAATAGCGAATTGGAAAAATATTTTATGTTGTATGATCCATACAACACATTGTGTTTGGAATGAAGGGATGTGTAGTTAACTAGAGGAAGTATACTGACCACTGATGATGTCAGCAAGTGTGTAGGTATGGAAGTTGCTCTTGTGAAATTTTGTGTATAACTATGAGTTGATAGTATTAATAAAATGTGTATTTCATTTAATTAACTTATAATAAAGTATGGAGCCAACTCAAGAAATTCTTATTGTGTGTGGTGTAAAGGAAAGGTTTTTTCTTTACTACCTCTCATGTTTTCAATCTATATCTTGTTTATTTTGATTCAAGAGATACTTGTTACTCTTATTATATGTACTTTGAGACAACTAAGGGTCACATGTTATACATTTCTTTAGTACCATAGATTCTATACTACTATGCTATCTAGTTTATCATATTTGCATGTTGATGCTATTTTGAGATGACAATAGATCTATGATGATATTTGGTTTTATGGTTTATTGGACATATTTGTTGATTATGTTAGGTGATAGATTTTATGTTATGGTGATTTACTTCATTCGTGTATCTTTACACTTTCTATGAACATAAGTGGTGTAAATGGATTAATTAGTTATTTAATGCATTAATTGCTTTGGCTATTATATTATATGCAATTTTACTTAATCGTGTGTTTTAGTGTGTTGGAATTATATCCCTAGCAGTGGCCTATGGAGTTAGTGATTCAACTATTCATATTTTACTAATGTCGTCCTTATATAGTTGATGTATCCTTATTTTTAAGTTGTTCAAATCTAAAGATTTCAATGATTAGTAAATCCAAACTCATTTGGACTATGTGATTAGACCATTGAGTGTATCTATGCATTTAGAGGTTCGCTCTATCACAAAAGTGTTGAGTGATTTTCTGTGTTTTTGGGTTTTCAAGCTTTAAATCTTTTCAAATTTAATTTCTAGCATCTTTGTTGTAAGTTAATTTCCATTACAGATAATAACATGTTTTTTTTGGGTTGATTCAAAGTTTAGCTACTCTAGCTAGCTATTTTACATAATCGACTATTCACTCAAAAAGTGAAGAGGTATTGGAAAAGTAGATTCATTATTTACTTCTCACTTTTTTAGAAATAGAAATTTGAGAGCTATTTTGGAAATCCTCTTCTAAAGGATTTGTTTTTTGTTCATTCTAGGAGCTGTGAGCATGAGATTTTTGTGAGGTTAGTCTAGTTGGATCTGGCTTGGGGAGACCTTGCTTTACCACCGGTTTTAGCAGTTTTAGTGGGTTATTTATTTTATCAGGCTATTTATGGATTCTACCCCTTTTGCTATTAGGTAGGGCTTTTCCATTTTATTTCATTTTCTTCATTTCTTGTAGCAGTATGTTAGGAGGTTGAGAACCAATGTTCCCCTCCATTTATGTTTGTTGGTTCTACTTGGTTGGTTAGGTACAAACTTTTTCCCTATTTTCAAGATGGGGGTTTGGGGTTTTGAGCCATTATGCTAGCCATTTTTGCATACAGTGTTTGAACTCGATTATTATTAGATTTTTGGGGATTTTGTACCCAAAGGTCAAATGGGTTTTAATTTTGGAATTTTTACAATTTTGGGGGTTTTTACCTCGTTTTGCATGCCACCTAGTTTTCTCAGGTTTTCTTTGCATGAGTTTGGTCATAGGCTTGGACGATCTATTTGGATGTTAGTCAAACCTTTATTGCATTTTGCTTTTACATTGGGATGCATGTAGCATCCATCATCCTGAATATGTTTTTGGTTGATTGAAATTCTGCCTTGTGTTCTCATCTAGTCCTTCTGTATGATCTTTGTGATGGTGGTGCGCCACACATGTGTACATCTGTTGGGTGACCTGTGGGGCCTGATCTTCCATGGTATTTTTGGAATTATGATCATTAGGGTTGGGTTGGGAATTTTCATGCCTACAGGCACTCATTATTGGATGAGCATGGGTAGGGTAGGGTAGCATATGGAGGGGGCTTCTATCATGCATTCTTGTGTCCATTTCCTATTTGACTAAATAAGTTTTTAATTAAGTGGTAGCTAAAGAAAATATTGGGTGGTAATAAAACTAAAGATAATAAAATACTTGTGCCGAGCCATTCTGTTGAGGGATGCTAAATCTGTGCAATCTGAGCTTGGGTTTTTCGATGCCAAGTGACTCTCCATGATGTCAGCCCCTACTTAGTAGCCCATTGAGATGTCTGACTAGGACCTGTAGTTTATGCATTGTCTTTGTCTTGGTTTTAGTCATCATACTACTTGGTGTGAGTGTTAGCCATAGATGTTTGTTTGCATGTTTCTATGGTTGGATCATTATCTCCATCAACATGGTGGGTGTGGACCTACAGGTGCCACATGGTTGGGAGGTGTAGTTACCTTCACCACTATTAGGGATGAGTGTATAGAGATAGTCTATTATCTTAGTGCGACTGTTGCTAGATGTGTTCACTTGGTACTTTGAGTTTTGGAGTATACTTTCTTGTGATTTATCCTATCATTGGGATGTTTGTATATCATGTTAGATGATGTTAGTTTTGATACATTTCCTTATGATTTTGTTTAGCATATGATAGATGATGTATCTACTAGTAGGATTATCTTATGTTTTACTACTACCATGTTAGATTTCCTTGTGCTTGTTGTAGCATGTTTAGTAGTGAGAGTCCCATTATGATAGCACTGATGATTCAATCAGTAGCTTGGGAATGTTACGTGTGGGGGATGGCTAGGGTTCATGATGGTTTGATGACACTATTATGGTTGGGAGGAACCACATACTTAGTTTGGTTATTTTTCTCATTGCGATATTATTTATGTTTAAATGTGATGTTGCTTTTAGTACACTGTGATGTTTCTTTATGTTATTTCCTTCGCTAGTGATTAGATGGTTAGACTTTGCTTCTAGTTTTCCATCTTTCAATTATGATTCAAGTATTCTTGCCTCAAAATGTGGATTCGTTACTCCCCAATGTGGAGGAACTTTGTTTTATAGTTTCCTTAGCTTTTTATTGCTTTTTGTGTTTGCATGTTGATTTATGTTATTGCACAAGATTGCACTTTTTCACACGAGGATGCAAGTCTTTGCAAGGTGTGGTGGGTTTCTTCATGTGGCTAGGAAATCCCTTGCATGAAACCCTACTCTAGTCTAGGTGTTTTGGTTACAAGTCTTCATGTGAGAAGGCAGCTCTTTGCATGAGAATCTAGTATTCTTTGGCTTTGTGTGAAAAATAAGGGCTATCTAGGCTTGTCAAAAAAAAGTTTGGAAATTGGTTTTGAGTACCCTTTTTGGTTTTACAGCTTCCTAGCTCAAAATAGATTTCCTAAGGGGTTTAAAATATATCTTTTAAGTATTACATCAACTTATACTCAATATATCTTTTAATATATGTGATGATTCATTTGACATAGGTTCCAGACCTCTACAAGCTAAGATAAAGATTCTAGGAAATTTCAAGGCTTTAGAAATCCAAACTTAGCCAAATTTCAGGACTTTAGGATTTTAGACTTAGCCAATTTTTAGAAGTCAGAATTTGTTTGTCAGCTTGGTTGATCTCATATGATTTCTTATTTATGTTTTGATTAGTAGTGGTGTTTGGAGATCTCTTGGTGTTTGGTTGATTGTCAATCTTCCATTGCGATCTTTATGATCTATGTATGTTGTTATCATGTGCACTTATAGTTGGTTTTTTAAAAATATATATCTTTCTTGCATTTCATCCTTGTTCCAAGGATCTCTAAGTGGGGCATTACATTTTTCAAGTTTTAATCATCATGATTGAGATCGACAAGTAGAAAAGACTTGCAAATTGTGAAGTAGAGGAGTAGAGTAATTTGCTAATGCATGTAAATGACCTTAAAGGTTACTATTGATGGATATGAAGTTCTAGATTTGATTGCATGATCTCAAGGTGAAGTAGTCTAACATACTATACAGAGGAAGAAGAAAAACACTATTACACATCTATTATTCTAAAAGGAATAGTATCAAGATCGATTGGATAGTTGGTTTGTTGATATGATCCTAAAGCTATTTTGAAAGGGGGTTCAACTACCTTCTTCAACTCATAACAGGGTTGGAATCTCCTAATAGGGATTCAAAGTCTCCTAATAGGGACTCTTTGTACTAACAGTAATAAGTTTGTAAAGACTAATAGAGCAGAAGACTATGATTTTTGTATTAAGAATAATATATTAGATATTTCTTAATGTGCAATTTCCAGTGCATACTAAAATATGCCTTTTTTAGAAGGGTAAGTTTCTAGAACTTGAATTGATAATGTATGGAAGATATGATTGATCTATAGAGAATCATATGGAAATAGAGTATTAGGAAAGTAGTTCCTATTGTGTGATTGATGTAGTTCATCACAAATGTAGTTAAAGGTTGTGTAGTTAACTAGAGGTAGTATAATAGCCATTGATGATGTCACAAAGTGTGCATGAATGGAAGTCACATGGGTAATGTTAATGAATAGATTGTCCTTCGAGGAAATGCGTACAAATTTGACCCTAAATGCTCGAGCAAGAGGACAAATCAGCACCAACAGTTGGATAGGTTATCATTGGGTTGATAACCTTCCTCTAAATTTTATCAAGTACAGCTCCCCATATAAAATATACAATGAATTAATTATAGGTTCTTTTAACCAAAAACTATGAAAGGATGCCAAGCATCTATCCGTAAACATAGAGTAGATGCAAAAACCTATACTACTGCATAGAAAGAAAGCAAAGAATAGAAAGTGACACAAAGTTCATTTGCTGAACACTGCATTACATAGCAAAAATGAAAATATGTCTTCCATTCTCTTGAGAGAATTAAAAAAATCAGAGCCTTTAAAGATATTTGAACTGATAATGTAATGAGAAAACAATGATATTGAAATGTAATTCAAAGAAAATTGAAAATGACACAAAGTTCATAATCAGTGGAGGGAAAATACACCATAATCAAAGTTTTGATATACTTAATCCTTAGTCTCCCTTCCCTGACTACAAAAGATCACAAAGTATCTTGTGCACATTACAACCAAACCACTATTTCAAGAAAGATAGAAACTCCTTTCACAATATTACATCAACTATCAAAATCCTATCTCTATCTCAGGCACACAGTTCTGAAAAAGAAAAAGAAATTCCCATGCTCTGTCTCTCATAGCCTCTCAAGAAAAATGGAATAATTTTGCAATCTCTTCCTTGCCTGAAGCACAAAGTCTGCAGCTTGGAAGAACCCAGAATGAAACTCTCCCCCTACTGATAACACATAGTCTGCAGCTGCCAAAAGAAAAAGTGGAACCCTTATTTCCCCTCTATTTCACATATTTATCTCTTCTTGCTCCATGAGGACCTTTCAGTTTCTTTAACTGAATCTTGAAAATCTTTATCGTATTCTTTTAACCTTCAAATCTTTCTATTCTCTCGTGAACACAATATTTTGATGTCTAACATCTCCTTTTAATTTAGAGAAATAATCTTTACATTGAGAGCCACATAACTAAATTGGGATCAATATAGATCTGAAAGGTGACTCATATTCTTAATGAACCTTTCCGATTTCCCAAGAGTATTCTAGAATTTGTTACCATCTATCATTTCTTGGCACCTCAACAACCTCTCTATTTGGACAACACAAACTTAATAGAAGAGAAGATGCCAGCGATCAGGATATATTTGACTACCAAAAAATTAGGCTGAGAGTCCATAAGTATATGTGAAGTCATTATTTATGCCAATCCTATAAAGAATTCATAATTGACTAAGCTTTTTGCGGGAGCAACAACAAGAGTTGATGACACATCATGGGCTATAATGTCCGCCAATCAATTCATATTTCCATGTGTCTGCATTTTCTTGATTTTTCACATTCAATATGCCTTCACATCTAATCCATTTCCTTGCTTCATTTCCCATGTTATTCTTCAATCTATAGGAACTACGAGCCATCCTCCAATCCTTGTGCATCTTGTGCTATGCAACCTTAACAATTGAAGATGACAACTTTGCATGTTCATATATTGTTGGCTTTTCACTTTCATGTTTGGAATGTCGTGTTCACCACGAGTGTAGCAGCATCCTGTCAAATAATTCTTAGACATTTGTGAACACCCTAGGTTTCTATGTTTAATCATGGGCTATTTTTATCCCCTTCAACTTCTTGTCAACACTAGGTGAGGCTCAAGCCAACTTCAATTTCACTGATTATGCTCTAAGTGCCATTCATAGCTATTATATGAATTGCACAAACTTCAAAATCATGAGATATAATTGCAGAATCAGTGTTCTATTTCATTACTTTGTGATTCAGTTATTCGTCATAGGCAAAAGCTAGAGCTTGATGATAATATATACTTACAATTGTTGGGTGCACAGGTATGACTAGCGGCAAGCAACCCGAGCTCTTTAAATTGTAGAGAGAAAACTATATGGAACCTAGGTGCCGCTGTCAAAAGCATTGGCTTTGATAACCATTTCCATGAGGGTTTAACCATGAACTGCATAAGAAGGAATATCTCTTCTATATGTATCAACGATAATGTGAATACATAGCTAGGTGGTTTCTTTAAATCTAGGACATGTTCCCCATGCTCCATTCTTTTTTCCATGAGACCCCGATGACTCTTTTCCTCTGAATGCTAATGTGTTTTACATCATAAGTTGGTTTTCCTTCTTGAAATGCTACCCATACTGCACCTCAGGCATAATATCAAACAGCTCGAGAAACATCCTCACAAGAGCACCCATCATGGGTTTCAATAACATAACAAAAATAAAAATGAATGTGCTTAATTCCGATAGCAGTAGCATCTATCTTATCACTTTATGGAATGATTGGACTCACCAACTCGATATCAGAAAAGGGATCCAATCCTATAGTTTACATTGCTCTTCCAATCACAACGAGGAGTTATGATGACATGCTCCTATTTCTATCCTTTCAAATCAAGAAGTCTTGCTGATTGATAAAGGAATTTTTATTAGATCACTAGGCTACTCTCGGTATGGGAATGCAATTCTATATGATTCCATTGCTCCAGTAAGGAAGTTACATGCACTTCAATGTATGGAGCTCATCAATGTTTTGCATAGGCTGCAAGCTATCACCATTATGAAAACTTATCAAGTTAATCCTTGTGGCCTTGGGTAATTTTGCATTTGGACTTGGATCTAACTATTTAAGTTAGCACCCTCAAACAATGTGAACTCTAGTCTTTGAGTCTTCCAACTTGTAGATCACCCTTAACTATTGAATTAGGATTCTGAACTTCATTCACACATTTCAATCCTTATAATTTTAGACCATTAAATTATGAACTGAGGCTAGATTTCAAACTTTCCTAAATTGACAAATCTGCATTTTCAAACCTAGAGTATGAACTTCGCTTGTATTGAAACTGTAGGATGGGTTATCTGAACCATTTCAAACCATGTCAAATTTTAAACTTGAATTTTGAACTTTGAACTGTTGAATTGCTTTGAACCAATTTAAACCCCAAACCCTAAAGTATGGCAATGCTGAAATCATTGTGCTGAGATAGATTAGGATGAACCATCAAACCTTCTGAACCCATAGAACCATTCCAGATGTTGTTTATGTTGAACCTGCAAGATAACTCATTTGAACCACTAAACCACTTTGAACTACTTTGAACTTCAGTTCGAAGTGGTTAAAACTCTACACATGAAGTTTTGAAACTATGACCATATCAGGCACTAACAGGTAAAAAAAATTATAACTGTGAGCTAATAGAATTATTTAAATGTGTATTCATTTAATTAATGCATTATAATTAAGTGGGAAGATGACTCAAGGATTTATTAATGAGCATGGTATAAAGGAAAGATGTTTCCCATATGTAAGATATAGAGAGAAAATAAGACTTGCAAATTATTGAGCAGAAGAGCACTACAAAAGTAGAGTGACTTACCTATGTGTGAAAGTGACTTTAAGTGTTATTATTACCAAGTACAGAGTTCTAGATCGAATTGCATGGTCTGAAGGAGAAGAAGTCCAATGTATTGGATAGAGGGAGATGTAAAAGCTTGTTTCACATCTATTATTCCAAAAGGAATAGCACCAAGGTTAATTGGGCAGTGGGTTCATTGATATGATCTTGAAGCTATTTGGATAGTGGGTTCAATTTCCTTCTACAACTCCTAATAGGGATTTAATATCTCCTAACAAGGACTCATATATACTGAATGTGATTAATTAGACTCCTAATTTGGTCTAGCCTTTCAAAAGGAACATTTATATCACTACATCATCTTGTGGGTATCACTTCCACTAGAGTTTTCCTACTAATCAAGGGTTTTCCTAGTCAACATATCTAGTGTCACTATGTATATCTTTCTTTCATGATTTCTGATTACATTGCTTACATAAATAAGCTAGATTAAAGTTGATATTGAGTTTGATAATTATATAATTGATTCACTTCCCCCCCTCCCTCCAATTATATTGTGAACATTAATTACTAACAAAAGAAAGATATGAAGATTCAGAAGACTACATTGGGAAATTGAAAGACAAGATTGATCATCTCAAATATAGAAAGGAACCTAAAGACTAGACAAAATATACTGATGAAGAATCAAGATTTAAGAAAGAAATTGAGATTCTAAAACATGAGTTGAAGATCATTGAACTAAAGATGGATTTGGAAAATGATGACAACAAAGTTGAATCAAATCTAAAATCAGAGAATGTAGATCTAAGATCCCATGTTACAAAAGTATACCTAAACATGAATCCATTAACACATAACATGTAGAACTTGAGAAATAGAACACCATTGTGAAAGGAGAGTTAATCTAGACCAAGGTAAAACTACAAAAGTTTTTTTTTTATTGGTAAGATGTTGAAGCCAAGAATAATTATTGTGTTGTGAGTAATTATTATTATTATTTATTTAAAATGAGTATATTTGAACTCAAGACCTCTTCAATAAGAGGCTCACAATTTACCATTGTATTGTAGGCTCTTGTCTGAAAAACTAGAAAAGTTACATTCTAGTAGTGAGAAAATTGATTAGCAACTATATTTTTGAAGACCTTTTTATGATAAGATTGATCTTGGATATTTTTTTGGAGAAAAGTCAACAAATAAATCTGAGTGAAGAAAGGAACCATATCTAGTTTTTGAATATCTAGAACATAATATGGATGACTAAGATAAGACTAAATCTAGTAAATCTCAAGATGCACAAAAAGAATTTGAGAAAGAAAGTAAAATTGAGAAAATTGATGAACCAAAGGCAACTGAGAAAGTTGAATCACCTAAGAAAATAAGCTATGAATTTAAAGGTAGATGATTTACATATAATGAAATTGGTTATATGAAGATAGACTCTACAGGTAAGTTATTCAAGCCTAATACTAATTGTTATTGTTATAATTGTCATAGTTTTGGTCATAAAGAAGATGATTGTAAGAAACCTAAATTTGATAGTAATAATAGCAATAGTAGAATGTTTAGGGATACTAACCTTGTAGATAATTAAATAATAAGATCAAGTGAAAGGAAATCTAATGAAAGATTTAATAGAGAAAGAAATCACATTGTGTGTTACAAATGTAGCAACTTTGGACACAATGTCATAAATTATAGAGCACTATAACCAGTCTTGACCTAATCATAGAAATAGTGTACCATTATGTCACTTATGCAATAAATTTGATCACATAGATTTTTTTTGTAAATGGACATGAGGAATATCAATAGGAGTTGAAATTTCAAAAGGAACAATAACATAAATGTCAGAAGGAATGATATCAATAGTAAGAGAGAGAAAGATGAATTGAGAGAACATGTGAAATAATTCAAAGAGGTATTTGTCAAAGGAAAATATATATTAAGTTCACATGTAGTATTTGAAGAACAATACTTTAATACACTTAATGAAAGATTAAAGTTAGGTATTGTGTGTGATTTTGGTGTATGAGCATCCTTCCAAGGGCTCTCACCATTACATTTTTGTTGTGTTGAACTTCTCATAAGAAGTATTTAAATAGAATAAGAGCCTTAGCTCATGCTTGTGTGCCTAGACATAGATTAGATCCTAAAGATTCTTTTTTGGTTCTTGATGTGAATGACACAATAACCTAGGGCATGATGTCATCCTGAGTTTATTAATTTTCAATCTTATTAGAATGTTGGAATAGGAGTTTTTGTTGCAATATGAGAAAATGTGTTCCTTAGAAGAACCTACAATGTGGTTATTTGATAGTAAGGACAAAACTTGCTTGAGCAACAAAAAGTTGCTCAAAAGTTGTCATCTTGAGATCTTTACATCATTGTGAGCTTGGAGGTCTTAGATGGTAGAATTGGTGGATTTTTAGAGCCCAAAAATTCTTTAGGAAGCCATAGCAATGGTCTTAGTAATGTAGGAGCAAAAATTGCTTAGGCAACAAAAAGTTGCTAGCAACTTTTCAAAGTTGTTGAGAAATTTTTCCTTTGCAAAAGTATAACTTGTTAAATGGGTAAAATAAAGCCCTAAATCAACCCATACACCAAGGAGGAGACTATTTAAGTCCCAAGGAACCTTAATCAAGGGTTGGTTGTTATTTTTATATTGTTGTAGTATGGATACAATAGACTGTGTATTGAATTCCAATGACAGTCACTAGTTTTTATTAAGTTTTGGAGTCAATAGTTATGTGTTTATGGGTTTTGTTGTCAGGATATTGTGTACAGTTCTTATTCTTCCCTTTTTGTGCTTTATATTAGGTTTGTGTTGAAATTTTGTAAGTGTTTTAATAATTTCTTTCAAAGAGACTATGCTCTGCCAGTTTTGGAGCATTTTGTAATAATGGGGCTATAGATCTTGTACCCAGCATGGGAATTATCATGAAATTTTAGATTCTAGGAATATATACCCTCATGTACATATACATGCAAGAAGGGGACCAAAAAATAAGTGTAGACAATTGTTTGACAAAGCCATAGGTGAGCTAGGTAGTGCCCAGCCAGGAGCAATCACTAAGTAAAGAATTCTCAAGAGCAATGGAGGAAATTTCATGACTTTCCCTTTGGAGGGATTCAAGAAGAGTGTTAATAGGTAATATGTTATAAAGAATAAGTTTTGAAAAACTTTTGAAGGTGTTTAAAAAGTAGGGACAATAGGGGGCCTTTAAAACCCTCAAAAACCCTTGTTTGGAATAAATGTTGTACGACCTTTTGGTGGTGCAACACCCAAAAAAATCCTTTAGGGTTGGTCCTTTCTAGAGATTGTTCTTATTACTACATTTGATGAAACCTTAAGGGAAAGTTGAAAAAATTCCTAGAAATCCACAAGGAGACCTAATTGGGGCTCCTCTAGTAGCCCTATTTATGAAGGAAGTCTTCAATCATGTATCAACTAACATTTCCTTCAATTTGTTCATGCAAAATAGGTTGTAAAAACTTTGTTAAACTCCTCACAATCCCTATTAGAACTTGTAATGGTGTAAAACCCTAAATGACCCATATAAGCCTTTAATGAGTTTGTGCTAGAGAAAAAACTTGCAATGCTAATGAGTTTGTATTCTTGACTTGGTGGGTAGGTTTGGGTAGGTCATGGGATCCTTGAGAGTGAAGGAATCCTAGAGACCATTATAGGTGTCAAAAGAAGCAAGTGTAAAGCAAGGTTATGTTGGCACCTAGTGAATCTAGTGATTGAAATACAATGGTAACCAATGCTAAATTAGCCAAGAAGGTCAAAGAACAAGAAAGAAAGGTAGAGGAGCAAGAAGAAGACAATAGGTCTTTGAGAGAAAGACTAGTATGACTTGAATAGTTGTTAAGCGAGGTTCAAGACATAATAGATAAAGTCAAGGGAAAGATAGAGTGGAAAGAAGAGAAGGAAGCTAAAGACAAAGACATTGAGCTAGAAGAAGAAACTCCAACACCAGACCCTATTTTACTAGAAGAGCCTTTCTTGAAGGCAATCAAGGCAATAAACAAAAAAGCCTTGAAAGACATTCCTCTATTTAGTGGAAATATAGATCCTAATCTCATCATGGAATGGATAATCATTTTGAATATGATGGTGTCTCTGATGCTTAGAAGATCAATGTGGAAAGGTCAAGATTTAGAGGTACTACTCTAACATGGTGGAAATTTGTTCAAATAAAGAGGGAAAAAGAAGGAAAAATATTCCATTATTACTTGGAAAGGTATGGTGGCTAAAATCAAACAAGCTTGCATTCCTGAAGATTATGAAATATAGTTGCATAGGAGGAGACAAAATCTAACAAAAAAAGATATGGATGTGCACTCTTTAATTGAAAATTTCCAAAAACTATACTTAAGGTCTAAGGTGGTAGAAGATGAAAATATTAGATTAGCAAGATATTTGAATAGGATCAAGTGATCTATTCAACAAGACATGATCCTTGTCACTCCTAAAATAGTTCATCAGTGTTATCAAATGGCCTTAAAGGTGGAAGAGAAAGGGAAAATATAGAAGGATAATACTTCTAAGAATAGAGGAAGAGGTAGAGACTCTAGAGGAGGTTAAAAAGGTGGTTCTAGTAGAGATGATGAATCAAGAAACCAAAGGGAGAGAAGAGTCCTAGAACAAAGTTCTAAAATCAGCACAAGAGGATCTTTTGGTAGAGGAAGAGTTCTCAAGGAAAAATAGGAAGAGGAGCAAGAAGAAGAAACTCCTACTTTGCCACCATAAAGTGCCATCAATATGGACAACTTGGACTCCCTACCTATAGGTGCCTTGAAAAACCATCAGCCTCAAATATTGATAAGAGGGTAGCTTGTGCCCAAGAAGATAGCAACAAATCATGCACTAATGAAGTCAAAAAATTAGAATCACAAATGATTGAGAACTTAATGATCAAGAAGGTACTTATAAAGTAGCCTAATCAAGGTGAACCTAAATAGAGGAGGGCTCTTTTTAGAGTCAGGTGCAAGATCCAAGGCAAAGTTTGCAAGGTTATAGTGCATTAAGGGTCAATGGATAAAATTATATCAGTGAAAGTAGTAAAGAAGCTAAAACTTACAAAGATTCCCCATGCAAACCCCTGCAATATGACTTGCTTGAATCAAGAGCAAAGTGTACTAGTTAATTAGAAGACATGGGTGGAGTTTTCAATTGGAACCTATAAAGACAAAGTGCTTTGTGATGTCTTGACCATTGATACATGCCATCTTCTATTTGGAACACCATGAAAATTTGATAGAAAGGTGATCTATGATGGAGAGGAGAGTGCTACTTCTTTCAAGAAGGATGGAAGGACTTTCAAAATTCAGTCCTTAATAGAGAATGAAGGGGAAACTTCTAAGACACCTAGTGTGTTACTTAGTAGTGGTAAAGAGTTATTGCAAGCTTTATAGGATGAGGAAACCATAGGATGTACTATTATGGTGAAGCCAAAGGTAGAAGACAAGAAGTTGCAATCAATGTCTCTTGGAGTGCAACAAATTCTTGATGATTTCAAGGATAGTATTTCAAATGGTACACCAGCAGTACTACCACCTAAAAGAGTAATCAGCCATCAAATTGAATTTGTACCTAGTCCATCTCTACCTAACAAAGAATCCTATAAGCTTACTTTGGTTTAGAATAACGAAGTGGCAAGACAAGCACAAGAATTATTGGATCAAGGCCTGATTAAGAGATGTATTAGTCCATGTGCAGTACCAGTGGTCTTGGCATCTAAGAAAGGAGGAAAGTGGAAGTTTTGTACACATTCAAGGGCTATTAATAGGATCATGATCAGGTATAGATTCACAATTCCAAGAATAAAAGACTTAATGGATTGTTTAGGAGGTGTTATGTACTTTACCAAGCTAGATTTAAAGAGTGGTTATGACCAAATTAGAATCAAGAAGGGTGATGAGTGGAAGACCACTTTTAAGACCATAGATGGATTGTATAAATGGCTTGTAATACCATTTGGGCTTAATAATGCCCCAAGAACCTTCATGGGATTTATGAATGAGGCCTTGAAGGACACCAAAGGTAGATTTGTGGTAGTGTATCTAGATGACATACTCATCTATAAAGAAACAAAATAAGAGCACCTTGAACATTTCAAGTTGGTCATGAAGAGACTCGAGGAAGAGAAACTAGCCACTAATCTAGAAAAGTGTATGTTCATTCAACAAGAAATAGTTTATTTAGGTTTTTTAGTGTCCAAGGGTAATCTAAAAATTGACCCAAGAAAGGTGGAAGAAATATTGGATTGGCCTACCCCTAAAACATGGACTAAAGTTAGAAGTTTTCATGGCTTGGCACAATTCTATAGAAAGTTTGTGAGGAAAATTAGTGGGATTTGTGTACCAATACTAGACACCATAAAAGGAGGAATGAAAACAATGTTCAAATGGACTGAGGCAGCAAAGAAGGCATTTCAAACATTGAAAAAAGAGGTCGTTGTAAAACCTATCTTACTCTTACCTACTTTTGATAGGTCATTCACCATTGAATGTGATGCAAGTAATGCAGAATTAGGGGGTGTATTGAGTCAAGAAGGAAGGCCCATGGAATTTTTAAGTGAGAAACTCAATGAGGCAAAGAAGAAGTATTCAACTTATGACTTGGAGTTGTATGCATTGGTGCAATATCTTAGAAGTGGAGGAATTACCTCCTACCCAAGGAATTTGTTGTTTCTACTGATGATGAGGCTTTAAGCTACATATACATTCAAAATAATCTTACTAATAGGCATTTGAAGTGGATGGAATATCTCCAATCTGTTACCATCACAATCAAGAACAAGAAGGGGTAGCTCAACAAGGTAGTAGATGCCTTCAGTAGAAATTTTTTGACTATCCAAGAAGTACCACTGCAAAGAATTGGAATAGTAGGTTTCAAAGACTTATATGAGGAAGGTGAAGACTTCTAACAAGCCTACAAGGTATGCCTAGAGTTTGAGAACCATTTTCATGATGAGTTTTCAAATTATACCCTTCAAAATGGATTGTTGTTTAAAGGTAACTAGCTATGTGTACCTAAGAGATCCATGAGGGAAAATCTAATTCAAGAGAAGCATAATGGAAGCTTGAGTGGACATTTTGGCATAAAAAAAACATTTGAGTTAGTATAGATATACTACTTTTGGCCTAAGCTAGCAAGAGATGTGCAAAAATATGTTGAGCAATGTAGAAAATGTCAAAGAACTAAAGGAGGTTCAAGAAATGTAGGACTCTATTAACCTTTTCTAATTCCAAATAGACATTGGGAATGTGTAAGTATGGAATTTGTGGTTGGACTTCCTAAAATAAAATTAGGTATGGATAGCATTTATGTTGTAGTAGACAGTTTCTCTAAAATGAGTCATTTCATTCTATGTAAAACTACTCATGATGCAAATTATTTAGCACATCTCTTCTTCAAGGAGATAGTTAGGATTCATGGACTCCCTTTGAGTATTTTATCTAATAGGGATACAAATTTCATGGGTCATGTTGGTCTGACTTTTTCTGCAGTAAAAAATTTTTCAGTTAAACCATAGAAAAGTCAGATGTTCTATGTCTAAGTGAAGCATAGGCTTTTGGATAAACCATCTATAAGAAATAATCGCCATATAAGCCCTATATTCATCCCTATTCATAAATGGTCGGGCGCGAAATTTTCAAATTTCAAAAGAGGCAAATATGCTTTCATATTCCTTTTCCTTTCTCCCGGGTTACCTTTCTTCCTATTTGTCCCAACCGTCAGATCCGATTAGATCTACCGCTGGCGTTACCTCGCTATTGAGAATTACATGCTCATTAAGTATAGCGAGATAGCGAGTATTGAGTTTTTTTAAGCGGTGGGACCATGAAGTGAAGATGCGGCGATCAAAGATTTGCTTATTAAATGTTTTATTGTGCAGGTACACTTTGCAATTTGCCATCCAAAAAAAAAAAGGGGAGAGGGACCCAATAGAATATCTGACATCAGAGCTGGAATGTTGATTTTTCTGGAAGTTCCGCCACCTCGCTATCGGAAAATTCAGGCACTTCACCGTTAGCGAAGTAGCGAGGCCACGTGAAAATCTAAAAATGATGACATTGCATCTTGCTTGTATCATAATTACACCAGGTGGCATGACCAGTCATAAATACCGTTGTCAGAATCAGTTTTAATTAACAGAAGTAATTAGTGGGTAACCCTTGCATTTTCCGGCACGGAATCCTTTTAAGTGCCGAAGCTTGCTACCACGCTATCGGAAAATTGAGGTGCTTCACCGTTAGCAAGTTAGCGAGGCCCCGTAAAATGGCAAAAGATCGGCAAGATCTTTGATGACGTGTAATGCCAGATGACTGTGATAAATTTTGACATGTGCCAGCTATGCAGAGATCCGATTCTCATTAATACCTATCTGACTAAGTGTACAAGAAATCTTGAACGTCAGCTTGAAGTGGATCAACGGAGCTCGCTACCTCGCTATGAGAGTTGCAAGGAAGATAATTACAGCGACATAGCGAGTTGGGCCCGCCGCCTTCTTTCTTAAGAAGTCCTGTAGCGTATCTTTCGATCATTTCTTGATCCGATCAACGGTTGTCGCTGCCTCATCATGGCAAGGTGCTTGTTCTTTATGCATAACGAAGTAGCGACATGCTGACACATGTTCTTCGTCGTCAATGGGTCTAAATGTAAGCGCCATCAAAAGAAAGAATTCTGTACGTGGCAAGCTCTCATTGGGTAAAATAACTGACATGGAAAATATAACTCCTAGTTGTTCTCTTTGTACCGCATGATCGTAGGATCTTTGAAGATCAACGGCGCAATTTTAAATAAAAAATGTAATGCCACTCTCTATATTAATTACACAAGAAAGATTTGTCTATGAGGAAAAACAGAGTATAATACAGAGAGATTGCATCAGTTTCATTTCACGCGAGAAAAGATTTGAAGCCATTCTTGTGCAGAAGCCATTACTGAAAGAAAAGCATGTGAAGGTTTGATAAAAAATTGTCAAGTTATCTGTTCGCGGAAATTTTGTAGGAATACAAAGGAGAATTGAGAAAGAATTCAATTAAGTAAAGCTTCCATCATCTTTGTGAGCTTTTAAGTTTTAAAAAGGATAGCCCGAGATGCCTCCTAAGAAGGGATTTACAGGTGCAGTAAACTACCTGGATTGAAATGTGCATGATGATTTGCTTGAGTTACTTCCTGAATCTACTGTAGAAACGGTGCAAGTTAAGAGGTTAACCTCACTCAACCCTAGGCTTAGGGTAGCTGATGGATTGTATGATAAGGGTAATTGGGTCTGGGATGCTCAAACTTCTCAAACTTGTTTGAGTTTATTCAAAAAATGGTTTGCGGAAAGGAAGTTATATGCCCCTCATGCCAATATATGGAATTTTGATCTTGGGAAGCTTGTTGTCCCTAGCGTGTTTATGGATTTTGACCTGCTTGAAGCTATAGCAAAAAACTATGACCAAGCCACTAAGGTAGTGAGAAGAATAGATGGTGAGGCTTTAGTTACCATCAGTCCTGAGGAGATTAGGAAGGTTTTCAGTCTGGGACCCCTCACCATGTATCATGTGCCCATTAATCTAATAGATTTAGAAAAAGAATATATATCCAAGAGGGATGTAGTTAGACAGGGTGCACTAAAAGCCCACATAGGCCGAATTGGAGGCCTCCCAACCATAACATCATCTTCTAAAGAACCCTTCAAGAAATCATGTTTTAATGCCAGGGCAGTGGAGATATATAGAACCCTGTGCAGAGTCTTCGGAGAGGGCGAAGAAGATTTTATTCCGGTGAGCTTCATGTATATGATCACCCAAATCTCTTCTTTTGGTGTGGAAATAATTTTTGATTTTGCATCTTACTTGGCAAATGAGATTCATCATGGATTGGTGGAGATTGCACAGGGCAAGGTGGAAAAGGTTTGGGGTCAGTATTCCTTACTGATGCATATGTTTCTTTTTAAAGGGGCCACTTATTTTGGTAAAGAAATGGGTTTAAATAGAGAACAAGAAGGGGAAGCACTGCCAGTCCAATTATGGAGTGCAGACATGACCTGGGAAGCAGAAAATGCTAGCTTCGTTAGATTTGATAGGCACTTTGCCTCCAAACTAAGGTGCCTCATATTGAGTGACAATCCCAGAATCCCTAAGGCATTAATGCACCTTGTCAGGCCTATGGACAAAACTCATAATATAAAAGTTTCACATAATTGGGGAGATATTATCCCAGATTCAGTCTCAACGGTCATTAGGGTCTATGGATTCAAAGGAACACCCCATGTGTTACCCTATCAGGTACCTTTAAAGGTAGGGATAGCTGAATTTTTGTGGCAGTTGGGAGGAGTGGAGGAGGCCTTTTTGCACAAAAGGGGGACAGGATCAATTTTTCCTACTTGTACTATAGCCCACCAGTTTGTGATAACTAAAGAAGGGTGGGTCTTTCTCCATAAAATTTTGGATCAATATAAAATGGCAGTGTCTCACTCTTGTTTTTGTGATACAGAAGGTTTCTTTAACTCTGCCCTTAGATTGAGAATCAAGCTTCGTCTAGTTCAGCATGAATTCTATTTTCCTGAAGATATAATAAGAAATGAATACTCTCTCCATGAGCAAGAAATAAAGAAAGAAAAATGGAGAGTCTATTCAAAAGTTTTGGAATTCATTAATTGTTTTGACAAAGATTTCAGTCCTCTTAGTAATGCTGCAAACAATGCAGATAAAATACATAAGCTCATGAGTACTTTTTTTGAGATAATGGAAGTAATGAATGAGAAGAAACATCATTTTATTAATTCTTTTCCAGATAAAGCCAGAGAAATTATGAGAAAATTGGATTTCACCCCCAACATTGGAATAGGTCCACTGGTGGTACGGAAGAAAATAGGATATACTATTGTCCGACAGCAGGTGCCCGTTGCGCATAAAGAAAAACAGATAGTTGAATCCACCAGCACTGTCCTAGAAGAAAGACCCCCTGAACCTTCTCCCAAAAGAAGGAGAATAATAAGGGAGGAAGAATCCCCTGATGAAAGTGGCTCACCTTCTCAAACCCCAATAAGAATTGAGGAAGAACAGCTCACCAATGAGCAATTCGAACAAATGGGGTCACAAGGAGAAATTTTTGTTACAAAAGCAGAGATTGATGAAGGGAACCCTCAGGAACCCCCTGTACCAAGTTTTGAATTAACTACAGCAGATTTCAGAGGAAGGGAATTGGACCCTATTTTGGAACAAGCCAGTCAGCATTTTTTATCTGATAACAATTTTGTAAGATCTAGGGCTTTCCATCAGTTTGCGTGGAGAGTAAACATGCACATTTTTGAGCAAAGGTGTAATAATATGAAAGCAGAACATCCAGAAATGGATGAGAACTCCATTCAAAATCTAATAAAGGAACAAATGGTGCAAGAGTTCCAAAATATAACCCATGATGAGGGAAGACAGATGGTAAAAAATGCTAATGTTTTATTATTGCCCAATTGGGACATTGCTGATGCATTAATTTTTAATTCTGTTTCAAATAATTTAGGACTTCGAGATCCAAATAAAGAGGAATTCTTGGGTACAACATTCAGCAATGATCAAGCTGCCCTTGTTATGTGGTCCCTGAGAAGAGGATCCAGAATTACTTCATCACAGCCTGATGATTCAGGATTAACAAGGAGTATCATTGTAAGAAGAGTTGCTGACACTTCAAATGTACAGGCAGCCCACATGAATGTGGATTATTCTAAATTTTCCCTGGCTACTGCGGAAAGAGGAGAGAGGGAAATGATTGATATGCATAATAAATATGAAATAGTGGTGGAAGCCTATAACCAAGAGGTAAAAAGGAGAATTGAGTTAGAAAATAGGGTATCTCAATTAGAAAAGGTACTTGGAAAGAGAAAAGTGGGAGAATCTAGTACACTAATAATTGCATATCCCCCACAGTCATCTGTGGGATTAACCCCTATTATTGAGATACCTGACACCCCTGAAAGACCCCAATTCTATACTGCAGAGGAATTTGAAGCAGAAAAAACCAAATTACATGAGTGGCAGATAGAATTTAGAAATCAGTAGGAAGAGAAATGGAGGCAGGGTGTGACATATTTGAGGGATAAAATACAATGGTCAAATTTTTATGATCAGTTGACAAGGATTGTAACCCTCATGGATGAGTTAAATAAAGAAAAGAATGGACTAGATTCTCTTGCACAGAAGTGGAGACAGAGAAATAATGATGTTACAATTATTTGTATATCTACAGTTCAAATGCCTTATCATCAGGTTGAAAGGATTTTTGATTTATTGAATCAATTAGATAATTTTGAAAATAAAAGAGATTCTTTACAGAGGAAATTGATACTCTATTTTTCAAAATATCTTGCTAAAAAATTCACCCTATTTCCTTGTGCCTTAGAATCTGTTGATACAGTAAAGGAAAAAGACAAATGGAAAAAGGAAATGGATGAATTATTCGATAACAGAATAACAAACATCATCAGTGAGACTGGCCATTGGTTTTGGGCAAAGACAAATGAAGAGCTGGTAAAAATACAATTATATTATGCTGATATAAGAAAAGAATTCGATGATTTAGAAGAAAATGCCAATTCTTTAATAAAGATACAAAGAGAAACCCTAAGTTTTGATTGGCCAGATGATGATACTTTTAACAGATGGAAAGATCAGTTTAGTGAATAGATGTCAGGAGACGATGACGAGGAAGATGTAAGAGTAATAGTTACTTTTGTAGTCAGCAATGATGACATAGAAAATCCCCAGGTTAAAGTGAGTTTGCATGTAATAGAAGATGATACATCACTTACAGACCTTATGGGTATGTACTCTGAAGATGAGGAATGATTGTGAGAGTAGATCATAACAACCAAGAAGCATAACAGAAAGGGACCCGCCAAGAAGTGTTGTTGTAATCAACCTTTCTGTTATTCTTGTTTTTGTTTTTCAAAAGAAGGACACCTGTCACCTTTTGTAGCTTGAATCTTGTTGCATCTCACATTATTTAAGTGAGATCCCAAGGCTAAAGATGGGTCCAAATTTGGTTTTCACTAAGTATTATGCTTAGTTCTATTTTTGGTCCAAACATTTTGGGAAAGAAATTTATAGTATACTTTTTCTGTCAAAATTTCTGAGATATGGATGAATGTAGAAAGAACTGTGCTTCTTCTCTGAAGGTTTTTCTGGGTCTTTTGTAAAGGATATACCATTTTCAAAGGAAATGAATACAAATTATGAACTGTCCCCATATCTGTTCTTCTCTGAATTTTGTCTCCTTTTTTAATACTTAACTACCTTGATGTTGTGTGAGTAAAAGCTTATGCAATTGATTGCAATATAGTAAGACTGTACATCCATTTGTTATTGCTGTTAATTCAATGGATTAAATAAAGGCTCTGATGAATGTGATGAGGTTGCTTGAGTGTTAATAAGGATTTTTGAATGATAAATTCTGGTAAGAATTGCTGATGAAAATTCGTTGCAAGGCAACAAATTAGATCTAAGAATTTACTTGACTCTAAATTCCCAATGGATTTGGCACTGATCAAAAGTATTTCAGCCAAAAGAGAAGTATATTATAACTAGCTTTTTCAAAATACATCATAAAATCAATTTTCACTTATCTTTCCTATAAGATTTTCATAGTTGGCCAGCACTTGCCTGCATGGATTGTTTTAGCTTCATTTAGCCATTGTTGTTGGAAACATCTACAGAGCTATAGAAGATTTCTTGGCCATATCTGTTCAAGGGATGTGTTTATCAGTTATTTACATATATGTTTGAGGATTTAGAGATGAGAATCAAAATGAAACTAAGAATAATTCTCATACAATTATTCCATCTTTGAACCATCCCCGGGTGCACCCGCCCTGGTTTTTACAGAGCCAAAAGAGTAGAAAACCGTCTAAGGTTTTGTTGGAGTTGGGCCCTAGTACTTTGCATATGCAAGTGATAATGAGAATTGGCTATTCTTTAGGTTGTGTATGTACTGATATCTAGGTACTAAGCCTTTTGTCGCCTATTAGTTTTCACACTGTTAACATCAAAATAAAACACCAACAAAATGGCGACTCTGCTGGGGAATGTCTAACACATCTGTAAAAAGTACTGCAGTTGTCTTTAGTCTTACTAAGTAAGTATGTGTCGTGTGATCTTTATTTTTCCCGTAGCTATAGGGGAATCTTTAGTGTCAAAACTTGAGAATTTAAAGAAGATATAAACCCAAGTACCATTGCTACACACTGACGAATCCAGCTTATCCGAGTGTCTTATCTAACAAGCAAGAGTTGCAGTCTTACAACATCAGTGATTGATCTCTTTGTGCCGTATTTTTGTTCCCACTTGTGTATTGTTTTCTTTCTGTCAGTAAGAAGTGTTATTATATTTTCTCGAAAAAGGGTGGCGACTTAGTCAAGGTTTTGAAGCTAGTGCTTATTGTAACAAAAGGAGAATATGGCTGACAAGAGAAAAAACACAAGGGCTTACATGAGAGCCAATCCCGATGTATCAATGTATACTGATTTACCCCAAGGTGGTATGAAGAACCAAAATAAGAAAAGAATAGATCCAAATCCTACTTGGAAGCCTAGAGGTAATGCCTCCGTAAATTTCCATTATCAGCCGATAATAGCAAGAGAGTCATCTTCGCTTAGTTCTGAATCCGAAAATACAAGACTTTTAGGAGGTATTTTCAGTACCCCATTACCAGATCAGAGAGTTTTTCAAGATAAAGACATATCTACTATGGGAATTGCTTCACCAAGACCAGGGCCTGTAGTAGATATAAATTGTAGGCTAGGATTTAGGAGTTCATCTGATACCCCTTTTAATCCCAGAGTAGCCCCATATATGGAACCAAACCTTATAGATCTAGATGATCCTGCTGATTCCGAGGCAACCTCTGCTGATTCTAAAGAAGTGCAATCTGAAATAGGATTTTTGAAGAAATGGATTGCTGAGGAAGAAGCTAAACGCATCCGTCTTGAAAAGGAAAGGGAGCGAGCCACTTTGGATGCAATAATAGAAAGAGATACTCTGCTAAGAAGGATGGCTGCTTTGAAAGAGCAAAATAAAAAATTAGAAGAGAATACCCCCACTCTCCATCAGGATGTCTTTGGAAATGTTGATAATCTAAGAGCTAAAGTTCAACAACAGGAAAAACTCCTAAATCAAAGGCAAGAACCAATTATTGCTCAAGTTCAAGCTTATAAACCCATTCAAGTTAGTCCAATAGAGCCCACTGGAACAGTTTCAGATAAAGGGAAAGGCAAGGCTATAGGAATCCAAATAAATGAGCCTCAAGCCATACCGAGCAAACCTATACAACCCTCCATATCAAAATTAGATCTAGAACTAGAGAAGGCTTGAAAGGAGAGGGAAGACCTTGCAAAAGAACTTGAGAAGGTTGAAAATGAAGCTCAGGCCGCAGAAACTAGAAGGAAAATCCAATTCATAAAGTCTAATTCTGCATTGAATTCATGGCCTAGTTTGTCTATCCCACCTACAAATCCTGCACCAGTTAATGCTCCCATAATCCCGACTCAGAAAGCACCCCAATCTGCTCCTACCTCATCTTCCAATATTGGCACTCAAGTCCCATTTGTCCCACCACAGCTATCCCAAGCTACTCTCCTAACTCAAGCTAATGCAGCTAGTACCTCTAACGCTCCTGGTTTCCAGAAGAAACCAATATACCTCAAAAAATATAGACAAATATCATTTGCCGGTATTCCTAGTGCCCCCCATCCCATATCTTTTGATTTAAGGGATAAAGTGGTTAAGTTTTCTGGAAATAATGCTGTTACTGGTGAAGAACATTTGAGAATTTTCATTGACATGCTCAATGATTATGAAGTTGAACATGAGGACATGGTGATGAAATTATTTGTGCATTCACTCACAGAGGATGCAAGGGATTGGTTCAGGAGGTTGCCTGATGATAGTATTACTTCATGGAGTGATTTGGATAAATTGTTCAAAGAACAATATGGGGACAATACTAATGCAGGATTCATGTTGAATGAGTTCAACAATATCAAGAAGAATCCAAATGAATCCACATTTGATTTCAATGTGAGATTTCAGAAAGGGATGTACAAACTATTTCAGTTTATGCAGTTAAATGAAGATGTCTGTCTTACAACCTATTTCAATGCCTTTGATAGCAAAATGGCCTACCAACTGAGAGATAAGGATTATAAAACTTTAAGAGATGCCTATAGAGTTGCAGTGAATATAGAAAATAATAGAAAGGCCTCTGGAAAATTAGGGAGGAGGGATGATCCTAAGCTTTTCAACCCTAAGAATAATAATAAAAGGGAAGGTGACAAAACTCTCATAGGAAAAAGGCCTGAAGAACCTACTATAGGCCATGTTTTAGAAATGCTCAAGAAGATGAATCCCACTATTTTCAATAAGAAAAATGTTACTGAGAGAACCCCTGTGAATAACAACAATTTCAATAGACAGCCTAGGATGCAGAATTACCCTTACACCACCCAATGGAAAGATGGTAAACCAGTTCCCAACCAGATCCAAAATATGAAAGATAAGGGTACCCCAGACCCCCTGCAAAGGAACACTGTAAATATGAATGATGATGTACCTTGGTGCATTATATGCCAATCACCTCATTCTGCTGATTATTGTGTTGTTGCCTAGTCATTCGCCCAAGCTCAAGGAGTGCAAGCAGAAGAAGAAATAGAAGAAAAAAACCATGATGATATAAGCTGCAATATGGCGAATACATCTGATGATTTGATAGATTCTGATTCAGAAGAACCTGAGAATGATGTTACCAGCCAGAGAATTGCTTACCAGTTACATCATCAGCAAATATTTTTAGATGATGAAAAGAATGATACAGATAAGGTATGCAATACATTTTCTAAAGTAGGTTTCACAAACCTAAGAATCCCCTCCAAGGAGGAAATTGATAGAATTACAGTCGAGATGATTTCACAAGTCCATAGTAATTACAATTTGAGAAATAGAGCAATAAATAATGAGGCAGGAAGGCCATCTAGTATGTTCATCAAAGACACCACTCATAAGACAGATGATCAACACAAGAAAGCCAGTATAGATGTGTCTAAGATCAAGGAGAACAAGGGTCAGAAATGGGAACCAAAAAGGAAGGTTCAATTTCAGAAAGGTGAAGCAACAAAGACCGTAGTGCAACCAGAGAAATCAGAACCGGATGTTGTCAAGCAAAAAGTGGTACCCACTACTCAAAAGACTATGATTCAAGGTACTATTGTAAAACCTACTGTGGTTGAACCTATTGATATGATTGCCATGTTATCTCAAATTACTGTGAAAGTACCCTTGTCTGAGCTTTTTAGAATTGAAGAGCATAAAAATAAGGCTTTGTCATGGTTGGGTGGAATAGCAAACAACAATAGTATTGATGATCAAGCTGTAGCCCAATAGACCCCATTAATAATAGAGGACAATGGTATTATATCCCAGATTCCTCAGATGTTCTTAGATGATTCATCAGTTGCGTTCATACAAGATATTGATCCTTTTTTCCTTAGTCTAATCATAAAAGGGAAAACCTTGAAAAATTGTATGATAGATTCTGGAGCTTCCAACACTATAATGCCTTTTAAAGTAATGGAAGCCCTAGGATTGAAGGTGGATACTAAGCAAGGTAGATGCCAAGGGATGGATGCTAGAGAGGTTCCAGTAATAGGTACTATAAATGCCTTACCATTCAAACTGGTTGCATTTCCTGAGGTAGAATTAACCATGTCTTTCCTTGTAGTGGATATAACCCCACACTACGGGATGCTACTTTCCAGAAAATGGAGTGCCGCCATGGGGGGAAGCCTACAATGTGACCTTACTTATGCCACCTTCCATATAGGGGACAAAGTTGTCAGGGTAAATAGGGAACCAAGGGTTAACCACATCTTAGGTGAAGAAATTGACAAAGATACCACTTGTTTCCTAGACACTGGGATTAATGCTTTCAGGGCTTAATTAATTATTTAGGAAGTGGAAAACTTGCCTGATATCATTGAAAATGAGGTTGAATGTTGCATGAATTCACCAAAATTATGGACAATGTTCTTTGATGGGGCTAGTTCTAAAGAGGGTGCAGGGGCAGGTGTAGTCTTTGTGTCCCCTGAAAATAACACCTTCAGGTATTCATTCACCTTGAAGTTTGCTTGCACTAATAACATTGCTGAATATGAAGCATTGCTGCTAGGTCTCAAAGTGGCCACACACCACAAAATTAAGAAATTGTGTGTCATAGGGGATTCTGAATTGATCATCTCTCAGATTAAAGGAACCTACTCCTCAAAAAATAGGAGATTAAAACAATATAGAAACACAGTCTGGGATCAAATAGAATTCTTTGATGCATTTGGGATCTCATGGAGAGATAAGACCCAGAATAAAATGGCTGATCTTTTGGCCAATGTAGCTATCAAACCAAAAGAAATATCATTTGCAGGAATCTCCCAGATTGAGGCCCAAAACAGACCTTCTATACCTGACAACATTGAAAATTGGCAGGTGTTTGAAGATGACAAAGATGTCACAAATTTTTTGCTAAATGAAGACAAATACCATGGGCAGGAGATGGACTGCAATGGATTGATTGAAACCATAAATGGGAAGGAAACCATTTTTGGTCAAGAAATCATGCAATTAAAAACAAATAAGATGCCTAAGGGGTTGGTAGTCTTGGAGAATATTTTTGATAACCAAGACAGAGTAAAATCGGGAATAAAGGACCCCAAACTGCAGGAGCTAGAAGAAATGAATTTGGGAACGGATGAATTCCCTAAAAGGGTTTACATCGGCCAAGATCTGCCAGTTCAAATCAGAAAAGCATTGATTGACCTACTTAGAAAGTACAGGCATGTTTTTGCTTGGTCATATGATGACCTTAAAGCTTATAGGGAGGACCTTTTCCAGCATGTCATACCGTTGAAAGAAAATGTAAAACCTTTTAGGCAAAAACAGAGGCCAATCAATCCTACCCTTGCCCCAAAAATGCAGGAAGAACTGACAAAACTAAGAGATGGTGGAATAATCAAACCAATTAGGCATTCCACTTGGGTTTCAAACCTTGTTCCTGTAAGAAAAAAGAATGGAGATATTAGGCTTTGTGTGGATTTTAGAAATCTAAACATTGCATCTCTAAAAGATAATTATGGCTTACCTAATATGGAAGCCATGTTGCAACAAGTGACCGGCTCTGAATTGATGTCAATGATGGATGGCTTTTCTGGATATAATCAAGTTCTGGTAAAAGAAAGTGAACAGTTCAAAACAGCTTTCACAACCCCTTGGGGAACGTATGTGTATGTGAGGATGCCTTTTGGCTTGATTAATGCAGGAGCTACTTTCCAAAGAGCCATGGATGTAGCATTTCATGAATATATTGACAAATTTATGGTTGTGTACCAGGATGATCTTACAGCATATTCTAACAAGGTTGAAGATCACTACAAACATTTGGAAAAAATCTTTATAAAAGCCCTAGAATATGGGGTATCTCTAAACCCAAAGAAATGCTCGTTTGGGGTCACAGAAGGAAAGTTATTAGGACACATAGTGTCCAAGGATGGGGTAAAAATAGACCTAGAAAGGGTAATAGCTATTGATAAAGTCTCTAAACCTAAAAACATGAAAGGTATACAGTCCTTTTTTGGCCAGGTTAATTTTCTGAGGAGGTTTGTTACCAATTTTGCTGAAATTAGTAGACCCATTTCAAAAATGCTCAAGAAAGGAGCTGTTATAGATTGGAATGGTGAACCTTCACAGGCATTCCAGGATATAAAAACTGCAATAAAAAATGCTCCAGTGTTGAGGACCCCAGATTATACAAAACCCATGCATATTTTTTCTTTTGCATCATTCCATACTGTAGCTGCAGTTTTATTACAGAAAAACCAAGAAGGGTATGAACAGCCTATTGCCTTTTTTAGCAAATCCCTACAGCATGCTGAACTGAAGTATGAAATAAATGAAAAACAAGCATATGCTTTGGTAAAGGCTGTAAAAGCATTCAAAATTTATTTGGTAGGTGCTACTATTATTGCCTTTGTACCTAGTGCTGCAGTTAAAGATATTTTCTCTCAGCAGGAAGTGTCAGGAAGGAGATGTAGATGGATCAATAGAATCCAAGAATTTAACATTGATATGCAGATAACTAAGTTAGTAAGAGGTCAAGGTTTGGCCAAACTTATGGCCGAAACTAACCTAGAAGCTAATAAGATAAACCTAGTAAATGATGATTTCAGAACTGATTTATGCAACATGGACCAGTGTGACTGGTACATTAATGTTATACATTACTTGCAACATATGGAAGTTCCTCCCCATCTGCCTGATAATGAAAAAAGGAATATTAAATTGCAAGCCATCAGGTATGTAATTGTTCAAAATAACTTATGGTGGAGAAACTTTGAAGGAGTTCTGTTGAAATGTGTTGACAAAGAAAGGGAAAAAGAGATTTTGAAAGAAATGCATGCTGGAGTATGTGGAGGACATTACATGGCCAAAACTACTGCGCATAAGATAATGAGAGCTGGTTTCTGGTGGCCTACTTTGTTCAAAGATGCTCAAGTTATGGTTAAGAAATGTGATCCTTGTCAGAGATTTGCTGGAAAGCTGAAATTCTCAGGAAATACTCCACTGAAGCCAGTTGAAACTAAAGCACCTTTTCAACAATGGGGTCTGGACTTCATAGGAGAAATTTTTCCCAAGTCCAGTACTGGCTATTCTTGGATTCTGGTTGCTACTGACTACTTTACAAAATGGGTAGAGGCTATCCCTACCAGAAATGCAACGAGTAAAGTGGTAAATAATTTCTTATTGAATAATATCATTTCCAGATTTGGATGTCCACAGAAAGTTGTCACAGATAATGCTATGCGTTTTAGGTCTGAGGAATTCATCAAGTTTTGTGATAAATATGGAATGACAAGAACAACATCTGCCCCATATCATCCACAAGGGAATGGGCAAGCTGAGTCCACAAATAAAAGCCTGTTGAAAATCATTAAGAGAACCTTGGACGATAATAAAAGGGCATGGGATTCCAAGTTACAGTTGGCAATATGGGCTGATAGAGTAACTGTAAAGAAGGCAATTGGGGTGGCTCCATTTGATTTAGTGTATGGAATTCAAGCTAGAATGCCCCAGAACAATTTGATGGGATTATACAATTACATCCAGTCATATGATGAAGATACTACTGATGAAATGAAAGAAAGAATGAATGAATTGGTAGGATTGACCGAAGCCAGAAGAGAAGCATCTCTGAGAAATCCAAAATTGCAGTTACAAGTCAAAACACTCTATGATAAAAGAACTGTAAACAAGAAATTTGAAAATGGAGACCTAGTCTTAATGTGGAATGCCAGAATTGAAGATAAAGGAAAACATGGCAAATTTGATCCCATTTGGTTAGGCCCATATCTCATTGAGAATGCTTGGGGTAAAGATTCTTACATAATAAAAGATATGTTTGATAATATTCTTAAATTGCCAGTTCATGGACAGTTCTTGAAGAGGTATTTTTCTTGAAAAAATACTTTTTTTTTTCTTCCATGAACAATAGTTTTAGGTTTTCCTGGCATCCTGTTTTCTGTAAATCCTTGTACAGTCTGAGTTTTTGTTTTTGTGTGTTGCTCTGTGCTCTCTGAAGAAGTTGTCACTTCCCGGATGTGTGATCTACTCTCCCATAGATTCTGAATCCTTGCATAGACTCAAGTAGTCTATCATCCCCAGACAGAGCCACTATTGGTCTGACCTTTTCTGCAGTAAAAAATTTTTTAGTTAAACCATAGAAAAGTCAGATGTTCTATGTCTAAGTGAAGCATAGGCTTTTGGATAAACCATCTATAAGAAATAATCGCCATATAAGCCCTATATTCATCCCTATTCATAAACGGTCAGGCGCGAAATTTTTAAATTTCAAAAGAGGCGAATATGCTTTCATATTCCTTTTCCTTTCTCCCGGGTTACCTTTCTTCCTATTTGTCCCAACCGTCGGATCCGATTAGATCTACCGCTGGCGTTACCTCGCTATTGAGAATTGCATGCTCATTAAGTATAGCGAGATAGCGAGTATTGAGTTTTTTTAAGCGGTGGGACCATGAAGTGAAGATGCGGCGATCGAAGATTTGCTTATTAAATGTTTTATTGTGCAGGTACACTTTGCAATTCGCCATCCAAAAAAAAAAAGGGGAGAGGGACCCACTAGAATATCTGACATCAGAGCCAGAATGTTGATTTTTTTGGAAGTTCTGCCACCTCGCTATCGGAAAATTTAGGCACTTCACCGTTAGCGAAGTAGCGAGGCCACGTGAAAATCTAAAAATGATGACATTGCATCTTGCTTGTATCATAATTACACCAGGTGGCATGACCAGTCATAAATACCGTTGTCAGAATCAGTTTTAATTAACAGAAGTAATTACTGGGTAACCCTTGCATTTTCTGGCACGGAATCCTTTTAAGTACCGAAGCTCGCTACCTCGCTATCAGAAAATTGAGGTGCTTCACCGTTAGCAAGTTAGCGAGGCCCCATAAAATTGCAAAAGATCGGCAAGATCTTTGATGACGTGTAATGACAGATGACTGTGATAAATTTTGACATGTTCCAGCTATGCAGAGATCCGATTCTCATTAATACCTATCTGACTAAGTGTACAAGAAATCTTGAACATCAGCTTGAAGTGGATCAATGGAGCTCGCTACCTCGCTATGAAGAGTTGCAAGGAAGATAATTACAGCGACATAGCGAGTTGGGCCCGCCGCCTTCTTTCTTAAGAAGTCCTGTAGCATATATTTTGATCATTTCTTGATCCGATCAACGGTTGTCGCTGCCTCGTCATGGCAAGGTGCTTGTTCTTTATGCATAACAAAGTAGCGACATGCTGACATGTGTTCTCCGTCGTCAGTGGGTCTAAATGTAAGCGCCATCAAAAGAAAGAATTCTGTACGTGGCAAGCTCTCATTGGGTAAAATAACTGACATGGCAAATATAACTCCTAGTTGTTCTCTTTGTACCGCATGATCGTAGGATCTTTGAAGATCAACGACGCAGTTTTAAATAAAAAATGTAGTGCCACTCTCTGTATTAATTACACAAGAAAGCTTCATCCATGAGGAAAAATAGAGTATAATACAGAGAGATTGCATCAGTTTCATTTCACGTGAGAAAAGATTTGAAGCCATTCTTGTGCAGAAGCCATTACTGAAAGAAAAGCGTGCCAAGGTTTGATAAAAAATTGTCAAGTTATCTGTTCGCGGAAATTTTGTAGGAATACAAAGGAGAATTGAGACAGAATTCAAGTAAGTAAAGCTGCCATCATCTTCGTGAGATTTTAAGTTTTAAAACGGATAGCCCAAGATGCCTCCTAAGAAGAGATTTACAGGTGCAGTAAACTACCTGGATAGAAATGTGCATGATGATTTGCTTGAGTTACTTCCTGAATCTACTGTAGAAACGGTGCAAGTTAAGAGGTTAACCTCACTCAACCCTAGGCTTAGGGTAGCTGATGGATTGTATGATAAGGGTAATTGGGTCCGGGATGCTCAAACTTCTCAAACTAGTTTGAGTTTATTCAAAAAATGGTTTGCGGAAAGGAAGTTATATGCCCCTCATGCCAATATATGGAATTTTGATCTTGGGAAGCTTGTTGTCCCCAGCATGTTTATGGATTTTGACCTGCTTGAAGCTATAGCAAAAAACTATGACCAAGCCACTAAGGTAGTGAGAAGAATAGATGGTGAGGCTTTAGTTACCATCAGTCCCGAGGAGATTAGGAAGGTTTTCAGTCTGGGACCCCTCACCATGTATCATGTGCCCATTAATATGATAGATTTAGAAAGAGAATATATATCCAAGAGGGATGTAGTTAGACAGGGTGCACTGAAAGCCCACATAGGCTGGATTGGAGGCCTCCCAACCATAACATCATCTTCTAAAGAACCCTTCAAGAAATCATGTTTTAATGCCAGGGCAGTGGAGATATATAGGACCCTGTGCAGAGTCTTCGGAGAGGGCGAAGAAGATTTTATTCCGGTGAGCTTCATGTATATGATCACCCAAATCTCTTCTTTTGGTGTGGAAATAATTTTTGATTTTGCATCTTACTTGGCAAATGAGATTCATCATGGATTGGTGGAGATTGCACAGGGCAAGGTGGAAAAGGTTTGGGGTCAGTATTCCTTACTGATGCATATGTTTCTTTTTAAAGGGGCCACTTATTTTGGTAAAGAAATAGTTTTAAATAGAGAACAAGAAGGGGAAGCACTACCAGTCCAATTATGGAGTGCAGACATGACCTGGGAAGCAGAAAATGCCAGCTTCGTTAGATTTGATAGGCACTTTGCCTCCAAACTAAGGTGCCTCATATTGAGTGACAATCCCAGAATCCCTAAGGCATTAATGCACCTTGTCAGGCCTATGGACAAAACCCATAATCTAAAAGTTTCACATAATTGGGGAGATATTATCCCATATTCAGTCTCAAAGGTCATCAGGGTCTATGGATTCAAAGGAACACCCCATGTGTTACCCTATCAGGTACCTTTAAAGGTAGGGATAGCTGAATTTTTGTGGCAGTTGGGAGGAGTGGAGGAGGCCTTTTTGCACAAAAGGGGGACAGGATCAATTTTTCCTACTTGTACTATAGCCCACCAGTTTGTGATAACTAAAGAAGGGTGGGTCTTTCTCCATAAAATTTTGGATCAATATAAAATGGCAGTGTCTCACTCTCATTTTTGTGATACAGAAGGTTTCTTTAACTCTGCCCTTAGATTGAGAATCAAGCTTCGTCCAGTTCAGCATGAATTCTATTTTCCTGAAGATATAATAACAAATGAATACTCTCTCCATGAGCAAGAAATAAAGAAAGAAAAATGGAGAGTCTATTCAAAAGTTTTGAAATTCATTAATTGTTTTGACAAAGATTTCAGTCCTCTTAGTAATGCTGCAAACAATGCAAATGAAATACATAAGCTCATGAGTACTTTCTCTGAGATAATGGAAGTAATGAATGAGAAGAAACAGCATTTTATTAATTATTTTCCAGATAAAGCCAGAGAAATTATGAGAAAATTGGGTTTCACCCCCAACATTGGAATAGGTCCACTGGTGGTACGGAAGAAAACAAGATATACTATTGTCCGACAGCAGGTGCCCGTTGTGCATAAAGAAAAACAAATAGTTTAATCCACCAGCACTGTCCTAGAAGAAAGACCCCCTGAAACTTCTCCCAAAAGAAGGAGAATAATAAGGGAGGAAGAATCCCCTAATGAAAGTGGCTCACCTTCTCAAACCCCAATAAGAATTGAGGAAGAACAGCTCACCAATGAGCAATTCGAACAAATGGGGTCACAAGGAGAAATTTTTGTTACACAAGCAGAGATTGATGAAGGGAACCCTCAGGAACCCCCTGTACCAAGTTTTGAATTAACTACAGCAGATTTCAGAGGAAGGGAATTGGACCCTGTTTTGGAACAAGCCAGTCAGCATTTTTTATCTGATAACAATTTTGTAAGATCTAGGGCTTTCCATCAGTTTGCGTGGAGAGTAAACATGCACATTTTTGAGCAAAGGTGTAATAATATGAAAGCAGAACATCCAGAAATGGATGAGACCTCCATTCAAAATCTAATAAAGGAACAAATGGTGCAAGAGTTCCAAAATATAACCCCTAATGAGGGAAGACAGATGGTAAAAAATGCTAATGTTTTATTATTGCCCAATTGCGACATTGCTGACGCATTAATTTTTAATTCTGTTTCAAATAATTTAGGACTCCGAGATCCAAATAAAGAGGAATTCTTGGGTACAGCATTCAGCAATGATCAAGCTGCCCTTGTTATGTGGTCCCTAAGAAGAGGATCCAGAATTACTTCATCACAGCCTGATGATTCAGGATTAACAGGGAGTATCATTGTAAGAAGAGTTGCTAACACTTCAAATGTACAGGCAGCCCACATGAATGTGGATTATTCTAAATTTTCCCTGGCTACTGTGGAAAGAGGAGAGAGGGAAATGATTGATATGCATAATAAATATGAAATAGTGGTGGAAGCCTATAACCAAGAGGTAAAAAGGAGAATTGAGTTAGAAAACAGTGTATCTCAATTAGAAAAGGTACTTGGAAAGAGAAAAGTGGGAGAATCCAGTACACTAAGAATTGCATATCCCCCATAGTCATCTGTGGGATTAACCCCTATTATTGAGATACCTGACACCCCTGAAAGACCCCAATTCTATACTGCAGAGGAATTTGAAGCAGAAAAAACCAAATTACATGAGTGGCAGATAGAATTTAGAAATCAGCAGGAAGAGAAATGGAGGCAGGGTGTGACATATTTGAGGGATAAAATACAATGGTCAAATTTTTATGATCAGTTGACAAGGATTGTAACCCTCATGGATGAGTTAAATAAAGAAAAGAATGGACTAGATTCTCTTGCACAGAAGTGGAGACAAAGAAATAATGATGTTACAATTATTTGTATATCTACAGTTCAAATGCCTTATCATCAGGTTGAAAGGATTTTTGATTTATTGAATCAATTAGATAATTTTCTCATAACAACCAAGAAGCATAACAGAAAGGGACCCGCCAAGAAGTGCTGTTGTAATCAACCTTTCTGTTATTCTTGTTTTTGTTTTTCAAAAGAAGGAACCTGTCACCTTTTGTAGCCTGAAGCATGTTGCATCTCACATTATTTAAGTGAGATCCCAAGGCTAAAGATGGGTCCGAATTTGGTTTTCACTAAGTATTATGCTTAGTTCTATTTTTGGTCCAAACATTTTGGGAAAGAAATTTATAGTATACTTTTTCTGTCAAAATTTCTGAGATATGGATGAATGTAGAAAGAACTGTGCTTCTTCTCTGAAGGTTTTTCTGGGTCTTTTGTAAAGGAAATACCATTTTCAAAGGAAATGAATACAAATTATGAATTGTCCCCATATCTGTTCTTCTCTAAATTTTGTCTCCTTTTTTAATACTTAGCTACCTTGATGTTGTGTGAGTAAAAGCTTATGCAATTGATTGCAATATAGTAAGACTATACATCCATTTGTTATTGCTGTTAATTCAATGGATTAAATAAAGGCTCTGATGAATGTGATGAGGTTGCTTGGGTGTTAATAGGGATTTTTGAATGATAAATTCTGGTAAGAATTGCTGATGAAAATTCGTTGCAAGGCAACAAATTAGATCTAAGAATTTACTTGACTCTGAATTCCCAATGGATTAGGCACTGATCGAAAGTATTTCAGCCAAAAGAGAAGTATATTATAACTAGCTTTTTCAAAATACATCATAAAATCAATTTTCACTTATCTTTCCTGTAAGATTTTCAAAGTTGGCCAGCACTTGCCTGCATGGATTGTTTTAGCTTCATTTAGCCATTGTTGTTGGAAACATCTGCAGAGCTATAGAAGATTTCTTGGCCATATCTGTTCAAGGGATGTGTTTATCAGTTATTTACGTATATGTTTGAGGATTTAGAGATGAGAATCAAAATGAAACTAAGAATAATTCTCATACAATTATTCCATCTTTGAACCATCCCCGGGTGCACCCGCCCTGGTTTTTACAGAGTCAAAAGAGTAGAAAACCATCTAAGGTTTTGTTGGAGTTGGGCCCTAGTACTTTGCATATGCAAGTGATAATGAGAATTGGCTATTCTTTAGGTTGTGTATGTACTGATATCTAGGTACTAAGTCTTTTGTCGCCTAGTAGTTTTAGCACTGTTAACATCAAAATAAAACACCAACAGGTCATTTTTGGAAAACCTTATGGAAAAGGCTAGTAATTTATCTCTCTTTTAGCTTAGCATACCATCCTCAAACTGATGGTCAAATTGAGGTCATCAATAGGGTGCTTGGTAACTTGCTAAGGTTCTTGACAAAGGAGTATGGGTAGAATTGGGATCTTGTTATACCTTAGGATGAATATTATTACAATGATAGTGTCAAAAGGACCACATGAAGAAGTCATTTTGAGATTGTGTATGGAAAACACCATAGAGGAGTGTGTGACTGAGGCTGCATGGAGTTAAAAAGTGGTCAAGCTAAATATTTCACTCAAACTATTAAAGAAGTTCAAGAACAAGTGACAAAAACCATTTTTGAGTCTACTCATAAAGTCAAGGCCAAAATAGATGAGAGGAGGAAAGAAGTATAGTTTCAGATTGGGGACTATGTCATGGTTCATGTTAACAAAGAAAGGATGTAGCCGGGTATGGCCATTAAGCTCCAGATGAGAAGATTTGGTCCATGCAAGGTACAAGCTAAATATGGAGATAGTTACTACAAAGTGGAATTTCCATTAGACCTAGCCATCTCACTAGTATTTAATATTGTGGACTTGATTAGATTCAAAGGAGATATCAATCAGCAAGGTACAACTCCACCAAGGGTACTACAAGATATTGACACCAATTCAATGCCAAAGAAGAAGACATCCAAAGCAAACAAAGTCTTGGAATATAGAGTAAAGAAAGCTACAAGGCATTAATTCTACAAGGAGCATCAAATAAAATGGAAGGATCAACCTAAATTTGAAGCCACCTAGATTAAGGAAGGACAATTCAAAAAGTTTAGTATTGATCCAACTCTTCTTGACCCCAAAGTACCTTAGTTTGTGCTAGGGGGGAGTATGGTGGAGGAGCATGCTTCCAAGGGCTCTCACCATTACATTTTTATTATGTTGAACTTCTCATCAAAAGTATGTAAATACAATAAGAGCCTTAGCTCATGCTTTTGTGCCTAGGCATAGGTTAGCTCCCAAAGGTTCCTTTTTTGTTCTTGATGTGAATGGCACACTAACCTAAGGCATGATTTCATCCTGATGTCATTGATTTCCCATGTTTTTAGAATGTTGGAATAGGATTTTTTTTTCAATATGAGCACATTTTTTCCTTAGAAGAACCTACAATGAGGTTATTTGATTGTAAGGACAAAACTTGCTTGAGCAACAAAAAGTTCCTCAAAAGTTTTCATCTTCATATCTTTACATCATTGTAATCTTGGAGGTATTAGATGGTGGATTTGGTAGAGTTTTAGATCCCAAGAATGATTTGGGAAGACCTAGAAATGGTCTTAGTAATGTAGGAGGAAAAATTGCTCCGACAACAAAATGTTGCTCCAAAGTTGTTAGAAACTTTTCAAAGTTGCTAAGAAACTTTTTCTTTGCAAAATTATAACTTGTTAAATAGGTAAAATAAATCCCTATATCAAACCATACACTAATAAGAAGACTACTTAAGGCTTTAGGAACCTTAATCAAGGGTTGGTTGTTGTTTTTATACTACTACAATACATATATAGCAGATTGTGTGTTGAATTCCAATGATAGTCACTAGTTTTTGCCAAGTTTTGTAGTCAATAGTGAAGTTTTTGTGGATTTCGTTGATAGGATATTGTGTATAGTTCTTATTCTTCCTCTTTCTTTTCTTTAGATTAGGTTTTTGTTGAAATTTTGCAAGCATGTTAATTATTTCTTTCAAAGAGACTATCCTTTGCTAGTTTTGGAGCATTTTGTAATAATGAGATTATAGATCTTGTTTCCACTATGGGAATTCCATGGAATTTTGGATTCTAGGAATAGAGAACCTAATGTACATATACATGCAAGAAAGGGCCCATAAAATAAGTGCAAAAAATTGTTTGATAAAGCCCTAGGTAAGCTAGGTAGTGCCTAGCTAGGAGCAATCAATAGATAACTAACTCTCAAGAGCAATGGAGGCAATTTCATGACTTTACCTTTGGAGGGATTCAATAAGAGTGTTATTAGGTTCTATGTTATGAAGGAGAAGTTTTGAAAAGCTTAGGAAGGTGTTTAAAAAGTGGGGACAATAGGGAGCCGTCAAAACCCTAAAAAACCCTTATTTTTGGAATAAGTGTTGTATGACCTTTTGGTGGTTCAAGACCCCAAAAATTGTTTAGTGTTGGTCCTTCCTAGAAATTATTCTTATTACTAGATTTGATGAAACCTTAAGGGAAATTTGGAAAAGTCCTAGAAATCTGCAAGGAGGCCTGATTGGGGCTCCTCTACTAGCCTTATTTATGAAGGAAGTCTTCAATCATGTATCACCCCAAAATTGCCTTCACTTTGGTCATGTGGAATAGGTTGTAAAACCTCTATAAAACTCCTCACAATCCCTATTAGAACATGTATTGGTGTAAAACCCTAAATGAACCTTACAAGTCTTTAATAAGTTGGTATTAGAGAACAAACTTGCAATGCTGATGAGTTTATGTTCTTTACTTGGTGAGTAAGTTTGGGTAGGTCAAGGCATCCTTGAGAGTGAAAGAATCTTAGAGACCATTAGAGGTGTTAGAATAACACTTAGATATAATTGAGGATTAGGAGCATGGACTAGTTAGTCTATCCCAGGCTTACCTATTGGATTCATCCTATTTGAATTAACCACCTTTCTATTGAAGATCAAGTACTAGAGAGATGAAAATATGATTAGAGGTAAAGTTAAGAGTTGTGAAGTTAATATGAGTTAGAAGAAAACATTTAGAAACTATGGTTAAGTGTGGACATGATTTTAATGTCTCATGAAGTTATATGAAGAAAACAAGGTTATTGTCATTAGAAACAACTTTTATGGATTGCATAGTTGTACAATTAATGTAGAGATCATTTTGATGAGTTTTAAAGGATGTGAACAAGATTTAGAATACCATTAAATATTTTGAAGAGTTTAAGAATAGTCAAGAGAGAAGTGACATTAATTTCAAGGAAAATTGAAATACAAAGTTTTGACAACCCTAGTTACATGCTTAATAGGGTATTTTTGTATTTTATGAAAGAATTGTGTTGAGAATTGATTTGTGAAATAAACTATTGAAATTTAAATATTATTGATTCATAATTTTGAGAATGAAGAAATACCTAGGATGAAGATAATTCTCGTGAAAGCCATGCTAGATGACCATAGTGTGGAATTTTAAGAATGATTGAAAATATTATTCACCTAGAAGATGTAGGTAGATATATCGAAATTTAGTTTTAGCCAATAAAAGATAAACACATTTTTGGGGATTCATCCTTATATACAACCAAGAAATTAATTACAAACAAGGTTTTTAGCACCTAAAAGATAGTGATCTAGTAAAAAAAAAATTCTATTATGAGTTTGACAATGAAGAATGGACTAAAATAATGCTGAGCCAAATCAACAATAGAAATTTTTACTTGGGAGATAATTTAGTAGAGATTTAAGCACACCTAATTTATGAGGTTACTAGATTGTTCTATGAAGTTAACATATCCATCAATGAGAGAAATGTCAAGAAATTAGTTCTAGAAAAGACAAAGTCAGTATACAATGCTAGAGGAATAGTGATCCACAAAACCAAGAAGAATGATGTAAGGTTCTTGAGCAGAATCATAGAAACCAAGATATGTTATAGATCTATAGAAGATGATATGAAAATTGGTTTCATTCAAGAAGCCTACAATAATTGTGTGGAGAAAGAGAAAGTGAATCTAAGTGAGATTCTTAGAGTGTAATTAATAGATAATATAGAGAGGAAAAGGAATTCCCAGAATGGCCAATACAAATTCCAATCACTAATAACACATATATTTTTCCACTTGATTAAAATATTACCATTCATATTAGTTTCTAAATTGATGAACAGTGATAGATATACCATGGAAAAGATATTAGAAACACACAACCAAAACCTTATTGTAAAACTCACTGCAAGCACAAACCTTATTGTGAAAATAATTTAGAACGAATTAAGTAAAAGAGTCATAATTCCACCATTTATGATAGAAAAGTATAAAAATGAGATATGCTTCATGGTAGATACAAACCACACTTGTATTAAAACAAAAGAATGAAGAATGGTATATGTTGAACCTTTGGGGTATGAGATCACAATAGAGGAAGTAGAAGGATATGTCAAAAATATCCTTGACCAAGCCAAGGATGAAGATTTTGATAGAATTGGAACCTATGACGAATTTATGAAATTAGCTAGCAATACTCAATTGGATAAGGTAGTGAAGAAAAAGGTTGAATCAATAACTAAAAAGTCTATGCTATAAGCATGAATGAAAACTAAAGAGGCAAGTACAGTAAGGAAAACCATCATAGGTATGAAACATATTAAGAAACAAGGATTGATGTATGTAGCACCATTACTAGCTAAAAGACCAGATGAAGGAGTGGTAGTGGTTGCACTAGCTAGACTAGCACCAATTGCCTCATATAGAGCAATGTCTCAACAAAAAGCACCCATGACACTTATTGTCTCACAAACACAATTATCAAAAGGAAAAGAAGAAGTAAAGATAGTTGAAACTTAGAGGAAATTAGTCAAACTAGTTGAAGTGAAACAAGAACCACTAGATTCTCCTAAGAAGAAAAGGATGAAGGCTATGTCATCTAGACCTAGAAAAAGGTACAAGTAGATATTGAAAGTGTTGGAAATATAAGAGGAGTAACTAAGAGGGGAGGGATGAATTAGTTACTACAAAAAATACATCCTAGATCCCTTAGATGTCAGTATAAAATAAACTTCGAAAACTAAACTCTTCTGAAGCTTAGTAAACACACTGAAAAATGTTGTAACTTGGTAAATATTTAGATTTCTTGACAGACACTTAACATGAGAATATTAAGATGTTATTTTTGATTACTTATTACTTTAAATTAGTTTCAAGCACATAAAAGAAATAGCATGAACATATTTGACGCCAAGACTTAATGTGGAAACCTAATTTGGGAAAAACAACCAATGCCTGTGAGGAGCCAACCTTGTTAAAGGTTACAAAACACACTATTAGGTGTAACCTTGTTAGAGGATTTAATCACCTAGGAGTGGCCTTTAGAGGTCTTTAGAAAACTCAATAGAATTGACACCTTGTTAGATGATTTACAAATATCTATTAAGCTAACTCTGTAAAGAGATTTAGATTACTACTACAATGGTTAGAGAGTAACAATGACATGACCTAATTTGGATGCAACTAAATTTCTGATTATAGATCTCAATTCTAGTTTATACTTGATCCTTCTTGATCAAATATATATTTCCATCTTCTTAAGGATATTCTTCTTATCCTTCTAATTTGCTTCCTCTTAGCATCTTCAAATCTTTAATTACCTTCCATAAATTCTTACTTCTGACCCTCAACTTGACCTTTTATTTATATCTTTCATATTGTCAAGTTGGCTCAAAAACAACTTAGAATAATTAATATTCATCTTATTAGTTGGCTAGAACCAATAGATAGATCAATTAAACCCAATATGCAAAAACAAGAAAATCCTTAATTGCCTAACCCTACTTAATAGACACCAATTCAAAAATGATTTTCCTATGTTAACCAAGTGAACTTAGTCAACACTCCATATTTGCCAAGTTTTTTTGGTAACCAAGTGAGCTCAGTTAACACTCAACTTCTACAAACTTTTCTTTAACACTCGAGTGAACTTAGTAGACACTTCCTTCTAAACTAAACAAACTCTGGAATGCTCAGTAGCCATATAAAATTGTCTTTAATGCTTGAGTGAGCTTGGCATATACTAGCTGATAATGATATCATATTTTGTGTAACATTGAAGAGAATACACAATTAATCAATTATTTCAATAATCTCCCTCTTTGGCATTGATGGCAACACAACATGTCATAGTACAATGAAATTTTGGAGCAGCAGTAAAATGAGGAACATATCCTTAGTTTCATTCAGATTCTCATCCATGAAAACTCCCTCTATTAGTGTGAACTCTTCTATCTTTAGTTTCTCCCTCTATTAGAAAGCTTCTCTATACTAGAACTTTTGCCAAGTTCATTCTCTCTTATTGACATATCTCTACAAGATTTTTATTATAGATAAATTCTCCCTCTTTTCAACAAAATTTTTATATGAGATATGACAATAAACTTCTACCTCTTTGACATCTCATGCCAAAGATAATGTTCAGTTAATATCAATGTACCTCAAGTATCGATTCATTTGCAATATGCCCTTGTCAATATTGCACCAACTAATTGATCTTTAATAATTCTCTAGTTGATGCATCACTAAAATTTATTTTGTGAGCTTCAGATATGGGAATGACCCCTAGCTTAAATCTTGGATACATAAATTCATCCTTAGGTAATGTCTTGGTGAATATGTTTTCAATTTGTTCTTTTGTATTTATATATTCTAGTCTAACTTTTTTATCTTGCACCAATTCTCTCAAGAAATGATATTTTTTAGCAATGTACTTTGTTTTGGTATGCATCACTAGATTCTTTGATATATTGATTGCATTGGTGTTATCACAGTATATAACTACTGGATCTTTGATCTCTATCTTTATACCTATTAGCAATTGTTTGAACCAATTAGAACAATTGATTGTTTCTACCACATATTATGTCTCTACTATTGAGAGATACAATTTATTTTCTTTCTTGTCCAAGACACTAGTCTTTTACCAAGAAAAAATGTTCCACCACTAGTACTTTTTCTATCGTCAATACTTCCTACCCAGTCAGCATCTATGAATACTTTTAAGTCTAAATTGTCTCCTATTTTGTACCATAAACCATATTCTTTAGTACCTTTCAGATATCCCATGATTATTTTAATTTCCATCATGTGATTTTCTTTGGGAATTGTTGAGAATCTTTCCACCATACTGATTGCTAATGCAATATCAGCCCTTGTGTGTAATACATACTGGAATTTTCTAATCATTGATTTGTAAGTGGTCTGATCTACCTCTTTGGAATCATCATTTTTGGAAAGCTTATGTCTAGTAGACATAAGGGTTCCAACTAGTCTTGAATCTTCCATTAAAAATTTCTTTAGCATCTCCTTGATATATTTAGATTGAGAAATGTAAATACCATCTTTCAACTATTGAATCTATAATCCAACAAAGAATTTTATCTCACCAAACACAGACATATCAAATTCTTTATTCATTTCTTCTAAGAATGCCTTGCACAAGTCATCATTTTTTGTGAATAAAGTATCATCAACAAATACTTCTACCAACATAATCTTCTTATCTGGACCTTCTTTGATGTACAAACTACTGTTATCATTTGTTACTTGAAACTAATCTATATCAAGTAGTTAAGAAGTCTTTCATACCAAGCTATAGGAGCTTTCTTGAGACCATATAATGCTTGATGTAATTTGTAAACCATGTCCCTTTTTCTAGGATCTATAAAACCTTCAGGTTGTTTAACGTGGAATTCTTCATCTATAATTTCATTCAAGAATGTAGATTTTACATCCATTTGATTAACTTTAAATTCTCTATGAGTTGCATAAGCTAGTAAAGTTATAATACCTCTTAATCTTGCAATTGGAGAAAAATTTTCATCATAATCAATACCTTCTTCTTGAGAACATCCTTTACATACCAACCTTGCTTTATTTTTGGAAACTTTTCCATTTTTATTAAGCTTGTTTCTGAACACCCACTTTGTGCCAATTTTTGAAGTTGATGAAATCCAACTCCAGAGACACCCAAGATCATTTGCATGCAAATAACCTATCAAACAGAAGCCAAGGAAGGAAGAGTGTGGAGCAAGGGAATAAAACCCTAAACGGACATGAGAGAGAAAATATTGCAAACACAAGAAAATATGTATTTACAATGAGAATGTGTTGTGTAAATATAAAGAGAGAGCTCGAGTATAAAAAGCTCAAAGAATCTCCTAGAACAAGCTAGAAGATGCTAGGAGATAAGTGTGACAACTAAGCATACATCCACATGAGGTGGAAAATCCTCAAACAAGGTGAGAGGATAAGTATGACTTAGGAGAGAACAAACTCTCGTATTGTCAACAACTTATAACTAACTCTTAGACTACAACTAATAAATAAAATGAATTTACCTAAGTAAGCTTAAGTAACTAGAATAAATAATTAGTAAATTAATTATTTACTCTAACACCCCCCTTAAGTGCAACTAGGAAAATGCCTTAAGCTCACAAAACTAAGAAATGTAGAAATGGGTTTTGGCAATGAGGCCATGTTAGGTACCCATGTACAAAGATATGCAACCTCTAAAAATGGGGAAAGAGAGAAAACCACTTGAGAAAAACCCTCCCACAAAAAGAGGTAAACCTAGTGAAGAACTGAAGAAGCCTCCAACTAGGGAATGTCCCCTAAAACAAGAACAAGGAGTGATCATGAAGAGCATCACTGAAGCATGAAGAATACATAAAATCTACCATCAAAAAGAAAAATTCTAATCTAAAGAACCTCCATAGAAGAAGAAGGCACAAACCAAGCATGTCTATATAGTAGATGATCCATCTCACCGAAATGCATAGGTAGCCAGCCACTGCAATCACCTTGTATATAGGATCAACCATTGAATACATAGCTCACACTAATGAACCATCAAACCACAGATGCATTAGAAAAATAGCATAACCCCCCTTTAATGCAGACAGGGTGAGATGACAAGCAATTGAGAAGGTGGGCCAAAGTCTTCTATAGATGAACCAAGAATGACAAGAGAGGAAGAGGTACAGACACCTATAAAGACATGGTCACACTAACACTATATGGGGCTAATTTCATGGAAGGGATAGTCAATTGACAAAGGGAGAAGACCTAAAATAGCAAACAACTATCCCCCCCATGGTGCTTTATAAAAAGAGTGCAAGTACATTTGGCTCAAAACAACGTTCATGACCCCTAAAATGCAAAGTGACACTTTATCTTAGTGTGATACATAAAAGTGCTTACAAATGATAGCTACAATGATTAAAAAAGGAAAAACAAGCTACAACAAAATAAAGTATAGCCTAAAACAAAAGAAACCATGCCAGGAAAATGATCCTCAGACCTAAAACACCCAAGATATCCACCATAGAGAAAAAATGCTAAAAACATGATAGAAAGAGCATGAGAAAAAATCTAAGGAAAATGACACCATTTCTAAAAAGATGACAAAACTAGCTTTTCAAAAATATAACATTTTCAAAAAATTGACATCGGACGCAAAAGAAAAGCTTGTCAGAGCCAAAAATAAAACTTTAGAACTCAAGTAAAAAAGGGCAATAAAAATGCATCAAAACTTGAAAATACCTACACTAATGTCTCCATCTTGGAACTAGCTTTCTATGCTTCTTTTGAATCAGAAAAATACCTTCGTATGCTCAAGTTATGGCCAAAAAATTGCAAGTAGGTCCAAAACTGACCTTGGAGAGGTGCAAGGGCTATGATGTAGTGATGTCATGCTGACATCAACAAATCATGAACTTAAATTTGATAGCCTGCTAGTCATCAGTGCAAAAATATGCCATGTGGTAGGTATGACTGACATGGTAGGGGCCATGTGGCAAAGTGCCACATGACATCCATGCCACTTGTCATGCACATAATGTGCTGATCGGGCAATAAATTGCCATGCTGGCATTGATGAAGCTAACTAGCTATTAGAAGAGCTAATGCAGCCACAAAGCTATACATGTTGAAGTAGATAGTGGTAGGAACTAGCTATCAGAGCAGCAATGAAGCATAAAACACTAGCAGAGTAGAGGGTTATGGTGGCTCCACGGCAGAGAGACCCGATGGTGTCATAGGAAGGTTTGAACATAGGTGGAGGTGGAGGCAAGGGTGGTGTAGTCTCTTTATGGTTAGGTGTAAGTAGTTGCTAGGTGGCTTAATGGTGGTTGCCCAGCAGTGTGGCCTAATTTTAAAAAATTTTAAAATTATTTTAAATCTGTGACCGTACGATCCATATGGAGAAGCCCTCCAACAAAATTTTTTTTGTCTCTCGGAGCCTTGTCTCCAAAATTGATGAAATTCATATGGATTCTAGCTGAAAAATACCTTTTGAATCTAACAAAAACATCCGTTTGGGCTCAAAGTACTCCAAAAATTTGTTTTCCCCCTGATTTGAAGAAAAAATGCACAAACAAACTAGGGTTTGTGACTTCAAATCATGGTGATGTAGAGCCCTCTGTATTTATCTTCAAGAAATCTTAGTTCAACTCAAGGGATTCACAATAGGCTGGTACACCCTCAAGGAACAAAGAACATCTCAAAGATTACAATAAAGAACCCTGACATTATATACCAATAAAGACAACATCTTCACTCACATAATCAGATTGCTATGTCTGATTGCATTGTTTATAAATTCAGTTCTAAATATCTTCTTGAAAAACCATTTTGAGGAATTGTTCCAAACTAGGTATAGTAAAACATATTAAAATATTTTACCCATAAAATAAACTAATTACAAGTTATGGTCTTTCTATCAAGACCCATTTTCTCTGTCATAAACCAGAAACAAAACTGGTAACCCTTCCTAGGGCATCACATAACGTTCACAAAAAAAATTCAAATAAACCCAAACTAATTCCACATCATCCATTTGTGAGTCTAGTTTCCAAATTTTTAAGCCATTAATTTATCCAATACATAAATCAATGTATAAGCACAAATCTTTGCCTTCAACACCATTGAAGGCATTCAAAAATCAGTTTTCACTCAAATCTTCATAACTTTCACAAATATATATAAAAAAAACCCAAACAAAAAGGAAATGAAATTTAATTCATGTATCTTTCCAATGAATATTTTTAGAGGTCTTTATTTTCCAAAATATTCCTGTACCAAACGTTTCAATCTGACTGTAGTTGGGCATTCTCAAATCTGCAATTTACAAGCTTTTCCAAAACCTGCATAACTTCTTCATTTCTAAATGAAACAAATTCAAACCAAAGAAAAAAGAAATTTTATTCACTTCTCTATCCAAATATCCAAAATTTACATGGTTCTTAGGCTGTACATGGTCATACAAGATCTGGAACCAACACTAAAACTGAAAACCAATCAAAATAACAACTCAGAATATTACCAAATTTGTTTCAAAATGTATCTATTCCTTTCATTAATGCTTTGGTTCGACCTTACATCCATTTTTATAGATTTTTTAGTTGGTTATAACTTCCAAACCACCCTTTAAACCAACCCATTACATTCCTTTAACCCTTTTGCATTTTTGACAACATTTTATGCACTTTATGCATTTTTACATTACAACATTCATCCAAACCCAACCTAGACCAACATTATGACTCAAATGACTTTAGATGGATGCTAATAGATCCATTCACCAATTAAATAAATATTTTTACATTATTTATCATATTAAGACCTCCTTTGACAACTTATTACAAATGACTTCTCTAGCTTTTATATCTTTGTCTTCTTGAAATTTAGGTGCCTCTACACCATACTCCCAACCTTGAAAAGTTTTCAAGTCCCTTGGAAACATGGAATCAATAACCTGCAAGAAAAAATATTAGATCAAAATCCTCATCTTTTCCTTTGACTCTTCACCATCATCACTGGATCGATGCCTCCTCCACTTTCCTATCTCTTTCACTAATGACTCCCATCAATGGAGTTATGCTAGTTGCCTCTATGGTGCTTCTCATTCCTCAGTTCACTCCTCCATGCTGCCATCACAACCTCTTGTCCCTCACCTAGGAGTCCCATCATGCCTCTCTCCCCAGTCTATTGGCGACACACAAAGGACCATCCTCTCTGGCCCTAGATCATCTCCTATGATCCTTTGGTAGACCTCTCCTATCCACCCATTGTAGTTGAGTGAACCGGCACCATTCTGCAACCACAAACCTCAAAACAAGAATCCAAAATAACCCAACACTGCCTGGTGTAGATCATCTTCCATCTACATGCTCAGAATCTTCTGAGCTCTGATACCAATCTAATGCAGCTCTGATACCAATCTGAAGCAGAGCCCTCTGTATTTATCTTCAAGAAATCTTAGTTCAACTCAAGGGATTCACAATAGGCTGGTACACCCTCAAGGAACCAAGAACATCTCAAAGATTACAATAAAGAACACTGACATTATACACCAATAAAGACAACATCTTCACTCACACAATCAGATTGCTATGTCTGATTTCATTGTTTATAAATTCAGTTCTATATATCTTCTTGAAAAACCCTTTTGAGGAATTGTTCCAAACTAGGTATAGTAAAACATATGCAAAGATGGTACCCATAAAATAAAACAATTACAAGTTATGTTCTTTGTATCAAGACCCATTTTCTCTATCATAAACCAGAAACAAAACTAGTAACCCTTCCTAGGGCATCACATAACGTTCACAAAACAAATTCAAATAAACCCAAACCAATTCCACATCATCCATTTGTTAGTCTAGTTTCCAAATCTGTAAGCCATTAATTTATCCAATACATAAATCAATGTATAAGCTCAAATCTTTGCCTTCAACACCATTGAAGCCATTTAAAAACCAGTTTTCACTCAAATATTCATAACTTTCACAAATCTATATAAAAACAACCCAAACCAAAAGGAAATGAAATTTAATTCATGTATCTTTCCAATGAAAATTTTTAGAGGTCTTTATTTTCCAAATTATTCCTGTACCAAACGTTTCAATCTGACTGTAGTTGGGCATTCTCAAATCTGCAATTTACAAGCTTTGCCAAAATCTGCATAACTTCTTCATTTATAAATGAAACAAATCCAAACCAAATCCAAAAGAAATTTTATTCACTTCTCTATCCAAATATCCAAAATTTACATGGTTCCCAGGCTGTACATGGTCGTACAAGACCTGGAACCAACACTAAAACTAAAAACCAATCAAAATAACAACTCAGAATATTACCAAATTTATTTCAAAATGTATCTATTCCTTTCATTAATGATTTGGTTCAACCTTAAATCCATTTTTATAGATTTTTTAGTTGGTTATAACTTCCAAACCACCCTTTAAACCAACCCATTACATTCCTTTAACCCTTTTGCATTTTTGACAACATTTTATGCACTTTATGCATTTTTACATTACAACATTCATACAAACCCAACCTAGACCAACATTATGACTCAAATGACTTTAGATGGATGCTAATAGATCCATTCACCAATTAAATAAATATTTTTACATTATTTATCATATTAAGACCTCATTTGACAACTTATTACAAATGATTTCTCTAGCTTTTATATCTTTGTCTTCTTGAAATTTAGGTACCTCTGCACCACATGGCTTCAAAAAAATTTCAAATACCATGTTGGAGTTGATGAAATCCAACTCTAAAGATGCCCAAGATCACCTGCATGCAAATAACCTATCAAAGAGAAGCTAAGGAAGGAAGAGCATGGAGCAAGGGAATAAAACCTTAAATGGACATGAGAGAGAAAATATTGCAAACACAAGAAAATATGTATTTACAATGAGAATGTGTTGTGTAAATAAAAAGAGAGACCCTGAATATAAAGAGCTCAAGGAATCTCCTAGAACAAGCTAGAAGATGCTAGGAGATAAGTGTGACAACTAAGCATACATCCACATGAGGTGGAAAGTCCTCGAACAAGGTGAGAGGATAAGTATGACTTAAGTGAGAAAAACCTCTCATACTACCAACAACTTATAACTAACTCTTAAACTACAACTAATAAATAAAATGCATTTACCTTGGTAAGCTTAAGTAACTAGAATAAATAATTAGTAAATTAATTATTTACTCTAACACCAATTACATTTTTTTCCTTGGTTCTAGGAACAAGAGTCCAAGTTTTTTTCTTCTCTATCTATTTTGTTTCTTCATTTATTGCTTCAATCCAACTTTCACTATCCAACGCATCTTTACCAGTTCTAGGTTCCAATTCAGCAAGTAAACATGTACCTTTTTAATTTTCTTCTTGTCATTGTTCCATCCTATTTGTCTCCAATGATCTTGTAAAATGCATGATGCCTTCTCACATATCTTGCTAACACAATTTCTTTCAATTTACAATAAGTTTCACTAATTTCTTCATGAACTTTAGTATAAATATTGGGTCCCATTGTCTATGAATCAAGTCCATCAAACTTGGTTTCCTCCAACTCAGTAGTCCTTCAAAATGTGACTTAGTTTGCACTATCTAGAACTCGATAGCTATTGGAGATTTTGGAGACTCAAGAGGTAATCCTCCTTTCTCTTAGATAGGTTTGACAGGGTATTAGGTTCATAGAAAACAAATCTTTTTTAATCCTTTGGCTATTTATTGCTTTCTTCTTTTCTTTTTTCTACAAACTCATCAATTCTCACATGTGAAATTTCTATGATTTTATGAGTAGACAAATTCAAACACATGTTAACCAATTCTCACATGTGCTTGATAGACAGTAACTCAAAAATTATTTTCCTATGTTAACTAAGTGAATTCATTCAACACTCCATATTCACATAGTTTCCTTTGGTAGCCAAGTGAGCGTAGTTAACACTAGTTCCATCCAATATTCCTTTAGTAACTAAGTGAGCTTGGTTAGCACTCAACTTCTACAAAATTTCCCTTGATGCCTGAGTGAACTCAGTAGACACTACCTTCTAAACTAAACAAACTCTAGAATGCTCAGTAGCCACATAAAATTATCTTTAATGCCCCAGTGAGCTCAACATATATTGACTGATAATGATATGACATTTTGTGTAACATCAAAGATGATACACAATGAATCAATTGTTTCAACAAATAGTGTCAAAAAAGATTATGAGATAACATATTGAGTGCAAGGAGAAAATATAAAAGCAACCTAAAGTTGTAAACTTAGGAAGAAAGGAATGGAAGCCTAAGATTGAAATCATGAACAACACAATCATTAATGAAGGTAAATTTGTTTAGTTAAATAAATATTATCATTTTCCCACTAGAATTGGTAGATTATAGCTTGAGAATTATGTTATTATACACACGATACTATCTAATAAGAAGTTTGAGGACTTGAAAGATGAGATCCCAAAAGATCTCTATGAAAGATTAATCAATAGAAGCAAGAGGGTAGCTAATGAAGGCAAGCACATCATACAAATCATGAACATATGGATAGCCTGATGAAGAGTCTTCAACCTTACGTTAGAAATAAGACAAGAAAAATTTTGATAATGGGAGGAAATTATTATGATGCAAGAGCATCTTGCATCATGAAAAAGGGGTGTGATTACACTTAAATTTTAAAATGAAAAAATGTGGAGGAAAGAGAAAGTGAAAAAAATTTTAATTTTTTAAAAAATAGAAACAAAGGTGAAAAAGAGGAATTTCTATTTTCAAGGTGCATAGGTGGTGTAAATATAAAAAATAAATAAAATGGTTGTCATTCCATTTATTGAGGTGTGCAAGTGGAATTCTATAAGTTTCTGGATATTTTCTTAAATCATGCATTTAATATTTGTTGGGCCACATGGTGGTGCTTGGTTATATTTGGGTGGGAATTAAATATTTTTTGTAAGGTAGTTGCATTTATCTTTTATCCCACATTTATTATGTTTGTAATATCTTGGGTGGTAAATTTCTATTTAAGAAAGTCATATGAGTGTTTGTAATCAAGCTCCAAGGTGTGATCTCTTCTTAGTAGAAGCTTGGAGAGAAGGAGAAAGCATATGTGAGGCATTTTACAGCAAGATTGTGGTGGAATTGTGAGTTTGTGAGAAGAGTTAGTGGTTGTGGTTTAGAAACAATGAAATTTCTTGGTGGCTTGTGAGCACAAGTTAAGATCTTGGAGGTTTCTACAAGAGTGTTGATCTAGACTAGCTAGTGTTTGGGTTGGATCTTGAGGGATCTTACGCAACTATTATTGTAATTTCTATTAGATTTTTCTATAACCAAGAAGGCCTTACAGCCTACCACATTGAATGTAATCAGTTATTTTATGAATAAAGAGTAGTGATTTGGTATCAGATCATGCATTATTATTGTGTTTCTATTGTATGGTTATTTGCTGGGGGCTAGGAAATCTCCTTTGGGGATTCTCTTGCCTTGCACTGTATCATATTAGGAAGTAAATGAAGAGACAAAGAAATCTACAATTCAAATTATGGTTGATTTCAATAAGGAAGAAATAGCACCTCAAGTCACTATTGGAAATAACTCAATGCCAATTACTAGGACTAAAGTGACAATTGGTATAAATGAGGATCAATTTAAATACTATGGCCCAAATGTTGGCAATTTGACTAGCTACACCATCTTGGTAGAAAAGAATAAGAAAGAAGAGGATCTAAGGAAAATAAAAGGTAGAAAGAGGAAGAAAAGAAAATGAATAAAGAGAAGGAAGAGAAAAAAGAAAGAGGTAGAAAAGAGGATGTAGAGAAAGAAAAAGAAAGAAGATAGAAAATAAAATGGAAGAAGAAAGGGAGATAAAATAGGATGAGTTGAGAAAGAAGAAAGAATATGATGTGAATAAGAAGACAAGAAGAAATAGGAAGAGGAAAAGAAACAGTAGGAAGAAGAAGGAAGAAGAAGAAAAGAAAAAGAAAGAAGAAGAAGAAGAAGAAGAGAATAAAAGAAAGGAAGAGGAAGAGAAAAAAAGAGAAGAAAATAAGAAGGCCAATGTACCTATCTCATCTAGGAAACCCCTTACTCTTGCAGCCCTGACATGATTTGATGATGATGATTAGACAAAGATGATCTCATCTTTGAGAAGATAATTAACAAGAAAAAAATGTAAAAATCTTGTAGAGATCCCTAATGGACATGAAAAAGAAGCTGCAAAGAATTGTAGTTGTACAATTACCAAACCATGATTCCAAAGATAAAGAAAACTTTTTGATTCAAGCATCTGATGTTGAATTCACAAGTCTATTTTATGTGGTAGTAGTATAAACCCAAGCTAAACATGATGCATAGATATTTGATAACATTTGTCAAAACATCAAAAATGACTTAGGATCTCTTGATGCATGCATCGAGGAGCTAAGAGGATGTGAAAAATAAGGAAAGGAAATATATGCCAAATGTACAATGTCTAAATTTACGAAGGATAGTGAAGATGAGCTAAAACATAAGCATGATGAGATGTATAGATTGGTAAACCAGCTTAAATAGCCAAACAACAAGATTTAGGACATTGAGGCATAGATTGATAAGACTTATGATTAGACAAGTCTCTAGAGATGAATAGAGAAAAGAAAACAAAGAGGTTCTCTCTACTAAGAGAGTTCAAAATTTTTACACCTTTGTCATTGATTTCAAAAGGGGGAGTGATATAGGAAAATTGTATGATATATAAGGGGGAGTAATATAAGGTAAATGTATAAAATTATAATATAATGGGGAGTAATAAAATAGTTGCATGGTGTAAAAGGAGACATCATAGAAGATGGTTATAAATTTAATCATGCACAATTTTGAAGTTTTGTGAATTTTGTAAAGGCCAAGTTTTGTAAAGTTTTGATCAATATTTTCAAACTCAGCAAATTTCCCCATATATTGCCATCAATGTAAAAGAGGAAGATGATTGGCGATCTGGCTAAGTAGGAAAATTAAGAATAAAGTAAGATTTTTTATTTATGGAAATGTATACTCTGTATAAAGAAGAAATTGTATACATATGATGATTTCATAGTTAGACATTGAAAATTGTCTAAGTACAAGTTAGTTGTGTAGCAGACCAAATAGAGATTTAATCAGCATAGCTAATAGAGACATTATTGGAACATACATAGTTGGGTATGAATAGTATAGTGTTAGGATGATGTATGTAAGTGTGTAATTCAATATGGTCAGTACAAAAGAAAATATGATAGATATACTAGTTGCGGTAGTATATAGGTAGAACAAAACATAACAATATATGGGTAATTATGAGTTGGGGAATTATTGTGTTTACTCAATAATTACTTAATGAATTAGGGATGACATCATAGATGTTAAACCTAAGTGATAAAGAGTTAGTATTTTTATTTTTTCAATCATGTGAATGCTTGGAGGCTAACTAGAGAATTTTTGTAAATTGTAAAGGTATAAAGTAGGGATCACAATACATGAAGTTCATAGCAAGTTAAAATTAAAATGTGATTTTAAGTGATTTTTTTTATATAATATGTGAGCCATATGTGAGGTGAATTTGAATCTAAGATCAGAGGTATGCAAAGAGAAACAAAAGTTATATTAGATATTGAAGATAGATCAACAATAAGCAAGAGGTTTTTTTTATCAAGGAACTATATTGTATATTGCATTTTTTGGAAATGGACTCATCTTGCATACATTTTTTAATTGTACATAACAAATCGTAATAAGTTTGAGGCTTTTACATGTCCTAGTCCTCTATTAATGACCGATAAAGTATATGTATGCAATAGACTCCTGATAGGGTCAATATTCTTGACTAGATACTTTTTTTTAATGGATCATTTTGTGGGTTCCATCCCCGTCAAGGTTTTTCCTTGGTCATGGTTTACCTAGTTCACAAAAAATGGTGTTATGATTCTCTTTACGCATGGTTATTTTTACTATTCAAAATTTTAAGATTACTTTCTTATGCAAGTTACAAGGAAATTAATAATATCTAATTTGGGCTCAAGTTTGTAGAATACTAAATCACACCCCTCTAGTATTCCCTAATTCCGTCAACATGAGTTAGTTTAGGAGGGTTTATTTGAAAGGTAGATTAGCATTGGTTATCTTCTTATGCATATGATTTTTTTATGTTGAGTTTAGGTGATGGTTTTTTATTGGGCATATTTCTCAGATTAGGAATTCTTATTTCTTTATTTAGGAATGGCTATGACTTTGATCTTCTTGTGAGAGGCATACATCCATGATTTTCATAATATTGTACATTATGGTTTGGATGTTATTGTGGCTTCTTGGTTGGGGTTTTACAAAGGATATCATGCTTAGAATGTTTACATCTAGAGGTATGTGTAGAAAGACATGATACAGGTTATGATTTGCATAGTTTCTCTTTGGTCTTAGTTATATACCTAGATGTTTAGTTTCACTTACATTTGATTTAAAATTGTTTATAGCTTGTGACCACTAGTCTGTGTTCACATATGTCATGTGAGAGATGGCATTATTATTCCTTTTTCTCTTTTCTTTGTTGGTTTTCAAAAACTTGGCAAAGAATTGGAGACTTGTTATAAGAGTTGTTCTTGTAGGCTATCAGTTTATGTATGGTGGATGTCCTTGATACTTCTTGAATTCACTTCTTTGAGATTTTGTGAGTGGATTAGTTACAAATTTAATGTTACCTTTGTTAGAATGAATTTTGATGCTATGGGGGAGCATTGCAAAACAATAACTATGTTTTTCATTGATGACAACATAGTAATAAGTTTGTAAAGATTGACAGAGTAGTGGGCTATGATTTTTGTATTAAGGACAATATATCACTTATCTATTTATGTGTAGTATCTAGTGCATATTATAGTATGTCTTTGTTACAAGGGCGAGTACGCAAAACCTGAAATGACACTATACATAAGATATGATTCATCTATAGAGAATATATGGAAACAGATTATTAGGAAAGTAGTTTCTATTGTGTGATTGTTGTAGTCCATTACCAATATAGTGAAAGGTTGTGTAGTTAACTAGAGATAGTATAATGACCATTGATGAAATCAGAAGTGTGTATGTATGAAAGTCACACATGTGAAGGTTTGTTTATAACTATGAGCTGGCAGTATTAAATAAATGTGTATGCATTTAATTAACATGTTATAATTAAGTGGGAAGCTGACTCAAGGATTTGTTATTGAGCATGGTGTAAAGGAAAGGTTTTTTTCATGTTTAACAAATAGAGAGAAGAGAAGACTTGAAAATTACTAAGAATCAAAGTGATACAAAAGAAGAGTGACTTACCTATGCATGTAATTGACCTTAAGGGTTATTGTTACTGAGTACAAAGTTCCAAAATTGATTGCATGATCTAAAGGTGAAGGAGTTTGAGGTACTAGACAGAGGAAGAAGTAAAAGCTTGTTACACATCTATTATTTGAAAAGAAATAGTATTGATGTCAATTGGATAGAGGATTTGATCTAATCATAAAGCTATTTGTAAAGTAGGTTCAACTACCTTTCACAACTCCTAGGTTGGAATCTCCTAATAGGGATTCAAAGTCTCCTAATAGGGACTCATATGTACTGAATGTGATTAATTAGATTCTTAATAGGGTCTAGCCTTTCACAAGGAACATCTATATTAGTACATCATCTTGTGGTTTTTATCCCCACTAGAGTTTTCCCTTTGATCAAGGGTTTCCCTAGTCAACATATATGTTGTCACTATGTATATCTATCTTTCATGATTGATAATTAAATTTCTCACATAATTAATTTGGGTTTAATTTGATCTTGAATTTGATAATTACGTAACTTATTCACCCCTCCCCCTCCCCTCAATTATATTGTGAACATAAATTACTAATAATTGGTACCAGAGCATTAGGTCCTTGAAGAAAAGGTTTAAAAACCTAAGGAGATCTATGGTGAATATGTTTAGAAAGGAAAGTCTAAAATTTGATTGCACCAATTTTGATAGCTGGAAGGACAAGATAAAAACTCATCTTTTATGCATGGGTCTAGGATATTGGCTTGTAACCAAGGTATCTAAGGAGATTGCAGAAGAAGATGATCTTGAAAGTTATACCAAGGAGAAGAGAGAAGTATTCATGTCCAACATAAGGGCAAGAGAAGAAATATTGTTAGCTCTACTTGAAAGTTAGTACACTTAGGTAAAACAAATCAGAACATCTCATCAAATCTGGAAAACTTTAGAAGCTAACTATGAGGGCGATACATATGCAAAAATAATTAGATTGCAAAACTTGCATTGTGCATTTCAAGATGCTAAAATGATGGAAGATGAATCTGTTGAAGATGTATTGGTAGAATATTTGAGATTGTTATAGGAATGAGATCCTATGAAGGAACCAAATCCCATGACAAAGTAATATGGAGGATCTTGAAAATTCTAACACCACCTTTCAATAGAGTAACACAAATGATTTAGTTGATGATACCCTATGCTAAGAATTTCACTAAAGAAACATTGCTTGGTAAATTGGAAGCTACAGAATTTGATCTAAAACAATCTAGAGAACTAGCAAAAGTTGAGACTAAATTCAATGCATTAAGTGTTAAACATGGTCTAGCAAAGAATACTAGGGCACAAGAAGACATTGCCAGCAACAACAAAACCATTGAGGAAAAGATCACAGAAGGAGTAGCTCTTCTTGTGGAAAGAGAAAAAGATGACAAGAACGTTTTTAAGTGTTGGATATGCCATGAATATGGTCAATATTCATCTAAGTGTCCTAAAAGATAAAGGAAATATAAGGTAAGATTCAAACCTAGAAGACCTAGGAATTTCTTATATTCTAATGAAGAAGAAGAAGAATAAGAATCTGACAAAAGAAAAAGTGAGTATGAATTAGGATTCATAGCTATAAAGGAAGATGATCTTGACAAAGAGATTAGAGAGGAAAGTGCACTAATTTTGAAAGTTGAAAGAAAAAATTGGATTATTGATAGTGGTTGTTAACATAGTGATATGGGAAAATTTGTCAAATTTAAAAGCCATGATGGAGGGAATGTTAGAGTAGGGAATAATGTAGCTTTTCACATTATAGGAATTGGATCTATCACGATGGTAACACAAATACTAATGATGTTTTCTTTGTTGATGGAATAAATCATAACTTGTTAATTGTTGGAAAATTGATAGAAAAGGGTTACCAACAATAATTTGGTAACGACACATGCATCCAAGGATAAGGAAGGAAAAATTCTTGGTACTAGCACAAGAACTAGAGGTAAAGTATTTTAGTTAAACACCACTAAAATAACATGTTTAATAGCTGAAGTTGACAATACTTGGTTATTAGACAAAATATTTTCTCACATAAACTTTGATAACATTGTGATAATACACTTGCTGTGAGAGATTTACCTAAGATCACTAAGCCTACTAATATTATTTGTAACAAATTTATCTTGGCCAAGCAGAAGAAAGTTTCATTTCCTAGCAAGTAGTTTGGAACTATGTAGAAGCTAGAATTGGTCCATACAAAGTTAAGTTTTCCTTCAAGAACAAGAGGATTGTATAAAGAAAGGTATTTTATGATTTTTTGTTGATGATTTTACTAGAATGATGTGGATAGATTTTATTAAAAAAAACTAGAAGCATTTGAGAAATTCAAGATATTCAAGAACAAAGTAGAGAATGGATTAGGAGAAAAAATCAAGACCTTAAGATTGGATAGAGGAGGACAATTCATTTCTAAAGAATTAAATGTCTACTATGAAGACCATGGAATCAAGAGACAACTATCTTCACCACATTCACCTGAGCATAATGGGATTGTTGAAAGAAGAAATTGATCAATTGTTGAAGTAGGTAGAGGTATGCTATTTGAGAATGATGTATCAAAGATATTTTGGAGAGAAGTAGTCAACACAACAATATATACTCTAAACATAGTACAAATGAGGAAAGGTATGGAAAAAAACATGTTATGAATTATGGTTTGGATACTCACCATCAGTCAAATATTTTAGAATATTTGGTCACAAGTGTTACATCCAAAGAGATGATGACATCGATAAGTTTTATCCAAGGAGTGATGGAGGTATGTTTCTTGGCTATTCATTAAAAAGTAAAGCCTATAGATGTTTCAATTATAGAACAAAGAATATAGTAGAGTGTGGAAATGTGAGAGTAGATGAAAAGTTTGGTACCAATGAAAAGATGATGGATTATAACTCTAATGAAGATAACTCTAAAATTAAAAATAGATGTGATGAATTGTTTCTCAAGACTAATAATGATCTGCAGAATAATGTACAAACTGAAAAAATAAGAGAAGAACAGAGCACGATACTTGAAATCAGAGTTGAAGCAACAACTCTTACCCCAAATAAGAATATGTTAATAAATCATCTTGCTAATCATATAATAGGAAGTAAAGAGAAAGGAGTAATGTCAAGAAGTAGAATCAATCAAGAACTATGTCTAATATCTCAAGTAGAACTGAAGAGCATAGATGAAGTAATCAAGAATGATTGTTGGATGAAGGCACTAAAGGAAGAACTTGAAAAGATAATAAAGAATGATACATGGGAAGTAATATCTAGATCTAAGGACAAGAATTTGATTGGCACATAGTGGGTATCTAGAAACAAAATGAATGAACAAGGAGAATTAATAAGAAACAAAGCAAGAATAGTATGCAAAGGGTACTCTTAGCAAGAAGGAATAGACTATGAGGAAACATATGCACCTATAGCAAGAATGGAAGTAGTTAGAATGTTTTTGGCATATGTAGCAAACAAAAACTTTGAAGTATATTAGATGGATGTCAAGTCAACATTATTGAATGGAGAACTTGAAGAAGAATTTTAAATTGAGTAGCCAATGTATATGTGAAAATGTGGCCTATGCTAACACACATACTTCAACATGGTCCTTATTTGTGGATTCATCTTGGAATGAACATTGGATTGTTCATTTGAAAATCAGCCAGCAAGGTGACTTGTTACCTTCTATCTAAAGGGAATTGCTTGTTAGTTATCCTCAGATTTGAGGTGTTAAGCAACCAAACCCTCTACGAATGAAGGATTTAAAATAAAATGCAACTAATCTATATGAGAATGCAGATTAATCTAAAATGGAGTATGCACATTTAATGTTAGGAACCTGTGTGTTCCTTCTGTTTATTTTGTTAGAGTAGTGTTGTTGGACGCATATGCTTTGTAAGTCGTCCCGTGAGTATATTTTATTATCCCACATGCATAGGTAGTATTACTTTTCTAGATCGTACCCAGTATATAAGAATAGGTTGAGGCCCTTGATGGACAGGGACGAATTTATTGTATTGAGCTTGCTCAAAGGAGGTTACCCCCTCGAAGTGGCCTGCGATCAGTAGATTCATTCTGAGTTCTGCTATCACTTTGTATTCTGTTATTTCGAGCATTCGCACAATATTGCTATAAGGAGCTTCTTCACATCTGGTATCAGAGCACTCTCTTGGGCTCGCTGGGTGGAAATTACATCAAATTTTTTTTCTGTCGTGGCCTTCAGGTTCCTCTCACTTCTAATATCTCTTGTTATTGCAATAACTCTTTTTAGTTGTTCTGTCTGTGAGTGAATTTTTCTAAGTCGACTGTTCAAAAAAAAAAAAAACCAAAAAAAAAAAAAAAGAGTAAAAATTTTTCTGTTTTTTAGTTGCAGCTTCCTTGTTTTCTTTCTGTTTCTGCTCATACTTCCGCAGAACGTCTGCAATATCATTTCGCATACTTCCTTCCTTGGCGACCCAACCCCAAATTTTACATATCAAAGCCCTAAATCCCTCATTTATCTAATTTTAGGGTTTGCCCTATCTTTTTCACCTCTCATCCAATCGCCACCAAACTGAGCCACAAGATTCAATTCCTCATTTTGCTCCCTTATCCCTCTGGGACTGTTCGCCTCATTTCGCCTCCCTACCCTTGAAACCCTCATTTTTCTTTTTCCCTTGTCCCGAGATAGTCTCCTACCACCCGTCGAACACCCATTTCCTATATGAGTTTTACCCAAATCCAAGTTTGCCGTAACTAAAAAAGTTTTTGTTTCTCATCTTCTACCCATTCCAAAAAAAAAAAAAAAAAAAAAAAAAAAAAAGAAAAAAACCTTGTTTTATGGTTGTTACGCGTACAGGAGCAAAAATCATGGAAGAGGAAATTGCATCCCTCAAAACCAAACTTCAAGATCTGGATGACAAAATTCTGGGTCTTAACTTTCAGCAGTCAGCCATGAGCCGAAACCATTCAGGAGATACTGGGTCCTCTTCTGGAAATTTCCGTGGACCAAAGCTTGATTTTCCACGCTTCGATGGTTCTGATCCGACTGGATGGATCTATAGGGCAGAGCAGTATTTCAACTTGCATAATACTTTGGATAACCACAAAGTCTCCCTTGCATCTTTTCATTTGGAACATGAAGCTCTTCAATGGTTCCGTTGGTACATCAAGGCTAATGTAGGCCCAATGTGGAGAGAATTGTGCACCCTCATTTTGGAGCGCTTTGGCCCTAGTTCCTTTGATGATTTCACAGGAGCACTCACTAAACTGCGTCAAACAGGCACTGTAAGAGAATACCAGACAGAGTTTGAAAAATTAGCTAATTACACAGAGGGCTTGTCTGATGAATTCTTCCGTAGTTGTTTTGTCAGTGGTCTGAAGGATGCACTTCGCTCAGAAGTCAAAATGTTTCGACCTACTACAATGATGGAAGCCCTTGGGTTGGCTAAGTTAGCGGAAGACAAGATTAGTGCTCTACAACGCTCCAGATCTACTTTTGTTCCATTCAAAAATACAGGTTCTCACAACCCTCCAGTCATACCAGCTCCCAGAACTACTCCGATCAAGCACTTGTCTAAAATAGAGATGCGAGTCAGGCGAGACAAAGGGCTTTGTTATAATTGTGATGAGAAATGGTCTCGGGGCCATAGATGTGTTCAGCAAAAGCTCTATCTCTTGGATGTGGATTCTCCACCGGAACGGGAAGAATATGTAGATGCTCAGGAAACAGTGGATGATGAGGTTGAGCCTCACCAGCCTGAACCTCCTTCACCAGAAGCTCCACCAGAGATATCTGTCCATGCCTTGGCAGGAGTCACTACTCCACAAACCATGCGGGTCCAGGGTTTCTTCAAGAAGATCCCTCTTACTATACTCATTGATTCTGGTAGCACTCATAACTTCATTGATCCACGAATAGCCAAACAGGCTGATTGCTTTATCCATCCCTGCTCTAGCTTTGAAGTCATGATTGCCAATGGGGGCACTTTACCTTGTAAAGGGAAATGTCGCAATGTGCGTCTCTCTATTGGAGATTATAACATGCGCTCTGACATGTTTGCCTTACCCTTAGGTGGCTGTGATGTGGTTTTGGGTGCCCAATGGTTATGCACTCTTGGCCCCATTCTCTGGGATTTTGCTGAACTTTGGATGCAGTTTTCAGCCGAGGGGCACCAACACACTTTGAAAGGCTTACAACCAGGGTCTCTCAGCATCATCAGTTCACACCGTATGGAAAAACTTCTTAAGAAGAATTCACATGGTGTCATCGCTCAGCTCCATTCCATTCAGATGCAGCCATCAGCAGTCTCTAGCACTCCTGCCGATCTCCAACACATTTTGGACAAGTATTCTGGTATATTTGCTGAACCTGTGGGATTACCTCCTTCTCGTCCAGAGGACCACCATATTCAGCTCCTTCCTGGCAGTGTTCTGCCCAACATCAGGCCCTACCGCTACCCATTTCATCAGAAGACCGAAATCGAGATACTTGTCCGTGACTTACTGAAGCAAGGTATTATTCACCCTAGTACCAGTTCCTTTTCTTCTCCAGTTCTGCTTGTTCGCAAAAAAGATGGGTCATGGTGACTCTGCATTGATTTCCGAGCACTTAATCATCTCACTATAAAAGACAAGTTTCCCATTCCAGTTGTTGATGAACTTCATGGGGCTCATTTTTTCTCCAAGTTAGATCTTCGTTCTGGGTATCATCAAATTCGGGTTAATGAGGAGGATATACCTAAAACTGCCTTTCGCACACATGATGGTCACTATGAATTTTTAGTCATGCCCTTTGGCCTCACGAATGCTCCTTCAACATTTCAGGCAGTGATGAATAACATATTTCGACCATACCTCCGAAAATTCATTCTGGTCTTCTTTGATGATATCCTCATATATAGCAAAACTTGGGCTGAGCATCTCCATCATCTGGAGCTTGTCTTGCAACTTCTCTCTGATCATCAACTCTGTGCAAAACTATCTAAATGTGTGTTTGGCCAGGAGGAAGTGGAGTATCTCGGGCATATTGTTGCACACCATGGAGTGCGGGTGGATCCTACAAAAATAGATGCCATGAAAACTTGGCCGCATCCTAAAACTCTCAAGAGCCTTCGGGGTTTTTTGGGGTTGACTGGCTACTACCGCAAGTTTGTCAAAGATTACGGGAAAATTGTAGCACCATTGACAGCTCTGTTAAAAAAGGATGCCTTCTCCTGGACCCCTGTTGCTGAGACTGCATTTGAACAACTAAAATAGGCTATGTGCAGTACACCTGTTCTCGCGATGCCAGATTTTTCCAAACCCTTCACTATTGAGAGTGATGCTTGCGGCAATGGATTGGGTGCTGTTCTCCTGCAAGATGACCATCCTATTGCGTTCACTAGCAAAGCCCTCTCAAGTAAGAATCTAGCCCTCTCTACTTATGAAAAAGAAATGATGGCTATTTTTCATGCTGTACAGAAGTGGCGGCCATACCTCTTAGGGAGTCATTTTTGCATCAGAACCGATCACCAAAGTCTGAAATACTTCCTGGAACAACGGGTATCCTCTCCTACACAACAGAAATGGGTCAGCAAACTCATGGGGTATGATTATGAGATCACCTACAAGAAGGGTAAGGAGAATGTTGTGGCAGATGCTCTTTCTCACACATTTGATAATCAAGCTTCCCTTTCCGCTATTTCTATGCCCATTCCCAATTGGTTAGCGTCTGTTCAGCAGGGCTATGACAGTGACTCTTCTTTATCTCAAATCATTCACCAGCTAGCCAATAATCCTTCTGCTATACCACATTACTCTTGGGATGGTGCTTCTCTTCGATACAAGGGTCGGCTAGTGCTTCCTCAGAACCCAGCTCTACATCAGGCTATTTTTTATGAACTCTATGCTTCTCCTTCAGCAGGGCACTCAGGCTTCCTCAAAACTTATGAGCGAGCAAGGAGAAACTTCTTTTGGAAAGGGATGAAACAGACGATTCAACAGATGGTGGCTAAATGTGATACTTGCCAACGCCACAAGGGTGAAACGACCCTCCTTCCTAGCTTGCTCGAACCATTGCCCATCCCTACACGGATTTGGACTGATATTTCTATGGATTTCATTGAAGGGCTTCCTAAATCTGGTGGCAAGACAGTGATCTTGGTTGTGGTTGATCGTCTCTCGAAATATAGTCATTTTTGTGCCCTCAGCCACCCCTATACTGCCTCCTCTGTTGCACAAATCTTCATGGACCAGATATTTCATCTTCATGGACTCCCTTCTTCCATTGTCTCTGATCGTGATGCAACTTTTACCAGTCATTTTTGGACTGAACTGTTTCAGAAAACTGGCACCAAACTGAAGATGAGTTCGGGCTATCACCCACAAACTAATGGTCAAACTGAAATTGTCAATAAATGCTTGGAAACTTATCTTTGTTGCTTCACTTCCGAACAGCAACATCAGTGGGCCAAGTGGCTCCCTTTAGCTGAATGGTGGTACAATACCTCTTACCACACTGCCTCTAAAATGACTCCATATGAAGCAGTCTATGGTCAAGCACCTCCAGTGCTCCTTCCCTACACTCCCAACAGCTCACCAGTCCAGGCAGTTGACATAGTTCTCCGCAGCAGGGATCAGATTCTTCGTACCTTACAGGATAATCTTCACATGGCCCGTAATCGGATGAAACAGCAAGCAGATCAACACCGTTCTGAGCGCTCATTTCAAGTTGGGGATATGGTTTTTCTTCGTCTACAGCCATACAAACAATCCTCCCTAAAGCTGAAAGGGCATCATAAGCTGGCCCCAAAATTTTATGGGCCTTATAAGGTTCTGCAGAAGATTGGTTCAGTTGCTTATAAACTGGAACTTCCTCCTTCTTCCCGCATTCATCCAGTCTTTCATGTTTCTTGTCTAAAGAAAGTTCTGGGTACCACTGTCAGAGCACAAACTACTCTCCCTGAAATGGATACGGAAGGATCCATTATCCTGGAGCCGGTGGCAATCATTGACTAGCACACTTGCCAGCTTCGCTCTCGCTCCATCTCTGAGGTCTTGATTCAGTGGCATGGCATGCAACCAGAGGATGCTACCTGGGAACCCCTTCTTCAGATTCAACAACAATTTCCACACCTTAAGCTTTGAGGACAAAGCTTTTTTCTAAGGGAGAGGGGATGTTAGGAACCTATGTGTTCCTTCTGTTTATTTTGTTAGAGTAGTGTTGTTGGACGCATATGCTTTGTAAGTCATCCCGTGAGTATATTTTATTATCCCACATGCATAGGTAGTATTACTTTTCTAGATCGTACCCAGTATATAAGAATAGGTTGAGGCCCTTGATGGACAGGGACGAATTTATTGTATTGAGCTTGCTCAAAGGAGGTTACCCCCTCGAAGTGGCCTGCGATCAGTAGATTCATTCTGAGTTCTGCTATCACTTTGTATTCTGTTATTTTGAGCATTCACACGATATTGCTATAAGGAGGTTCTTCACATTTAATCTAAGAACATGTAAAAGAAAATTATGCTAAAATGTATGCATATTATGCTAAATGAGATTAAACTAGAAAATGACTATCTTATGAAAGTAATGAGCTCAAATGAATGCACAATCTAGCTGCAATTTGATGCAATTCTCATTCAACTCCTTCAAAATGAAGAGATGAAGGTATCTTAAATAGACTTTCCTGGAATCCATCAACGGTTGAGATTGATTTCAATCAACGGTCAAGATTGAAGATGAAGTTCAGTCATAAAAGAAGATTTCCAAATTAAAGGGAGTTAACTAACTAAGATATGAGTGTAAGAGTTAGTCAGCTCAAATAGACTTTAGTGTAAAAGAAAATGATCTGGGTCACTTCTAATTTGATCAACAGGGAACTAGGAATTTCTTTTTTTTGAACTGAAGAGAGATTTTGGTGAGATATTTAATTTAATAAAATGAGATATACTCTCATAATTACCTTTTCTATTTAATTAAATAATTCTATTTAATTAATTAGAGATACTTTTCTTATTTAATTAAATAACTTCATTTAATTAATTAGGAATGGCTTCCCATTTAATTAAATAATTTCATGTAATTAATTAAAATAGGCACATTTATTAAATTAAATAAATTTAATTCCATAGTGCATTAGCCTTAGGATATAATTTAATTTAATTAAAGTATAAATACTTAGTTATTAAATTAAATATGAATCAATTTAATGTGACTAATATGAGTAAATACTATAAGAATTAAATAATAAGCATGATGAATGCATATTAGGGTTTTCTACATCTGATAATTAAGTCAAGTAGTGAGTAGCTGAATAAGAATTTGCCTAATAGAATAGGACTTTAAGATTGGTCAGAAATAGACCAAAATTAGTATCATGGCAATGAGCCAATTTTGGAGTATTACATTTTGCCCGTCTTTGAATGAATGTGCGAACATCATGTTCAATTCAAAGAAAATCAAAAAGCATGATGCGAAAATGAGATTGGTTCCAAATTTGATGACACAAAGACCAATTGATAAGCTTTTAAGGACTATCTCTAGAATAGAGCTTAATCCCAAAGAATCCAAGTAGAGCACCTAGATACCTAAGATTGGTAGCATTTAGAAGATTATCTCCAGAATGGAGTTTAATCTTCAAGGATCCAGATAAAAGATCTAGATACCTAAGATTGGTTGCATTTAGAAGATTATCTCCAGAACGGAGTTTAATCTTCAAGGATCTAGATAGAAAACCTAGATACCTAAGATTGAAAGCATTTTAGAAGACTATCTCTAGAACGGAGCTTAACCTTCAAGGATCTAGATAGAACACCTAGATATCTATAATTGATAAAAGATAATAAGGTCCAATCATGAGTTGTAGAATCATCCCCAAAATGAGGCCTGATCCTCAAGAGTTAGGGTTTAGACTATCCCAATACTTGTCCATCAAACTCTAAGAAGAGTTGTTATAAGGTTGATCAATTGATGAAAAGATAAGATAGATGGCAAAGATACTAGATAGAAAGGAACAACATGCCCCAAGTGATGAGATGCCCCAAGTGACGAGGACATGAGATGGGAATGAGATGCCCCAAGCAATAAGTATTCAATAATATAATCATCCTGCCCCCTTGGGAGTGAAATTGAAAGATGACACACTAGAAATATGATTTGAAGTAGTATATCATGAGATATAGAATAAATCCTAGATTCAACAGAATATAGAAGAGATCAAAATGATCGAAAGAATATTCAAAGTTGATTTGAAATGATTGCAAAGTCTCGAAGACCAATTTTGACCAAAAGTTGACCTAATTTAGCCACAATTGACTTGAGTTAACTATTTCCAAAATGGATTTTGAAAATATGGAGAATGTAGAGTTGAAAGGATTCCAAGAATCACAAAGTATCAGAAAGATTTGGGCTGCACAAGTGTTTGATCACGTCGGTCCTCAAAATTTTAAAAAGCATTTTTGAGGCATTTAGGTGTGTCAAATTTTGAATTCGATCCTGAAAATGAATCCAAAATGGTCCAATTAGCTAGGGGGTGATTTTTGCACAAATCTGAGCACTTTGAAAAATTTGGTCAACAGCTATATAAGAGCCCAAGGGGTCATTTTCAATTCATTTGTGCTTTTTGTCTTCTATTGATTTGAGCTCTGAGAGAGACATGGTAGTTAGTGTGAGAAATCATCAATTTGAGTGCTCTAGATGTCACAACCACCCAACAGACTTCGGACCACCAGTGAGTCATCAATTCCCTTCCTTCGTACACACACACACACTTCATCCAAAAATCAATCGATAACCTGACCTATTGCCTTCTATCTAAAAGGAATTACTTGTTAGTTATCCTCATATTTGAGGTGTTAAGCAACCAGACCCTCTACGAATGAAGGATTTAAAAGAAAATGCAACTAATCTATATGAGAATGTAGATTAATCTAAAATGGAGTATGCACGTTTAATCTAAGAACATGTAAAAGAAGATTATGCTAAAATGTATGCATATTATGCTAAATGAGATTAAACTAGAAAATGAATATCTTATGAAAGTAATGAGCTCAAATGAATGCACAATCCAACATCAATTTGATGCAAATTCTCATTCAACCTCCCTCAAAATGAAGAGATGAAGGTCTCTTAAATAGAATTTCTTGGAATCCATCAACAGTCGAGATTGATTTCAATCAATAGTTAGGATTGAAGATGAAGTTCAATCATAAAAGAAGATTCCCAATTTAAAAGGAGTTAACTAACTTAGATCTGAGTGTAAGAGTTAGTCAACTTAGATAGACTTTAGTGTAAAAGCAAATGATCTGGGTCACTTCTAATTTGATCAACAGTGAACTGAGAATTTCTTTTTTTTTGAACTAAAGAGAGATTTTGATGAGATATTTAATTTAATAAAATGATATATGCTCTCATAATTACCTTTTATATTTAATTAAATAATTCTATTTCATTAATTAGAGACACTTTTCTTATTTAATTAAATAACATCATTTAATTAATTAGGAATGGCTTTCCATTTTAAATAACTTTGTTTAATTAATTAGAAATAAGTTTTCCATTTAATTAAATAATTTCATTTAATTAATTAAAATAGGCACATTGATTAAATTAAATAAATTTAATTCCATATTACATTAGCCTTAGGATATAATTTAATTAAATTAAAGTATAAATACTTAGTAATTAAATTAAATATTAATCAATAGGTTTAATGTGATTAATATGAGTAAATACTGTAGGAATTAAATAATAAGCATGATGAATGCAGATTAGGGTTTTTTGCATCTCACAATTAAGTCAAGTAGTGAGTAGCCGAATAAGAATTTGCCTAATGGAATAGGACTTTAGGATTGGTTAGAAATAGACCCGAATTGGTATCATGGCAATGAGCCAATTTTGGTGTATTACATTTTGCCCCTCTTTGAATGAATGTGCAAGTAACATGTTCAATTCAAAGAAAATTAGAAAGCATGATGCGAAGATCAGATTGGTTCCAAAGTTGATGACACAAAGACCAATTGATAAGCTTTTAAGGACTATCTCTAGAACAAAGCTTAATCCCAAGGAATCCAAGTAGAGCACCTAGATACCTAAGATTGGTAGCATTTAGAAGATTATCTCTAGAATGGAGTTTAATCTTCAAGGATCTAGATAAAAAACCTAGATACCTAAAATTTGTAGCATTTAGAAGATTATCTCTAGAATGGAGTTTAATCTTCAAGGATCCAGATTGAAAACCTAGATACCTAAGATTGAAAGCATTTTAGAAGACTATCTCCAGAACGAAACTTAACCTTCAAGGATTTAGATAGAACACCTAGATATCTGTAATTGATAAAAGATAACAAGGTCCAATCATGAGTGGTAGAATCATCCCCAGAATGAGGCTTGATCCTTAGGAGTCAAGGTTTAGACTATCCCAATACCTGTCCATCAATCTCTGAGAAGAGTTGTTATAAGGTTGATCAATTGATGAAAAGATAAGATAGATGGCAAAGATACCAGATAGAAGGGAACAAGATGCCCCAAGTGATGAGATTCTTCATGTAGGATGATTCATTTCTCGTGCGAAATTATCTTCTCTCATGCATACAGCTCTTTTTTTGCATGATGATGTGATTCTTCATGCGAAATTAGGAGAACTTCGTGTGAGATTTCATAAATTTTGTGTGAAATCCCATGACAGTCATGTTTAAAAATTTGATTTTCGCACTCAAAAATTGCATTTTAATTTATTTTGATGCATCCTTTCAACTTGATACTGATTGTTTCTCTTATTATTTATTGTTATGCATGCATGAGGTTTTTGGTGACATCACATTCAAATCGCATTACCCACCATACGGGGAGTTATTGTGGAGTCTTAATGATGCAGATCAAGCACACATTGCTCGATTGGGTTTCTCTTCTTTATGTCAAATTCTGGCCATGATGGTGAATCACGGCCTTCTCACTACATTGGTTGAGCATTTTCATTTAGAGACAAACACATTACATTTGTAGATGGGTGAGATGACTATCACACTAGAGGATATATGGAGGATTTTTTGGATTCCTTTCCATGGCACTCGGGTTGTCTATGATACAGTGCCCCAAGTAGGGACAGAGGCACTATCTATTGTATTTGGGTGAGAGCTACCGAGGGGTAGGGCCATCAGTTGGGATGAGCTTATGCACACTTATGGACCAACACACAGGCTAGCAGCTGTGCTGGCTATATTTTTGAGCTATTTCCTATGTCCTAATAGAGGACAGCATGGTTTGGAGTACAGGTGGGGAGTCATACTCCATAGGATGTTAGAAGCACCTGAGATCTTTGGGTGGGGTCAATGCATGCTGGCTCACCTTTTCCATGAGATGCACGAGGTCATCTTCCACAAGAAGAAGACCATGGCAGTCGGAGTATATATTTTGCAAATCTGGGCCTGGGAGCATCTTCCTGTATGTAGACCAATTATTGAGGATGCTAGAGAGCCATGGAGCCCTATATATGTAGATATCGAGGGCACATTACCTAGGCCCACCTGGGTAAGACAAAGTAGTGGAGGATACATCTTGATGACATAGTGTCTATTGTATGGTGACCTTGGTGAGAGACAAAGGACTGGGATGATGCTCCTAGAGAGTTACCATGGATGTTCAATTCTTGACCTCTAGCGGGCAGGACGACATCTTTTATTAAGAGATTTTGATATCACGAGTGTGGCAGAAATATGGTTGACTACAGGATATTTTTGTTGAGTACTGCACCTATCCTAGGTTGCAAAAGGACATTGAGTGGGGATGGTTAGCATAGATGGATCTAGGGTGATCCATGATAGACATTCATAGCTTATCTACAGTTTAGTGGTACTACTTGCTAGAGGTAGTAGATGTAGGGATGACACCTGCATATCAGGCATTTTTTATTAGCCATCCATTCCCACATTTTACAGATCCAGTGGGGATGGCAAGGCAGGAAGAGAGTCAGGTGCCCCAGTAGTAGCAGGCATAGCCACAGTAGCATTCACAGGTCTGGCACCAGGTACAGTAGATGTAGATTCCCCCACGTTAGATGGGATTAGACCCAGGTGCCAGAGGTAGTGGGACTAGACAGAGTTGGTGCCACAAGCAGAGGACAAAGGAGGAGGCCCCTCAGCAAGAGGTTCCATAGCAGAAGATGCCACCACAGCTGCAAGCACCACCATAGCAATAGGCACCACTATAGTGGTAGGTACCTGAGATGCTTGATGAGGACATGCTAGATCACCCTATAGCTGGGGTGCAGGATGTGGTATGGCAGTACCGAGAGCAGATCTATCAGGCCTCTCGACAGTTGTGGGACCTACAGATTGTAGTGGCAGTCTAGGATGTGCAACTCGTGAGTGACAGTGGGATACAAATCTTTGGAGAGAGTATGCCAAGACTGCAGAGCAGCGATTGGAGCTAGCACAGGATGAGATCTAGTTTCAGTCAGCTTGGGTAGCGTATTACTATGTTGTGTATACCAACACGGTGCTAGATGAGACACTCTAGGTGCAATGCTTTTCTCAGTATGTGCGAGCGTTTGGGGGTGCATGACCTCCTGCCAGACCAGATATGCCACCACCGCCTCTGCCACCTTCTACTCCTACTCCTCTTGGAGGTGAGGGTGCGGGACAGAGTTAGCCACTCTATGCCTGATCTCTGATTTTGATCTCTAGCTATGTATTAATTGGTGTGCTAGCACCACATGTATCATTTTTGATTGATTGCACTAGAGTAGCGCCCATTTTTATACTGACCCATTCTTTTTTTATATATATATATATATATACGAGATCTTGAGCTGAGTATTCCTGTGTATATGTCATTGTCTATTTTTGCTTTACTTTAATGTTCATGAAATGTATGATGTACTTGGATAGAATGCATATTTATGGATTGACATCTCACGTAGTGTTGCATGTTTTTGCTTGATAGTGACAAGGGTTCCATTGAGGAGCATGAATCAACAAACCAAATGCTTGTGTAGCCATGGAGGAATCTGATACATGTGGAGATGCCCCCAAATCCTTCATTACAAAGGGTAAGAATAGAATGACCATCAAATTGTGTGCTTATGCAAATGAAGTATGTAATACAAGACTATGTTAAATGCAACCCTAGGTCTGGTTACCAAGCCTCAATATTTAATCATCACCAGATGTAGAACAAAGCTCATATGTTATACAATTCCTATTGACATTGAAATCATGGAAATATGAATATAACATAAATTATTGGTTTGTCAGGATTAAATGTAAGCATTCGAGGCACAAGAAGCTAGAATGACTAGAAAATTTATCCCTTTTAATGTAGCAAGTTAACATAAGCATCAGAGCATAAATGCTAGGATGACCTGAATGTTGCTTGCATGAAATCACACCAGACACATGGGGGATCCCTCTTATGCTAAGTATTCAATATTTATTCTGTCTACAATGACCTTTGCATTCATAACCTGAGACAAAAGTGTTCTAGATATACTCGCAATAACTCATACATTCACTTAGTAGGATGAGTATCAGTATTTACTGTATCATGAAGATTTCACTCCAAGAAACAAGGAGAAGAACAAATGTTATTGATGTATTCATATAAAAGGAGTCGAGGTACACACGGCCATCCAATATGAGATGGAGGCTCCTATAGTGGACACCCCTCTTATAATAATATGTCAACTAATTGGAACTAAACCACAAACAAAAAGAAAAGAAAAGATCATGCCCCCATTCATTACTTCTCTAGTCAAATATGACATCATTGAGTTGCTCGAGGAGATATGATAAAGCAAAAAAAAAGAAAACAAAGAAAAAGCTCAACATATCCAAACAAGTATATCATTTTTGAATTCATTTTTGGATTGATGTCAAGTATTAGTGTCCAAAAAATTTTTGAAAGAAATCTCTTTAATAAGGTGACTACAGTAGGTAGACGTATCCAAAATGACTATGACTGAGGTCAAAGAGGAATCTTCACGATGAAGAACTTAAGAAGGACTGAATGATAGTAAACAGACATAGCCAGGATGAATGGTGACTAACACAAGAGAGATCTTCCATAAAAGAATTTGGAGACATGACCTTAGCAACAGTAGGCAGACACAGTTGAAACAACTGGTGACTATTGCGAAAGAGATTCTATGAGCAGAATCTTGAAGAGAGTGACACTAGCAATAGTAGGAAAATGCAGTGAGAACCACTAGTGACTATCACAAAGGAGATTCTATGAGGAGAATCTCAAAAATAGTGGCACTAGCGATAGTAGGCAGATGCAATGAGGACCACTGGTGACTATCACAAAGGAGATTCTATGAGAAAAATCTCAAAAATGGTGACACTAGCGATAGTAGGTAGACGTAGTGAGAACCACTGGTGATTGTCGCAAAGGATATTCTATGAGAAGAATCTCAAAAATAGTGACACGAAAGGGGGAATGCCCCCGAGCTATGACAAGACTTGATCCATGGATACATGGGCGAAAAGTAGGAAAAGCAGGAAAGCAAAAGCATGAAAGCAACTGTACAGAGTAGCCAAAAGATGCACTGCAAGATGGAGCATTAGGAACAAGAGGCACCTTTTTACCAGGTTTTCACCTTCTTGGCAAGATTTTTCTTTTTTTGCTACCATGATACATGTTTCTAGGTTTTCACCAATGGCACTTTTTCTTCTTTTTTTTTTTTTTTTTTTTTTTTTCAATTTTGTTGTATTTTTCTCTTTTTGATTTTTTTTTGTATTTTTGTATTTTTACTTTTTTTGGTGTTACCAAGGCACCTATTGCTAGGTTTTCACCAGGGTAACAATTTTTTTCAAGACTTTTTATGATTTTTATGATTTTTTCAGGACATATAGATATGTACAAAGAGCTTGCTGAGATTAAATCAGCTATAAAATCGCTTTAGGTGGTGAGTGTTGATAGGTTCTTTGAGCACTTCTCCTTCGGTTGTGGAAAGATAATAAGCACTAGATCCATATACTGCAGTGATGATGTACAGACCAAGCTAGTTTGGTTCAAACTTTCCCTTTTGTACTCATTGTTGTTGATTCTTGGGATTCTCTCTCAGGACAAGATCATCCAGCTGAAAGTCATGTGGGTTGACCTTTCGATTGTAGCTTCTTGCCATTCATTTTTGATATGCTCATAGATGATCACATGCCACTTGTCATCATTCATCCAATAATACAAGCTCTTGAAGCCAAGCTATCCTGTAGTCATCATCAATGATAAGATCCTTCATAGAGATTCTCAAGGTAAGAATCTCAACCTGTATTGGAAGCACAACATTCGCCCCATACATAAATGTAAAGGGAGTTGTGCCCGTTGGAGTTCTAATGCTTGTCCTATATGCCCACAGGGCTGGGTTGATCTGGAGATGCCAATCTCTCCCTGACTTACTGACTGTGCAATGAAGAATTTTGAGGATCACCTTATTGGATGCCTCAGCCTGGCCATTACCTTGGGGGTAATAAATGGAAGACCAATGTTGTGCAATCTTGAATTTCTTACACAGTTCCTTGAGGTCTTTATTCATGAATTTTCCTCCATTGTCAGTAATGATTGAGGATGATACACCATATCTACAGATGATGTAGTTTGTGATGAAAAGTGCTACATTTTTGCCATCAACAATTGTGAGAGGTACTTCCTCTACCCATTTCGTGAAATAATTTGTAGCCGTGATGATGAACTTATGTCCATTAGAAGAGGTTGGGTGAATATTTCCCACCAAGTTGAAGGCCCATTGTTGAAATGGCCATGTTTAGTAGAGGGAATTAGCTTTCTGGCTATAGCGTGAATGAGATTCCCGTGTAGCTGACGGGTATGTGCAGGATCATGGTGTACCAAACTATGGCCTTAAGTGGCAGTGAAAAATCAGTAAATCAGGTTTATGTGAATTTGACACATAATTTTGAAGTGGTTATGGACTTTATATCAAAAAGTTGTAAGAAAATAATCTATAAGAAATTGAATGTAGTTTCTAAACTACCAAGCCTTATCAGGAGAAATAATTAATTAATTGGTCAAAAATTTGAATTTTAATGCAGTACTAAGAAAATTTCAAGGCAAAAATAAAAAGTAGGTGTATGTTTGACCACCTTGATCAAAATCAAATCATAATTTTTTTAAAATATAATTAACTAATAAATACTTATCAAACTCAGAATTTGACAAAAAATATATTTATGGAATCTAGAGATCGATATTTAAAAACTATTTTCGTTTTATTCAATTTTGATCAAAATAACATTGTCAGAACAGAGACAAAGATAGGCTGGATGTGGATAAAGCCAAGGACAGCACTATGGATCAGGATTTGACGAATGCCTAGGATCATAAGGTAGAAGAGCAACAAGAGTGTGTCGAAGCTGCCCAGACCATGCTCGAGATGGAGAAGTAGTCTGCTAGGTTTGGTCTCTGTCCTTTGGTTTTTGTTTCGCCTGGCTTTGGCTTTTTGTCTGGTCTACGTTTTTTCTGGTTGATTCTCTGGCCTTTTTAGTGGGCAGCTATTTCGGGCTGGGCCTTTGGGCTTATTTTCAGCCGTAAGGATTATGATTTGGCTGGGCGATTTTTCGCTTATTTTCAGCCTTTCTTGTTGTTAAACTTATGGGTTTCAGGACCCTTTAAAACCTGTTTACCTTATCAAAAACATTGTCAGATGGCTACTTGAAGTCTGAGTATCACTAAAACCCTCTTCAAACACGTCTTTTGCATTGACCGAGTAGGCTTGGTATTTACCAAGCCTAATCAGATATTCGATTGCAAATCGGATATCCAATTTCAAATCAGATATCCAATATATTGAGGTGGGAAAATTTAAAATCTCAACCCATTTTGGAGGGAAAATTGGGTTTAAATGTCACAACTTATTATTTCTAAATTATTTCACTTATATTACTATGTAAAGATGTATTTTAATATATTATATATATATAATAACGTAATGTAAAGATATAGGATATAATCTAACAATATATACTAATATATTATGTTAATATTATTACAATCTATAAATATAATTTATATTATTATTATTTTTACTAAATATAATAATGTAATTTATATATATATAAAATACGTACTATATATTATTATATTAATATGTATGTTATTAATATATATATATATATATATATATATAAAATAACATAATATTTTCATTAATATAATAAAGTAATACATATATATATGTTATTAATCTATATATAATAATGTAATATTTTTATTAAATATAATAATGTAATATATATATATATATATATATATATATATATATATATATATATATATGTTATTAATAGATATGTATATTATTAATATATATGAGTCAAAGGGGGTCATAGGTCAACCATTGATCCCCTTTGATGCATTAAATGACGACATATGTCCTTAGGGGTCCTAAAAGCCCTAGGGACATATTACAATGGTTAATATGGGTCAAAGGGGGTCATAAGGTGACCTATGACCCCTTTTGATCGATTAAATGATGATATATGTCCCTACGGGTCCTAAGACCTCAAGGGACATATTTGAATCATTCATATGGGTCAAAGGGGATCATAGGGTGACCTATGACCCCCTTTGACCTATTAAACGATGACATATGTCTCTAGGGGTCCTAGGACCGCTAGGGCCATATTCAAATGGGTAATATGGGTCAAAGGGGGTCATAGGTCCCTTTGACCCACTAAATGACGACACATGTTCTTAGGAGTTCTAAGACCCCTAGGGATATATTCGAATGGGTAATATGGGTCAAAGGGGGTCATAGGGTGACCTATGACTCACTTTGACCAATTAGATGACAACATATGTCTCTGGAGGTCCTAGAACCCTTACAGACATATTTGAATGGGTAATATGGGTCAAAAGGGGTCATAAAGTGACCTATGACCCTCTTTGACCCATTAAATGATAACATATGTCGGTAGGGGTCCTCGGACCCCTCGGAACATATTCGAATAGGTCATATGGGTCAAAAGAGGTTTTGAACCATATGAACTATTCAAATATGTCGCTAGGGGTCCTAAGACACCTACAGACATATTCGAATCATTCATATGGGTCAGGGGGGTCATAGGTGACCTATGACCCCTTTTGACCCATTAAATGATGACATATGTCTCTAGGGGTCCTAGCACCCCTAGGGACATATTTGAATTGTTCATATGGATCAAAGGGGATCATAGGGTGACCTATAACCCCATTTGACCCATTAAACAATGACACATGTCTCTAGGGGTCCTATAACTCCTAAGGACATATTTGAATCGTTCATATGGGTCAAAGGGGGCCATAGGGTGACCTATGACTCCTTTTGACCCATTAAATGATGAGATACCCCTTTGACTCATATGAATGATTCAAATATGTTCTTAGGAAAATATTCAAATCGTTCATATGGGACAAAGGGGGTCATAGGGTGACCTATGATACCCTTTGACCCATTAAATGACAACATATGTCCTTAAGGGTCCTGGGACCCCTAAAGACATATTTGAATCATTCATATGGGTCAAAAGGGGTCATACGGTGCCCTATGACCTCTTTTGACCCATTAAACGATGACATATGTCCCTAAAGGTCCTAGGGACTTATTCGAATGGGCCATATGAGTCAAAAGGGGTCATAGGTCACCCTATGACCCCCTTTGACCCATTAAATGATGACATATGTCCCTAGGGGTCCTAAGACCCCTAGGGACATATTCGAATCATTCATATAGGTCAAAGGGGGTCATAAGGTGCCTTATGAAACCTTTTGACCCATTAAACGATGATATATGTCCCTAAGAGTCCTAGGACCCATAAGGACATATTTGAATCATTCATATGGGTCAAAGGGGGTCCTAGGGTGACCTATGACCCCCTTTGACCTATTAAACGATGACATATGTCCCTAGGGGATCTAGGACACTTAGGAACATATTCGAATGGGTAATATGGGTCAAAGAGGGTCATAGGGTGACCTATGACTCTTTTTAACCCATTAAATGACAACATATGTCTCTAGGTGTCTTAGAACCCCTAGGGACATATTCAAATGGGTAATATGGGTCAAAGGGAGTTATAAGGTGACCTATGACTCTCTTTGACTCATTAAATGACAACATATGTTGCTAGGGGTCTTCGAACTCTTAGAAACATATTCGAATGGGTCATATGGGTCAAAGGGGGTAACAGGGTGACCTATGACACCCTTTGACACATTAAATGATGACATATATTTTTAGGGGTCTTAGAACCCCTAGGGACATATTCGAATTGTTCATATGGGTCAAAAGGGGGTCATAGGATGACCTATGACCCCCTTTGACACATTAAACGATGACATATGTCCCTGAGGGTCTTGGGACCCCTAGGGACATATTCAAATCATTCATATGGGTCAAAAGGAGTCATAAGGTGACCTATGACTCCCTTTGACCCATTAAACGATGACATATGTCCCTAGGGGTTCTAGGACCCCTAGGGACATATTCAAATGGGTAATATGAGTCAAAAGGGGTCATAGGGTGACCTATGACTCTCTTTAACCCATTAAACAATAATATATGTCTCTAGGGGTCTTAGAACACCTAGGGACATATTCAATGAGTAATATGGGTCAAAGGGGTTCATAGGGTGACCTATGACCCTATTTGACCCATTAAACGATGACATATGTCGCTAGGGGCCCTCGAACCCCTAGGAACATATTCGAATGGGTCATATGGGTCAAAAGGGGTCATAGGGTGACCTATGACTCCCTTTGAGCCATTAAATAACGACATATGTCTCTAGGGGTCCTAGAACCTCTAGGGACATATTTGAATTGTTCATATGGGTCAAAGAGGGTCATAGGGTGACTTATGACCCCCTTTGACCATTAAATGATGACATATATCTCTAAGGGTCCTATAACGCCTAGGGAAATATTCAAATTATTCATATGGGTCAAAGGGGGTCATAGGGTGACTTATGACACCCTTTGACCCATTAAACGATGGCATATGTTTCTAAAGGTCCTAGAACCTCTAAGGACATATTCAAATTGTTCATATGGGTCAAAGGGGATCATAGGGTGACTTATGACCCTCTTTGATCCATTAAATGACGAGATATGTCCTTAGGGGTCCTATAACCCTTAAGGACATATTCGAATCATTCATATGAGTTGAAAGGGGTCATAGCTTAATGACATATGTCGCCATGGGTCCTATAACCCCTAGAGACATATTCGAATTGTTCATATGGGTCAAAAAGGATCATAGGTTAATGACATATATTGCTAGGGATCCTGTAACCCCTAGCGACATATTCGAATCGTTCATATGTGTCAAAGGGGGTCATAGGTGACCTATGACTCCCTTTGACCTATTAAACGATGACATATGTCACTAGAGGTCCTATAACCCCTAGGGACATATTCGAATCGTTCGTATGGGTCAAAAGGGGTCATAGGGTGACCTATGACACCCTTTGACATATTAGAAGACGACATATGTCCCTAGGGGTCCTAAAATGCCTAAGGATATATTTGAATCATTCATATGGGTCAAAGGAGGTCATAGGGTGAGTTATGACCCTTTTTGACCCATTAAACAATGACATATGTCGCTACAGGTCCTCGGACCCTTAAGAATATATTCGAATGGGGTCATATGGGTCAAAAAGGGTTATAGGGTGACTTATGAGCCCCTTTGACCCTTTAAAAGATGACATATGTCGCTAGGGGTCCTATAACCCCTAGGGACATATTCAAATTGTTCATATGGGTCAAAAGGGGTCATAGGGTGACGTATGACTCTGTTTGACCCATTAAACGATGACATATGTTCCTAGGGGTCTTAGGACCCCTAAAGATATATTCAAATTGTTCGTATGGGTCAAAGGGGGTCATAGGGTGACCTATGACCCCTTTTGACCCATTAAATAATGACATATGTTGCTAAAAGTCTTTGGACCCCTAGGAACATATTCGAATGGGTCATATGGGTCAAAGGGGGTCATAGGGTGACCTATAACCCCCTTTGACCCATTAAATGACGACATATGTCTCTAAGGGTCCTAGAACCCTTAGGAACATATTCAAATTATTCATATGGGTCAAAGGGGGTCATAGGGTGACCTATGACCCATTAAACAACAACATATGTCTCTAGGGGTCCTATAACCCCTAGGGACATATTCAAATCATTCATATGGGTCAAAGGGGGTCATAGGGTGACCTATGACACCCTTTGACCCATTAAACGATGACATATGTCCCTTGGGGTCCTAGGACCCTTAGGGACATATTCGAATCGTTCATATGGGTCAAAGGGGGTCATAAGTTGACCTATGACCCCTTTTGACCCATTAAATGATGACATATGTATCTACAGGTCTTATAACCACTAGGGACATATTCGAACCATTCATATGGGTCAAAAGGGGTCATAAGGTGACCTATGACACTTTTTCACTCATTAAATGATGACATATGTCGTTAGGGTTCTTCAGACCCGTAAGGACATATTCAAATTGTTCATATGGATCAAAAGGGGTCATAGGGTGCCTTATGACCCCCTTTGACCCATTAAACGATGACATATGTCCCTAATGGTCCTAGGGACATATTCGAATGGGCCATATGGGTCAAAGGGGGTCATAGGGTGATCTATGACCCCCTTTGACACATTAAACGATGACATATGTCCTTAGGGGTCCTAAGACCCCTAGCGACATATTCGAATTGTTCATATAGGTGAAAGGGGGTCATAGGGTGCCTTATGACACCCTTTGACCCATTAAATGATGACATATGTTCCTAGGGGTCCTAGGACCTATAGGGACATATTTGGATCATTCATATTGGTCAAAGGGGGTCATAAGGTGACCTATGACCCCTTTTTGACCCATTAAATGATGACATATGTCTCTACGTGTCTTATAACCCTGAAAGATATATTTGAATCATTCATATAGGTCAAAAGAGGTCATAGGGTGACCTATGACACCTTTTGACCCATTAAATGATGACATATGTCTTTAGGGTTCCTCAGAGCCCTAAGGACATATTCAAATTGTTTATATGGGTCAAAGGAGATCATAGGGTGCCCTATGACCCCCTTTTGACCCATTAAATGATGACATATATCCCTAAAGGTCCTAAAAACATGTTTAAATGGGTCATATGGGTCACCCCTTTGACCTATTAAACGATGACATATGTCCCTAGGGGTCATAAGACCCCTAAGGACATATTCAAATCATTCATATGGGTCAAAGGGGGTGATAGGGTACCTTATGACAACTTTTGACCCATTAAACGATGACATATGTCCCTAGGGGTCCTAGGACCCATAAGGACATATTTGAATTGTTCATATGAGTCAAAGGGGGTCATAGGGTGATCTATGACCTCCTTTGACCCATTAAATGATGACGTATGTCCCTAGGGGTTCTAGGACCCCTAAGGACATATTCGAATGGGTAATATGGGTCAAAGGGGGTCATAGGGTTACTTATGACTCTTTTTGACCCATTAAATGACAACATATGTCTATAGGGGTCTTAGAACCCCTAGGGACATATTCGAATAGGTAATATGGGTCAAACGGGGTCATAGGGTGACTTATGACCCTTTTTGACCCATTAAATGTCCCTAGGGGTTCTAGGACCCCTAAGGACATATTCGAATCGTTTATATGGGTCAAAGGGGGTCAGTAGGTGACCTATGACTCCCTTTGACCCATTAAACAACAACATATGTCCCTAAGGGTTCTAGGACCCCTAAGGACATATTTGAAAGGGTAGTATGGGTCAAAGGAGGTCATAAGGTGACCTATGACTCTCTTTGACCCAATAAATGACAACATATGTCTTTAGGGGTCCTAGAACCCCTAGGGACATATTCAATAGGTAATATGGGTCAAAAGGGGTCATAGGGTGACCTATGACCTGCTTTGACCCATTAAACAATAACATTTGTTGCTAGGGGTCCTCAGACCCCTACGAACATATTCGAATGGATCATATGGGTCAAAGGGGGTTATAGGGTGACTTATGACCCCCTTTGACCTATTAAACAATGACATATGTCGCTAGGAGTCCTAGAACCCCTAGGGACATATTCGAATTGTTCATATGGGTCAAAAGGGGTCATAGGGTGACCTATGACCCTCTTTGACCCATTAAACAATGACATATGTCACTAGGGGTCCTCAAACCCCTAAGAACATATTCGAATGGGTTAATGGGTCAAAGGGGGTCATAAGGTGACCTATGACCCCTTTTGACCAATTAAACGATGACATATGTCTCTAAGGGTCTTAGAACCTCTAGGGACATATTCAAATTGTTCATATGGGTCAAAGGGGGTCATAGGGTGACTTATGACCCACTTTGACCTATTAAATGATGACATATGTCGTTAGGGGTCCTATAACCCATAGAAACATATTCAAATCGTTCATATGGGTCAAACGGGGTCATAGGGTGACTTATGACCCCCTTTGACCCATTAAATGATGACATATGTCTCTAGGGGTCCTATAACCCCTAGGGACATATTCGAATCGATCATATGGGTCAAAAGGGGTCATAGGGTGACCTATGACACCCTTTGACCCATTAAATGATGACATATGTCCTTAGAGGTCTTGAGACCCCTAAGGACATATTCAAATTGTTCATATGGGTCAAAGGGGGTCATAGGGTGCCTTATGACCCCTTTTGACCCATTCAACATTGACATATGTCCCTAAGGGTCCTAGGGACATATTCCAATGGGCCATATGGGTCAAAGGGGGTCACAGGGTGACCTATAACCCCCTTTGACCCATTAAATAATTACATATGTCCCTAGGGGTCTTAAGACCCCTAGGGACATATTCGAATCATTCGTATGGGTCAAAGGGGGTCATAGGGTGCCTTATGACACCTTTTGACCCATTAAATGATGACATATATCTTTAGGGGTCTTAGGACCCATAGAAACATATTTGAATCATTCATATGGGTCAAAGGGGATAATAGGGTGAGCTATGACCCCCTTTGACCCATTAAATGATGACATATGTCCCTAGGGGTTCTAAGACCCCTAGAGGCATATTTGAATGGGTAATATAAGGGGGTCATGGGGTGACCTATGACTCTCTTTGACCCATTAAACGACAACATATCTCTCTAGGGGTCCTAGAACCCCTAGGGATATATTCTAATGGGTAATATGGGTCAAAGGGAGTCATAGGGCGACCTATGACCCTCTTTGACCCATTAAACGACAACATATGTCGTTAGGGGTCTTCAGACCTGTAGGAACATATTCGAATGGGTCATATGGGTCAAAGGGGGTCATAGGGTGACCTATGACCACCTTTGACCCATTAAACGATGACATATGTCTTTAGGGGTCCTAAAACCCCTAGGGACATATTCGAATTGTTTATATGGGTCAAAGGGGGTCATAGGGTGACTTGTGACCCTCTTTGACCCATTAAACAATGACATATGTCGCTAGGGGTCCTTGGACCCCTATGAACATATTCCAATGGGTCATATGAGTCAAAGGGGGTCATAGGGTGACCTATGACCCCCTTTGACCCTTTAAACGATGACATATGTCTTTAGAGGTCCTCGAACCCTTAGGGACATATTCAAATTGTTCATATGGGTCAAAGGGGGTCATAAGGTGACCTATAACCTCCTTTGACCCATTAAATGATGACATATGTCTCTAGGGGTCCTATAACCCCTAGGGACATATTTGAATCATTCATATGAGTCAAAGGGGGTCATAGGGTGACCTATGACACCCTTTGACCCATTAAACAACGACATATGTCCCTAGGGGTCTTGGGACCCCTATGGACATATTCGAATTGTTTATATGGGTCAAAGGGGGTCATAGAGTGACCTATGATACCCTTTAACCCTTTAAATGACGACATATGTCCTTAGTGGTCTTAAGACCTCTAAGGACATATTCAAATCGTTCATATGGGTCAAAGGGGGTCATAGGGTGACCTATGACCCCCTTTGACCTATTGAACGACAACATATGTCCCTAAGGGTCCTAGGGACATATTCGAATGGGCCATATGGGTCAAAGGGGGTCATAGGGTGACCTACGACCCTCTTTGACCCATTAAATGACGACATATGTCTCGAGGTGTCCTAAGACCCCTACGGACATATTCAAATCGTTCGTATGTATATGGGTTAAAAAATGAAAGGATATATATATATAGTATTTATACTATTTTATGATAATAATAATAGTATAAATAAACATTAAATATTAATATTATCATATCTATAGTAATAATAATAATACTATTATAGCTATAATAATAATATATATTAATACTATATTACAACATAATAATAATAATATAAATAAAAACTAAATATTTACACTATTATATCTATAGTAATAGTATTAATACTATTTTGAGTATAATAATATTGATACTATAGCTATATTAATACTATATATTAATATTACTATATATTAATACTATTATATATTAATACTATTGATACTTTATATTAATACTATTATACTATTAATACTACTATATATTAATACTACTATACTATTAGCTTGATAATATTAATATAATTATGGCAAAAGAGGGAAATTATAGCAAGTTTTTCCTCCAAAAATTCACTTTCTAATACCAGATATCCGATTTCAAATCAGATATCTGATTTAGGATTGGATATCTGATTTTACTGGCACCAATTTTCAATAATTCCCTGTCCCTATAGACCCGAAAACGTCACTTTTCCAAAACAAAATTCACAAGTTTTGAAAAAAGTCGCGTTTTGGGGCCCAACTAATCAAAAAAAAAATGAAAATATAACCTTAGGTGTTAGAATTTGTCATCTGAATGGGGAGTAGCAGTCGTCGAAAGGATAAACGCAAAAGGAAGATATCCAATGAAGACATTGCGACATATAGAGAAAGGGACAAAATAGAACACCGAAGAAAAAGACAAGGTATGCTAAATATCAATCAAGTTGATGATGAATTAATCGAAGGTGAAATCATAGAATCAGATAATGAATATGTACAGTTGGGGAATGAAAATGCACCTATTGAAAATGATAATACCGAAATTGAAAATTTGGAGAATGAAAATTTTGTAGAAGAAATGCCACCAAGTCATACTCCAAATTGCATAATTGACCATATCGAAGATGACAATGCACAGGAACCTAATGCACAAGAACCTTACATATCTCCTAATTATAATTGACATGAAGGTTCTAAAACACCAAAATGGATAATTTCAATTGATGAAACGATTATTGCTAGTTTGGAAGGAAAAAAATCAGAAAGAACCATTCGGTTATGGGCTTCAAGACTATATCAGATGTTTTTCGGCAACAAGACAGTGGTAGAGCAATGTCAGCTTTTCGTGCACTTATTAAAGATGCAAAAGATGAGACCTATGCTTTCTAAATTGAATATTCGTGTCAATAAAAAGTTAGAAAAAAATTCCATTATCGTGAAGAATATTTTCAGTGCTCCCAATAGCATTGGGAAAAATAGCAGAGAGAAGGATAATAGAGCTGCTCGAAGGGTCATTACAACCTCTTTGTTAAGTCATCATTTGAGAAAGGGTAGATATATGAGAAAAACTTGTATTGATTTGAATCTAAATTGTACTACTTTGAGAAGAGCACTTAGTTGACGAGAGAAAATTGATGATCCTCTTCAAAATGAAACATGGGCATTTGGTGGGAGACTTCCACATTTTGATAAGAAGCTATCTGACGATGTGAAGGAAGAAATTACACAATTTTGGCACTCTAACTCACGAGTATCACCCAATGCTAAAGATGTCTTAAAGTTGAGAATTGGCATCAGAGATCACACACCACATCCTAAACACCATTTAGAAGTAAGTCAAACTATGTTGTTCAAACAATTTAGAGAGAGTCATCCAGGTCTTCATATATCACAAAGGGCTTTTGAATCTTTGAAGCCATTTTATTGTGTGCAACTCAAAATTCGAAATACATGTTGCAAATATCATGTTGAGTTTTCTATGCACCATGAACTATTACGCTCCATCCATTCTACTTTGCATAGTAAAATTTTTTTGGAGGATTGTGGGGCTAGTGGGCTTCCAAAATCATCAAGAGACTTGCTAGATCAACTCTTATGTCATAGAGTTGATGGTTGTTCCTTTTATAGAAATGCTTGCTTAAATGAGAAGTGTTCAAAATGTGATGGCTTATCCAAGTTTGACACATATTTCCATGAGGGGTGCAAACAAGATCCTGAAAAGACAATACTAAAAAAAAAGTATATGAAATGGTGAAATACACATTGAAGAGTGGGAGTGAGAGCTCTAGATGTGAATTGGTTGGAAAGGATATCAGTGTGGCTAATATTATTTCAGATTTCAAGGCAAATCTTTTTTACAAGTATGCAAGACATAGTCATAGGTCTCAGTGGTTGGATCAACAATTTAGAACGTGTAAGGAGACTTTTCTCATTGGCACTATTATATCAGTTGTTGATTTTGCTAAGAACTACATATTGTAACCTCAAAATGAGACATAATCTCAGTATTACAACTGCATTCAGATTGCAATTTTTGTTCACATAACATATAGACATGCCCCTGATAGTGCAGAAGATAATCGAAAGATTATTAAAGAGTATCATTTTTATATGAGTGATGATAGATCTCACTCACACGAGTTTGTGCAACATTTTTTTGAGAATTTTTTTGATTTCTTACATGAGCATGCAATTTCTATAGATAGACATATCATTTGGTCAGATAACTGTACAGGTCAATTCAAGAATGCTCGCATGTTTTATTGATTGTGTAGGATGCACGTAGCAAGAGGGGTGCCTCATATTTGGAGTTTTTTTGAGTTTGGCCATGGAAAAGGGGAACATGATGGAGCAAGGGCATGTGTGAAGAGAGCTCTAGTTAAAGAGCAACTAAAGATTTCAACAATAGAGCTTCTTGGTGCTCGTAGTATTGTTGATTGGTGTAGTTTAGCATTATCACAAGGGGGACTCTTGATTCAGTGGTACACAGGTTCTTTTGGTTGGTTGAGGAAGGGTCCATAGGTGATAGATCAAATTGTGCTACAGTGAGAGACTCATCAAAAATGCAATCATTTCAGAGCTCTAATTCTAGTACATGGACCATTTGGACATGACAACTAGCTTGATTTTGTTGTACTTGTTTTCAATGTGATTGGGATCACTGTGAGTCAAGTGAGTGTGTGGACACATGGGCTCCACATTATCTTACTCCATTGTCTATCATACCCTCTATCAAAAGTGATGACATGGAAAGTTCACTTGAGCATAACCATCTGTCAGATCTACTTCAGCCAGGACATGTCTTTGCATTGGTTGCACCACAGGGGAATGATGAGAAATTCGATTATTGGTTAGCATGTTGTGTAAGAGGCAAACAAAAACTTGTACAACTGATCACAGATGATGATGAATTCACGTATCCTACTGGTTCAGTGGTTGTTGTTGAAACATGGCTATGGACATATATGCTTAGAAGGAACAAAATTCCTGCATTCGAAGACTATCAGAAGCACAAAGTAATTCTCATATATTCACATCTTATTATAGCAACAAATTTAAAGTTATTGAAGCATCAAGGAAGATCAAAAGTAAAATAACTTTTTACTATTGCTAATGCTAATCATGAAGCCCTGTTGGAGACCCTAAAACAGAGAGAGGTCCCTATTGGAATACTCGACTAGGTATATATACTTCTTATGTTATTTTCTTCATAATGATTTAATGAATTGATGATTATCTTGTTTAATACAATAAGTTACTAATTTTTTTATGATATTGGAATGTAGGTACATCATGAAGAGTTGGAGGGGGGTGGTATTGGGGAGAATTTCTAAAATTTATGATGTATTATGATGTAAAATGTGTAGTTTTTTGTATATGGTTTTTGTATTTTGGTAGGTTTTTTGTAAGGAATTATAAGAGGAAGATATTGAACAAGTTCTTCCAAATCATATTTGCATGTGATACAAGGCTATAATGAAAATTTTAAGAGCATTTATAACTATATGAAAGATAATTGCATGCGGATATCTTATTACAAATTTGGTTTTTTCCTTATTTGACATAAAGCTGACATTATGATTATTAAAACTATTTTTATCAAACTAATCAAATAAGAAAAATCTAGAAAGTACGGATGAACAATTAAAATACTTGATTTCTTCCATTTTGCAACTAATCATAGCATTTGAAAGCATAAAGAGTCATAATATTGTATAAGTTTTTGAAAGACTTTCATATTGAAAAGTTGTATGAAGCAAATTTGGGATAAGCCATGAAATCCATGAAAGAAGATAGCATGTAGGATAAGCAATTAAAGCCAATAAGAAAGATAGAACATGCATAATGACATGATATGAAGTTGGATATAAAGGCTATGAGTGGATGAGAAAGTAAAATACGATATGCATGGTTAGCTTGATTTTCTTTTAGTTGTAGCCCTTGAGGGTACGCATGGTCTATATGGAAAGAATTAGGTTCTTTGTTTGGTGGAGGAATTTTCGAAAGCTTTGACACTTTAGGAGGTTCATTAGTGTTATAAGAAGTGAAGCTGTCAAGGAAATAATCACTTGACATAGGTTCATCAGCATGATCTTGTGACACATGAGTCATTAGAGGTATCAACAATCCCATCATAAATGAGATCTTGGATTTTATGTTTCAACACTATGGAATCTTTAGTTTTATGAAATTTTCTTCCATGGAGATTAATTTAAGAATGCCCCGTGTGTATGTAAAGGTCTTAAGGGAGATTAATTTAAGAATGCAATATTCACCTCTAACCTTTTCTCAAGTTTAGAATTGATTTCTATCATGTTCTTAGAGAGATGAAGGTAAGAAAGATTATTTGTCTCTTCTAGCTCTTTGTATTGAACATAAAGAAAGAGAGATGACAAGTGAACAAATTTAAGTGTAGTCAATAGATCAAGGAAACCATTTAGTGAAAGAAGTTCTTAGTATGCATATCATAGACCATGAAGTTAGAAAATACCAATAGCTCTAAGACCAAAGAGCCATTTTAAGCATGTTCAAGCACTAGAGACATAGAAAATCAAAGTCAATTTATGAAACTCCCCTTAGCCAAAAATGAAAACAAATATTTGAATTTGACATTTTGACTTGGTTGAAAAAGTTTGACAATAATTGATAATATTGCAAGCTTGATGTTCAAACCAAGAAAGATAGTGACACATGGAGTAGTCTTCAAACAATCAAGCAAGGCACAAAGCAACCTTTCATGATACAAGTCAAAGGGGTCAACCTTTCTTGACAACTTTTCAAAATCTAACTCCTAATGGCTACAAGTCAGTGCCATTAGCTTTGAGTGGATGGATGAACTATAGTGACACCCTTGTTCCAACCATGTAGACCCTCTATCGTCCGTGGCCACCCCGTACCGAGGAGTCTCCAAGGTGCACCACAGCGTAACTTTGAAATCGTTGATCTTGGCATCAAATTGTCAGTGCCATTAGCTTTGAATGGGTGGGTGAACCCTAGTCACACCCTTGTTTTGGCCATGAAGACCATCCATCATTTGCGGCCACCCCGTACCAAGGAGTCTCCAAGGTGCTCTAAGTGCATTTTGAGGTCGATCTTTTGAGGGTCATAACTCAGAGCTCGTGAGGGCTATCAATGAACTGTCAAATGCTACAAGATGGTGATACTGAGGCCTAAAATAACCTATCTCATTTTTGAGAGATCACATTTCATTTGGATTCAGCATAGTGATCTTGCTCGATGCCAAAACTCGTAGTGTGCCTCAGTTCATAGGTGCACCACAACGTAACTTTGAAACTACTGATCTTGGCATCGAATCATTAGTGCCATTAGCTCTGGATGGGTAGGTGAACCCTAGTCACACCCTTGGTCTGGCCACAAAGACCATCCATCATTTGCGGCCACCCCGTACTAAGGAGTCTCCAAGGTGCTCTAAGTGCATTTTGAGGTTGATCTTTTTAGGGTCATAACTCAGAGCTCGTGAGGGATATCGATGAACTGTCAAATGCTATAGGACAGCGATATTGAGGACTAAAATAACCTATCTCATTTTTTAGAGATCACATTCCATTTGGATTCAGCACAGCGATCTCGCTCGATGCCAAAACTCGCAGTGTGCCTCAGTTCATAGGTGCACCACAACGTAACTTTGAAACCGCTGATCTTGGCATCAAATCATTAGTGCTATTAGCTGTAGATGGGTGGGTGAACCCTAGTCACACCCTTGTTCTAGCCACGAAGACCATCCATCATTTGCGGCCACCTTGTACTGAGGAGTCTCCAAGGTCCCTTAAGTGCATTTTGAGGTCGATCTTTCGAGGGTCATAACTCAAAGGTCGTGAGGCCTATAGATGAACTATCAAATGCTACATGATGGTGATACTGAGGCCCAAAATAAAATATCTCATTTTTGAAAGATCACATTTTGTTTCGATTCAGCACAGCAATCTCGCTCGATGCCAAAACTCGCAGTGTGCCTTAGTTCATAGGTGTACCACATCATAACTTTGAAATTGCTGATCTTGGCATCAAATCATCAGTGCCATTAGCTCTGGATGGGTGAGTGAACCCTAGTCACACCCTTGTTCTGGCCACAAAGACCATCCATCATTTGTGGCCACCCCGTATCGAGGAGTCTTCAAGGTGCTCTAAGTGCATTTTTAGGTCGATCCTTCAAGGGTCATAACTCAAAGCTCGTAAGGGCTATCAATGAACCATTAGAGGAGAAAAGTTTGTAAGGATGGAGTGGCTTAGTGTTTTTTCTAAAATAAGTTAGTGGGAAGGATTTATTAGAGGGTCTTGGCCAAACTAGTGGGGTGTTTTCCCACTCTCTAATTTTAGAGACAGGTAGGTTTTGGAGGGAGATTAGGGGAGCTCTACTACAACTATCCTTACCCTAGCTTGGACCAAGGTTGGTATCTCAAACTTGCTTCTTTTTCATTTCTTTCTTTTAGCATGGTTAAGAAAATATGCAAGTGTGGAGTTTATCAATGGAGTGTGCATTGCATTGCATTGTGGAGTAGCATTCATGTGAGTGCTTGAATGGTGTTCATTCCATGTAGATTAGTGTGACACCATTGTGCATCTTGTTTTATTGTGTGGAGTATTGTGAGTATGAGGTTTGGATTTCGTCTATTTCCTTGTTGTATTATGGGTGTTGATATTGTGTTGTGAAAATCTGATGTGCTCTTGAAAATTTCTTGTTTTATTTCTACTTGGTTTTGTTTTCTTGTTTTGTGCTTGAGTATTGTTATGGGTGTGGGACTTACACTCACCCTTGTGGGAAGGGAAGAGAAGTCTAGGGTGAAGGGCTTAAGTTGGGTTTGAAAAATGTATTGAGAACCTTGGAGTATGGGCTCCATTGTATGCCATAACATTTCATATCTTGTTGGGGGTGATAAGGAAAGTATGGTGTAGAAAGGAAGTTTGAGGAGTTATAGCTGATGGTAGTGGGTTTGGAGGAGGAAATGTGGAGGCCCCAAGAGGGCATTAAATGGTTCATTTATGATAGCCCTAAGAGGGCATGAAATTTTCTGAATTATGATAGCCCTGAGAGGGCATGCAAATTGTTTATTGCAAATATGGTTTAGTATGGCAAGTCTCCATTTTAGAACACACCTTCACCCTATGTTTATGGTTCCATCTGTGAAGCCATTGTGAAATAGTCTTGGGGGGAAATTGTTCAAGTTTGAAATGTAATGTTTATGCATTGAAAGATTATATGTGTAGCCCAGTTTGAGCCTTGTTCCCTAGCTTGGGGGTGGTCTCTTTGAGGCCTATGGTTGGGTGGAAAGAACCCATGGTTCTTTTTATTTTGTTGTGTTGCATATGCAGATTTGTGTCCAAGGGAGCAATCGAAATGGCTTGGAATGATCATCTTGCAGATTGATGTTGGATGAGAAAACTTGACATTGTGCCCTCATTTGTGAAGGAGGATTCACTAGCTTGTTCATGTTCTCAATGATCATGTTCATTCTACTCATTATCCATATCTTTCAATGTCCATGTTCCTTATGATTTTGAAAAGTCCCTTATGTTGCCCCATTGTGATGGAAGGAGATTGTATTATTGTTACCTAATGTACGTGTAGAAGAAATAATTGATAAGGTTGTATATGCATGTTTCATTTGGAGTTTATATTGTTATGAAAGAATTGGTATGAGTCATAGATTTTCTTTGACATCATTGTTATCATTTTAAAATGTGAAAGAAAATTTTCTCCTTGTGGTATTGTAAATTACTAGTTGATAATAACAATCCATAGATGTTATGTGATACCATTGATTGTATAAATTTAAAACTTAGTAGATTGCTTAAAATCTTGTTGTGCACTCAATAATTTGGAAGGAATATTTTATGTTCATATCACATGCATGGATAACATTGATTTTAATTACCAAGATTAATGCAATTCTAAGCAAAGAAATCATCAAATTAATTTTATGATATAACAAAATGAATTTTTTTGTAAGAGAAGACATAATAAAATCTATGAGATACATTGCTGTAGGCATGCATTTTACTCTCTAGAAAATGTATGGTAAAGGCAAATAAATCCCTTCCTTAATACAGAGCAATAAAATATTAAAGAATATTCCCAGATTCTAGACTGCTATCCAATAAAAACAAAAATAATAATAGCATATAGAGACTAATGAGTGTCCTAGACTAATATATTTTCTAAGTGATAGAATGGTACACATTACAATCTTGTGACCTCTAAGTCACATCCAACACTCAAATAATAAATTAGTAATTAAATAAATAAAGGCATATTAGTTTGCATGTTAGAGAATATGACAAATTTAAATATTTAACTCAAAAATAAAATAAAATCCAAGATTGATTGGGTGTACATATAATAGGGTTAATATGAAGTAAGTTGTCGGGATGATGGGATTGGAGAATCAAGGATAAGGATGGATGGTGGATTAAAATAATAACTCAAATCTAGTTTTATCTAGTCAATAAAGCACATTGATACATTGATACATATATGTCAGAATGACAAGGTATGTTATATACAAACCTTATTTATATGCTTGCACCTAATCCTTGCATAAACAATTCATCTAACAAATTTAAATTGACACACTCAATACGATGGTGTAGTAGGATGTGTTTAAATATAGATCATGAATTATTATTGAGTTAAGTACTTTGAATTGGCCCTTAGACTTACTAAGAGTTCCTCATTTTATGTGCTTACTAATTCGTACTATGAAACTACTTTGAATCTTAACATGCTTTGATAATAATAATATTGATAGTGAGAAAGTGAACTTATGGTGAATAGTTAGATGTAATAATGTAAAAAGTAAATGTTATAGTATAGTAATTATAGTAATTAAAATAGTAAATGTAAAAGCATGGCAATGTAGCTAGATTAGTTAGTAGTTGATGAGCTAGATAGTTAGTAATTGTCTTTTGTTAGAGTGAGTTTAATTTATGTGTTGAAATAGTAATTTTTGTGTTTAGAAAACTGTAGTGAGTGCTAGTTTCGTGAGGAAGCAATGTTGATAGAATGCATAAGGATGACTAAATAGAGTAAAGAGGGAGAAAATGACTCAGTATTGGTCCAATCTTCGAGAGGACCTGTAACCAGTAAGATATGGATGCAAGCACATGATACACATTTAGCACATAAAATAAATTGTTTATTCCATAAGTTGTGTAACTATTGTGTTGAATGATGGATACTATCAATGCAAGTGGCCCCTTCTCCATCATGTAGACTTTGAAGCTACCTTTGGGGCATATCTTTTCTCATTTTCAATGGTTAGATCCGATATAGTGTGGCAGATAAGTGCACATTTTCTTATTTGACTAAGGGTGCTCATGTGATGAGTACTAAATCTAAATTCTCTAGATACAAGTGTTTAATCAATTAAGATATACTACACTTCCACACCATATAGTAATTGTCTCATTAATATATATTGTAATGATTAATGAATGTGTGTACATTGGTAATGAGGATAATAAGTAATTCTAATCCCCTTCCCTTACATGCTATAATCATGACCTAGTCCATATGATACAACCGACAGACCCTAATAGAATATTAGTGTTAGAGGCTCGTTAGGATATGAATTATCTCACTAATTTATGAGTGTTGTATCTTGAACTTGCTCGTTTGACTTGTGACGCTAACTTGAACTAGATTGTCATCCAATCTATTTGAAAACCACTTGTGACTAAAATGTTAACACATTCACACTATCCACATGAGTCTTGAACTCCTATTCAATGATAACCTTGTTTTACAATATGTAATTTCTTATGCAACTTCATAATCTATAAAAAAAATAAAAAATTGTTGTGTTTTTACTAGTAAAATTTAGGGCATGACACATGATCCATGATAAATTGAACAATACTAAATACTAAATTAATATGTATATCATTGTGCACGTAAATGACAAAAATATATATCAAAATACATGTATCCATAAACAAAATTTTACAAAAATATATATCAAAATCATGTCTCCATAGACAAAGTACTCAAATATATATATATATATATATATATATATATATATATATATATATATATATATCAAAATACATAGATCCATATACAAAATGTGGCTGATCCTGCCATCAGAATGTGTATAATATCAATGTTTCTGTATACAATGTGGCATATGCCATCTCAAAATGTCTCATGATGTATCCTACGAAAACTATACTATCCTAGGGTGCTGGTGGATGATCAAAATGCAGCCTCTTCACTGCACTAGGTGGATTGGATGCCTCCTACATAAACAAAAAAGGAAAACCCAAAGTTAGAATACTAAATTTATATGATTCTACATATCTAACATTGAATTACTTAAATGCATAATGATCCTTTTCGTAATGGAGATTAATACTATCAAAATTTTATAATAAATACCTCTCTCGTCAACCTCCTGCACTGGTCAAGAGTCCTCTCATATGCCCTCGTTTATGCTGGTACCTCTCTGATTGTGGGTTGTATATATTCAAATACATTTGTCAGATGAATCTAAAATTTAAACTATAAAATTATAATTCATAGCATGCTAAATTTATAACATATTTAATCATGAATTCAAACTACAACTTACTATTGTAGGCTCCTTCTTAGGAGTGAGTGGCCGCGTCATCAAATCTACATAACTATCTCGTCGAACCTCATGTGCACTAGGAGTCTCCTATGAGATACAAAATAGTAGTTGTTAATATCATGAAAATTAGTTTTGAATTTATTTATGAAGATAAGTGATGTAGGAGCATCCCATGCTCATCAGGGGAACATTGAAGATCCAAGGCATTACAAAGGTCATGGAACATCTCTTGAAGTCAATTGGGCAATCCTTGCACCAATTATGGCTCATGGAAGCATACAAAGTTATAATGTTGGAGTCATATGTGGAAAAAAGTTATAATTGGGCATGAGATAGGATTTTAGGATTTCATATGGTAGATGAGTCATTTGATAGGTTCATGTAGGTTGTCATGATCATATCTTGTCATTAGACAAGTCAAAACATTCTAGAATTGAGTTTTGGGGTTTGAACAAGCAGGCCCTGGTTTTTAAGCCATTTTAAGGAGGGTTTTGAAGTTTTTGTGTTTAGGAGTGTGACCAAGACCTATAATCTTGAAAATCCTTAGTGTGCTGGTCCCTTTGTTGAAGCCTTGGCGTGTCTAATTCCTCCTTGTGTGTCCCAGAGTTGAAAGGTACATAAGTGGTGTCTAGAGATTTCTTGGTGAGGAAAGAAAGAGAATTAGTGAGTTGGCCCTTGGGAAGGAAGAAAACTTGTTGTGAAAATGCCTCCTAAAAATCAAATGGCTAGAGAACTTGAAGAATTGAGAGAAGAGTTGGAAAAAGAGAAAAGAGAGAGGAGAGAACATGAAGCATCTAGAGTGAGAGAAGAAAGACAGATGAGAAGAGAGTGGCTAAAGCTTATTGCAAGGATAGAATCCTTAGAAAAGGAAAGGCAAGAACCTAGAGGAGAAGAGGTTAGAGGAAGAAATCATGGAGAGAACCATGAAGAAGAAGAGGTTGGTAATGCAAGGCAAGAGCATGAGACAATAGATGATCCTGAAGAAAGGATATTTATGAGAATTATTAAGGCAGTACAAGGTAATGGTGGGAAGAACCATATTGATTTTCCAATATACTAGGGTAAAATGGATAGTGAAGAAGTGCTAGGGTGGATAGAGGCCCTTGAGAACTACTTTGATCTTGAAGACATAGAGGCAGATAAGAAGGTAAAAGTAGCAATAGAAAGACTAAGAGGAACATCACTCACTTGGTGGAATAGTGTTCAGAATGAGAGAGAGGAAAGGTGGTGCAAGGCACCAAACCTATGTGGCAAGGGGGAACAAGTATCTATGTTGCTGGACACCTTGCCACTCCATGAAAGCAAGGATTCAAGTAGATTAGGAAGTTGGAATAAAGGTTTGGTCCATATTTTACAAGTTGGTCTATGTTTTTTAATAAAGGCACATGTAAGTCCCACAAGCATTTTGGTGTGGTTATAAACCAATTGACTCCATGGGACCAAAAGGCCTTAGAATAGGGTATTTAGAGTCTAAACAGTATTAGCAAAAGGTGGTTTTTTTTTGTTTTATGGTTGGGAATGCCTATATGGTTGTTCCAATGATCATGTAGACCTTTATATATGTCATATGTGATCATATTTGAAAGGTGGATATTAGAGTGTACAGTGGTTTGGAGAAAAAACAATAAAAACTTCAATTTTTTGGAAATTTACTAGTAATCACTCGGCTGTTACACTGGTATAGATCCGTATGGAACTTTTATGATTTCTAAGTGGATGAAATAGTTGTAGGGGTGAGTTAGGAAACTTTTGGTTTTAGTTTGACTCAAAAAGGAGTTGGGGTTTAAAAGTTATCTGCATTTTAGTAGAAGGTGGTCTAAAAAGCCTTGTTTCCTAGACCCTTCCACAAATGCATCCCTAACTTGCATTCCCACTAGTGGCACCCTCTAAAACTGAGGCATATGCAAGTTAGGAGACTAGGAAACATAATGGTAGAGGTTGGAGGCCTGGAGAGAAGGGCAACTATTTTTTCAAGTCGGCCCTAGGTCAAGCAAGCCCATGTGCTTGACCGGTTTTTGCAAGGTAATTGGTGATAGTCATGGTTGCAAGCACTTTTGATCAGTTTGAGTGCTGGAGTTGGATGCATTTACTATGTTGGAGATTTCCTTAAGTGTTTTGGGTCTTGGAAACCCACCTTACCCATTCTTCCTTGAAGCCCTAGCCTAACTTGATAAACTAGGCCTAGGTACCAAGAATCAATTTGGAGGGTGCTGGAGCAAGATCAGCCCAAAAGTTTTTGGATTCTTAGTAGGTGTCAAGAAGGGTGTTTGGAGCTATGGAGAAGTCCCTATGCTATTAAGGGATACTGGGAGAAAAGTGCAAAGAAGGTAATTGGAAGGCTACAAGGTTTGTAGGCCTAGAAGTGCAAAGGTGTGTTGAGAGTTTGGTGGAACCAAACAAATTGATGAGTTTGGGTTGGAATAGTATGTCCATGATTGTCTCCATTTCTAGTGATAGTTGGTGAGGCTTTTGAAGTGGGATTTCCTTGTTTGGCTTGGAGGTTGAGTATGCCTAGAGTGGGTAAGAGGACTTGTTAGAAGTCCTAGAATCCTAAGTTGGATTGTGACAACCATTTATTGGCTTATGGAAGGTAGCTGCTGCAAACTCTACATCAAAAGGGGATTGAATAAGATTTCAAATCAGGAGAGAATGAAGAACATGGTGAGAAATCAATTCTTTCCATCTGATTTAGCAATCCAAATTTAAAGATAAGAAGGAACAATTTGAAACAGAGGGATATGGATGTCATGTCCTATACAGAGAAATTCCATACCCTAAGTATTAGGGGAGGACTGGAAGATGAAGATGAGAAGGTGGCTAGATACATTAATGGCCTCAAGTACAATATTCAAGATGAAATAGGATTGAATGTACCAAGGACACTTGGAGAATGTTTTCAGTTGGCAATCCAGGCAGAGGAGAAGTTGAAAAGAAAGAATGAGAGACAAGAAAATTAGAGAGGAGGTGGAACAATGAGAGGAAGAGGTGTAAGAAGTCATTTCAACACTTTAAACAAGAAATAAAAAGATAAATGAAAAGAGATTATATCTGAGACAAGAGGAAGTTTTAGGGGAGGAAGACTTGGAAGTGGAAGAGGTAATAGTGTTTTCACAGGTAAATGCCTCACATGTGGAGGAGTAGGAAACCAATCCTACAAGTGCCCTGAGCAAGGTGTGGATTTCAGGAAGGAGGAGAGGAGAGTCACCTTGACCCAAGGAGAAGAGGAAGAAAAGAAGTATGATAATGCAGTCCCTGAACTTGAAGGAGAATCTTTGATGGTGAGAAGAGGACCACAAATGCAGCAGCAAAAGGAGAGCAGACCATCCATTTTCAGGACAAATTGCATGAGCCATGGTAGGATTTGTAAGATGATAATAGACTCTAGTTCCTTTGATGATTTAGTGTCTTATGAAATGGTAAATAAACTAGGATTGAAGAAGTATCCTATTGATAGACCATATAGGGCATTTTGGGTTAGTGATGCACAAAATATTGTTGTAAGGGAGCAAGCAATAGTGGATTTCTCTATAGGAGAATATAAAAGATCAAGCTATATGTGATCACATTCTAATTACATGCTTCCATGTAATCCTTGGAAGGCCTTGGAAAGCCTCAAGGAACACTATTCATTTTGGCTCATCAAATGTTTATATAGTACACAAAGATGGTGTGAAGTTTAAGCTAAATCCTTTGACTGGTCATGATGAGGAAAGAGTTATTTGTTTTGGCAAGAAAGAGTTTGTGGAATTTCAAGAGCAGAGGGAGAGTAAACATGATATGATAGATCTAGCACTGAAGCCATCTCTTTTGTTTATGAAGGATGAGATTGTTCAAGAAAAAACTTAGAATTCTACTTACAAGAAGACAGTGATAGCAAAAGGAGTGATGATAGGAATAGTATGGTGTCCTTTGGTGATGAGAGTGAACAAAGAAGTGAACATATCCATGGAGGATAAGAGACAAGGTCAGCATGACCTCAGACAACAAGTTATTCAGCCTTTGTCAAGGATAAAACATGATTTTTCATAATCAGCAGGCAATAAGGTTACCATGACTGGTAACAAGGATCCAATGCTTTTTGTTTCTAATGATTTGTATGCAGGTGTGCAGGGTAATACATTGCAGGTGCAAAGTTGCAAACATCCCTCTAGAAAGATGGGAGGAAAGAAGATAGTACCCCTTAACTCTTGGGACAAGAGTTTCTTTGAAGGTGGGGTGTTTGGTGCAAGGGCACCTATTAAATCATCTAAGAGAGCCTTGGTACCAGATGAAGATAGAGGATCAAAGACATCATTGATTGTTAATTGGGATATATTAAAACCAATAATAGAATTATGTAATAAACAATGTACATTGAAAGACAAAAGTCATAAAAGTCCTAGTAAGGACCTAAGGGCAACATGATGTAAAATGGCCAAAAGAGCCATATGGGGTAGTCTTAGGATAGTTTCATACTTAGTTGCATTTAATAAATCCATATGACCAATTTTGACTCAATGGAATAGTTTAGAAAGTTAGGGAATGCATAAAAACTATAGTTTGAAATTTGAATTTCAAATTCAAATGGTCATATTAGTTTTGGAGGGAAAGTAGTAATTTGGTATTTTTTTGATTAAATAAACCTTTGTAACCAACTTTGTCGGTTGGATAGGTGCATATAAGCCTATTTAAGTTGTAATGAACATATGCAAGACATGAATCATTATTGGTATGGAAAAAATCACAGAAATTGTATAGAACAACAATCATACTTTCCTCTACATCAATAAAAAAAATAAAAAATAAATGATACTTATACATACAATGGGGCTCTCTATGCGAATGAAAATCCTTGATGATCTAGGACACCGAATCTGTACAGGCTCATCGCCAGTAGCCACACCCTATATACAATAAACAATGTAATTAAATGAGATTACCACAAACATTTTACAAGAATGCATCAATATTTAATCAATTAGAAAACATCTAATTACCTTTCCTTTGTCAATGCATGCTGGCTCACCCCCCACACTTTGTCCCCCCAGGGCAGGTGGTATCTGCAAGATAAAAGAAAGATTAGCAACCATATATGCTACAATATCAAATAGAAAAAAAAAATGCGAACACAACATAATGTATCGTAGATGTCTCAAGGCCAAATGAAATGGCCGAAAGTGTAGCATCATTTATCTATCTTAGCTCCTCCTCGGTCATCAACTAAACATGAATGAAGATCACATACATGTAAAAGTCAGTATGGCTTAAAAATTAAAATTACTCTATTATAAAAATTAACTTTAAATCACATATGTCATGTATTGACACCGAAGGAGTCCATGCCTCTACATTCCCCTCCTCTCTTGCATTAGGGTCTGAAGCCTCTGCACGTGCGTCTGGTGTATCCTCATCTAATACAAAATGATACTTAGGAAGATCACCTATGTGACCTAGAAAAATATTCTTGCATGTAATGCAAGTGTGAGGCACACAAACATGTGATGAGCTAGCTGATGATGAACTGGCACCAACATCATCAACACGAGGAGGCAGGACTGACCTAGCCTGAGATATCATTAGGCTACTCAGCCTATGAATGGCTCTGATGGTTAGAGAGCTAGCCTCGGCCATAATATCTAGATGCTGCACTCGAGGAGGGGGGGGACAAAAGTGCCAAGTTTCTTCCACTGGGAAGAGGGTCTATCCTGAGGAGCTCCTAGTCCTAAGCCCATGTTGGGCTTCATGCTCCAATAGTTCACTTTAAGTTTCAACACAAATTCTACATATAATTTTCTAAGGAAATAAAATGGTATGTCTAAATTTCCATGTGGAGAGATATCAAAGACCATCCACCAACGGTCCCAAAAATTTGTACGTATGGCATCATTTGTTCACCATTTAATCGATAGTTTGGTTTTTTTTGGGTCAACTGGTATACCCATTTTTGGGTTAGCAAAAAGGCTAGCCAAATCATCTTTAGTTATGTTGAGGGCCAAGACCTCATCATAATCCAAACCATCATCAAACATCTGGTGCATTTCATCATGCCAACAAAGAGCGGCATTTTGTTGGTTTGTAAAGGTTTCAATGTTATCCACTATGGTGTTTAACATGGATAACATAGGAGCCAGTGTAAGTACATTATTGTATGTTCTATGCAAACCTCTCAACTCAGTGAGATTTTCATTTATCAAATCTTTGATTCGAGGAGGCTTTTAAGGAGGTAGAGGATCATTTGGTCAAGGGTTTTGTGGGGATACTGGATCGTTTGGTGGTGGGTTACGAGGAATATTATTCCCTCCCTCAGTGTCATCATTTTGATCAGCCATTCCTATTGAATTGCAAAACATAATATATATTAAAAAAATTCTAAATTTTAACCATTTTTGTCAAAAAAACCCTAGATTCAACTAAAAAAAACAAAATTATGTTAAAATCTATTAAATTTAGGTTAAAAATGAGTCGAGGGAACATACCTGATATCTGATATCCGATCTCATATCTGATAGTTGATCCGCTATGGAAATACTGGCCCCAAATTTGCATAAAATGAGGGCCTGTGGGTCTGTGATTTTATTTAATCCAATGTACAGGTATCGGATATCTGATACTATATCGGATATCCGATATAACATCGAATATCCAATATGGTACAATAACATAAAATGAGTACAATATATATAATATATAATATATATTACATTTTATATATTTTTATATTATATTTTATATTTATTATATTAATTTACTATATATTATAATATAAAATATTATATTATATAATAATAATATTATTATATTATATCTTATATATATTATATTACATTACTATATATTATAATATATGAAATATTATATTATATGATTATAATATAATAATAATAATATTATTATTATTTAATAATAATATTATATTAAATAATAATAATAATATTAAATAATATATCATACTATTATATGATTATAATTATTAGTCGGATATTTGATTTAAAATCAGATATCTAATGTCAAATCGGATATCCGATATCATATCGGATATCCAATAAGGCTCGGCTTAACCTTCTAGGTTTGGTTCCTGGATAGGTAAAAAAAAGTCAGAGTGGATTTTGAAGCTCTTTTAGGCCTCTTCAAACTCTTTTTTTTTCACATTGCCACTTTTTGGCATGCCATGATCCTGCACATACCTTGACATTGCTTGTAGGACCTAGCATACTTAATAGCTTGTTGCTCCGTTTTAGGCCAATAGTAACTAGAACGAAGGAGTTTGCAAGCTAGTGTCAGGCCATTAGAATGAGATCCACAAATGCCTTTGTAAACATCAATTAGTGCATGTTTGGACTCATCAGGTTCTAAACACCTAAGGAGTGTTTTGTCGAGATCTCTCCTATACAAATCATCAGCAATAATGACATAATGAGAAGCATTATGGATTAGGTAACATTTCTCATTCTGGGTTAGACCTTCCAGAATGGTTTGATTAAGAAGGTAGGTATAGATGTGATGGTAGCAGGATGATTCTTGTCCTATAATAGAACAAATCATCCTAGAATCAAGGGTGTCATAGGCTGGGTAGTGTAATGCTTCCACCAAGAACTCTTGTCAGAGATCATTTTCTAGCATTTGTAGCAAGAAGGCCAGAGTGGCCGTGGCATCAACCACTTTATTATCTACTCGTGGAACTTGCTGGAAGGTGATGTGTGCAAAATACTTCTTCAAGTCATCAACCATGCACTTGTAAGGAATTAGTTTCGCATCCTTTGTTTGATACACATCATTTACTTGGTTGATAACAAGATGAGAGTCACTAAAGATGTCTAACTGATCCACCCTCCATTCAGCTGCAATTTCCATACCATTGATTAAAGCCTCATATTCAACAATGTTATTTTAACAAGGAAACAAAATCTTGTATGCTTTAGGCAATGAGTATCTCTGTGGTGTAATAAAGAGTAATCCAACACCCGATCCCTATTGTGTGAAGGACCCATCGAAGAACATAACCCATGTATGGTGCGTGAGTGTTAGAATTGACTCATCTGGAAAATCAATGTTCATTGGTAAAAGACTTTGTATGGGTGCCTCGGCCAGCTGGTCTACAATTGCCTATCCCTTTATAGCCTTGCATTCAACATATTGGATGTCAAACTCACTAAGTATCATGACCCATTTAGCCAATCTTCCTGTGAGAGCTACCTTACTAAGCATGTACTTTAAGGGATCTATTTTAGCCACAAGCCATGTAGTGTGGGAAAGCATGTAGTGTCTCAACTTCAAGGAAGTAAAGACAACTACCAAGCAAGCTTTCTCAATAATGTTGTAGTTCTTCTCATAAGAGACCAATGTTCAACTCAAGTAATAAATAGCTCTTTCTTTGTTGCCATTGTCTTCCTGAGCCAACAAGATTCTCAGAGATGTTTTAGTGGCTGAAATGTATAAAAGAAAAGGCTTCCCATGCATAGGAGACATTAGGATTGGTGGATTGAAAAGATATTGTTTGATCTGTGTTAATCTTTGCTCACAATCCTAGCTCTAATTGAATTTCACACCCTTATGTAAGGTCTTTGTGAAGGGTTGTGATCTATTCACCAATTGTGAAATAAACATATGAATAGATTGAAGCCTTCCCTATAGTCCTCTCATCTGACTGATGTTCTGAGGTGGTGGCATGTCCATTATCACTTGTACTTTCTCTGGATCTACTTCAATTCCTTTTGCAAAAACAATATATCCCAAAAATTTCTCTGATGTGACACCAAATGCACATTTCTTAGGATTGAGCTGAAGACTAAATTTTTCCATACAATCTAGGATGGGTCCCAAATCTTGCAAATGAGTATTGTGTTTAGCACTTTTGACCAAGGTATCATCAACATATTCCTCCATGGTTCTATGCATCATGTCATGGAAAATTATAGTAATAGCTCGTTGATATGTAGCACTAGTATTATTTAAACCAAATGGCATCACATTCCAACAAAAGGTTCCCCATGCACATGTGAAAGCCATTTTCTCCTAATCTTCTGGCACAATTTTTATCTGATTTTATCTAAAAAAACCATCCATAAGTGAGTACATCTCATAGCCAGCCGTCATGTCCATGATCGTATCAGTATTAGGGACTGAAAAGTCATCTTTAGGACATGCCAAGTTAAGATCATGGAAGTCTATACAAACCCTAATAGATTTATCATGCTTGGAAATAGGAACAATATTGGATATCCATTCAGCATAATCAATTGCACAGATGAAACCAGCCTTTAGGAGTTTCTCTAATTCTACTTTGATGAGCAATGCAACGTGAGGGTGCATTTTCTGAAGCTTCTATTTAACTGGTTTGATGCCTAGTGCTATGGACAAATGATGCATGATAAGATCAGGATCTAATCCTGGCATGTCAGAATATATCTAGGAAAAATTTATTTTCTTTTCCTTGAAAAAGGCAATGAATTGTTCCTTCTCTTTAGGTGACAGTGACTGCGCCAGATGTATCATATCTGTGTCGTCTCTATTAACACTAATGATCTCTCTTGAACGTGACTAGGAAGGACATCAAATATCTCATCCACAGGCACCTCAGAGAGGTTTTCACCCTTGGATACATCTTTTGTTTTTACTTTTTTGGGATCCAACAATGCCACAATGTGGTTTTCACCATCAAACCTCTTGCATTTTTTTCTTTTAATTGTGTGACTAAGATATTTGATGTCAACCTCAGTCATGTTGAAGCTCTGCTCATTGGTGGAAGACGTTATAGGTTCAATAGCATTTAGGTAACAGGTGAGAGCATAGTCATTCTGGAACATGGAGACTTTGTTAGATGCATTGGGGTTCCAGTCTATAAGCTCAAGATGTGTGAGTGAGAGAGTAGTCGTTGGTTCAATTGCATTCATAGTATAGTCATTAAGTGCGTGGACCAAAAATTCAAGACCTATGGCAACTTCATCCATAGGTATGTTCAAATGCCTTGAAATATGAACATTAGTAATTGACGACTCTAGGACACTAGTTGGATCAGACCCCCATGACCTAACCCTAGATGTTTCACCCACTTCGATTTGATTTTCATAGACATGCACTTGGTCAATGTCTTTATCAGTAGTAGCTTCTGAAAGAGAGTCAAATTCATATTCATGAGAATTGGTGCTACATGGTGAGAGACTATAGAACTCCGCAACAGTGATATGGACATACTCTCCTTCACCTTCTGGATTCTTACACAAATACTCAATACGACATGACTGACTAGATTCTCCATTTTTTGAATGATATTTAAGTTGCTCAGTATTGTCCTTAGAAGAATCACTAGTATCATCCACAGTGCTAACATGTGGTACAAAGTCATCTGGCTCAGTAAAGAATTTAGCAAGATCATAAGGAATAGGATGAGGGTAGGAATCCTCATCATTAGATTCTTCCTCTTGAGTATTTGACTCAGCTTGTAACTCATTTTCAGATGAACTCTCAGGTTTGGGGATGAATTGATTTGATCCCAAATGGAAAGGGACCCTCTTAAACCCTAGGCCAGTTGTATCACTGTTGCTTTGAGGTTTTTCTTTGATAGGATAAATTAGGCCATTGTTATTGCACCCAATAGGGCCAGTTCCCTTGTAACCAAAATGCTTCATAAGCCTAAGACCAGATCCATATTTCTTAGGAGTGATTTCTTGATCTTGTTCTGTTAGGTCCACTGGAGCCTCTTCTCTATAAAGCCATGCAACAATGGCTCTATTTTCACTTTCATCTTCTAAGGAAACTATAGCCTTAACAAAAGCACCATTATACTTGGTCTGAGGTGTCAGCACGAATGACTTCTTTGCTTCTGAGGGTCTACCATAATGTCAAGGAGACTCTAGGAGAGATGTTAATGATAGCACTAGTTCAATGTGGTACTCTCCCATACTAGTTTCTTTTAGTTTGAATGATAGCTCAATTTGTTTCAGTTTATTGTCGTGATAATTAGTAGACTCACGGTTAGCAAGGAGAAAAGTTTTAGCAACTTTGAGCATATTACAGTTGTAGCTAGTAGTGGTAGGAATAGTAACTTTGGAACCATGAAATGGGAACTTGATGCATTGATGGTATGTGCATGGCACAATGCGCATCTCATGTATTCATGGCCATCCAAATAGAATGTTGTAGGCCAAGGGAATGTCAAGCATCTGATAGGTGACATCCCTTTTGACAGGACCAACGTGAATTGGTAAAACCACAAGACCTAGAGACTTTCATTCCACTTCGTCATATGCTTTGATAGTGATCTTTCGTCGAGGATCAATAGAGTCCTCAGAATAATCCAATTGTCTAAGCAGAGTAACAGAGACAATATTTAGGCCAGCACCATTATCAATGAGTACTCGATGAACACATGTCTAGTGGATTATAACCTCAATGTGCAGAGCCTAATTGTGTGGGTGATTCAGCAAGTTGTCATCCTCCTCGAAGAAGGTCATAAGATAAGGTGAGGTCAGGTGACCTACCATGGATTGAAATAGCTCAAGATCAAGATCTTGAGGAACATTTGCCTCAGTGAGGGCTTTGTCCAGAATTTTCCTATGAGCAAGAGAGATTTTAAGTAGCTCAAAGATGGAAATCTGAGCATTAGTTCATTTTAGTTGATCGAGAACACTATAACTGGTTGCGATCAAGTTCATTGTGGGTTTTGCACCTTTACCGGATGGACCAACAAGGGCCTTGTCTTTGTGTTGTTCAAGATTTGAAGTAGGATGCACAGGGTCTTTAAGCACCAACTTGGCATGAGAGTGAGTAATAGTATTAGCACAGTGTTGCAAAGGCATATTATATATCTCATTGGAAGTAGGGCCCCTCAAGACAAATGGTGTCTTGGGTTTGTGACTATCTTGCTTGCCCTTTATGGTAATAACATCGCAGTATTTAGAATCTATAGGTTCAACCATGTGAATGACATTGTCATCATTGGAATATGTATAGTTGACCTTATTGTAGGGTTTTTGTTTTGAAGTCTCTCCTTTATCATAAATTGGGAAAGGTTCTTTGAATGCCTTATGGTTTGAGTTTTTGTTATGTCTATCTACCACAAGATCACTAGCATCAATCATGTCTTATACTTTATGACATAATTTTATACAGTTGCTGGTTTTGTGTCCCTTGTTTTGGTGATACTCACAAAATGAGGTCTCATTCCACCATGGTGGATGTGGTTGTAGATCATAGGGACGAGGGTTATCCATTGGTGAAATAAACTTATCTTGTAGCAATGTTTTGTAAACCACATCCAAAGGTTCCCCCAAAGGTGTATACTCTCACTTAGGGCCTGTTGTCAATGAGTTTCTCGATTTGTTCCCAAACATCTTATTGTCAGGGGGAGGTTTCTCAGCATTTTTGGCCACTTTGAGGAAGTCTGTGAGATTAAATGCCACTTTAGAGGTTTGGGTGTGACATTGTCAACAAGCCCATCATGTAAAATTTCTTGGTTCTTGTTGACATGTTTGGTTTTATCCCTGTTGGAAGTGGAACCTTGTTTTGTGTCTCTCTGAAGAGTGAGTTCACCTTTCTTGACCATAAATTCTTCAATATGGATAGCCTATGTAATCATGTCTTCAAAGGTACATGGACCTTGAAGTTGGACTCTGTATCCAAAATCAAGTAGGTGGTTATCAGTGAAAATGCCAAGCTTCTCTGTTTCCAAAATTTTTTGAGAATACTCAGTGTATAGTTGTCTCCACTGTTGGAGGAATGTGAGAAAAGGCTCACGAAATTTCTATTTAAGGTTTCATAGATCTCAAATATTGATAGGATGTTGAATGTTATGAGAATATTGCTGGACAAAGAGATTGGCAATCTTGTCAAATGTTTTGATACCAGGAGGTAAATGTGAGAACCACTCCAAAGCCTGACCACCTAGGCTTCTAGGGAATAAATGCATGAGGTAGGTTTGATCATGTATAAACTCCATAGAAAAAGCACCAAATTCCCACAAGTGATCTTGGGGATCAATAGTACCAAAGTACTTAACATATTTGGGTAGCTCTATGCCTCGTGGGAAAGGCAACATGTTTATGCTTTTGTCAAATGGTAATGAACAAAGAGCGTCCAATGTGTATGTCTTTGTGGGTTTCTCTTTCTCATGCATCATCTGAGCCAATTGGTCTTGCATAATTTTCAATTGTTTTTGGAGTTTAGAGGTCTCAGTTTCTTCTTAAGTTTTGACAATGGTTTCCACATTGAAATGAGAAGGTAACTTTTCTCCCTCTTGGGCAAGTTTGAGAGTATTTTTCTTTAGTTTGAGAAAGTATTTTTCTTTCTCTTCGTTGATTAGGATTCCCATGACCTTCTGAATTTTTTTGTCTCTTTGATACTTCGCTATGTGTTAAGGGAGGATTTCTACTTCTTCCTATTCCTCATTGGTGTCATAGTCTTTCTCTTTCTCTTTGTCATTCCTAGGTGGTTCTTGATGTCGACTATGACTACCATGTTCAGGTTCACGGTTCATCATTATAGGAATGTGTTCAGTTTTTGTATGTTGTGTTTCAAAAGGTTCTCTAGAGAAAGGATCATACATTGTGTTTGGGAATGTAGGACCTCTACCTGTCTTAGTATCGTCTTGGTACAAAGGATTCCTAATTTGTTGCAGATTTATGAAAAATGTTTGCTGAATTCGAGATGACCTGGAAGGTGAGGGAGATCATGAAGATGCCTCACTAGCCAAACTAGATACAGATTGCATAACGAAAGGTAAGTGACCTCTGCCATGATTATGACCCCTAGTATGACCATGTCTAAGGTTATAAGGATAAAACATGTTGCCACTTCTAGTTGCAACAATCATAGACAAGGACAAGAAGCTAGAACTTGGACAAGGACTACACTAAGACTGAGTCTCAAAAAGGACAAGATAATAGCAAGAATGTTGTTTTCCAAGGCACAAATGGTCTAACTTAAAGGCTAGAATAACTAGAGACTATGACCAACATTACACATGGTATAACAAGCATTGAGAGAAGGGCAAAAAAAATAACTTATGAGATGAGACTAGTCAAAGTACAAGACACAAGTCTTTGGCTAAGCAAAGTGTCATTGTTGTAGGACTGTTTGTAGATAGAGAGCAATAAATGGATGTAGAAAAGGATAGTGTGTAGAGTGCAAATAGCTAAAACAGACCCAAATTGGTAATGATAACACAAGATCTCTCGCAATAAACCTTTACAGGCCATGCAAAGAAGTTTATAGACCACACAAAGAAGTTTTCTGGCGCGTGCAAAGGTCAGTGACAGTAGTTTAATTTTATGCAAAGAAGTTCATAGGGCTACGTGAAGACTCATGACAGTAGTTTAAATTTGTACGAGAAAAAAATGATTTCACACGAGGACCAAATGATTTTGCGTGAGAAGGTAGACCAATTTTACAATAGCAACTGATTTTGACAAGGTTTCTGGACTTTTTAGACAGATTGGGTAGATTTTTGAGACAAGTTCAATTTAACAGACAACGAGGTTGACCTCACAAGATGCTTGGACAGTGCTTTTAGTTCACAATTTTTTAATTTGATTTAAATGACAAGTACGTAGTCAAAATCAACTCATTGTTTTGGAAAATTTGATCATTTTAGTAAGCAAGCAAATAAACAGGAACGTAGAACAACAAGCAAGTGATATCAAGCACATCTGAAAATAATGAGAAAGGGAAAAAGAAACCTTGCGCATGAACAATCAAGTGACTTAGTACGTGTTGATTCCTAAGAGAGCTAACTGTATATGTTTTTGAAAGGTTTTGCAATCATGCATAGATCCCTAGAATATAAAATTTGGCCTCTCTAAGGTTTTTAGTAATGTTTTGACTATGCAACTTTTATGACTCACAGGGGTGACCTCCAATCCTAGTGCACCGAGGTTTCAACACAATCTGAGAACTTAATCTTCAAGAGCTGCTAGGGAGATCTAACAACCCATAATGAACCACAACTATGGAGATTTCTTCAACAAGGACATTTATATAGCAATTGTCACTACCACGTCAAAAATGGCTATTACCACTCGAGGTTCTGTCCATGCAGTTTTCCCTATAGAGAGATTGTTTGCTATGGTTAACCCTCTCTAAAGGTGACTAACTCACAATAGTGTACCACAAGGGGACTTAGCTTCCAGATTCAAGGTTTTGACACCTTTTCACTTTTAGCCCAATCAAAATAGACAAATTAATCTGACATGCTAAACTAAGAGTATCTCTTAAAGATCTATGATGTCAACTCCCAGTGATCTATCAACCTCTCCGAAGAAAGGATGCCTCAATCAACAAGTTGAAGACTCATCTATCTACGAGATGCTCAAAGTATCCTCCCCACCTACAAGAAATCCATTGTAGAGAGGAGTTTCACTAGGAACCCACTCTCTTAAGATCCATGAATAGTGTTCATGGGGCCTAATTGCTATGTGTGAACAGATGTTAATTCTCAAACGAAAATCTATCCAAAAGTAATTAAAGAGCACAAGGTGGTACAATTAACACTTTAACTAATGTGAGGTGAGTCCAAAGATTTGGAAAATTTAACCCCTCACACAAGCCAACATGAGTCCACAACTTAGAAACTAGTGAGTTCTAGAAAGCACAAAAGGGTTGCCTAGTGGAGAATTTAACACTTCTTTCCTGTAGACCCCTCCCCTTTAACATTGTGCTGATCTTGCAACCACAGGATGAAATGAGGGGCCGGCAGATTAGCAAGTCCAATAACCCAAGATAGCTAATTAGATCTATCACTAGTAACTAAGCTTGCTAGATGAAAACTAATGGAGATCACAACCTAGTATCAAATTATGCATGTGTTGTAAAATGAGAACATGGAAGGAAACACACACAAGCTTTACACAAGAGATGTTCATTTTAGGTCCAAATGAAGTGTTATTAGTCAAAGAGAATTACCTGGTAATCCTCACAACGTGCTTAGTAGATGTTTTACCTATTTTTAGCAACTTTAACACACTTTTCCAATTGCCTTGCAAATTGCTATTATGCTGTTCCAAAAAATTAGAAAACACAAAAAAACCAAAAACAATGAGTACTTAGCAAAAAAATCAAAAAACACAAAAATCAATGCAAAAAAAAAAGCTTCTATCTATAGTCTCACGTGAAATTCCTTACAGTCCACACGAAGATTTTTTCGACCCACGCAAAGAAAATAGGTGCTGCATGAAGTTTTGCACACTCAAGAACTTTCTCGCACGACCCATAGAGAATCTTTTCGCAAAAATTTTGGATCCTCATGCAAAAATGAATAGTCTCGCATGAAGATTCCCAAATCTGTATGGAATAGTATGGACAAAGAACAAAAAAATGACTAAAAAATGCATAGTAAGGCTAGAGAAATTGATTTTCTTAGCCCAATGGTGGGCGCCAGAAATGTATATGTGAAAATGTGGCCTATGCTAACACACACACTTCAACATGGTCCTTATTTGCAGATTCATCCCGAAATGAACATTGGATTGTTCATCCAAAAATCAGCTGGCAAGGTGACCTGTTGCCTTCTATCTAAAGAGAATTGCTTGTTAGATATCCTCAAATTTGAGGTGTCAAGCAACCAGACCCTCTACAAATGAAGGATTTAAAAGAAAATGTGACTAATCTATATGAGAATGCAGATTAATCTAAAATGGAGTGTGCACATTTAATCTAAGAACATGTAAAAGAAGATTATGCTAAAATGTATGCATATTATGCTAAATGAGATTAAACTAGAAAATGAATATATTATGAAAGTAATGAGCTCAAATTAATGCACAATCCAGCAGTAATTTGATGCAAATTCTCATTCAACCTCCCTCAAAATGAAGAGAAGAAGGTCTCTTAAATAGACTTTCCTAGAATCCATAAACGTTCAAGATTGATTTCAATCAACGGTTAGGATTAAAGATGAAATTCAGTCATAAAGAAGATTCCCAAATTAAAGGGAGTTAACTAACTTAGATCTCAGTGTAAGAGTCAGTCAACTCAGATAGACTTTAGTGTAAAAGCAAATGATCTGGGTCACTTCTAATTTGATCAGCAGTGAACTGAAAATTTCCTTTTTTTTGAACTGAAGAGAGATTTTGGTGAGATATTTAATTTAATAAAATGAGATATGCTCTCATAATTAAATTTTCCATTTAATTAAATAATTCTATTTAATTAATTAGAGACACTTTTCTTATTTAATTAAATAACTTTATTTAATTAATTAGGAATGGCTTCCCATTTAATTAAATAACTTTGTTTAATTAATTAGAAGTAAGTTCTACATTTAATTAAATAATCCTTGTATGGATTAAAGCAAGCAATCAGAACCTAGTATGCAAGGTTGGATAAATACTTAGCAAATCATGGATTTTCTAAAGGGATATCAAAGAATAACTTGTAATTGAAAAAAATAGAAAATGGTTTATTGATAAACATTGTATTTGTTGATGATATTATTTTTGGAGGAAATGATGAAGCTAGTAACAAATTCTTAGAAGATATGAAGAATGAATTCAAGATGAGTATGATAGGAGAGATGAAATTATTCTTAGGATTACAAATTGTTCAAAGAAAAGAAGGTATCTTTATTTCTCAAACTAAATACTTATAAGACCTGCTAAAAAGATTTGGACTAGAAAATTGTAAACCTATTGGAACCCCTATGCTAATTGGTCATAAGTTATCTAGCAAAGATGAGACATCTACTATTGAAAAAAAGAAGTACGAATCTATGATTGGAGGATTGTAATACCTAACTCATAGTAGATTAGATATAGCTAATGAGTTGGAATTGTGGCTATATTTCATGATGATCCTAAAGAATATCACTATGTAGTAGTAAAAAGGATATTCAGATATCTAAAAGGGACATCTGATTATGGCATTTGGTATGACAGAAGCAATGATTTTACACTTTGCACCTATACTGATACTAATTGGCCTAAAGATATGGATGATAGAAAAAGCATCAGTGGAGGAGCATTCTTCCTTAGAGGAAGACTAGTTTCTTGGCTTAAAAAGAAACAATATTGCACCTCACAATGTAATACAAAGGTAGAATATGTTACAGAAACAAACAACTATAATCAAGTCATATGGATGAAGTAGATGATGAAGGATATTAGAATTACATTCAAAGAGCTTATAATTATTTACTCTAATAACACAAGTATGGCTAACATGTCTAAAAATCATGTCTTACATTCAAAGACTAAGCACATCTCTATAAAGTATCATGTGTTGAGAGAGAAAGTCACATAAAAAATAATTGGACTAGAGTATGTTAACACTAAGGAACAAATTGCAAATATTTTCAAAAAATCTTTACCAAAGGATAAATTTGAATACCTAAGATGTATGCTTGGGGTTATGACCCTACCTAATTTAGAATAAAAGATGCAAAAGTACATTAGTCTAGGGAGAAGAACACCATTGTTAGACTAGACTAAATGCTAATGCTTCCTCAATGGGGGAGAGTCTATAATGAATAGATTCAAAGGACTCTTGGTAATTGGTGATTGATAAGTAACAATGTATCTATACACTTGAGTTGTTTATGAATTGTAAAGAAATAAACTGGCTTATGGTCATGTTGGTAAATGATTGCATCTTTGACAAATTGAACCATTTGTATATTACCTTTGGCATTGATGTCAATGGGGGAGAGAGTGACATGAAAAATATTCAATTAGGGAGAAAGCATATAGGTGTACATTTGGTATTCTTGGAACTTAGATATTTTTCATCTATGTTTCCATCAATGCTAAAAGGGGAGATTGTTAGCATGAATGTTGATGCTATGGGGGAGCATTGTAAAACATTGATATGATGTATTAATAACTATGTTCCATTGATGACAACATAGTAATAAGTTTGTAAAGACTGATAGAGTAGAAAACTATGATTTTTGTATTAAGGACAATATATCACTTATCTATTTATGCATAGTATCCAATGCATACTATAGTATGTCTTTGTTACAAGGGCGAGTGCACAGAACTTAAATTGATAGTGTACAAAAGATATAATTTATCTATAGAGAACAGTATGGGAACATAATATTAGGAAAGTGGTTCATATTGTTTGATTGTTGTAGTCTATTACAAATGTAGTGAAAGGTTGCATAGTTAACTAGAGATAGTATACTAACTATTGATGATGTCAAAGAGTGCGCATGTACGAAAGTCGCACATGTGAAAGTTTTTTTATAACTATGAGTCGATATCATTAATTAAATGTGTGTTCATTTAACTAATGTGTTATAATTAAGTGGGAAGCCGACTCAAGGATTTGTTATTGAGAACAATATAAAGGAAAGATTTTTTCATGTTTAACAAATAAAGAGAAGAGAAGACTTGTGAGTTATTGAGAAGCAAAGTGATACAGAAGTAGAGTGGCTTACCTATGTGTGTAAGTAACCTTAAGGTTATTGTTAGTGAGTATAGAGTTCCAAATCTAGTTGCACAATTTGCAGGTAAGGGAGTTAGACATATTGGATAGAGGAAGAACTAAAAGCTTGTTACACATCTATTATTCTCAAATGAATAGTACCAAGGTCAATTGGACAATGGGTTCATTGATCTAATCTTGAAGCTATTTGGATAGTGGGTTCTACTACCTTCCACAACTCCTAATAGGGTTGAAATCTCCTAACAAGGATTTGAAGTCTCCTAACAGGGACTCATATGTACTAAATGTGATTAATTAGACTCCTAGTAGGGTCTATCCTTTCACAAGGAATATTTATATTAGTATATCATCTTGTGGATTTCATCCCCACCAAGGTTTTCCCTTTGATCAAGAGTTTCCCTAGTCAACATATTTGATGTCACTATGTATATCTATCTTTCATGATTGCTGATTACATTGCACACATAATTAAGTTGGATTTAAGTTGATCTAGAGTTTTATAATTGGGTAAAAGTAAAAAGTTGTGTCACCTTTCAGACTAACTTATTAGAATGACTGAATTTGAGTATTTCTATCTAAAATACAAATTTTTAAAAAATATATGATCTAGATAAATTCATTCTAGCTAAGTAATATATGGTCTCACACTTTTCCAATTGGAAATTTCTATTAAATGCATGTTTTATATTAGTTTATATCCAATTACTAAAGAAATAAAATTATTTTAGAAACGTGGTGTTTCAATAACTATTACTATTTGTATGATGTTTTTCTAATAAAATATAAACATCATTTTAAAGAGCTCAAAGTCAAGAATATTATCATGTAGACCTTATAGTGTTCTAATTAAATATAGTATATTGAAATTAAAAAATTCCACAACCATGTATTTTAACACTCAAAAAGATGTGAGTTTTGAGAAAGAAAAAAATATTAAATCGAATTAAAAAAATTCTAAAAATTATATGACATTCTAGAGGAGAGTCTCCTCTTCTAGAAGTATATTTTTTCTCCTAGTTAGAATAGATTTGTTTTGTTAAATGTGGTGGGAGATGAAAACTATCGATTTCAGGTGAGTTAAAATTTTAATCATTATAAAAGAGAAAATATATTTCTAAAGTGCTGATTTTTATTTTTGATTGTTCTAGATATATATGTTATCTATAACATATTTTGAGATCAAAGGGAAATAAATTTATTTGCATATAGTTTTGTGGTGGGAATTAGACCCCTAATTTTGAGTGTTTTTCAACACCTAAAAAGTTATCCATAAAAAATAGGAAAATATATCAATTCTTATTCGAAATAATTATTAAAAATTATAATCCTAAAATTCATCCTTTTCTACATATTTCATTAGTTTACTTAATTTCCAAATTCAAAATAATAATACCAATTTTATGTCATTGAAGGTGAATAATTATACTTTTGTTAGCATTTTTCTTTAAAAAAGGGTGACATAGGTTTGTGCTTTTACCCAATTACACAACTAATTAACATCCCCCCCCCACCCTCTCAATTATATTGTGAACATAAATTAATAACAACCTTTTATAGTGGAAGCTTCTTGGTATATATGTGGTAGGTATTTCTCTTGAGGCTTGTAATTGTAGGTTATATATTGGATATGTTGATTTTGTGAGATTCACTTGGTATACCTTTGGAGGTATGGATAGGTGCATGGGTTTGGCACTTATTGTGGCTTCCATTTTAGCTATGGAGTTATAACAACAATAGATACATGTGATTACCTTTGGATCATCTCTTTGTGCTTGGTATTTTCTTTTGGTATAGAATTTTATGATCCTCTTATGTGACAGGTTGGATGGATTTCTCTTTGGATGGCTTCTATGTATGATGATTCATGTTTGAGATGTTGGATACTTTTTTTTTTTGTGGGTACCAAGATAGTGTACATGGTGTACATTGATGCATGATGATAGATGTGCTAGGAGGGATTTTTCCCTTGTTCATTTATGTGGCAATGAATTGACCCTATGATATGTATACAACAAGTGGGAGATTATTGAGATTGTGTTTCACACATTGCGTAATGTTGTTATATTGTATTATTTTATTTTATTATGTAATGTTGAACCTAGGAGCACCTAGATGGACATGCAAAATTTAAAGATTTCGATGGGATATACTTGATGAGTTCTATTGTAACATAGTGATAATATTTGATGTAACTATTTAATATTCAGGGAAAAAATTGAATGTAAATGTTGAAGGGTTTAGGTAGTGCATTGTTTATCTAATACCACTTGGTATTTTTTTTGGGACTTTCTACTATATAAGCAATCACAAGGGTAGTTTTTGTATGAGAAAGATAAAATGAAAAAATGCCCGAAGGAAACTCGATCAAGAAAAATCTTGATAGATTAGCAAAGGGAGTATTTTTTAAGGTTGGAAGCTTGGAACGTGATGCGTGGATTCATGCTTATTCACAAAGATTTCTTAGTTGTGTGTTTATCTTTGAAGGCTTCCATGGTTGTATTACAATGGTATTTTTCCTAAGTTTAGTTTTCCCTTAATGAGGATTTCCCAGGGTATATCTTGTGTCACAATTTTTGTGGGTATGTTGTCTACTCTCTTGCATGTGGAATTTAGTTACATATTTATTTCACATCTATTATTGATTATGTAGAAATGGTTATATTTTTGTCCTAAATTTTTGCTCCAATTGTAGCAATTGATCTTGAGCCTTCTCCAATTTTCATTATTTCATGCCCAACATTTTCATGCACTAAATTTTCTTGTCCTAAATTGTCATGTCCTGAACCTTCTCCAACATCTATTTTCTCATCTTCTAATTATTTTTTATGGGCTAAATGTAGATAAATGAATGAGATTAGAATACTATTTAGAGAAAATTAAAATATAGACAAATATGAATGTAAAAGTACATATCTTCTATCTTTCAATGATAATTTGCTAATGCTTTTCATTATCTCTCTATTTTGCATCAACTAGTCTATTTCTTGCCAATTTACTTTGTCTTCCTTTCATTTTTCCCATCTTTTTCCTTCACAAAACTATCAAATTGCCTTTAAAAGGAAAAAATCCTATTTTCATATTTGTCTTATTTCCTTTTTCTTCCAAAAATAATAAATTTCAAGATGATTTGATATGATTTAGAAGCTTAAAAAAATTGTGTATTTATATACATAAATAATTTTATTTTTAAAAATAACTTAGGCTGATAGGGCTTCTAATGAAGACCTTTAGGCTAACAAAGGGCTTCATTTGAACTCCCCCTAAGCCAATCCTCAATCGATAAAAAAACTAATAGGAAGGGTCAATGGGGCTTCATTTGAGGCCCCCTTGCCACTAAATGTTGTGACAATGGGAGCTTCATTCAAAGCCCTTTGTAGGGCTTCATTCGAATATCCATAAATATTGTTTTTTTGCAAATTTTATAGTTTTTCTCTCAAATTTTACCCTTATGAGGTCTCAAACAATGGCCAAATAGGTATATTTTTTAAAACTAAATATACCACCTTGTTCTACTTTGAATAATCTTTCCATTGAGTATACCTTTTATTATACATTATGTTTATAGTGATGTTCTATTTGTACTTTTTATTAAATATAGATTGTTTGGGCATCTCACAAGTCTCAGTTTGAAGCTTCAGGAAAAATAGAAAATGATAAAAAAAACATTGAAAAATATGTTCTAAAAGTTTATGTATGTTACCTTTTAAGAAAAACAAGAAAAAAATCACTTCAATTTATTCAAAAAAATTATATATTTGATCAAAATCAACCTATGTTTAATTTATCATTCACATCACTTTACCAATGAATAGAATCTACATTTTTCAATGAAATTGAATGAAACCAACTAAAGTGCCTAGATATTGATGTTACCATTCTAACCTTGAAAGAATTTTATCATTATCATATTTTTCAAAAAATTGTGTTCATCAAAACAACCATCACTCTATAAATATGCTCATTTTTCATATATACTACTTCACAAAGGAGAAAACAAAATGAGCATCAATCACTATTTTTTAAAATAGTGTCAGAAATTAGAAAAAAGTTACTACAAATCACTAGTTTACATCATCTTCAAATTATTTACAATTTTTTTTATTAATACACATTTGAAAGTGAAGAGTTTTTAAAGAATATCCATTTCAGTGTCAAAGTTGGCCAAAAAGTGGGAATTACTATTGTGGCCTAAATATAGAAAATTTGTATGGAGGGATAAGGAGCTTAAATACAAATTTATAATGTAAATTCAATTATTTTATTTTAATAATAAAATAAAAGTTCCTTTCTTTGGTTTTATTAAAGGCATTGAGATTTAAAGTGAATTATTTTAGTCCTTTATAGCTATTTTTAAAATTCCATAAATAATTTATGTTAGATAAGTGGATGAGGTCATCTATAGCATTTTAAACTTGATCATCACAAATATCATGAAATATTTAATTTAATTTGAATCTATGTCCAATCTGTCTCCCTAGCCTTAGGATTTAAGCACAATTTAGACTAGTTTAGAATTACATATATATATATATATATATATATATTTGATCCATCACATCTTGATTATTAAACATTTATATTTTACGTGTGTAGAACATTGTAAAGTTGTACATTATAATCTTCATTATAGTTGACTATGTTGCCCAAATAAGCTAAAATAATGGTTTTTTTTCATTGAATTATTGAATTTATATTTGAATTTAGAAAATCTATAACTTCCTTCTTACAAAAATCAAATCCATTATTAAATCCTTATACAATTCATTCAATTCAAACACTCAACATTTAGTTTATTTTGATTGAGTTTGAGGACTTTGGAAACCAAAGAACTCACAAAAAATAAATTTACTATAGAAAAGCCTTGAACCAAATAGTCAATATTGAGGTGATGGTATATCCACCTGGGTGTAGCAAAGCCTAAAGTATAGTGGAATCAATACCTGGACCTAAAATTGGCCAATAGATAAAGTAAAAATAAAAACACAATCATAAAATGTTGGAGATTGCAACTGTCCTAAGATATTCATAGTTTGATGATATAAAATATTGTAATACTACAAAGAAGATATGAGAAAATTTATCAATGATCCATGGAGGAGATAAGAATGTAAGTTAAGAGCCAAATCAGAATTTCTAAAAGGAAAGTTTGATAACATGAGGATGGTAGAAGGCAAGAACATTGCTCAATATGTTTGAAGAATCAAAGAAGTTGTATATCCCATCAAAGGAGTTGATGGAAAGATTAGTGATGATACTATGATTAGAAAGGTATTGAGAACTTTACTTCTTATTTATTTTAATAGAGTTTTTACAATATAAGAACTAAGACGCAATCCTAGTAATGACTTAACCTTGGATAGTTTGGTTGGTAGACTCACTTCATTTGAACTTTAAATTTTTTTGTAATTTTAATGCCCCTTCTATTGAATATTCTTTCAAGTCACAATTAATTTTACATTAATCTAAGAAAAAGAAAGGAAAGTATGTGGAAAATGAGGGTGAATCTTCTAATAATGGTCTTGAGGATCTTGAAGAATTAATGACTAGGAGACTACCAAGAGACAAAGTAAAATACAAAGGTCAAATCTCTATAATTTGTTTTTCATGCATTAAAGTTGATCATATTTTTGCAAGATGTCCTGATGAAGATGAAAAGGATGAGAGAAAAGATGGAATGTTCCAAGGAAGAAGAGATGGAAATGATAACAATGTTGGAAATTTTTTTAACACTCCCCTCAAGATTTGTGACAAGGTCTTAACTGCCTCTTGTGTATTGTAAGTTGAGTGATTGTATTGGGCATTGATAGATCAGTCTTTTGGTACAACGACAACCCCATTCTAACAAGTGGTATTTGAGCTTGGTCATAAGTTCAAATCCTCAGACCATCAAGTAACACTAAGGAGGATATTTTTGGGAATTTTTTTAGTTCTCCCCTTGAGATTCGCGACAAGGGCTTAACCACCTCCTGTGTACTATAAGTTGAGTGGTTGTATCAAGCATTGACAAATCAATCTTTTGGTGCAATGACAAACCTATTCTAAAAAGTGGTATTAGAGCTTGATCATAGGTTTGAATCCTCATATCCTTGGCTAATGCTAATGAGGATATTGTTGGAAATTTGTTTAGTCCTCCCCTTGAGATTCATGACAAGGGCTTAACTACCTCCTATGTACTATAAGTTGAGTAGGTGCATTAGGTATTGAAAATTTGGTCTTTTGGTGCAGCAACTTCATTCTAACAAAGGATACAAAGACTATAAAGGAAAAGGTAAGAAGTCTTGTTACATTGTTGAAAAATAGATTGATGATTATTCTAATAGTAATGATGAAGAAGTTTTTTATGTTGCTATGAAAGATGATTTTGATGAAGATGAGAAAACTATACTTATTTCATATCTGGGTAAAGTTGATCAATAGATAATTGATAGTGGTTTCTCATATCACATAATTGGTGATAAAAGTAATTTTGAAACCTTGGAACATTATAAATAAGGTAGTGTTAAGTTTGGTAATGATGCATCATGTCTTATAAAAGGTAAAGGATCAATAAAATTGACTAATAAGATCACATGTGATAGTGCTTGTTCGGTTGAAAGAATTAACTAAAATTTGTTCAGTGTATCATAGTTGAACAAGTTAGGATACAAATTTGAATTTCAGCATAATAATGATATGATATAAAATGGTTTGGGTGAATTGATTAAAAGTGGAGACTAAACTAGAGGTAATTTGTTCTATCTAGACCTATCTGATGATACATGTTTATTTACACAATGTGATGAAATATGCTTTTGGATTAAAAGGCTATATCATACAAACTTTTATAATTTGGTAAGAATAAATAACATGAATAAATAAGAGGGTTAACAAAATTGAAGAAACTTGATAATATGTTGCATTAAAAAATCTCAATTGGAAAAATGACAATGTCTAGTTTCAAGAGAAAGACCTATACTTTTGATGTTATTTTAGAGTTGGTTAATACTATCCTTTGTGGACCTATTAGAGTGCAAAGATACCATGGTCACAAATACTCTATTTAATTTTTTGATGAGTACTCTAGAATGATGATAGTGATGTTTCTTAAAGTAAAATCTAATGTATTTCAAATATTTAAGTGGTATTTTCCTAGAGTTGAAAAGGAAATAGGTAAGAGCATGGAGTGTCTAAGATCTAATAGAGGTGGTTAATTGATATCTAAGGAATTCAAAACATTATAAAATGATAGAGGATTCAAGAGATAGCTTTTTCCACCTAGGACCCCTCTACAGAATGGTATAGCTAAAAGGAGGAACAAATCAATCATGAACTATGCTAGGACATTGATTATGGAAAAAAGTTTTGTACCTAAATACTATAGAGAAGTTTTAACTACAAATTTTTATACTTTGAATAGAGTATAGCTCAAGAAATGTACAAATATTATAGCTTTTGAGTTATGGTATTTTTATGCACCTAATGAAAAATATTTTAAAGTTCTTGGACACACATGTTAAATATTGAAAGGAAATAGAAATGTAAAACTTTATGCTAAAAGTGATGAAGCCATATTCATAGGATGCTCCTCTAAGATCAAAGCATATAAGTGCTTGAATTCTAACAAATAAAATTTTGGAAAGGGAAAATGTGAAAGTTGACTTGAATATCTAGAAAAAATTGAAGTTGAATGTAAAAGAGAACATGAAGATTATAAGAATTTCACATACACTGATGAAGGTGAGCCCAATACTTTACCTAAACCTAAGAAGAAATTTTCCAAGAAGAAACAACCAATACATGTTAAGTTACAACAACAACATGCAAAGCATTAAGAAATTAGTTTCAAGCATCAAGAAGAGGTTGTTGAGTATCAGTAACTTATTGTCAAACAACTAGAAGAACAAGCATAAATACACGAAGTACTACCTAAGGAAAATCTAATAGATGAACTTGAGGAAGAATATAGAAGAAAAAATCTTACATTAGAAAAATATGTGAGAAGGCATCATGCACCTGATCAATTCTTTAGAGATAAAGACTTACTGTGTGAATTTGAGTCCAAATCACTCAAGGATGCTTTGAACAATGAACAATGGATTCAAGAAATGAATGAAGAGATTGAGAAGATAGAGAAAAAAAAATTTTTGGTCACTGGTACCTAGACCAAAAGAAAAGAATGTAATTGGAACATAGTTGGTAATCGTGAACAAGTTGAGCAAGAACTATAAATTTACAAGAAACAAAGAAATATTAGTTTGTAAGGGATATGCACAAGAAGAAGGTATTGAAAATAGGGAGACATTTTCCCCTATTTATAGATTGGAAGGAGTGAGAATTATTCTTGCTTGTTTTCCTAATAGTGGATGCACAAATTATATTATATCAATGCCAAGTCTACATTCCTAAATGGAATTATGGAAGAATAAGTCTACATTGAACAAATTAAAGAATTTGTTGACCCTAACAACAATGATATGGTATATAAGTTACAAAAATATTTGTATAGATTGAAACAAGCCCCTAGAGTGTGGTATGAAATATTTCAAACATACTTGATGAAGGTTGGTTTTGTAAGGACTAATGATAATGGAAATCTATACTTGAAGACTAAATCTAAAAAATGGATACTTTTAGCTAAGATATTTATGGATGGTATCATATTTGGAGGAAATGATGCATTGTGTAAGTCATATGTAGATCAAATGAGGAAATATTTTGAGATTCCTATGTTTGGAGAGATTATTTCTTTTGTTTTCTTCTAAGTGTATCAAATGTAGAAATGTATCTAAATTATTCAATTAAAATATATCAAGGACATACTCAAAACCTTTGGTATGGAAGAATCAAGACTAGTTAGAGTACCCATGACAATTGGAAATAAAATTTTGAAGAATGATGGTTCTACTAATGTGAACCAAACCTTATATAGATCAATGATTAGAAAGTTGTAATATGTTGTTCATAAAAAACCTAATATTGCACTAGCAGTTAGGAGTATTACAAGATTTTTTGCAAGGAATAGATGATTATGGATTGTATTACACAAATAATGAAAAGTTTTAATTGAACATTTATAGTGAGACAAATTGTGCTAGATATTTTAATTATAGAAAGAGTACAAGTAGTGGAGCTTTCCATCTAGGAAAGAGATCAATTTCATGGACAAGGAAAATGAAAAATCACATCTCCCAATCTTCAACAGAATATGAATATGTAGTTGCATCACTTATTTGTTCTAATATAGTGTGAATAAAGGAATTATTGAAAGGAATGAAGGATGATATCATGAAACCTGTTGTCATATTCTATGATAACACAATTCTTATAAATCTATCTAAAAATTATGTGATGTATAGCAAGACTAAGCATATTTCTATCAAGTATCATTACCTGAGAGAGTTTATCCACAACAAAGATGAAATTTGGAGTATGTCAATACAAAGGAACATATAGTTGATAAATAAATCAAATCCTTACCTGATGCTACTTAAGATGCAATGGTGCTTTGCATCAAATGTTGTGATCTTGATATTTCACAAATTGATGCAAAATGTCACACTCTAGGACCTGCCTAAAGTATGGAGAAGGGAAGCATAAGATGTTGAATCAATCACAAGCAAGATGACTAAAGAAGAACATAGTTCAAAAATTGACAAAAAAACTATCTACATGTTGAAGTATCTTTAGAAGTGCCTTTGGCAATGTTACCAAAGAGGGAGACGCTATCAAGTTACCATGGAATCATGAGTAAAGAGGGGTAATTTTATATCATTCACCATGAGGAGAAAAAAATTCAAGAGGGAGAGGTTGTCTAATATAGAAAGATGGAGAGCTTATGAAGAAGCTACTTATGCAATAATATGAGAAAGAGGTGTTGATATCAAGAGATAGTAAATAAATCTAGAAGATGTATATCAAAAAGGGAGAATTTTTTCTTATATGATAGACATAGATATTAGAATTGTTAGTAGAGGTGTTTAATATTATAGCTACATGAATTAGAATTAGAATGAAAGTAAGGATATAAATTGAGATTTGCTATTAAATGCAAAGGGAGTTGAATGAAGAAAGTAAAGTTTTTTGGATTGCATGGTAACTAGAGGTTTTGTCATCAATGCAAAAGAGGGAGATTACTGAAAACTACAATTGGGATAATTTTTATATTGTCATTGATGTCAAACCTGTTGGTGTTTTATTTTGATGTTACCATTACTAAAACTACTAGGCGACAAAAGGCTTAGTACCTAGATATCAGTACATACACAACCTAAAGAATAGCCAATTCTCATTATCACTTGCATATGCAAAGTATTAGGACCCAACTTCAATAAAACCTTAGACGGTTTTCTACTCTTTTGGCTCTGTAAAACCAGGGCGGGTGCACCCAGGGATGGTTCAAAGATGGAATAATTGTATGAGAATTATTCTTAGTTTCATTTTGATTCTCATCTCTAAATCCTTAAACATATAGGTAAATAATAGATAAACACATCCCTTGAAACAGATATGGCCAAGAAATCTTCTATAGCTCTGCAGATGTTTCCAACAACAATGGCTAAATGAAGCTAAAACAATCTAGGCAGGCAAGTGCTGGCCAACTTTGAAAATCTTACAGGAAAGATAAATGAAAATTGATTTTATGATGTATTTTGAAAAAGCTAGTTATAATATACTTCTCTTTTGGCTGAAATACTCTCGATCAGTGCCTAATCCATTGGGAATTCAGAGTCAAGTAAATTCTTAGATCTAATTTGTTGCCTTGCAACGAATTTTCATCAGCAATTCTTACCAGAATTTATCATTCAAAAATCCTTATTAACACCCAAGCAACCTCATCACATTCATCAAAGCCTTTACTTAATCCATTGAATTAACAGCAATAACAAATGGATGTACAGTCTTACTAAATTGCAATCAATTGCATAAGCTTTTACTCACACAACATCAAGGTAACTCAGTATTAAAAAGGAGACAAAATTCAGAGAAGAACAAATATGGGGACAGTTCATAACTTGTATTCATTTCCTTTGAAAATGATATATCCTTTACAAAAGACCCAGAAAAACCTTCAGAGAAGAAGCACAGTTCTTTTTATATTCATCCATATCTCAGAGATTTTGACAGAAAAAGCATACTATAAATTTCTTTCCAAAAATGTTTGGACCAAAAAAGAACTAAGCACAACACTTAGTGAAAACCAAATTTGGACCTCTTTAGCCTTGGGATCTCACTTAAATAATGTGAGATGCAACAAGCTTCAGGCTACAGTAGGTGACAGGTGTCCTTCTTTTGAAAAACAAAAAACAAGAATAACAGAAAGGTTGATTACAACAGCACTTCTTGGCGGGTCCCTTTCTGTTATGCTTCTTGGTTGTTATGATCTATTCTCACAATCATTCCTCATCTTCAGAGTACATATCCATAAGGTCTGCAAGTGATGTATCATCTTCTGTTACATGCAAAATCACTTTAACCTGGGGATTTTCTATGTCATCATTGCTGACTACAAGAGTAACTATTACTCTTACATCTTCCTCGTCATCTTCTCCTGACATCTGTTCACTAAACTGATCTTTCCATCTGTTGAAAGTATCATCATCTAGCCAATCAAAACTTAGGGTTTCTCTTTGTATCTTTATTAAAGAATTGGCATTTTCTTCTAATTCATCGAATTCTTTTCTTATATCAGCATAATACAATTGTATCTTTACCAGCTCTTCATTTGTTTTGGCCCAAAACCAACAGCCAGTCTCATTGATGATGCTTGTTATTCTGTTATCAAATAATTCATCCATTTCCTTTTTTCATTTGTCCTTTTCCTTTACTGTATCAACAGTTTCTAAGGCACAAGGAAATAGGGTGAATTTTTTAGCAAGGTATCTTGAAAAACAGAGTGTCAATTTCCTCTGTAAAGAATCTCTTTTATTTTCAAAATTATCTAATTGATTTAATAAATCAAAAATTCTTTCAACCTGATGATAAGGCATTTGAACTGCAGAGATACAAACAATTGTAACATCATTATTCCTCTGTCTCCACTTCTGTGCAAGAGAGTCTAGTCCATTCTTTCCTTTATTTAACTCATCTATGAGGGTTACAATCCTGGTCAGCTAGTCATAAAAATCTGACCATTGTATTTTATCCCTCAAGTATGTCACACCCTGCTTCCATTTCTCTTCCTGCTGATTTCTAAATTCTATCTGCCACTCATGTAATTTGGTTTTTTCTGCTTCAAATTCCTCTGCAGTATAGAATTGGGGTCTTTCAAGGGTGTCAGGTATCTCAATAATAGGGGTTAATCCCATAGATGACTGTGGGGGATATGCAATTCTCAATGTACTGGATTCTCCCACTTTTCTCTTTCCAAGTACCTTTTCCAGTTGAGATATCCTGTTTTCTAACTCAATTCTCCTCTTCACCTCTTGATTATAGGCTTCCACCACTACTTCATATTTATTATGCATATCCATCATTTCCCTCTCTTCTCTTTCCGCAGTAGCCAGGGCAAATTTAGAATAATCCACATTCATGTGGGCTGCCTGTACATTTGAAGTGTCAGCAACTCTTCTTACAATGATACTCCCTGTCAATCCTGAGTCATCAGGCTGTGATGAAGTAACTCTGGATCCTCTTCTCAGGGACCACATAACAAGGGAAGCTTGATCATTGCTGAATGCTATACCCAAGAATTCCTCTTTATTCGGATCCTGGAGTCCTAAATTATTTGAAACAGAATTAAAAACTAATGCGTCAGCAATGTCCCAATTGGGCAATAATAAAACATTAGCATTTTTTACCATGTGTCTTCCCTCATCAGGGGTTATATTTTGGAACTCTTGAACCATTTGTTCCTTTATTAGATTTTGAATGGAGGTCTCATCCATTTCTAGATGTTCTGTTCTCATATTATTGCACCTTTGCTCAAAAATGTGCATGTTTACTCTCCACGCAAACTGATGGAAAGCCCTAGATCTTACAAAATTGTTATCAGACAAAAAATGCTGACTGGCTTGTTCCAAAACAGGGTCCAATTCCCTTCCTCTGAAATCTGCTGTAGTTAATTCAAAACTTGGTACAGGGGTTTCCTGAGGGTTGCCTTCATCAATCTCTACTTGTGTAACAAAAATTTCTCCTTGTGACCCCATTTGTTCAAATTGCTCACTGGCGAGTTGTTCTTCCTCAACTCTTATTGGGGTTTGAGAAGGTGAGCCACTTTCATCAGGGGATTCTTCCTCCCTTATTATTCTTCTTCTTTTGGGGGAAGGTTCAGGGGGTCTTTCTTCTAGGACAGTGCTGGAAGATCCAACAATCTATTTTTCTTTATGCACAACGGGCATATGCTGTCGGACAATAGTATATCCTGTTCTCTTCCGTACCACCAGTGGACCTATTCCAATGTTGGGAGTGAAACCCAATTTTCTCATAATTTCTCTGGCTTTATCTGGAAAAGAATTAATAAAATGTTGTTTCTTCTTATTCATTACCCCCATTATCTCAGAGAAATTACTCATGAGCTTATGTACTTTATCTGCATTGTTTGCAGCATTACTAAGAGGACTAAAATTTTTATCAAAACAATTAATGAATTCCAAAACTTTTGAATAGACTCTCCATTTTTCTTTCTTTATTTCTTGCTCATGGAGAGAATATTCATTTCTTATTACATCTTCTGGAAAATAGAATTCATGCTGAACTGGACGCAGCTTGATTCTCAATCTAAGGGCAGAGTTAAAGAAACCTTCTGTATCACAAAAACGAGAGTGAGACACTGCCATTTTGTATTGATCCAAAAATTTATGGAGAAAGGCCCACCCTTCTTTAGTTATCACAAATTGGTGGGCTATAGTACAAGTAGGAAAAATTGATCCTGTCCCCCTTTTGTGCAAAAAGGCCTCCTCCACTCCTCCCAACTGCCACAAAAATTCAGCTATCCCTACCTTCAAGGGTACCTGATAGGGTAACACATGGGGTGTTCCTTTGAAACCATAGACCCTGATGACCGTTGAGACTGAATATGGGATAATATCTCCCCAATTATGTGAAACTTTTAGATTGTGGGTTTTGTCCATAGGCCTGATAAGGTGCATTAATGCCTTAGGGATTCTGGGATTATCACTCAATAAGAGGCACCTTAGTTTGGAGGCAAATTTCCTATCAAATCTAACGAAGCTAGCATTTTCTGCTTCCCAGGTCATGTCTGCACTCCATAATTGGACTGGTAGTGCTTCTCCTTCTTGTTCTCTATTTAAAACCATTTCTTTACCAAAATAAGTGGCCCCTTTAAAAAGAAACATATGCATCAGTAAGGAATACTGACCCCAAACCTTTTCCACCTTGCCCTGTGCAATCCCCACCAATCCATGATGGATCTCATTTGCCAAGTAAGATGCAAAATCAAAAATTATTTCCACACCAAAAGAAGAGATTTGGGTGATCATATACATGAAGCTCACCGGAATAAAATCTTCTTCACCCTCTCCGAAGACTCTGCACAGGGTCCTATATATCTCCACTGCCCTGGCATTAAAACATGATTTCTTGAAGGGCTCTTTAGAAGATGATGCTATGGTGGGGAGGCCTCCAATTCGGCCTATGTGGGCTTTCAGTGCACCCTGTCTAACTACATCCCTCTTGGATATATATTCCTTTTCTAAATCTGTCAGATTAATGGGCACATGATACATGGTGAGGGGTCCCAGACTGAATACCTTCCTAATCTCCTCGGGACTGATGGTAACTAAAGCCTCACCATCTATTCTCCTCACTACCTTAGTGGCTTGGTCATAGTTTTTTGCTATGGCTTCAAGCAGGTCAAAATCCATGAACACGCTGGGAACAACAAGCTTCCCAAGATCAAAATTCCAAATGTTGGCATGAGGGGCATATAACTTTCTCTCTGCAAACCATTTCTTGAATAAACTCAAACCAGTCTGAGCAGTTTGAGCATCCCAGACCCAATTACCCTTATCATACAATCCATCAGCTACCCTAAGCCTAGGATTGAGTGAGGTCAACCTCTTAACTTGCACCGTTTCTACAGTGGACTCAGGAAGTAACTCAAGCAAATCATCATGCACATTTCTATCTAGGTAGTTTACTGCTCCTGTAAATCCCTTCTTAGGAGGCATCTTGGGCTATCCTCTTTAAAACTTAAAAGCTCACAAAGATGATGGCAGTTTTACTTACTTGAATTCTGTCTCAAATCTCCTTTGAATTCTTGCAAAATTTCAACGAACAGATAACTTGACAATTTCTTATCAACCTTGGCATGCTTTTCTTTCAGTAATAGCTTCTGCACAAGAATAGCTTCAAATCTTTTCTCGCGTGAAATGAAACTGATGCAATCTCTCTGTATTATACTCTATTTTTTCTCACGGACGAAGCTTTCTTGTCTAATTAATACAGAGAGTGGCACTACATTTTTTATTTAAAATTGCGCCGTTGATCTTCAAAGATCCTACGATCATGCGGTACACAGAGAACAACTAGGAGTTATACTTGCCATGTCAGTTATATTACCCAATGAGAGCTTGCCACGTGCATAATTCTTTCTTTTGATGGCGCTTACCTTTAAACCCACTGACGATAGAGAACACGTGTCAGCATGTCGCTACTTCGTTATGCATAAAGAACTAGCACCTTGCCATAACGAGGCGGCGACAACCGTTGATCGGACCAAGAAATGATCGAACGATACGCTGCAGGACTTCTTAAGAAAGAAGGCGGTGGGCCCATATCGCTATGTCGCTATAATTATCTTCCTTGCAACTCTTCATAATGAGATAGCGAGCTCCGTTGATTCACTTCAAGCTGACGTTCCAGATTTCTTGTACATTTAGTCAGGTAGGCATTAATGAGAATCGGATCTCTGCATAGCTAGCACATGTCAAATTTTATCAGTCACCTGTCATTACACGTCATCATAGATCTTGCGTATCTTTTACCATTTTACGGGGCCTCGCTAACTCGCTAACGGTGAAGCACCTCAATTTTCCGATAGCGAGGTAGCGAGCTTCGGCACTTTAAAGGATTCCGTGCTGAAAAAAGCAAGGGGGTACCCGGTAATTACTTCTGTTAATTAAAACTGATTCTAACAACAGTATTTATGACAGGTCATGCCACCTGGTGTAATTATGACACAAGCAAGATGCAATGTCATCACTTTCAGATTTTCACGTGGCCTCGCTACTTCGCTAACGGTGAAGTGCCTGAATTTTCCGATAGCGAGGTGGCGGAACTTTCGGAAAAATATCAACATTCCGGCTCTGATGTCAGATATTCTAGTGGGTCCTTTTCCCCCTTTTTATGGCGAATTGCTAAGTGTACCTGCACAATAAAGCAATTAAATAGCAAATCTTCGATCGTCGCACGTTCACTTCATGGTCCTACCGCTTAAAAACTCGACACTCGCTATCTCGCTATACTTAATGAGCATGCAACTTTCAATAGCAAGATAACGCCAGCGGTAGATCTAAACGGATCTGACGGTAGGGACAAATAGTAAGAAAGGTAACCCGGGAGAAAGGAAAAGGAATACGGAAGCATATTCGCTTCTTTTGAATTTTGAAAATTTTCGCGCCCGACCATTTATAAATAGGGATGAATGTAAGGCTTACATGGCGAGTATTTCTTATAGATGGTTTATCCAAAACCTTATACTTCGCTTAGACATAGAACATCTGACTTTTCTATGGTTTAACTGAAAATTTTTTTTTTACTGCAGAAAAAGTCAGACCAACAAAACCTAAGATAGTTACTACTTGAGTAGAGTTCCATATCAAGATGATTGATGAAGTAGATTTGAAAAGAAGAGATAATAAAAGGACCTACTAGAAACATTGAGTTCTATCGAATTATAGTGAGGACTTTATCAATTAGAATTATTGATCTCTAAGCCTTGTTTCCTATTAGTGTACAACACTTAGTAATTTTCTAGGCAACATTGGCTAGTCATCATTGTGACCAAGATATTTAATTAAGGTTGGCTATTCATGGACTAGTACACACACACACACACACACACACACACACACACACACACACACACACACATATCATTGCAAGTCAATCAAGTCTAAGGTTGGCAAGCATTCTAGTATTGATCGAGTTAAATTATATGTTCAATAACATATTTACGATCAAGCATACAAAATATGAGGGACAACATGTGATGAGCCTCCAAAAGCCCATTTTTATAAGTTCTTTTTATCTTATTTTAAAATAGTTATCTTGCAAAACAATCATGATTTTATGGTTCTAAATAGATGAAATTATGTTTAATGTATATGTTATATATATGTGTGTATGTATGTATGTTAAGAAGTGAAGCAAAATTATGGATAGTTTAAATATGTTATATTTACTTGAATCCATGGAAAATAATGGTATAATGAAGTAGTGTTACATGATGATACGCTTTTCTTTATCCATGCTATGTTTTGGATAGTTTTTCCTCCTATAGCCATAGGATTTGAGAGAGTGGTAATTTGAACTTTACACCCTTTCTCCAGTATTGATGATGAAATAAATATATTTATATGGAGGTTGTGCGCACATTGATTTTTTTGTAGGTATTTACCATAGATATTCAAATATCAACATTTTAGTGCTAAAGAAGTTAGAACCAACTAGATTGCTAGACCTTTGCAAGTAGAGTGAATCATTTATTGCTTTCTATTGTTGTAGTACACAAATGTAGTTTCATCAACTTGTTATATTTCTAGGGGATTTATTCATGGTTAATGATGTTGTTGTTTCAAACCATATGAGTCTTTAATTGATCCTCATTAATGGATTGTTTATAGATTCAGGATTTCATTGTAGTTTCCTTTAAATAATGACTATTATAGCTTTGAGGATAGTTGGAAGAAGACTAGAATAACTTGATTTTCTTATTAGAAGAGTGTGCTATTGTTTCTAATCAAGTTTAATTTTTCATCATGAAGGAATAGAATGCATAGTTCAAATTTACGTCTCATATCTTGATTGTGTTTTCTATCCACTGATCCAAGGGGCCACTTGGTGAGTGAACTATTTTGTTAGAATATATTTCATTTCCTTGTTGTTCCTAAGTAAGGTAGAATTTTGTTGTTCATGCAACCATTGGTCATAAATTAGTGAATTGTTCCTCCAGCATAGGTGCATAGATAGGTTTACAATTTATAGAATTATCTTAATCTTTAAGTTAATTTTTCATTTCAACTTCTATGATAGGTTTCCTTTAGCATTGATTTTTCTTTAGTTGTAATGACTTAAAGAAGAATTACAACATATACTTTGCATTCAACATTTCAAGTTTATGCTTTTGGGTTGATAATTTAAATGAAGTTAATATACTATTTCAAGTAAAACACTTGATGATATCTAAACATAGAATCATTGTGAAAGGATCTCCAATCCTTTATTACTAAGTTATTAAGCTAACCAACCAATTTCAGCATCAATTTTGGGGATGGTGTCAATCTAGTTTGACCCTAAAGTCAATATTTTAGTATAAATTCTACATTATTTTGCATGGATAGAAGAAGAGACCTCCTTGGGATATTTCTTCATCATAATAATCAGGAAGATATTTTTAATCCTAAGTCTAAAGAACCTTTTGAAAATCCATTGACTACTACTCAAGAATGAATACCCCCATCCTCTAAAGAATCCTTGAATTTGAATGATATTTTTGTTGAACTTGAATACATAGACAATCCACTTTCCCTTGCTAGCTATCAATTAATGCAAGTTCCTCCTCCAAGAATGGCTCAACCTCAATTTAAATTTCCTTTTCCTATCCCTCCTTAGCAAGGTTATAGAAAATTGAGGAACATACCTTCTTTTGCACTTTCCAAGTTCTATGGCCTAATTACTGAAGACCCTGAATCCTTCCTCTTTGAGTTTGATATATTTTGTAGAAGTTATGACTATATAACTAATGCTCACAAGATGAAGTTGTTTCCATCCACCCTAAAGGAAGCTCCTCTAAGATGGTTCATGGGGTTGAGTGTCAACACTATAGTAGGTTATCCTGCAATGAGCAACTTGTTTATTACAAAGTATAAATAATATTGTATGGGTCAAGATTTGAAAGGGTATGACATTTCTAAAATGTTCCAAAAGGATGATGAAACCTTGGAAGATTATTTCTCATGGTTCATGTTGAACTTGCAACATAAAAAAAAATACCAACTAAATGAGAAATAAAAGAAACATCTTTTTATTGAGAGGTGTATATGATGTAAGTATCGAGCCTTTAGATCTTATGGTGGGAGGAGATATCACCTTGGAAAACTACATTGATGTATAGAGTATATGTATAAACTATTCTAGGGCCACTATGATGAAATGTAGGTGATGTAGAGACCTACTACACAAGTCTAATGGTTGTTTAAGAGTATCAAAGATGGAACTATCCAATTTGCTATCAGATTTCAAATAAGAAATCATAATGATGTAGCCACTCAATTAGATTCCATGTAGGTGAGAAGGAAGAAAGATGAATTTGATGCCATGTTAGCTAAATATTGTCCATATTATAGGGAGAATGAAATCAACTATAGATGTAAGTCTATTACAAGCCTCAAGAAACAACCAATGCCTACTAAGTTTAAAACCATTAATGAAAATGGAGAGGTGTTGTACATTTCACAAAAAAGGCAATGGGATCAAAGACAATGTATGCCATAAGATCTTCTTCAAAATTATAATTGTAGCAATAAATATAAAAAATTCTTAGAATAATGGTTTTAGTGGCCATAATAATGGGTAGCAACCTGAATAAGTTTGGAAACAACCTTAGCAGGGTTGGCAACAACCTTAGTAAGATTTATAGAAGCTTCAACAGGGTTGGCAATAACCTTAGTAGGGTTAGCAACAAATTCAAAATTGGAATACCCAACCTAGTTAGCAAGCCTTAATGTCACTGTGAGGTCTTACCCAAATTGACATAGAATAGATAACATGTTTGCATCATGCTACTTCTAATTCTATGTTTTGATACACTTTTGGGACTATAGGGTTATGCCATTTTAATAACTGCATTTTGATGATCTACAATTATGTCTACATATTAGGGCATAATTGATATATTTAATGATTTCATTTCATCTTCTAAACTATTTCAATTGCTTTAATGGAAATTGAATTGTAGAAATACTTGAAATGTCAAATTGTAATGTTCAAGTGAAAATTAGTGCCAAAGGATAAATTTAGGTATGTAAACGAACCCTACTAACATTCCTTGTAACTAAATATTCATGAACTCAATATTTGATCACTATGATAGAAAATAGATTAGGAGGTTGTTTAGAATGTTAAATTGATCATGCCAAATAAGAATCAATGTTGATATATAGGGATTGGTATTTTATTATTTTGAATGTTTGGAAATGATGAAATATACAAGCCTAATTTTGAATGTGAAAGTAATTTATTTCACTTATTTATATATTGGTTATATGAATTTCTTGGACTATTAATGCTTGAGTTTAGTATGCAAGAATTTGACCATGGGATTTAATGGGTGACCAAGACTCAAGCCCATGTGAACATGAAATAACCAAAGTTGAATTAGTGGAAGAGATTCAAACCTCATTGTAATGTGTTTTGTTTTGTAAACATGAATTGAATGGGTGTGTAATAGTTTAAACCATTTATAATTAGAGACAAGTCACTATAAATGTAATGTGTTATTTTTATGTGTCACTTGACATTTGTGTTGTCCATGTGTTTATGAATTGTCATTTAGGGTTTTCGGAGAAAGTCACCTAACCTAAAACCTAACCCAATGCAATACCCAAGTTAACCCCCTATGTTAGAGTGTTAAGAGAAGTCTCCATCAAGGGAAATTTGAATTCCAACATCCTATTAACTTTTAATGATCAAAAGTGGTCCTAGGGGGGGTCATTTTGGTGAAAAATAAGTACTCTCATGATAATACTATGGGTTGGGGATCTAAATATAACCTTTAGTAGGCCTAGATAACCTTGGGAACCCTATAAACAAGTCACTAAAATTTCACACAACTTCTTCCACTCTATTAGTTGGTCAAGGCTACATTTTTAGAAAGAAGCAAGGGTGTAAGAAAAGGCAGCTTATGTTATGACCATTTTTAGATAGGGGGTTTCCGGATCCCTTTTAGAGGATTGGGGGATAAAATTATGGGGTTGTCTACCCACTCTCTAACTTTAGAGACACTTAGGTTAGAAAGCTTGTAGGGGGCTCTTCGAAAACTTTTTATTCTTTTGCAAAAGGATTCAAGGTTGGTGTTCTTGCCATGTAGATAGTTTTTCTTCCATTTTGGATTTGAATATTGCTATTGCATTCATGAAAATGTAGGTCGGTAGAATGCCATTGTAAGAGAAATGTGGTATTATCTTGTATCATGTTGTGTTGTGTTGTGATGAGCATGAAGTTTGGATTTCCATTGTTTTCTTGTTTGTTTTGATCTTCCATGACTTTTTACATGAGTGTTGTTATGGGTGTGAGGGCTCCAAGAAAATTATAGCTGATGATATTATGTTGGAGGATGATTGTGAAGGCCTCAAAAGGGCAAGAAATTGATGTTGGAAGAAAGCCCTGAAAGGGCTTGAAATTTTGTTATTGTAGGTATTGTTTGATATGGAAAATCTCCATTTTGAAAGCACACCTTCACCCTATGTTTATGGTTCCAATTGGTGAACCATTGTGAAATATCCTTGGGAGAGAATTTTTCAAATTTTGAAATGTAATGTTTATTCATTTGCAAGATTTTATGTGTAACCCAATTTGAGCCTTGTCCCCCTAGTGCAGGGGTGGTCTCTTTGGAGGCCTATGGTTGAGTGGAGAGCACCCATGGTCTTTTTTCTTCTTTTGTGATGTATTTTCAGATTTTGTGCACAAGGGAGCAATGGAAACAAGCTTGGAATAGTCATCTTGTAGATGTTGCTTGAAGGAGACAACTTTTCTTTGTGCATTATATACGTAGTGGAGAACCTCTCTCCATCTTATTCATGTTGTTGCAATGAAAGATTGCATAGTTTCAAGGAAGGAATATGTCAATTGGAAATATAGTAAAGAGGATGAAATAGTTATCTATGTTATTGTATATTGCATTGCAAAAGTTGAAGCCTTCACTTCTGTTCTTGTGTATGGAATTGTATTGTAAAAGTGAGTTTGTCACCTTATGTACACTATTGTGAAGAAATGATGCATTCAGGAATAATGAATTTGGAGGCATTATCATAGGTTATTTCATTGTGAAACTCTAGATTATGTATTTAGATGTATTGATAAAGAGAGATTATTGAATCATAGTTAGAATTACAGAAAGGATCCAATTGTAAGGGTAGCCATCCATTTTGATACCTAAGAAATTTACATGTGTTGTTCATTGAATCAAGAAACAAATGAAGATAATGTATCATCTAAGTATTGTTCAATTGAAAATACTTTTAATGTATCTCATGAGTTGAATTTATTTCTGAAGTTCCTTGTAAATAGAAAATAAATAGCAATAATGTCAACCTACCACCAAACCCATATACTTCATAATATAGTTGATTTAAGGAGATGAAGAAAATTGATGAACTTCTACAAGTAATTAGACCTGTGCATGCACCTTTTACTCTCTAGAAAATGTATGGAGAAGGAAAAAAAAGGAAATCCCCTTCCTCAAGATTATAGATCAATATAATATTTCAAAGAATATTCTTTAGAGTCCTTTAAAAAATAAAACTAGTATAGGTAAATAGAAGAGAGTGATTAAAAAAAGGGGTTAAGGTCATAGACAAGATTAAATTATAACAACTTAGAAATCAAGAGGGAAGGCCATGAAAATATCTCGTGACCCTTGGGTGATCCTTTCTATAAACTAAATGTAAGACTATGATTATAATAAAGTATAGGTATCTAAGTTTTTTTTTAAAACTAGGATGTACTCCACAAAATAATAAATTAATTTTCATATAAATACAAAAATAAAATAAGAAAAAAAATAAAAAAGAAACCCTCTCTAGCGCTTTCCCTTTTCTTTACAGTACTTGATGCATGTGATAAGAGTTTGGGGAAGGGAACAATTCTGAAATTATTGTTAGGCCCCAATCCCAAGCATCATCACCTTGGGCCAAGGGAAGTGTGCCTTCCAAGGAACCTAGTTGCCTATGTTTGAGGGTGCACCAATTTAAAAAAAAAACTAAAACAACCTATGCAAAGAATAAAGGACAAGCATAATTTTTGGGAGAGACCTTAGGTTATGGTAAATGATATGTCCCTATCACATGTCAGGGACCCTTCCCTAGATGTCCCATTCTTTTTAATCTTTACTTGACACTCAAGCAATAGGAAAACATTGGGAAACACCCAACTTAGAGGGAATCACCTTGGATTTGGTGTTCTCATCTATGGAAGTGGAAGAAGGGTCTTAGATAGGCGATAAAGTAGAAGGCATAGAATTAATTGAAATCATGGTAGGTGCCTAGTTTAAGGCTAGGAAATGATATTTATTAAGTGATGGTTAGTAGTGTGTTAGGGATAAGTTAGTAAGATTTATGTGTAGTAAGTGTAGATATGAAATTTAGTTTTGAATAATGTGAGTATATAAGTGTATCTATATTTTGACCCCTACCATGTGTGTTAGGTAAGTATAGTTAGTGCATAAATATATATATATTTAGTAATAATATTACTTTATGTTACTTTGTGTGTGTGTGTGTGTGTGTGTAATAATATATATCCTTTGATTTTATTTGCAAATACATTTAATAATGAATTATTATTCTTTATAGTGAGAATATATAAGCATAGTCCTAATATAAAATTCGAGCTATTCTCCTATTAGCAACTAAGTAGAAAGTTTACTTCTAATTGGAATAAATCTATAAGTTAGCTAATATATTTGAGTGTGAATTAAAAGAAAGTTAGTGGTGGTTCCATACTAATGAAATAGTAGAATTTATTAGATTTTGAGATATAACTAGGATTTTGAAAGGGTGTGGATATTTAAGTAGAATATATGACAAAGATAGGAATTCATACAAAAAGATTATTAGTATTTAGGAAATTAATGTTACTTCATATAATGTTATTCACCATGTAATGCACTAACATTTTAGGGTAGATTATCATTTGGTTAAAGAATACAATGTTGATAGTCATCATCAACATATGACACTAGAGCTTAACAAGGATGGACGAGAATGTAGGGTAGTAATTTTGTGTAATGCCTAATTTAATAGTAATAATATGATATCTAGTTAGGAATACCTAGTTAGAAGATACTATTTTGGTTGAAGTATTCCTTAGTGTTACTTAGTACTACCCTTCCCATCTCAATGATTGAGTAAGTAACATCCTAGTATCCTTGAGAAACATAATTTTTTGCTCTAACATCCCTTATTTTGGTGGTATATTCATACAAGCATAGATCATTATGTAATACTCTTTTGGGTTTCCTTTATCTATATATATATTTAAAAAATTGGTTGTGTTTTGTTCCGTTAGATTTGGGCATGACATTCTGGTATTAGAGCCTAGTTTTCGCAACACTAGGCATTAATGGGTCCATGAAGGAATATGCAATTTGAATATTACCTTAAGAAAAGTGAACCCTCTATGAAATCGTCTTTCAAGATATCATACTATATCAGTGAGTCGAGTAAAAACCTAACAACTTAGAACTAAGGGATCTCAAATGATTAACAATCTTGCATTAAACAAGGTGCGATAAAATAGGAGAAAATTTTTTTTTATGAAGTGTGCATAGTTCTAGTCATCATAAACTAACAAGTACAATTTTTAAAAAAAATAATAATTAATTATATATAAATAAATAATAATAATATTTATTACAAAAAATTGTATGCCCTCCTAATAAAATTCCTCAATAAATGTATATTTTCTTATAGAGGAAAAGGTAAGATGTAGGCCTTAATGAGGAATGTTACTTAGTCATAATGCTATTATTCTGAAGCTCCAAGGGTTAAAATGCAAGTGAGTAGAACTAGTGTTGAGTATGTGAAACTAAAATTAGTAAATAACATGATAATGAGGAAGCCTATATGATACACTAATAGCTATAAGGCTGACATGAACCATGACCATGTTACACATAAAGAAATATTTGGGACATACCAAGAATGGTAAGGGTCTAGTGGATTTATAACTTATAATGATCATTATACTTAAGTAAAAATTCATGAAAACTTGAGAACTAAGTTTTCCCTTTAGATTAACACCATGCTCTTATCAATTCAATGAGCATAACAAATAAAAGAGAGCCATAAGGCTATGAATAGCTACCCTACCTTGTAGTTCTAGTGGAACTGTAGACACCTAAAATTGTCCAAATCACGTGTCTTGACCAATTAAATAAATATTTATTATTTATTTAATTCCCTTACCTTTAATTAAATAAAATTTAAATTTATTTAATTATGTTCACCTTTTGTTGATTTAAACAAACTAAGGTTTATTTAAATCCTAACCCATCCCCTTTAATTAAGTACTTTGTTTACTTAATTAATCCTTGCCTAATCCCTCTTGGAATTAAATATTAAATTTAATCCTATTTGAGCACATGGATCCTACCTTTAACCCTCACCTAACCTCACTTCCCTAACCTAACCCATCCTTCTAACCTAGGTCAATCCACTTTCCCATTAATTAAACCTAGTTTCCCATCTAATCACATCACTAATCATTTGCGCAATCCTAATCAAAGGATTAGCAAACCCTAGTCACATGTGACATGTGACTCTTAGATCTCTTACAACTTTGTCCCCCTTCACATGTGAACCAAGGTGTCTCACACATGTGTGAGAAACCTTGAGCCTCCAACCCTCTTACACATGTCATTGACCCATCACTTTCAAAGGTGTCTCACACATGTGTGAGGAAACATGATCTTACACACCTCTTACACCTGTCATTGACATGTCACATCAAAGGTTTCTCACACATGTGTGAGTATCTTTCCCCCTTTGAATGGTCAAAACACTAATCCACTTGGAATCTACTTGGCCTCCACCTCATGGACACCTCATTGATCCTGAGAGATCCTAACCATCCATCTTTCATTCGATCTTAGCTATCCATTGCATCCATTTTCCTATAAAAGGAGAGCCCTCTCCTCATTTTCCATGAAGCACCTTCTACCTCATTGTTATGCTACTAGATTTGTGAGCAACCACATCCCATGAGCAATGAAATAATCTACACTTGATGGTTTCATGAGGTTTGCATAGTGTTATTTTGTTGTTCATTTGCATGTCTTCTTTCATATTTTGAGGTTTTGCATGATAATGTAGGAATGTGCATTAGTTTCTTAGTGTTATTTCCTTAGTTACATTTTTATGCAACACAGGAACAATGATCGAATAGTACACATTGATGGTAATGTTTAATGACTTAACTATTCTGACAATTACTCCATATCTTTAAATGGAAGCCACACACAAAGATATAGAGTAGGAGATTTCCCTTAGAATGTAACACTTTAAGGATATCGGCCCTATAAGTACCCCTTTATAAGACCTATTATGAAATTTTCAATGCAAGCCCATTCTTTATAAAATTGATCATTACACCTTGAATGATGCTTGTTAGGAAAGTGTGTTAGATTAATATAAAGGTATCTCATTGAGCCTCCTAGTCAGGACCCTTCTAGTATCATATTTCAAGGTGTGTGACACAAACCTTGATCCATTTTTGCATAATTCAAAGAGCCATTATTTAAATATTTTCCTTTGGACAACTTAAATTAGTTCCTAATAATAATATGTAGAAAGGTAAGAAACCATAGGCTATGGTAATGAACTCCTAGACTTAGAAACCCCATCAACCATAATAGTTCGATTACACTCCTACCTATTGTAGAAAATGATTGAAAAATACAAGAGTGTTTTCTTTACATACCATTGATTTCTAATGTAGCTATAAGACAAATTTTCTACTCTTCCCCACAAGGGAACCTTCATATGGCTGCATCATACTTCTAAAATTGTTATCCAATTAGAATTCTTGTTGATTCTTTGTTTCAAATTTTACATTTATATGTTTTTCCAACAATGTTACATTGATCTTATAGCTAGATTTCATGATTTTGGTCCCATTGTACCTCAGGGACATGTCTGTTTTAATTGGGATTGACCAACGTGGTCACATATGTGTTGTTTTCTTGTAAAATTGCTCCTTTTATTTTTAAGTTATTTATGATGCACCTTCTTGTGAATAACATTGGCAAGTGTATTGTATTGAAATGGCCATACCAAGGAGATCCTTAACAAACTATCTAGAAAATTAGTGTACTATTAAACCTTCCTATTATGCACTGCAAAGCTACTAGACAAGATCCCTTAGACACCACCCTTTTTCCTTATCGTAAATGGGAAAGATGGTTAAATCTGTAAACCTCTATTAGCACCGATATAAATTGTATCTTATACTTGTTAAGTCTATAGGTGAACATTATGTTAATTAGTTTAAGTAAGAACATAAACAAGTTATTGATTAGACCTTGGTGAGGTAAAGAGTGGTTTATTAACATCAATTAGCAGAATACTTAAGTTTGGTAAATGCAACATAGATAAGATTATAGTACTTGTACCTTGTTGATGAACTCCAAGAGGAGGTTCATTCCTTGGGGGGGGGTTGGGGGATGTGAGGCCTCACCAAAATTGTCATAGTATAGATGACATGTTTGCATCATGCTAGTTCTAATTCTATGTTTTGATACACTTTTGGGACTATAGGCTTATGCCATTTTAATAATTGCATTTTGATGATCCACACGTATGTCTACATATTAGGACCTAATTGATATATTTAATGATATCATTTCATGTTCTAAACTATTTCAATTTCTTTAATGGAAATTGGATTGTAAAAATACTTGAAATGTCAAATTGTAATGTTCAAGTGAAAATTGGTGTCAAAGGATAAATTTAGGTATGCAAACAAACCCTACTCACATGCCTTGTAACTAAATAGTCATGTACTCAATATTTTATCACTATCATAGAAAATAGACTAGGAGGTTGTTTAGAATGTTAAATTGATCATGTCACATAAGAATCAATGTTGATATACATGGTGATGCAGGAGCATCCAGAGGTATAAGGGCAATCCTGTGTCACCCAAAAAAATATACTTAGACTTAGTTTATGTTTCATGTATTTTCATTTTTGGATACCCATTTGGGTCAAATAAAGGTTCCAACTCTCACAGTTCCACTATTAGTGTTCTGGGTTAGAGTTTTTTAATCACCTTGGGATATGTGTAAATGTGAAAAAAATAGGAGTATGTAATTGAACCATCATTTTGGTGAACTAGAAGGTGCAAATTGGTTGGATTATTGTCATTTTAATTTAGAGCATTCCACAAAAAGAATTAGGTCACAAGGCCCCACAGTTTGAAAGTTATCACAATGTTTTGGTTTCTGGAGACCTCCTAAGAATGCTTCAAAGTTAGGTTAGAGGCATTAAATGACCTCAAATTGTACCAAAAAAATAGGGGATGAGAAAATATTGTCCATAGGGCTATAGAGTTCTTCAAGAGCTTTCCAAAAATATAAACGATTCGTCAATTGGAGCTACAGTTCAAAAGTTATGCCTCCTGAAAGTTCGATTACCATTTCTGGATTCTTCTAATTTTGTGCTGACTTTTAATGCAACTTCTGGAGACTCCTATTTGGTTAGTGGATGACAACTAGCACTTTCTAGAATTTATTCCTAATCTTTAACCATTTAGGGTCTATTTAAGAACATTTTTGGCATTGTAAAAGGCAGTTTGAAGTGGAGTTTGAGAGAAGGTACTGGGAGAAAAATTTATCTCTAGATTTATGCTATTGTAAGCCCATAGGGCATGTTTCTCTACACTAAGTGTACTAGCATATTTTCACAGTTAATAAAATTTTCCCTTTCCTATTGTGTCCATTCTATGCTTGGGTTGTGTCCCCATCAAGTGGTATCAGAGCAAGTTTTCTTGAGTATGTAGATAGAGTACCGACTGTGAGGCAGTTTGTACCAGGATTGTGTGGTTGTGGGTTTGAATTAAGAAGATGCCTGCACAAAAAGAGCATGGTGGAAGGGACAAAGCTATCAATCCTAAGGAGTTTAGAGCCTTCCAAAGGTAGATACAAGCATTGTAGGAGGAGCTCCATAGAGGAACAAATGTTACTACAGGTGACGAAAGTTAGGACGACAATGAAGAAGAAGAAATTTGACCAGAAGGGGAAGTTGATGAGGAAGTTTTGAATTAGGTAGTGGAAAGGATTTTTAGGGCCATTACTAAGTTTGGGAAAATACCTACAATTGATATGGGCATATTTTCAGGAAATCTGAAACCAGATGAGTTGATTGATTGGATCAATGAACTAGAAGAGTACTTTGAGTATGAGGATATGAGAGATCCAGATAGGGTTAAGTTTACAAAGGCCAAACTGAAAGGACATGCCAAAATCTGGTACTAAGAGGTTCAATTGGAAAGAAATAGAAGAGGAAAGGATAAGATCACAAGGTGGGATCACATGGTGGACAAACTAAAGAAGTAGTTCATTCCTATTGACTATGAGCTTGATTTGTTTAAGAAGATGCATGGGTTAAAGAAAGCTAGAAAATTAGTCTAGGAATATACAAAGGAATTTTACCAACTTTTGATTAGAGCAAGGCATCCAAAAGAAAATAAGGAGAAGATTGTTTGTTATATCAATGGGTTACAACCTAGCATCTAGGAGGAATTAAGTTTGGTAAGAATGATCAGCATTGAAGAAGCATACTAGTTTGCCCTACGAGTTGAAGAGAAGCTAAATAAAAAGTTTGAAGGGAAACAAAGAGGGTGTGGTCAAGGAGGAAGGGGCAGTGGTAGGTCATTTGGGGGCTGAAATGAGACCCAAAAGAAAAATGAAGATGTGGGTACTAGTAGGAACCAGAGGAACAAGGATTTCAATCGCTCCCATAATCAGAACTTTGGAGATCAGAGAGGAAGAGGTAGAGGATGTCAACAAGGAAGAGGATGCTTCTGTGGTACCTATTTCCATTGCAATGAAGAAGGCCATTGTGCCTTTAAATGCTCTCAATGACAAGGAAGGGGAATAGGAGAGCTGAGGGTCCTTGCTCATGTGGATGAGGATGCACAATCATCACATTCAGACTATGCAAAAAGAGGAGAGACTTTAGTAAATGAAAGGGTCCTACTAAATGGTGAGATTGAACCAGGACAAAGGAGGAATCTATTCTATTCTAGGTACAAGTGTGAGGATAAATGTTGTGATGTGATCATTGATGGTGGTAGCACTGATAACTTGGTATTAGAGGAGATGGTCTCTAAGTTGAAGCTCAAGAGGAAGAAACGCCCTTAGCCCTATCAGAGCACTTGGGTGAAGGATGATCATAAGGTCCTAGTAAATGAACAATGTTTAGTGAAGTTCAAAATTGGGAGTTACCATAATGAAGTTCTATGTTATGTTATTCCTATGGATGTTTCCCATCTATTTTTGGGTAGACCATGGTAGTTTGATAGGCATGCAGTACATGATGGTCATGTAAAAACATACTCATTAAGAATTTTAGTGGCTTATGTGCAACCCTGACTGACACAATAAGAGGAGATAGAAAAGAGTTCAAATGGACTGCAGTAGCTGCGAGAAGTTTTGAAATGTTGAAGAAGAAGGTGAGAGAACAACCTCTGTTGGCACTTCCAAATTTTAGAAAGGTGTTCTAGGTGGATAGTGATGCTAGTGGCAGTGCTATTGGGGCTATATTGAGCCAAGAAGGTAAGCCTATTGCATATTTTAGTGAAAAATTGAATGATGCGAAGAAGAAGTATTTTGTTTATGATCAAGAGTTCTATGCAATAGTTCAAGCCTTAAAGAAATGAACGCATTTTTTATTGCCAAAGGAATTTGTTTTGTATACTGATCATCAGGCATTGCAGTACCTAAATAGCCAAGGTATATTGAATCAAAGGCATATGGAGTCAGTAGAGTTCTTGCCAAGCTATACATTTGTGTTGAAACATAGAAGTGGAAAATCTAACTGGGTTGTAGATGCATTAAGCAGGAGGTAGTTGTTGCTTACATTAATGCAGGTTGAAGTAGTTGGGTTTGATGAACTCAAGAATCTATACCCTAAGGATCCTAATTTTTCTAAAGCATGGAAAGCTTGTAAAGAGCCTGTTGTTGTAGATACAACCAAGTGGCTAGACTATTTGATTCAGGATGGTATGTTGTTCAAGGGCAGTCAATTGTGCATTCCAAGGAGTTTCATGAGGGAAAATTTGATTAAGGAGAAACACAGTGGAGGGATAGCAGAACATTTTGGTTGAGATAAGACCATTTAAATTCTCAAAGAACATTATTTTTGGCCTCAAATGTCACAAGATGTGAAGAATTTTGTACAGAATTGCTAGGTTTGTGAAGTGGCCAAGGGATTTAGTCACAATACTGGACTATATCAGCCATTGCATTTTCCATCAAGGCCATGGGAGGACATAAGTATGGATTTTGTTCTTGGATTGCCAAGGACACAAAGGGGTAATGACTCGGCATTTTTGGTGGTTGATAGGTTCTCCAAAATGGCACATTTCATTCCATGCCACAAAACTCATGATGTTTTCCATATTGCAGACTTCTTTTTCAGAGAGGTGGTAAAACTCCATGGTCTCCCAAGGAGTATAGTTTTTGATAGAGATAATAAATTTGTGTGGTATTTCTAGAGAACATTGTGGAAGAAGTTGAGAATAGAGTTGAAATTTAGTTTCACACATCATCCACAGACTGATGGACAGAATGAAGTGGTAAATAGAAGTTTGGGCAATTTACTAAGATGTTTAGTTGGGGATAAGCCCAAGGGGTGGGATTTGATTCTACCACAAGCAGATTTTTCTTACAATAACTCTATAAACAAGAGTACTACTAGATCACCATTCCAAATTGTATATGGAAGTAGCCCAAGGACTGCACCAGAATTGAAGAAGATAGAGCAAGGGGAGAGGACAAGTGTTGAACCTAAAGAATTTGCTGAACATATCAAGCATCTACATGAGGAGGTCCAGATACACATTACCAAGATGAACCAACAATATAAAGCTAAGGCTGATCAAAGGAGAAGACATAAGGAATTCCAAGTAGGAGATCTATTCATGGTACACTTAAGAAAAGAAAGATTTCTAGCTGGTACTTACAACAAGCTAAAAATGAATAAATTTGGCCCCTACAAAATTCTAAAGAAACATGACTTAGGAAATGCATATGAAGTGGAGTTGCCAGATGGAATTCACATTTCTCCTATCTTCAACATTGCAGACTTAACAGAGTATCATGATGATGGTGTAGATGAGGGTTTGATGCTAGAGCCATGTCCAATTCCTACTCCTAAGGAGGAGATAGCGGAGATTCTAGATAGTCATGTGGGTAGGAGTACCAGAAATAGGCAGTATGAAGAGTATATGGTCGAGTGGAAAGGACGACCAATAGAGGACTCAACTTGGATATCAACAGTTGAGGTTTCCCATTTGGGATTTCCTCTACCATTCATAAAGTGACAGGGTCACTTTTCAATCTACCCTGGGTGTCTGATGCAGGAGCATCCAAAGGTATAAGGGCAACCCTATGTCACCCAAAAAAATGTACTTAGACTTAGTTTCTATTTCATGTGTTTTTATTTTTGGATACCCATTTGGGTCAAATAAAGGTTCCAACTCTCATAGTTCCACTATTAGTGTTCTGGGTTAGAGTTTTTTAATCACCTTGGGATATGTGTAAATGCCAAAAAAAGGAGTATGTAATTGAGACATCATTTTGGTGACCTAGAAGGTGTAAATTGGTTTGATGATTTTCATTGTAATTTAGAGCATTCCGAAAAAAGAATCAGGTCAAAAGGCCCCATGGTTTCAAAGTTATCATAGTTTTTCAATTTCTAGAGACCTCCTAAGAATGTTTCAAAGTCAGGTTAGGGGCATTAAATGACCTCAAACAGGGCCGCAAAATGGGGGATGAGAAAATCTTATCCATAGGGCTATAGAGTTCTTTGAGAGCTTTTCAATAATGTAAATGGTTCGTCAATCAGAGCTACAGTTCAAAAGTATGCCTCCCAAAAATTCGGTTACCATTTCTAGATTCTTCTAATTTTGTGCTGACTTCTAATGTAACTTTTGGAGCCTTCTATCTGGTTATTGGATGACAACTAGCACTTTCCAAAATGTATTCCTAATCCTTAACCCTTCGGCATCTATTTAAGAACATTTCTGGTATTGTAAAAGGCAGTTCCGAGTGGAGCTTGAGAGAAGGTACTGGGAGAAGAATTTATCTCTAGATTTATGCTATTGTAAGCCCATAGGTCATGTTTTGGAGTTTTTTCCTTTGCACTAAGTGTACTAGCATATTTTCACAGTTAATAAAATTTTCCCTTTCCTGTTGTGTCCATTTTGTGCTTGGGTTGTGTCCCCATCACATGGATTGGTATTTTATTGTTTTGAATGTTTAGAAATGATGAGATATGCAAGCCTAATGTTGAATGTGAAAGTAATTCATTGTGCTTATTTATATATTGCTTATATGACTTTCTTGGACTACTAATGCTTGAGTTTAGTGTGCAAGAATTTGACCATGGGATTTAATAGGGGACCAAGGCTCAAGCCCATGTGAACATGATATAACCAAGGTTGAATTAGTGGAAAAGATTCAAATCTCATTGTAATGTGTTTTTTTCCATAAAAGTGAATTGAATGGGTGTGTAATAGCTTAAACCATTTATAATTAGAGACATGTCACTATAAATCTAACATGTCATTTTTACGTGTCACTTGACACTTGTGTTATCCACGTGTTGATGACTTGTCATTTAGGGTTTTGGAAGAAATTCACCTAACCCAATGCAATACCCAAGTAAATCCCTTATGTTAGAGTGTTAAGAGAAGTATCCATCAAGGTAAATTCGAATTCAAACTTCCTATTAACTTTTAAGGATCAAAAAGTGGTCCTAGGGGGGTCGTTTTGGTGAAAAATAAATACTCTCATGATAGTACTATGGTTTGGGTGTCTAAATTTAACCTTTAGTAGGCCTAGATGACCTTGGAAACCCTCCAAACAAGTCACTTTCAAGAAATTCAAAAATTGGAGTGTCACGTGAATTCTTCCACTCTATTAGTTGGTCAAGGCTACATTTTTAGAAAGAGGCAAGGGTGTAACTAAAGACAACTTATATTATGACCATTTTTAGATAGTGTGCATTTTGGGATCCTTTTTAGAGGATTGGGGGATGAAATTAGGGCATTGTCTACCCACTCTCTAACTTTAGAAATACTTAGGGTTAGGAAGCTTGGAGGGAGCTCTTCTACAATTTTTCATTCCATTTTGAAAAAGGATTCAAGGTTGGTGTTCTTGCCATGTAGATAGTTTGCTTCCATTTTGGATTTGAATCTTGGTATTGCATTCATGAAAATGTAGGTAGGGAGAATTCCATTATAAGGGAAATGTAGTATTATCTTGTATCATGTTGTGTTGTGTTGTGATGAGCATGAAGTTTGGATTTCCATTGTTTTCTTGTTTCTTTTGATCTTCCATGATTTTGTGCATGAGTGTTGTTATGGGTGTGAGGGATTCACTCACCCTTTGGGAAGGGAAGAGAAGTCCAAGGTGAAGGGGTTAGTTGGGCTTGAAAATGTATTGAGAACATTGGAGTATGGGCTCCATTGTATGCCATGATCATTCATATCTTGCTAGGGTTGACAAGGGAAATATGATGTAAAAATGAATTTTATGGAGTATGGGCTCCAAGAGAAATGTAGCTAATGATATTATGTTGGAGGACGATTATGAAGGTCTTGAAAGGGAAAGAAATTTATGTTGGGTGAAAGCCCCAAAAGGGCTTGAAATTAGATTATTGTAGGTATTTTTTGATATGGATAATCTCCATTTGGAAAGCATACCTTCACCCTATGTTTATGGTTCCAATTGGTGAACCATTGTGAAATATCCTTGGGAGGGAATTGTTCAAGTTTTTAAATGTAATGTTTATGTATTTTAAATATTGTATGTGTAACATGGTTTGAGACTTGTCCCCTAGTGTGGGGAAAATCTCTTTGGAAGCTTATGGTTGGGTGGAGAGCGCCCATGGTCCTTTTTGTTCTTTTGTGATGTATTTGTAGATTTTGTGCTCAAGGGAGAAATGGAAACAAGCTTGGAATGATCATCTCGTAGATGTTGCTTAAAGGAGACAACTTTTCTTTGTGCATTATATACATAGTGGAGAACCTCTCTACATCTCATTAATGTTTTTGCAATGAAAGATTGCATAGTGTCAAGGAAGGAATATGTCAATTGGTAATGCAGTAAAGAGGATGAAATAGTTATCTATGTTATTGTATATTGCATTGCAAAAGTTTAAGCCTTCACTTCTATTCTTGTGTATGGCATTGTATTGTAAAAGTGATTTTGTCACCTTCTGTACATTGTTATGAAGAAATGATCCATTGAGGAATAAAGAATTTGGAGGCATTATCATAGGTGATTTCATTGTGAAACTCTAGATTATGTATTTAGATGTATTGATAAAGATAGAATATTGAATCATAGTTAGAATTATGCAAAGGATCCATTTGCAAGGGTAGCCATCCATTTTGATACCTAAGAAATGTACATGTTTTTTTCATTGAATCAAGAAACAAATCAAGATAATGTATCATCTAAGTATTTTTCAACTAAAAATACTTTTAATTTATCTCATGAGTTGAATTTATTTTTGAAGTGACTTTTAAATAGAAAAAAAATAGCAATAATGTCAACCTACCATCAAACCCATATACTTAGCAATATAGTTTAGTTAAGGAGATGAAGAAAATAGATGAACTTCTACAAGAAATTAGACCTATACATGTAGCTTTTACTCTCTAGAAAATATATGGGGAAGAAAAAAAAATGAAATCCCCTTCCTCAAGATTATAGATCAATATAGCTAAATAGAAGAGAGTGATTTAAAAAAAGAGGTTAAGGTCATAGACTAGCTTAAATTATAACAACCTAGCAATCAAGAGGGAAGGCCATGAAAAAATATCATGACCCTTGGGTGATCCTTTCTATAAACTAAACATAATACTATGATTATAATAAAGTCTAGGCATCTAAGTTTTGTTTTAAAACTAGGATGTACTCCAAAAAATAATAAATTAATTTTCATATAAATAAAAGAATAAAATAAGAAAAAAATAAAAATAAAACCCATTCTACCACTTTCCCTTTTCTTTAGAGTACTCTATGCATGTGATAAGAGTTTGGGGAAGGGAAAAATTCTGACATTATTGGTAGGGCCCAATCCCAAGTAGCTTCACCTTGGGCTAAGGGAAGTGCACCTTCCAAGGAACCTAGTCACCTAAGTTTGAGTGGGAACCAATTTAAAAAAACTAAAACCCTATGCAAAGAATAAAGGGAAAGCATCATTTATGGGAGAGACCTTAGGTTATGGGAAATTGCATGTCCTTGCCACATGTTAGGGACCTTTCCCTAGATGCCCCATTCTTTTAAATCTTTACTCAGTGCTCAAGCAAGAGGAAAATATGGGGAAGCACACAACTTAGAGGGAATCACCTTGGATTTGGTGAAGTCATCTATGGACATGGAAGAAGCATATTAGGTAGGGGATAAATTAGAAGGTATAGAATTAATTGAAATCATGGTAGGAACCTAGTTTAAGGCTAGGACATGATATTTATTAAGTGATAGTTAGTAGTCTGTTAGGGATAAGTTAGTAAGATTTATGCGTAGTAAGTGTAGATATAAAATTTAGTTTTGAATAATGTGAGTAAATAGGTATATCTATATTTTGACTCCTACCATGTGTGTTATGTAAGTATAGTTATTGCATATATATAGTAATAATATTACTTTATGTTACTTTGTACACATACACACACACACACACACACACACACATATGTATGTATATATATGTATATGTATATATATGTATGTATGTATATGTATATGTATGTATATATATATGTATCTATCCTTTGATTTTATTTGCAAATACATTTAACAATGAATTATAATTTTTTATAGTGAGAATATATAAGCATAGTCTTTATATAAAATTCAAGCTATTCTCCTATTAGCAAATAAGTAGAAAGTTTACTTCTAATTGGAATAAATTTGTAATTTAGCTAATATGTTTGAATATGAATTCAAAAAAATTTAGTGGTGGTTCCATACTAATGAATTAGTAGAATTTATTAGATTTTGGGATATAACTAGGATGTTGAAAGGGTGTGGGTATTTAAGGATAATATATGACAAAGATAGGAATTCATAGAAAGAGGTTATTAGTATTTAGGAAATGAATGTTACTTCATATGATGTCCTTCACCATGTAGTGCACTAACATTTTAGGGTAGATTATCATTTGGTCAAAGAATACAATATTGATAATCATCATTGACATATGACACTGGAGCTTAATAAGGATGGACGAGAATGTAGGCTAGTAATTTTGTGTAATGTCTAATTTAATAGTTATAGTATGATATCTAGTTAGGAGTACCTAGTCAAAAGATACTATTGTGGTTCAAGTATTCATCAATGTCACCTAGTACTACCCCTCCCATCTCAATAATTGAGTAACATCCTAGTATCCTTGAGAAACATAAATTGTTTGCTCCAACACCCTTTAGTTTGGTGGTTTATTCCTAAAAGCATAGATCATTATGTAGTACTCTTTTGGGTTTCCTTTCAAGATAAATCTATTTTTATGTAAAAATAATAATAATAAAATTTGGTTGTGTTTTCTTTCGTTTGATTTGGGTATGATAGTCACCACCTCATTAGTAGGCTCTGATGCCTCCTCTTGTAGCCATTAATACTCCTAAGAATACTCAACTACCAATTCAACCTAATCCTAATCCACACAATACCAAACAACTAAAAGAACAATAAAGCTATGCTATTTCCTTGAATGATATCCACTGAAGGTTAGTCACTACTCTTTCTTCACCCAAAAATCCTATAATAACTAAATTTAAATATTCCCTATCTGAACAAGTGGATGTGCTAGTTTAGAAGATCTCTCTTATAGCCAAAGAACCCCTATTTTCTTATATGTTGATGGAACAAGGCCAACCTATAGAAAACCAAGTAGCAATTGATTTTCTTAATTAACTAAAGAAAATGATAGTAAAACTACCATTACTTGATGCTATCAAGGAACTTCCTACCTATACTAAAGCCATCAAGGAAGCATGTATCAAACAACCAAGAAGAAAGAAGAAGGATCCATAACCTATTCACGTCTTAGGACAATTGTTTGATTTAGTGTTGGAAAAATATACTATACCCAAATACTTTGACCCTAGGAGTCCTTTGGTTACCATCACCATTCATGGGATGCAGGTTCAAAATGATTTAGTTTACATAGGAGCATCTATAAATGTCACGACAAAGGAGGTATTGTCTCAATTGCATATCATTAGTCTTAGAGAAACACCAAGCATACTTCAACTTATTGATAGTTATACTATCAATCTAGATGGGATGATAGACGATGTCATAGTCACCTTAAACTATTGGGAGTATCTAGTAGAATTTTTTATCCTTTCATCAAAGTCTAACATGGGTGGATATCCATTAATTTTAGGGTGACCATGGTTAGCTACTATAGATGCCTATATAGCTTGATAGTCTAGGAAGATGATAATATTTAATGGTGTCCATACTAAGAACTAGACTTTATGCTCCCTTTCTTAGCAACTATTTCTAGATGACCAAGTAATCTGGCTAGACTTGGGTGATGATGATCCAGAAGTCAATTCCATCCAACAACTAATGATGATAGGTGAAGATTAATTTTTGGCCTCTCAAGAAGAACATGATCTCATTTCATCTATTATCATGAATGATTATGGAGTAGAGCCTCAAGTGTGTCCTTAGGCAAAATATATCCAAGAAAACATATTACCACCTTTGAACACACCTTAGCCTTCAAAATCTTCCCAATTCCTTCACTGATTATTACCTCATGAGGTGGATTCTTCTCTTGCTGCCCAGTTATTCATGGAAGATAAGATTATTAAGATGGAAGTTAGTTCAAGAAGAGATTTGAATGTAAAAAATGTCTTATCACCTTCCCAGCAGAAAATTATGTTGTAGTTACTATAGGAAAATAAAAATGCATTTTCTTGGGATGACATGGACATGAAAGGATTAGATACTATGCTATGCACTCACAAGATCTACATCAGTCCTAACTTCAAACTTTCCTTACAACCTCAAATGAGAGTTAACCCTATTTTGAGGCATATAGTTAAAAATGAACTCTAGAAACTATTAAGTGTTTGTTTCATTTACCCTATCTCTTATAGCCAATGGGTCTCACCCCTAATTATAGTACCAAAGAAGGGAGGAAAATGGAGAGTTTGTGTAGATTATAGGGAGATAAATTTAGCCACTACAAAAGACCATTTCCCCTTTCCATATATAGATCAAGTTCTTGAAAACCTTGCTAGCAAGAAATATTTTTCCTTTTTGGATGGTTTTAATGGCTACAATTAGATAAAAATAGCTCCAGAGGATCAAGAAAAAGCAACTTTCACATGCTCATGTGAAACTTTTTCCTACTTAGTTTTACCTTTTAGCTTGTGCAATGCCTGAGCCACATTCTAACAAGCTATCATAAGTGTCTTTTTTGATATATTTTCTGAGTATATGGAGATCTACATGGATTATTTTACTATATATGGGGCTACCTTTCACGAAGCAAAAGAAAACTTAGCAAAGCTACTCAAGAGATGCCAAGATTGTAATGTTAGAAGTCATAGTTGACCAATATAACTGAGAGGGGGTGTGAATTAGTTATACATCAATTTTAGATAATCTTACTTTATCAACCAAGTAAACTACAATCACAAGAAATGCACATACAAAAATACACTAGATATGTTGACTAGGGAAAACCCTAGTGGGAATGATGCCCACAAAATAATGCACTAATCTGAATATTCCTTGTTAGAGGATGGACTTGGTTAAGATTCTATTACAACACTTAGTAAAAAAATCCCTATTAGGAGACTTTGAATCCCTATTAGGAGATTCCAAACCTTGTTAGGAGTTAAAGAAGGCAGTTGAACTCACTATGCAAATAGCTTCAGGATTAGACCAATGAACCCACTATCCAATTGATCTCGATATCATTCATAGATATGGAAAATCTCTTGTATCTTCCTCTATCTAGTATGTTGGACTTCTTCACCTTTAGATCATACAAAAAGATCTGGAACTCATCAGTAACCCTTAAGGTCACTTACATGCAATAGAAAATTACTCTGCCCTTCATAATTTAGAAGTCTCCTCTATTTCTCGATCACAACCGTGATGTTTAGAACTTGGAAACATATTTCCTTTATACCATAATCAATCATTAATCCTTTTAGTTGGCTCCACACACTTAATATTAATTTGAGTTGGCTCCATAAATAAAATACACATTTGATTAAACTTGTTAGCTCCAGTTATACCCAAACTTTCACACATGTGACTATCATACCTGTGCACTGACTAATGTCATCAGTGGTCAGTTTACTTCCTCTAGTTAACTATACAACCCTTCATTCCAAGCACAATATGTTTTATTGATCATACAATAGAAATTATTTTTCCAATATTCTATTTTCCTACGGTTCTCTATAAATCATTGATATCTTCTATACGATGTCAATTTAGGTTTTACACACATGACCACATGTCAAATATATGTTGTATTATATATTGTTATCTATGCATGGGAAAATATGCAATGAGGACATAAATCTTAGTTTTTTGCTTTGATAGTTTTACTATGTTGTTATCAATGAAAAACACAGTCATAATAACTTTCTGTGCTGCTCCCCCATAGCATCAACATTCATGCTAACAATCTTCACCTTTGGCATTGATGGTAACATAGATGAAAAACATCTAGTTCCAAGAATACCTATCAATCAAATCCTTCAAACCACTCCCCCATAGTGTAAGTTCTCTTTAGTTTTATACATGTCACTCTCTCCCATTTTAATGTCACTCTCATTTTAATGTTTTTCATATCACTCTCTCCCCCATTGACAACAATGTCAAAGGTAGTACAAAATATGAACATATAACAACCTATCAACATGGCCACAAGTTGGTCTATTTCTCTACAATTCTACCACAAGTATCAAAAGATACTATTGTATACCAATTACCTATTACCAAGAGTTGTTGACTGACTCTATACCTCATAGATACTCCCCCATTGAGGAAGCATCAACATTCAGTCTAGTCTGACAATGGTGTTGTGTACCCTAGACTGATGCACTTCTACATCTTCTACTCTAAGCTAGGTATGGGAATAACCCCAAGAATACCTCTCAAGTACTCAAATGTAAACTTTGGTAAGGCCTTTGTGAAAATATCTGCAATCTATTCCTTAGTGTTGATGTATTCCAATTTGATTTCTTTCTCTACAACTTTCTCTTTTAGTACATGATACTTTATTGCTATGTGCTTAGTTTTAGAATACAAAAAAAGATTCTTAGACATGTTTACTATACTTTTGTTGTCACAATAAATGATAATAGGTTCTGTGAATGTTATTCCAATATCCTTCATCATCTACTTCATCTAAATGACTTGATTACAATTGTTTGCTGCTGCAACATATTGTACTTCTACATTACTTTTTGAGGTACAATCTTGCTTATTATTGAGCTAATAAACTTTTCTTCCTCTAGGGAAAAATGCTTCACCACTAGTGCTTTTAATGGCATCCTTGTGTCCTACCCAATTAACATCTGTATAAGTGCAAAGAGTAAAGTCACTATTTTTGTCATACCAAATACCATAATCTGATGTTCCTTTCAGATATCTAAATATTCTTTTTACTGTTGCATAGTGATATTCTTTAGGATAACCTTGGAATCTTGCCACAATTCCAACTGCGTTAGCTATATCTGGTCGGCTATGAGTGAGATATTTCAATCCACCAATCATAGATCTATATTTATTTTGTTCAATAGTAGGTGTCTCATCTTTTTTTGGTAACTTATGATTAGTTACCATAGGAGTTCCAACACGTTTACAATTTTCTAAAAAAGTCTTTTTAGTAGATCTTTTAAATAATTGGTTTGAGAAATAAAGATACCTTCTTTGTTCTAAACAATCTACAGTCCCAAGAAAAATTTCATTTCATCTATCATGCTCATTTCAAACTCATTCTTCATGTCTTCTGAGAATTTGTTACTAGCTTCATCATTTCCCCCAAAAATGATGTCATCAAAAAATACAATGATTATTAACAAACCACCTTCTATTTTCTTCAAGTGTAAGTTACTATTTGTTGTTCCTTTAGCAAATCCAAGCTTTGCTAAATATTTGTCCAACTTTGCATACCAGGTTCTTGGTGCTTTTTTTGATCCATACAATGCTTTTTTTAGTTTACAAACCATATCCTTTTCTTCTATTAAGGGAAAACCTTCTAGTTGCTCAATGAATACTTCTTCTTCAAGTTCTCCATTCAAGAATGCTAACTTAACATCCATCTGATACACTTTAAAATTCTTGTTTGTTGCATATGCTAGGAACATTCTAACTACTTCCATTCTTGCTATAGGTGCATATGTTTCTGCATAATCAATTCCTTCTTGCTAATAGTAACCTTTTCATACAAGTCTTTCCTTGTTTCTTGTTACTTCTTCTTGTTTGTTCATTTTATTTTTGAGTACCCATTTAGTGCCAATCACATTTTTGTCCTTGGGTCTAGGAACTGATTCCCATGTGTTATTTTTAATTATCTATTGAAGTTCTTCCTTCATTTCTTCTTTCCAATAATCATCTTTGATTTCTTCATCTATGCTTCTTGGTTCAACTTGAGATATTAGACATAGCTCTTCATTATCTCTACTTCTTGTCATTACCCCTTTTTCCTTACTCCCAATTATTTGATCTGTAGGATGATTTCTTATCAATTTCCTATTAGGAGCAGGAGTTGCTACTTCAATTCTTATTTCTAGTACTACATTCTGATTTTCTATTACATCTTCAATTTTCACATTATTTTGCATGTCATTGTTAGTCTTGAAAAATAAGTCATTACCTCTATTAGTCATTCCAAAAAAATCATCTCCATTAGACTTATAGTCCATTATCTTTTCCTTGGTACCAAACTTTTCATCAACTTTGACATTTGTGCACTCAACTATGGTTTTTGTTCTATAGTTGAAACATTTGTAAGCTTTACTTTTCAATGAATAGCCAAGAAACATACCTTCATCGCTCTATGGATCAAATTTACCAATATCATCATCTCTTCTGATGTAACATTGCTTCCACATATCCTAAATTAATTAACTAATGGTGAATGACCAAACCATAATTCATAGGGTGTTTTTTCCATACCTTTTCTAATCTGCACTCTATTCACTATGTATACTATTGTATTGACTACTTCTCTCAAAAAGTTCTTTGGTACATCATTCTCAAATAGCATAGCTCTTGATACTTTAGCAATAGATTTGTCTCTCCTTTCAACAATCCCATTCTACTCTGGTGTATGGGGTGAGGATAGTTGTCTCCTAATGCCATGTTCTTCACAATAGATATTGAATTCTCTACAATTGAATTCTCCTCCTCTATCTAATCTTAGGCTCTTAATCCTAATTAACTCTAGATTCATTCTCAACCTTGTTCTTAAATATTGTGAATTTCTCAAATGCTTCTTATTTTTTCTTTAATAAAAGCTAACCACATCATTCTAGTGAAATCATCAACAAAAATCATAAAGTATCTTTCTCCATAGAATCCTCTTGTCCTTGTAGGACCACTCAAATCTGTATGTACCAATTCCATCTTTTGTGTAGTACAAAACTACTTGCTAGGAAATGAGATTCTTTTTTGCTAAGCCAAAATACATTCCTTACAAATAGTGTCCATGGGCTTAGAGATCTTGGGAAAAACTCTTACAACAAGTGTATTACTGCCCTTCACAATGTTATCAAAATTAATGTGACAAAATCTTCTATGCCATAACCAATTGTTGTCAATATTTTCTACTAAACATGTTATTTTAGTGGAGTTTAACATAAATACATTACCTTTGGTTTTTGTTCCAGTACTAAGTAGTTTTCCTTCCTTGTTCTTAATAATGCATGTGCCATTACCAAATTGTAGTTGACATCCTTTGTCCATAAGCTATCCAACACTCAACAAGTTATGCTTTAGTCCATCAAAAAAATAAATATCATCAATGTATGTTTTACCATCAAGTGTTATAGATCCAATTCTTATAATATGGTAGGCTATATTATTTACTACTCTAAAAATTCCTCCATCATGGCTTTTGAATTTGACAAACTTGCTCATATCACTAGTCATGTGATGTGAACAACCACTATCAATGATCTAGTCTTTCTTTTCGACTTGTGAAATTCGTGCACTTTCTTCTCTAATTTCTCTATCAAGATCATCCTCTTTTATAGCCACAAATACTAATTCATCTTCACTTCTACTTTGAACAGATTCTTCCTCATCTTCTTCTTCATTAGAATATAAAAAAATTCTAGATCTTCTAGATTTGAATCTACCCTTAAACTTCATTTCTCTCTTAGTAAATTTAGATGCGTAATGACCATATTCATTACAAGTCTAGCATTTAAATATATTCTTAACATATTTTTCTCTTTCCACAAGAAGAGCTACTCCTTCTTGGATCTTTTCTTCAATGGATCTGTTACTACTAGCAATGCTTCCTTGTGGTTTTGTGCTCCTTGCTAAACTAGGTTTGATGTCTAGTGCACTGAATGTTGTCTCAACTTTTTCCAATTCTCCAAATTGTTTCAGATCAATTTTGTAGCTTCCAATCTATGAAGTAATGTCTCTTTGGTGAAATTAGCAGTGCAAGGTATCATCAGTTGAATCATTTGTTCTACTAACTTGAAAGGTGGCATCAAATTTTTCAAGATCTTCCATATCATTTCATCATTAGATTTCTTCCCATCATGAGATGTGATTCCTGCAACAATCTCAAATATTCTCAAAACATAGCTTCTTGCAAATTCATCTTCAATAATTCTAGCATCTTGAAACATGCAATACAAATTTTGTAATCTAACTCTTTTTGCATGTGTATCACCTTCACAATTAGCCTCTAAAGTCTTCCAAATTTGATGAGATGTTTTGAGTATTTTTACCTGACTGTACTCACTTTTAGGTAATGCTAATACTATTGCTTCACTTTCCCTTATGTTGCACATAAATAATTCTCTTTGTTCCTCAGTGTAGGTTTCAAGATTATCTTCATCTACAATGTTCTTGGATGTCTTGGTGACAAGACAATATCCTAGACCCATGTATAAGAGATGAGTCTTCATTTTATCCTTCTAGTTGTCATAGTTTGTGCCATAAAATCTAGGGCTTTCCTTTCTAAACATATTCACCATGGATCTCCCAAAGTTGCTAAACTTTATTTCAAGGACCTAAAGCTTTGATACTAATTGTTAGAAGTAATAGTTGACTAGTATAACTGAGAGGGGGGCTGAATTAGCAATACATAAATTTTAGACTAATCTTACTTTATCAACCAAGTAAACAACAATCACAAGAAATGTGCATACACAAATACACTAGATATGTTGACTAGGAAAACCCTTGATCAAAGGGAAAACCCCTATGGGAATGATGACCACAAAATAATGTACTAATCTGAATATTCGATGTTAAAGGATGGACCTGGTTAAGATTTTGTTACAACACTTAGTTGAAAACTCCATGTTAGGAGACTTTGAATCCCTATTAGGAGATTCCAACCCTATTAGGAGTTGAAGAATATAGTTAAACCCACTATCTAAATAGCTTTAGGATTAGACTAACGAACTCACTATCCAATTGATCTTGATACCATTCTTAGATTTGAACAATCCCTTGTCTCTTTCTCTATCCAGTACATTGGACTTCTTCACCTTTAGATCATACAAATAGATCTGGAACTCATTAGTAGCCCTTAAGGTCACCTCCACCCAATAGAAAATTACTCTACCCTTTACAATTCACAAGTCTCCTCTACTTCTTGATCACAACCATGATGTTTAGAACTTGGAAACATCTTTCCTTTATATATTATTCAATCATTAATCCTTTGAGTCTGCTCCGCATACTTAATATTAATTTGAGTTAGCTCCATAAATAAAATACACATTTGATTAAAGATGTTGTGTCCAATTATACCCAAACTTTCACATGTTTGACTTCTATACTTGCACACTTACATATGTCATCCATGGTCATTGTACTTTCTCTAGTTAACTACACAACCCTTGATTCCAAGCACAATATATTATATTGATCATACAAAAAAAACTATTTTCCCAATAGTCTATTTTCTTGTGGTTCTCTATAAATCATTGATATCTTATGTACATTGTTGATTCAAGTTCTGCGCACTTGACCACATGTCAAATACATGTTGTAGTATATAATATTAACTGTGCATGGGCAGATAAAAATGAGGTGTCCTCAAAACATAAATCTCATTTTTCTTCTCTGACAATTTTACTATGTTGTCATCAATGACAAACACAATCACAATACACTTCTCCACTACTCCCCCATAGCATCAACATTCATGCTAACATGTAACCTTTCCCTAAATAGTGGAAAATTTTTTGTGATGATGGAAAGAGTAGTATTAAGTCATTTCATTCTATCACAAGGCATCCAAGTAGATCCAATAAAGATTGAGCTCATTAGTACCTTGTGTACACTAGAGAAGAAGAAGGATGTGTGAAGTTTCCTAGGACATGTTCGATATTATAGATCAATCATCCAGAACTTCAATCAACTTGTAGCACCCCTTTATAACTTGTCAAAAAGGATTCTAAATTTTCTTGGGACTCTAAGTGTGCTATATATTTCCTATAGCTTAAAGAAGTTCTCACCATAGTACCAATTTTGAGAGGGCCCAATTGGGGACTACCTTTCCACATTCATATAGGTGACTTAGACCATACTCTAGGTGTAGTGCTAGGCCAAAAGGTAGACTTGATTAAATATCCTATTTATTTCATCAATAAGAATTTGAAAGGTATATAGTTTAACTACACAGCTACCAAAAAGGAACTACTTGCATTTAGATATGCACTAAATAAATTTAGGCACTATATTACTGGTTATGAAATATTTGTTCATACTAACCACTCTTCTATAAAGTATCTGATGAATAAGCCTATAATATTAGGAAGATTGGCCCACTAGTTGTTACTTATGCAAAGAATTTGATATCACAATAGTAGATAAGCTAGGTTGGGCCAATGTGGTAGCTGAATTTCTCTCTCAATTGTATGTCCTTGATGATCTTGCATCCATAGATGATAGTTTTCTAGATGAACACCTTTTTCATTTGTCAACACAAAATCAATGATAAGTAGATATTACAAATTATCTAACCACAAGAAATATTTTAGTTCACTTATCTACTAAAGAAAGAAAGTTACTAGTTGAAAAGAGCTTTAACTATTCTTGGATGTCTAGATTTATGTTTTATATTAGTCCTAATCAAGTAATGCATCGATGCATAAGGGATGATCAAACTATGGTATCCTGAGGGCATGCCATGATAAGAACCATGGAGGTAATTATCCAACCAAGTAGACAACCTTTAAAATATTTACAACCAGGTACTATTGACCAAATTTACACAAGGATATAGCTAGATATACAAAGAAATGTGATAAGTGTCAATGCATGGGGAGACCACTAAATCAAATTAAATTCCCCTCCAACCTCAAGTAGTTGTTGCACCCTTTGATAAATGTTGAACTAACTTTTTAGGTCCTATTGAACTCTCTTCATAAGGAAAATCCTATATTCTAGTTTTCACTAATTAGGGAACCAAGTGAGTAGAGACCAAACCCATGAAGCTTCCAAGGCATAAAAATGATGCCAAGTTCTTGTATGAATCCATCTTTACATGGTTTGGAGTCCCTATAGAGTTCCAATCTGATCAAGGAGTTCAACTTACATCTAATCTAATAGATACTCTCATGGAGGAATATACTCTTTGGCATGGTAAATCATAACCTTTCCATATGGAAGCTAATGATCAAGTAGAAGTTACCAATAGGGAGTTGGAATCAATTCTCACCAAAATAGAGCACTCCATAGGAAGGATTGGGCCATACACCTTCCAAAAGCTCTTTGGGCTTATAGAACCAACTAGAAATATACAACAACATTCATTCCATTTGAACTTGCCTATGGTAGATTAGCTATAATGGCTATAGAATTTGAGTATAAAACATTGAGGACTACTCTAGAACTTAGTATGGAACTTATTATTGCACAACAAGACCAAATTCTAAGTTTAAATGGCTGCAATGAATAGCACAAATTTGCATTAAAAAAAATAGAACTCATCCAACATCAACAGAAATAGAGGCATGATAAGTTCATTAAAGATAAAATGTTTGTTTTGTGGGATATTGGGCACTTCTTTATCATTCCAAGTATCAACACAATCCAAGAAAGTTTCAAACTTTTTATTAGGACCATATGAAATTTTCATTGTATTTCCAAATGGAGCAGTCCAATTTCTACTATTGATCTTGTTCGGTTCAAGTTACTTTTCAATGCAAATCACCTCAATATTTACAAAAAACAAATCATTTGTGAGGATTTCCTCTAGTAGTTCTAGCACAATGAAGCTATACTCCTTCCTATAGTCAAAGAGTCTGGGTCTTCCACCTTGACTTCTACCAATTCTTGATTTCATTTCAGATTTTCATAATAAGAACTTTCTTCTTGGAAGTGATTTCTCCACCACACACTCTAGCTTAATCATCTTTCCATTTGGTCCCATCACTCCATCAATTTAGATGATCTTTTCTAGAACACTTTTCTTACAATAGTCACTAGGTACATGCAACGTAACCTTGCATATATTTTATTTTATTTATTATTTACTAGGAATTTGTGTTGTTTGAATTTATTACTCTTACATATCTTGGCCTTGTGGGAACCATACCCTTACTTTGTTGGGGGTTGGGGAATATTCATTTTTAAAAAAAAATCCAAATCACATGTAAAATTTAAAGTTTTTCTCCTATGAGATGATCGTCATCACATGTTTGATGACCTATCTCTTTGTGATTGCATCATTAAGGAAATTAAGGATATTAAAGTTGAAGCTTAATTTGTAATGTTATATTAACAACATGTTCAAGGTGGTAGACTGATACACAAGCAAAAAATATGAGTCTTGATGCAAGAAAAAATATAATGATATTTTGTACATTAAAAATCTTTAAGAAACATGTAGTAATTATATTCTCTTCTTTTTGTCTTTAACATCTGGTGTCATAACCCTACAAATTTTGTTAATTCACCATTTTTAGATTCTAAGAACACCATGATTCTATTGTTCATGTCTATGGGTGTAGGTCTTTAGAGATATTAGCCAGTTGATCATAGGGTTTTTCTGGGTGACATAGCTAATTGTGAAATGTTAAGGAGAAGAGGATAGTTAGACTACTACCTTAGTTTCAAGGGGTTTTATGAAGAAGTTTCTCTTCAATTTATGAGCACCTTAAAATATGACAATACAATGGTCAAGGGGCTAAAACAAGAATTTATAGAAGATGTGGTGGCTGAAGTCACTAGGTTACCCCAGAAAGGAGAAAATTGGGTAAAGGATTTTGATTTACGTATGGTTAGGCCATAGTTTAGTTTTCATCTTGACCCTTCGTTGGACATAGACAAGAAGCAAGGTACCTTCATATTATCTTTGCCCTGCATTTCAAGATTTTGGCTCATCTGTGGCATGACTATAGACATGTAAATCGTCCCAATTTCATAGTTAATATTGTAAAGAAGAAAGCTTCTTTAGTACAAAAAAGAAAGGATCAATCTATCTCCCATCAATGTTTAATATAATTAATTGTGCAAAGGGAATTGAATAAACAATCAATTGGGACATGGGAATAGTTTTTGTAATTAAATGAGGTAGAACCTAGATTGGTTGGCCCTAGAGGCCAAATGTTGGATGAAGGAAGAGAACATCCACTAGTTTTTACAAGGTTATTCCTAGGATAGAAAATGTTCCTAAAGCCTCTCCATCTAGTTCTAGACCAACTATGAAGGGGGCTTATAAAGCTAATGCCTCCATTTCTATTAAAAAGTAAAGTAAAAATAGAGAAGATGCTAGTGCTCCCAAGACCCTATCATCTGTAAGACCAAGTCTACCATTAGGGAAGGAAAAGGTAAAGCTTTGGAACCAAAAGGGGGAAAATTAGAATAACAACTTGATAGTGAAAGTAATATTAATGAAATCATTTACTCACAAGAGGAGGAAGCTTCAGAAAAACCTACTAAAATAGCTATGATAGAAATGAATACAAGAAAAAGGAAACAAAATAATCCTCCATGCCTATCTACACCCCTATGAGGTGAAGTGCAAGGATTTCTAAAGGAAGTAGGATTATTGAAGCCTATGTTCCAATACTTAACCTAGAGGCTTATGAGTTTTTGAAGGAGTCATCTTTAGAGGGGAATTTCAACAAAAAATTTCCAGTGATAATGAGTGCAATAACTAGAGTCTACAACCTAAAGTTGACCTTTGTTGAAATTACAATCATGTTTTTTATTAGTGACATACACTTATTCAGATTGTAAGAATCTACTAAGAATATTGTATAGTTAACAGTGTTAACCAAGCATTTTAGATGCTACCAAGTCCCTTAGACAATTTTAGTTTTCATCAAGCATCTCAGTGTAAACCAAGTTCTATAGTTACCACTGAGTTCCTAGTTACATTAGTAAGAATCTAGTGTTCATTGAGCCACTCAGTGTTAACCAAGTGAATCAATTTATATGAAGAGTTTTACAGTATTCACCCAATCACCAATGTAGACTGAGTTGAAGACTACTTCAAAGTGATCAATATGGACTAAGCTTCTATGTCTATGGAGTGCATGATGGTGTCGAGCATTGATAGTAGATGCTGAGTATTAGAACCTCACTGAGTTAGTCTCTAGAAACTAAGCTCCTACAGTATGGGTTGACTTTGTGCATTTTATGTAAACTTGTATTTTGGCTTACTTTGTAATTTGATTAATTAGATTGGTATATATGTAATGTATTGTATCACATCAAATGTGTAATATGGTGTCAAAGTAATGTAATAAGTAGAAGAGAGAAGAAGAAGTGAGTTATAAGGTTATAAGAAGTATAAGGAGTAGCAAAGATTCATCTATCATAGCAAGGCAATTTTACACCCAAAGGCACTCATTCAACAAACCAAGTTGTAGACCAGAGATCAAGCTATTGTTTCATCCTAATAGGTGGATTGGTCAAATCCTTTAACAAAGTACAACTAAAAGTATTATGTGAATCTCTTTACTGAGTGCATACTTCATTGTATGTTTGTAAACCCTTTAGCAAGGTGGACCTAGCAGTCCTTATTGCTCCTAATAGGGTAGATCATCAGAAGTGATCATTGTAACCATTCACAAGCCAACTTTATACTACAGTACTAAAGCTTGTGGGTATCATCCCCACCCTAGTTTTACTTTCTATTTGGAAGGTTTCTAGGTCACCAAATTATGTGTTAAAAGTGTTATGTATTCTTTCATGTTTTCAATTTCTCATGCATGCAAATAGATCAAAATACACATGAAGGATTAATATCTAATAAGGATTAAAGTTTTACAAGTTACTAATTCATACCTCCCTTCTCAATAACTTAGCCTATCATAATATTTACAAAAATTGGTATTAGAGCCTTTTTCATTCTTAGAAAAAATTTTACTAGCTTGAGCAAAGATCAAAGGTTATGGAAATATTTAGACCTCACAAGGCTATTGATAATGAGAAGCTATATTTGGAAATGGCTATTGTACAACTCAAGAAAGAAAAGGATCAGCTCTCTCAAGCCATAAAAAGAAGAAAAGATATTGCAATCCAAATGAATGACCATCTCTACACTATAGAAAGAATTGAAGACATCCATTCAATAAGAAACCTAGGTGAAGCCAATGAAGAAATCAAAGAACTATTAGAAATGAATGGTTCACTTCAAGAAGAAGTAAGAAAACTAAAAAGAGAGAAATACATTTAGTCAATAAGACTATGTGAAGTTATGGAAGAGAAAAAACAAGATAAAAGAAGAAATAGAAGGAAATAATAGTTAGATTCAACATTTATCCCTTCAGCAAACTGACTTCAATAATCAACTCACCAATGCAAATGAAGAAATCATGAATCTAAGATCAGAGAATAAAAATTTGTAGAATGATCTAAACATTGAAAAGAAAAACAATGAAAGATGATGAAATCTCAAGTAGAAATAAATTAGTTGAATGAGAAAAGTCATTATAGACAAAAAGAAAAAGCAGAAATTGGATATACAGAAGAAAGTGAATCATCTAAGCAAGGAGCTCAAAAGAACAAAGACCTACTTGCAGTCACTATGTTAAGATAGGTCATACATCAAAAAAATGTTGGAGTAATGGGAATGGAAAATTCAATGGAAAGTGCTACAATTGCAATCAACATGGTCATTAGGCTAATGAATACAAAAAGAAACCTAAGTGTGAAGGAAAATATCACAAATGTGAGAAGCACGGGCACAAGTCATTAGAATGCAAAACTAAGATACTAAACCCACCATAATAGATTGTGAAAGCTATATATGGTTGGGACTATAACACTTGGTGTAGATGTCATTACTATGGAGAATTTGGACACATTAGAATGAATTATGTAAAGCATCACATGAGGAAAAGAGATACTACCAAAAGATGTTTCATTTGTACAGAACTTGGTCATCTTGCCAAGAACTATATGAATACTAGAAGAATTGAAGATGAAAAGAAGTAAAAAGATGATAACATCAGAAGGCATATGAGATAGCAATGGGATCCAAAATCTTCTAAGAATGAAAGTCAAAGCTATGATGAATAAGTCACTCAAGAATTGGGTAACTCCAACATTTCTACTTGATTTTTCAAAGGAGAATTGGAACTAGGATATTGAAGAAGACATCTAATATTGGTTCTAGTTGATAGAATGAAAGATCCAAATTAGCATTCTAGATGCAAAGGGATCACTGAGTAAAAGATGACAATTACTACTGAGTTAGTGTCTTACTAAGTGAGGTCAGGAGTAACTAAAGTTTTGTGTGGTTATAGAGTCATGAAAAAATTTGCCAAGCATTTAATGATAGCGAAGTGGATGATAGTCTATCTTTGAGTGAACAATCATACTAGGCATTTATGGAAATTTTTTATAAAAATGGTGAAATCAAAGTCATTTTTTATTAGGAATTCTTGAGATCTATCTATGCAGACCAATCTTTTGAGCATTCAAGCAATTTGAGTGAATTTTTATCGAAGATTTTCATATTCTCCCAAATCCTACTGAGAAAATATGGAATCTACCAGCAACAAGTCAAAGAAAGGTTTAGACATGTTGGTTTAAGGCATGGAATGGAAGGCACCAAATTTCAAGTTGACTTATGTCATTGTGGAAACCCTAGATCGTGTTGGTGTTTGAAAATGTTACCCATTTCCAATTACCTTGATGAGAACATGACATATCTAGGGGTAGCTAACTCCCATTATCAACACATCCATCTAGACACCAGGCTAACTATAAGGCATGACCCTTCTTCTTCTTCAGGCTCTACAAAACCTAGGTGGGTGGACCTACAGATTCTTTATATGGTACCAGTTTTCAAAGCATACACTGAATCTAATATGAAGCAGATAAAACCCTTATTTCTCTTGATAACTCATGAAATAATCATCAATCTATAGTAGCTAAATGCAGATCTAAGAACCTCATAAGCTGAGTGAGGGCATTCTATTACAGCTCTTCAACATGAAAGGGAAAAAGCATTTGATTAATGATGTTGATGTTCAACAAATCCTCAAGCATGCAGCAAAACCTAATGATCCTATAATTGATCAGTGCCTAATCCATTGGGCAATTTCATGAATCCAAAATATACATCTATGACATCAAGACATATTTTGTATACCCAGACATCAGATCTATCTAATCACCTTGTGATTCAGACATTAATGTTCACTCAAATCTCATTGTCACAAAATATCCTTCTCAGCATAACCAATAACCCTGTCAAACACATTAAGAATTTACTTGGTACTTTGTTCCAACAGAAAAATATATCAGACATACAACCTTAAGGGGAAGCAAATTGATCTCAGCTCTTCATTCCAGGACCACATAAGACTACAGATTACTGAGACAGGAGATGAGAACCAAAATGAAGCTAGTGAAATGCTTGCTCATATGTATTGATTTCCTTGAAACAATGCAATCAAACACATGAAATTAAAACATGAAACAACCTAATGTATCAGAACTATTTGTATTAACTTTACACTACTATTGTTCACATAAGAGAAAAATGCTGAAGAATGAAGGTGGAATCACAGTTCTGGATCCAAAGAAGTGGTCTCACAAAATGACTGTAAATTTCCTACCGACAATGGTTTTACAGTCACAAAAAATTGTAACTCTTACAATGGAAGAAAGAAAGAATAATATAGGATGAAGATGAATTCCCAGATTGAACCTATAATCGACATGTGTCCCCTTAGAATTTCATCTCTTGCAACTGAAAAGACTCTCACTAACCTCTCTCTTCCATCTAATTTGATTTTCTATTTCATCATTACATTGCAATTGCTTTGAAATATCTCTACCTAATGATGAAATCCTTTTGCATCTAAAATATCTGAAACCTTATGCAATTCTGGTGCAATTGTGAGTTTTTACTGATTATAATGTAACCAATTCAACTCCAATTGCATTTTTACCATATTTTATGCATATTCAAGTCATTACCTTGCCAAAAATCAAATATGAACTTCCTGGTCTAAATATGGTTGCATTTCAGGTACCTGATAGAAAACCTTGCATAGCTTGAACCAGCTACTACCTATGCAAAAATTGACTCCAAAATCAGATAGTTCATCTTTTCCCAATTTCGGCGGTATATTGGAGTGCATATCTAGCTTATCAGAAACCCACTAAAAGTCCATTTGAAAACAATCTCCTCGGTCATGGCACTCATGTCTGCACTTTGAAATTTAAAATTATTTCAAATATTTAAAAATTTAATGTTGAAACTTTATAATATGCATCCTTTTGAAATAAAAATCAGTCACGTGCATTTTTTTAAGAAAATATATTAAAAATTTATCTTTTCAAACATTATATATTTTCCCTCTCTTTCCAATTCGAGGTCAACCTTCAATTGACCAACCTTTCTGCCACGTGGTGGCCTTTGATTGGCCGACCACTGTTCTTAGATGCCACATCAATGCTGTAGGGACCCAGTGCCACATGTTGAGAATGTTCTTCCCCACATTACTTAAATTCATAAAACTTCATAAGTAGGAATGTGCGGACCATTAGATCTCACCACGTGGCAAAATCTTGTGCCTCCATCTCAATCTGCTCATTCTTGCCATCGCATCATCTGTGGGACCTGTCATGCCATGTTGTGCCCAGGCACATCCCTGCATTATTTAACTACTATGCAACTCTTTTTGTGATGATGTGCACACCCTCAAATCAATCCATGTGTCGTTGTCTCCCTCAATCTCCATCCTGAGCGCCATGTCATTATAGTTGTTTTTCATTTAAAATAATCCCTTTGTCACCTTCAGCTAAGGACGGGATGGACCCACCTCCACATGCATTGGCTTTCACAAGAGAGGTCGTGTCTTATAGGCAACTTACTTTTCATGGGCTATTACATTTAAAGATTTAAAGGGCCTCCCACATAACCAATATGGGATATTGGGAATCAATGCTTCCCTATAGTCTGTGTTTTCTACGTATGGACTCATTTTGACCTGCGTAGACCTCCAATCTTGGTGTGGAGTTATCTCTAATGCCATAGTTCTTGTTTATTTTACATGCCAAGGGTAGGGGCTCCTTCTTTGAAATGGCGTGGATTCTCTTTCCAGGCGATGGCTTTCTCTTTCATGTGGGATGCTCCTTTCATGCCTTTTAACTAGAATTCTATTATTTGCAGTGGTTTGAAATGTTTACTAGCTTTGAAGGCATCTTTTGGACTTTCAATGTATTGGGTGTTCCTTCTAAGTTTTCCATTGCATTTGTTGTCTTCATGATAGTGTGGGATGACTCTCTTTATAGGCACGATTTTGTGATTGAAAATGTGGGTCAGCTATTTTAGGCATCTCTATTCTTTGACTTGCGTGAGCCTAGAGCTTCCTTTTTATTTGCAAGTTTTATACTTCTTGCTTTGACTGGTGCTCTATAACTTGTTGAGTGTGGCTTCTTTATTTGTGTGTTGGCTCGGTATTGGGTGGATCTCTCATGTAATGGCATGATCACTTTAAAAACGTCTCCCCTGCTGCTTCATTTTATGGTCTGTGGTTTTTATGCTTTGACAACAGTTTAGTCTCCAATGTGGTTCTCTTTGAAAATGCCTCCCTTCCTTGTTAGCCTAGAGTGGCTACCTTTTCTTATTACCCCTACCCTCAATGCGTGAGCTCTGTGTATTTTAGCATTGATGCTTCTTCTTTTTCCACTTCGTGAAGGTATCTTTTACATGCTAGTGTTTTTCTTTGGCATTCTTAAAGCGTGGAGGTCATCTTGTTTGGCTTGAATTAGCCTCCAATCACTGGCATATTCTTTCATTTAGCTACTGTTCCAATCCAGTCATAGGCGACTTCATTTTATTCGGATGAATGTTGGATCTTCTCTCAAAACTATCCTATTTTGGCATGATTCTTCTTTCTAATGGCATGGGTGCTAGTAAAATGTGCAAAGCTTCCTTCTTATTTCACTCTTCCTCGTGCGTTAGACTACCTTTTCTCTAACATTGCATGAATTATCCCTTCATGGTTGACCATTTATTTAATACTTGTTTAAACTGCCACGACCCCTTCCCCGTCAATAGCATGATCTAGCATTGTCTTCAAAAAGAACATGGGCCATTTCTCTAAAACGCGGGTGCATTTTATTTATTTTTATGTCAACATCATTATACGTCTCCACAGTGAAGGATTCATGTATTTAAAATATTTGACATTCTCTAACCTCTGAAGTTAGAACAAATCCATTCATATCCACCCTATCATTCATTTCGAACACTGAACGCTCACGCAAAGGCCCCTTGCACTCGTTGGACTGCTTTATAATTCACAAAGTGTTCAATCCAGCATGTTTATTTAAACTTTGAATAAGGCCAATCCATAAGATGAAATATTATGGTTAATTAAGATCATTATCAAATGCTTCCTCAAATCTTCAAGTCACATATAATCCCTATCAGTCTGATGGAATCAGTCAGACCCCAAAGTGGGTCCGGCTAAAAAAAATTTGTTTAGGGATAACTGATCTGTAGACTGGCCCACTAACTACCTAATATTGATTGGAAACAAATTTGACCACTTATGCATCACTGAGATATCCATTAAAATCATTTTATCATTTTTTGCCAACTTGCCAATTTTGCGCCAGGAGGTCCATTGACTAGCCTTAAAAACTGACCACAACACCCGATCAAGCTTTGAAAGTTGGCACACTGATTCTCTACTCTGCATACTTTTACCTCGCCAAATCTTGTCTCATGATGAATTTTAGGTCAAAATATATTGACCATCAAAGTTGCCTTCTCAGATTTATCTGCAAGCAAACACGTCAGAAAGCAATAAACTGGGTTTGGATTCGGCTCAGAAAACTGGACATTTGAACACTTGGGAAGATGAAAACTGGGGCATTGATTCTCTATCATGAGAACAATATTAATCTGAAATTTGGGCTCATGATGAATCACAGGACGCAAATGGCCAACGTTCAAAGTAGGCTACTCAAAATTTTGCAACTAAGAACAGTGACTGAAGGTGATTTTAGCGAACATAATTGGCTTGGAAAAGTGTGCAAACAGATTTGTCATGACTTGCAAACTGGCACACTTGGAGTATTTTCAAAGGAAAACACAAGGGAATAAAAAATTCAATCTTACCTTTCATGGATCAAGATATATGACATCCCGAATAGGGGTACTGATAAATCTGCAAGTGCTGACACCAGTAAAAAGTCATAAATTGCATTTGGAATCGCATTTGAAAACTGATCAAACGAATTCATCAAGACTTAAAAATTGAAACATAGGAAGTCTCTAACATCTACCATGCAACGCAAAAGGAAATTTAGCATTTTAGTCAACTGGGTCAAAGTTATAGCACGTCAAATAGGGCTTCTCGGGATTAGGTACAAAGTGCAAAAGCATGAACACAGTAATTGATCAACTCCGAAGGATTCAAAACCTAGTCAAACGAACTCGAAATGACTCGAAATTTGAAATGTAGGTTCTTGGGTATGGACAGATAATCTCAAAGAAAAAAGTCATGACACATTTCTGGGTGTGAGATATTCAGATTCAAACACAACCTCCTGTCGTTATTTGACACTAGGGCAAAAATGCAAATTTGACAAAATGCTTGAAATAGGACTTCGCAGAATGGCTCAGAATGATGCTTTAACTTCATGGAACACTTAGATGCACTAAATGAAAGGTGCTAGAAGCATAAAACAACTCATAGGGTTCAAAGGTACAGTCAGGTACATAGGCTTCACAAAGCATTTATAAGCCTCAAATTTCTCAATGGTGCTCAAAATGTGGGCTACAATTTTGAGCACCAACAGATCCGAGTGGAGCATAGTCACAAATACCACCAAAGGTAGTGTTAATTAGTGATATCCATTCACATTTCAAGTGTGCTATTCAAGATATTTGTACATTAGAAATGGATGAAACCCTTGAAAATTTATGTGTTAATGGTGTGTTGAAATCATAACATCAACATCTCAAAGAAAAGGTTTGACCCATATTCTGTATATGTCATGACAGTTCCAAATAAAATGGGTAAGATATTCTCAGTCATGTGCATAATAGTTAGCTATGGTTGGAACAACTAGTCTTGATAACAAAGAAGATGATCCACTAGATCAATGGGCTTCCCATGTTGACAAAAGAAAAAATGACAAAAAACCTAATTTTGGTTGAACTAGAGAAGAAAACTCTTGCTAAGTGGGATGGAAGGGGAATGAAAATTAGCAGTATGATAGATATGGAACTCAATTTTTCCATACATATAATTGCTCACAAGAAATATAGCTCAAGAAGATTGAATAATGTATCTTGTGAAGTAGTGGAATTAGCATACAAGGTGGTCAAGAATAACCTATCACTTGACCTTGTTGAGTTACTACTAAATTAGTTCAACAAAAACATGGAAAGCATCAAAACTTCCAAGAACAATCCAGTCTTGATTTTTTTATTCCTCTATGTTAAAAAGTTCTTCCCATCAAAAGGTACAATATTTTAGAGAGAGGAAGTACCCATTCTTTATTAGATTAATTAATATATTGTCAAAATGGGAGAGAACTATGTAAGTATCATGGACAGCTACTTTGATGCAGTGAAAGAAAAGATGAACAATAGGTTTAGGATTCCAAAGATGTTGGTTGATGGTTATAAATATGATATCTATTTCATGGTTGGTAGTGAAAAAATAGACATTTAGGCAGCCAGGCCAAGGATAGTATAGGTAAAACCTCTTAGTTATGACGTAAACATTGATAAAACTAAATACATAATTGAGGCATTGATCAATGAGCTTGTTGATCCTAAAGCTACATACTTTGGCACCTATGATGAGGCAAAGGCTATAATAGAATTGGAAATCAAACTCCCTCAGGAAATCAACAAGGGCAAGAAGAGAATTGCCAAACTAAAAACCAACACCCCTCTTCTATTGACTAAAGGAAAATGAGAATATGAAGAAGAAACAGATGAAGAGAAATCAGAGGATGAAGAACCATTGAAGAAGAAAGGAAAGGTAATCATTACCAAACTTGCCAAAACATCTACTATTGTGTTCACTAGAAGATCATCTAGGAAGAAAGTAGACAAAGAAGGAGATATAATCTTCAAGAAGCCTCCACCCACCTTCCACGAAAGATTGAAGGAATTAGAATCATGGGCTGGAAAAAAAACTTCAAACCATTGAAATATGAAACTAGGACTAAAGAGGAGTAGAAACAAATAGAGGACTTGGTAATATCCAAAATGGTAAGTAGAAGTATTCAACAGACCTTTTTTCTCATCAGATTCTTGATGTTTGAATGGATAAAATTAAGCCAAGATGGGAGAATGCCATGAAAATAGCAAGATACATATATGATAAAACCCTAAGGCAACTCATGCCAAGTTTAAATGACAAGAAAATAAAGGAATCTCTAAAGAAAAATGAAGAAAAGTTTACCTTGAGATTCAAAGCTTGTCTTGCATTATTAAATGATATTGAGCATATAGTAAGGAATTCTACAAACACTTGGAAGAATGTTTATCTTCTTCACAAGCTGAGTGGTTTTGTAGTTAGTGTCAGTGAAAAGGATGAAGATAATGATGATGAACAAAAGAAAAATGAAGAGATCTATGATGAATAAGTCACTCATTTTGATAATGTTGATGATGAAGAGGAACATGGGTAGGAAGCTATAGAGGAGGACTTACAAGATACTAAGGAGACTAACCTAGTGAAAATTGTTGCAATAGTCATAGCCTCTCTTCCTCATTCTCCAAGAAAAGTTATGAAAACATCTAGCCCTTAGAAAGCTTCAACAGGATTGATTGTGGCAAACACAACTGGCACAAGCACTCAACTAGTCTTTTCACCTATCCAACTTAGCACCACATTTATTAAAGTGTCAAGCACTTCATCTACCGAGCAGACAACATATCCTTCTACATAAATTTTGGTAACTTCTACTATTTTTAGTGTTTCTACTTTAGTAATAAGTATTGTATCTACTCTTTTGGATAACCCTACCATTTCTACAATTATTTTTATTTCTTGCATGCAATTAACAAGTGCAAGGATAGTTGAGAGCAAGCCTTAATTGAGCATAACATTTTTGGGTAAAGGAAAAGAGAAGGAAGAAGACATAGGTCTTGATGAGGAAATTTTCATTCCTAATTGCGATATCTCCACATTCAAAGAACTTCTTCAGAAGAAAGCTAAGCAGTAGAGGCTTAGAGAGGAAAGAAATAAGGAATTCCAAATAATAGAAGATGCCAAGAATAGCATTGTAGAGGCTATAAGTATAGAGTTTGATACTTCTCAACCAATTTTGAATTAGTTAGCAAATGCAATCCAAAGATACAATGAAGATCTAAATGGACAAGAGAAATTGTTGCAAAGAGCTAAAAATAAATTTGAGAATAAAGTTTTGAAACTTATTTCTCAATAAATTTCCATCCATCAAGTAGAATTATCTACTATTCTAGGCTCACTAGAGACCTCTTGCAACAATGTATCTTCTCTATTCAATAAACTATATGATATTTCAATTTTCACCAAGGAAATAAAAGAAAAATTGTCAAAAATTGATGAGAATCTTAAGGAAAGTGCACAATAGTTGCAACTTGACCCAAGTTCAAGCTCTGCCCACTTCAACAAGATCATATTTCTAACTGATAAGTAGGAAAAATTATTGAGATAAGAGGCACAACTAAGAGATATATGGATAGATATTCAGAACATGATTCTCCCAAACATGGATGCATTGTAGAAACACATTACACATGAAAAAATGCTCATCTATGATAATAAATTCTCCATTATAGACCATATGATTGAGGTATCAGTAGAAGTGAAGATTATACTACACACATGCAAGGTGTTGCAAGAGAATTGGGACAAGACTTTGGCACTCATCTTAAATGTACATTCATATTTCTTGTCACATTTTGGCATTACTATATAAAATATATAGCATTAATCTTTGGCATTAATTTCAAAAAAGGGGGAGAAGATTGGAGAAGATTGAACATTGAATATACACACACACGCGCATGCACACACACACACACATATACCTACATACATACATAATATATATATATATGTATGTATGTACGTATATATATATATATATATATATATATATATATATATATACATACATATATATATATATATGTATGTATATACATATATATATATATATACATACATACATATATATATATATGTATACATACATACATATATATACACACATACATATACATATACATACATATATATGTATATATATATACATATATATATGTATATGTATATGTATATGTATATGTATATATGTATATATATATCTATTAATATATATCTATATATATATATATATATATATATATATATATATATATATATATATATATATATATATATTGAATAAAGGGGGAGAAGATTGAAGACTATAGATAAGATGTATATATCAAATGTGAAAAAATGTAAAGTATACTATATATCATGTATGGGGGAGAACTATCATGTTATTCATGTATATAAATACATCTCTTACAAAACCAATTTCGAAAAATCTCAAAAACAATATAGTCTACCAAGTTGGAGTCATAAAGTGATGGATAAAGGTGTTAATAGATTTTTTGAATTTACTTTTGACTGATAAGACTTTTTGTCACTAATGTCAAAGGAGGGATTGTTGACATTACAATCATGTTTGTTATTAGTCACATACACTTATTTAGACTGTAAGAATCTATTGAGCATATTGTATAGTTAACAGTGTTAACCAAGCATTTCAGTTACTACTAAGTCCCTTGGAAAGCTTTAGTTTGCACCAAGAATCTCAATGTAAACTAAGCTCTACAATTTCCACTGAGTTCCCAATTACATTAATAATCTAGTGTTGACCAAGCCACTCAGTGTTAATCAAGTGATTCATTTTATATGATGAGTTTCATAGTATTGGCCAAGTCACTAGTGTAGACTAAGTTAAAGACTACTTGGAAGTGATCAGTATGGACCGAGATTCTACATCTACCAAGTGCATGATGATGCCAAGAATTGATAGTGGATGCTAAGCATCAAAACCTCACCAAGTCAGTCTTTAGAACCCGAGTTCCTACATTATGTGCTGACTTTGTGCATTTTGTGTAAACTTGTATTTTGGCCGACTTTGTAATTTGATTAATTGGATTGGTATATATGTAATGTATTGTATCGCATCCAAAGTGTAATATGGTATCAAAGTAATGTAATAAGTAGAAGAGAGAAAAAGAAGAGAAGTACAAGGCCATAAGTATTATAAGGAGTAGTAAAGATTTATCTTTCATAGCAAGGTGATTTTACACCCAAAGGTATCTCATTCAGTAAACCAAGTTGTAGATTAGAGATCAATAAATTATTTCATAATAGGTGGATTACCCAAATCCTTTAACAAGGTAGACCTAACAATCATATGTAAATCTCTTTAGCAAGTGCATATTTCATTGTATGTGTGTAAATCATTTAGCAAGGTGGACCTAGCAGTCCTTATTTCTCCTAATAGGGTAGATCATCAGAAATGATCATTGTAAGCCTTAGCAAGCCAACTTTATACAATAGTACTAAAGCTTGTGGGTATCATCCCCACCCTAGTTTTACTTTCTATTTGGAAGGTTTTTGGGTCACCAAATTATGTGTTAAAATTCTTAGCTATGCTTTCATGTTTTTATTTTCTCATGCATGCAAGTAGACCAGAATGCACATGAAGGATTAATAACTAATAAGGATTAAAATTTTACAAGTTGATGATCCACCCCTCCTCTCTCAATAACTTACCCTATCATAATATTTCCAAAAGACCTTAGTGTTATCTATTTAATTATTGATAGTGATAAGGGATTTTGAAATCCTAAAACATCTGATGAGTTGGAAGAAAATATTTCTATGTAGGAAACTTGTGAGAGTTCATAAAACCTTCCTTTTGAGGTCTACCTAGAATTCACATAAGAAATTTTTGAATAAGTGGTAGAAAAGGTCAGTTAGGATGGACTAGAAATGTTGGCTAAGTTAGCATCTGAGTCTAGTAAGGAAGAGAATGTGGTGATAATGCTTGTTATAAGGAAAGGATAATGCTCCGCACCAAAAATTGCCAACAAAATTCCTCATCTAACATTTAATTCAATAGACATTATCAACCAAGTAGTATTGGCACCACCCAATCTTTCTACACCCTTTTCTATAGGGATCAATTTGTTCTAATAGTTGTTATGGGAAAGAGAACAATGGAAGTTGGAAAGAGAAAAATTGAAACATGTTATTAATGAACAAAGTCATCATTTGAAGTAGAATTTAGACCAAAATGAAATTTTAAAGAGGAGGATTGAACAAATCATAGGATTGATTCCTAAACTTATGGAGTGTAGATCACAATCATTGGTGTATGCATTATTTGTCAAAGAATAGTTTGTAAATTTTAAATTGACAAGAATTATGGAAGGAATTAATCCCTCCATTTCAACTCCACATGAGTTTTATGAAACATTCTAGTCTATTCCAATTCCTCTAGAGAATTTAGTGTGTGAATTAAATCTACATAAATTGGCCATGTCTAATGATATAGAGTGGAACTCAATCCTTTATATAAGAGATGTATAGTTGAGACCAATAATGTCATGGATGCATAATGAAATAAGAAGGGAACACCAAGCTACACCATATAGGGACAATGAAATGATATCTCCTCTTCTCATGATACCAAAAGTTCAAACCTCTCAATGAACATTTCTAGATTTGATTTCTATTCTAGGAAACCCTAGTGGAGCTAATAAAGTATACCTAGTCAGAGAATAAGCCTTTTCATATTGGAAGCAGCATTCATCTCATGATGTTGAAACAATAATTTTTTTCTTCAAGACAAAGGTGGATACAAATGGCACATGACTTGAAGGGAAGCCCACTCTCCTCAAAGTTTAACTTTTGTTACTATTAGAATTCCATGGGATATCAATTTGGGAAGGATTTTGGGAAAATATTGGCTTCCATTAAAGTTTGAGCCTCCCATTCTCCTACAACCACTACTAGTAGTGAATGACAATCTAGAGGATTGTGATATGTTAAAAAAAGTTCAAAGATGGAGAAGGCCGAAGAAAAATTATAGATACTTTGATTATGCTAAGAATGAGCCAAGGGAGAGGACAACTAGTGATTGGTGAGTTTGGGCCAAAATCATAAACTTCATGGTTTCTTGGGACAAGCAATAGCTCAGTTGGGTTGAGCCTCCAAAGGCCATCATTCTAAGTTCTTTTAATCTTATTTTCAAATAGTTATTTTTCAAAATAGTCATGAATTTATGGTTTTAAGAAGATGAACTTATGTTTATATGTATATATGTATATATGTATGTATGTATGTATGTATGTATGTATGCATGTACGTGTATATGTATGTATGTATGTATGCATGTATGTATGTATGTATGTATGTATGTGTGTATGTATGTATGTATGTATGTATGTATGTATGTATGTATGTATGCATAGAAGTGTGGATAGTTTAAATATACTATATTTTCTTGAATCCATGGACATAAATGGTATAATTAAGTAGTGTGAAATACTGATAAATTGCTCCCCATCTATGCTATATTTTGGGTAGGTTTCCTCCTATAGCCATCAAATTTGAAAGAGTGGTAATTTGAACTTTACACCTTTTCTCTAATATTGATAATGAAATAAATATATGTATATGGAGGTTGTGTTTGAATTTATTGTTTGTAGGTATTATCCATGGATATTCAAAGATCAACATTTCAGTGCTAAAGAAGTCAAATCCAACCAGATTTCAAGACCCTCATAAGTGGAGAGAATCATTTATTACTTTCTATTGTTGTAGTGAATAGTTCCACAACTTGCTATATTCATGGAGGATTTATTTGTGGTTAATTATAATTTTGTTTAAAACTTTATGAGTCTATAATTAATCCTCATTAATGGAGTGATCATAGATTTAGGAAGTCATTTTAGTTTCCTTTAAATCACAACTATGGTAGATTTGAGCATAGTTCAAAGAAAAAATAGAATTAGTTGATTTTCATAGTAGTAAAGCATGATACCATTTTTAATGAAGTGTAATTTTTTGTCATGAATGAATACAATGCATAGTTTGAGTTTATATACCTTATCTTGATTGTGTTTTCTAGTCTCTCATCCAAGGGGGCCTATATTTCATTTCCTTGTTGTTTTTAAGTAAGGTAGAATATTTTTACTCCTATAGCCATTGATAATAGAATCAGTGAATTGTTCCTACAACATAGATGCATATATAGGTTTACCACTTGTAGTATTTTTTGTCACTAAGGTTTGCACCCTTGTCCAAAGCCTATGCATGAGGACAACCTAGTGAAACATGGAAACAACCTCCAAGCTGTGGGACTTGAACTGTGAGGTTGAATCTCTGGAGAAGGCTGACTTCCTCTTACTATCAAGGTACACCTAACTATTCTTGGAAGGGAAAAGGGAGAAGGAGATGCAAGAAAGAAAATCTACCTATTCTAATCAAGGGAGGTGATGCACCAAAATAGAGTATTCAGACCAATCTCTACCCATACATGCACTATAGAACCAAAATGAAACTAAGGATATACACATTCAGACTTGCTTTAATCCAATAATCACATGCAGATTAGAAGACCAAGATGAATGACACAAAGAAAGAGAAGATTCTCTTATATTATCATTCACAGGCTAGAAGAGATATAGTCATGTAGATTGCAGATATCCACAAAACACTAATGAGAGGCAAATAGTTCTTGCACTTTCACACCAATGGCTGAAAGAGATAAGGCAGAAAATCATGTAGTTCAGAGGCACGGGGGAATTTACACTAAAAAATTATAGAGAAATAACAAAGGAAATAGAGAAAGGTCGACCCCAAATTTTTTTACAAAATCTGCCTTTTTAGTTTAGGCATAACTGAGATTTTCCCTCCAAAACTATCCTGTAACCACTGCCATCAAGGCTCTGCCAAGAAAAATCATGGGGATCTGACGAAATCTAATCTAAGTATAGCTTTTTGGTACCATGAAATCCAATTGTTAACTAAAATAGGGCCTTGATAAGATAGATATGGTGCCATAACTGTGCTTTGACCAAGTAGATAGATTGGATCGGGGTGGTAGAGTATCTCTGCATACTTCTCATTCACTTCTGGTGGTTGGAATCGATCATGAAGATTAGATGCATGCAAAAAACCTTGATTTCCCCTATTTTTGTCTCATGAATTAGTAGGGTCAGCAAGTAAACCTATGTTTGGCACTAGGATGAGCCACATGGACTAATGAGTTTATTTCCTTTTGCCACCTCATGGGGTCCTCCCACATTGAGCGCCTTCTTTACTAAGCATGCAAACTCCTCAAATTCTACTCATGATAATCACATTAACTATTAGCATTTTTGACACCCTGACCAGGTTGCTGAGACACATGCTCCTCAAGTGCTTCCCCATAATATTTGACTTCCTTGTACTTCCATATTGTAGGCAAGGATCGATCGTCGATATGAAGAAGTTCAATGGTCAAGAAAGATTCTCAGAAACTGTGCTTGCCCCCCTCAAAATTCTTGGGCCCATGAGACACCCAACACAACCTAGTATCCACCTTGGCAAACAACTAGCACCATCCTGGTGACTTACATAAGAAAAGGGGCCCACTGAGACACACATCAGCAAGGCGCATGCCCACAATAATAAAAACCCTTGCACTTCCATCAAGTGGGAAAGCACTAGCCTTTGATCTTCACAGATCTGATGGTGGAAGTTCCTCAGGCATTATTCTTTGAACAAGGTGAGCCTATGATGTTGTTCCCTCCATGTGTCACAAGGAGGCATGCTCGTGATGCTTAAGGTCCTTGCATCTCCATCTTGCAAGCATGCGCTAGCTGTTGATCATATTTGGATCTACGGTGCTCATAACACATGCCTCCAATCCTGCGTGAATCTCCTTTGTGATGTAATCTAGACACATGTCAGCAAAGCACTTCCCTGCATTATTAGAAGGTCTGACGAAGCTCAGAATTTAGGAAAGTAGGCACTAATAGAATTGCCAACTCAGCCTGTCACCTGTCCATCTATTCTGGGATGGCCCAAAGAGGATGGACCCACCCAAACCACATGTTGCCAAGGGGCTTTCTCACAATATTTAAAGATTGTGGATTTTCAAAATGTGAGGAAGCTCCCACCATAGATTTGAACAAGATCTGATGGTGCAGAAAATGCAGGCTAGCAAAGAAAAACATAAGGTTTTATCATTTTATTGTTTAATATCCTATGACATTTAAATAATATTAAACCTAAGAACTAGCCATTAGGCAGGCTATGTTTAAAATTTTACATTTGGTGGGGGGGAATAGGTAACATTTTTGGTGACTCACAAGGGATGCAAGCCTACTACATGTCTGACTAGTGACTTGAAACATCCATTGGGCTATAGGGTCACAAAAAATTTGAATCAATGCACCATAAAACCCTAATCCTACCTTTGCAATATAAAAATACTAGAAATCTCTATTTCTACAATTGGAACCATAAATCAAACATCTCTGCAACCATTTAAAATTTTCAAAACTTGTTGTCTCATAGAGAGATAACCCTGCACTCATGCACGTCTTGGAAAATAGGAAACAAATAGAGAACAGAACTACACTAACTATGTGCATGGAACCTCAAACCCTGTCAGAAACATGGCTTAAGATAAATCCCATTGACTGAGATGGGTAGGATTTCACCATCAGGCCTGCTTAACTAGAAAACATTGGTCTATTTACAACTTTCAATCATATAGGGACCACTCCACATTGCATCAAATTTTGAGTGCCTCCCTAGTTTTTCCCTGTCTACATCCCATTTCAAAACTAGATCACCTTCTCTGAAGCCTTTTTGTCAAAGCTCTTCTTCACCTAATGCGGATGTACCTCTAGAGTCTGTATGGTCTGATTCCTTTTCTCTTCTAGCTCCATCAGCTCTACCATCCTTAGTGTCATGGCATCATTTTTAACTAGCTCCAACTAATGAGCCAATTCTAGGGCTTGGAACTCCAATAAGATTGAAAGTCTTGCTTCTCTACCATATACTAACAAAAATGGAGAATTCCCTATTGATCTCTTAGGTGTTATCCTCTTAGCTCACAGAGCTGTCCTTAACTTTTTATGCCAACACCTCTAGTTATCCTCTATTATCCTTTTAATAATTTTGATTAGGTTCTTGTTGGATGACTTAGCCAAGCCATTACCTTGAGGATAGTAGTTTGATGATGTGTTCAAGTAAATGTTGTGGTCAACTGCCCATGCACAAATCTAAGCTCCTACAAAAGACTTTGCACTGTCTGAAATAATAGTTGAAGGGACACCAAACCTAGTCATAATTCCATCAAGGAATTCAACAACTAAAGATTCTATGGCATCCTTTAATGCAACTACCTCTGTCCATCTAGTGAAGTAATATGTAGCAGCTAAAATCCACTTTTGACTAGAACTGGAAGGATGATTAATAGGGCCTATGAAATCCAATCCCCACTGAGTAAAGGGTTGGTCCACCTAAATGGGATGAAGAGGAAGAGATGCAAGCCTTTGCTTGCCAAAGAAGAAGGCACATTTTTCACACTTCCTCACATACCTATGACAATCATGGAACATGGATGGCCAAAAGTAACTAGCCCTCATGATCTTCATTGTAGTTGTTCTAGGTGAGAAGTGGCCACCATTAGGACCATCATGAAGCTCCTTGATCATTCTTTCAACTTGGTCTTTGTCAATGCATCTTAGTAGGGCTCCGTTAAAATATTTTCTAAAAAGGATACCATCAACTATGACATAAGGGATTGACTACAATCTATACTATCTCCTTTTAGCTCTATCTAATCCTTGAGGGTATCCATTGCCTAATAAGAGTTCTTCATATCATCTGTCCAATTCCTTGGGCCCTCATTTCTTGCTTCTTGTTCTTCTATTAATACCATGGAAACTTCCTCATCTTATTCTTGAAATGATAACATCTATTTACACAATCCTTTCCCTCTTACAAGCTTGGTACTATTGATGTCAACCTCATATTCCATCACTTTTGTAATCCAACCAGCTCTTTTCTCACTGACATCTTTGCTCAAAAGGAACTCCTTCAAACTGGCATGAGGTACTAAAAAATGAATCTTATTATGGGATAGGAGGTCTCTAAATTTCCTTAAAGCTCTAATGACTGCAAGGGCTTTCTCCTCAACATAACTGTACTTATCTTCATACTCTTTAAGCCCTTCACTAAAGAAGGCTATGGGCTGCTCTTTGTTCTTGTCATTTGTTTGAGTCAAGATAGCAGAGATACTTGACTCACCACCTAAGGTATAAAGAATTAAATCCTTCTCAAAGTTTGGATTGATGAGAGTAGGGGCTAAGGCTATGGATGCTTTGATCTCTTCAAAAATTTCCTTCCCTTCCTTGGTCTATGCAAAGACCATACTTTTCTTGAGCATAGCTATAAGGGGTTTCACCATGCTAGTAAGATTAGGGATAAATCTTCTCACAAAATTTATCCTACCAAGGAAACTTTGCTACCCTTTCTTGTGTTTAGGAAGAGGAAGAGCAAGTATTGCTTTTGTTCTCTTTGGATCAATGGTTAAGCCATCTTTAGATACAATGTGTCCTAATAATTTTCCTTGACTAGTAGTAAAGACACACTTGCTTGGGTTAAGAGATACCCCAAACTCTCTACACTATAAGAATACATGTCTAAGATGACCAAAATGATCATCTACATTCTTTGAATAAACTGTGATATTATCAAGGTAAACCAACACAAACCTTTCAATCATATTCTTGAAGGCTATCTCCATTGCTTTATAAAATTTAGCACCTACATTAGTTAGTCCAAATGGCATTTTACAGTAAGCATAGGTACCCCACTTGGTAGTGAATGCAGTCTTGTATCTATCAGATTCCTTGACTAGCACTTGATTATAACTAGTGAACCCATCAAGAAATGAAAATCTCTCTGAACCACTGACCTTGGATAAAATTTGCTCCATGAAAGGAAGAGGATGGTGATCTTTAAGGGAAGCTTGGTTAATTTTCCTAAAGTCCACACACAATCTAATTTCCCCATTCTTCTTCCTAACAGGGACAAAGTTTGCTACCCATGATGAGTGCTTGATAGGGAAAATTATATTGGCTTCAATCAATTTGGATAGCTCCTTTCTCATTAAGGGTTCAATTTTAGGATTCACTAGTCTCTTTTTTTGTCTTACTAGTTTTACATCATTAATTAAATCTATGGTATGCTGAAATAACCTTGGGTCAAAGCCCTTTAAGTCATCATATGTCCAAGTAATTACATCATTAAATTCTTGACATAGATGAATAAAATTTTCTTGTTCAATTTTTAGAAACATACATTCCTCATGTTTAAGGACTTTCCATTAGGAACCATGACTGGAGTATAGTCATCTTCATCAGTAGCTAGGTTCATGACTCTAACTCTTGCTTGATCATCAAGATTTAAAACACTCTCTAGAGTAATGAGACCTTTAGGCATCTTGTTGGAGCTAAGATTAATGATTTGGTCACCATATTGATCCTACAGTCTTGACAGATTTCTCTCTAAAAACTTTGCCTCATTCTGCAAGAAGCTTACAATTTGCTCATCAGACACAAACACTTGGCAATGGGTGTTATTGTCAAGGATGGAAAGCCTTACTACCACTCTGATTTTTATGTTGCTCTTTCCTCTCCCCAAAATTTCTTGGCACCTCAGGAGATGCACCTATTGCTACAAGTCTATTAGCATGTCTATTTTCTTTTCTAGGGATGCTTTAGATGTTAAATGCATTGAAACCTTCAAGAAAATCCCAAACTCTATGTTTATAAGATTTGAGCAAACCATTTTTTGTGATTTTCTAATTTCTCACTTGATTCACCACCAAATCACTATCTCCATATATGCTTAAAGCTTGGATTTCTCTTTTTTGAGCAAGTAGGAGACCTTGAATCAAGGATTCATACGTGGCCACATTATTAGTGCAACTAAATTAGAGCCTAAATGAGAAGTAATACCTTACTTGTGCAGGAGAAATCAACATCACACCAGCTCCTGATCCATTCTTATTTCTTGAGCCATCGAAGTACATACTCCATGTCTTATTTACATCTTCTTCAGTCTCCACAAGATTGGGAACTAAAGCATTCTTCTCTAATATACAATATGTACTGAGGCTTGTCTCAAGGGTTTCTAGCATAGGATCAAACTAATATGCATTAGCCCATTCATCTAAGAGGAAATTAGGTACCTGTACTAGGGAAGTGGTAGGCTCATTCACTATGTCATCCTCATCTACCTCTAGGATAGTACAATTCATATTGATGAGATTAGGGGTGTAGGGTTCAGTATGATGGAGAGCTAGAGGCTCTACTCTAATTGAAGCTTTGGCTCCATACCTTGTTCTAAAAAACATATATTACCAATTAGAAGATATGTAACCACCTATTTGGGTAGCGAAGTCTCTTGATAGACAAATGGCAAAATGTGGCTTAACTTCAGCCACTGATATATCTTGAGTTACAGTACAACCAAGGCATGCATGTAGGGCCATCTCTACATTTCTAAGGATCCCTATAGCCTTGAAAATACTACCATCCAACTATAATACATCCTTAACAATGGGATCATATTTCATTTCCAAAGCATCGACAACACACCTGGGCATCACTGAACTACTAGCCCCTGAATTGATCATACAATTGTGGACTAGTTTACCCCCATAATCAGAGAAACATAGAATGGGGAAGGTCAAACCTTTTTGCTTGTTTCTACCCTGTCTAATGGTTGTACTAGGCTTGTGGCACTTTCCATGTTTGGTGGTTGATCCTTTGGTTCAATACTTTCCAATTCTTGCTGCAACAACCTCTTTTGCATGGGTATAGTAGCAATAGCATCCCACATAGAGATATTCACATTTGTCTTCTTCATTTTCTCTACCACACTAAATGGCTCAGTGGGTACTTTGGTAGAAGCCTTGGGAGCTATCCTTGTAGGAGGTTGAGGTGGAATGACTAGAGGATCACTTGCATCCTTTCTGACATTATTTTGCCTTTGCTGCTAAAAAACACTTGATTGCTCATTGACTGCTGATTGCTCATGAGGTGTTGCATTTGAAGTTGAGGCCTGATCAAGGGAAGAAAAGGCAGCATCTTCAATAGCTCTTCTTTTGCTCCTAGTGTTGTGAGAAATGGAATCCTAGTTTACATTACAATGTTCTTCTACTTGATGATTTATAAAGGAGCAATCATGTTGTCCCTACATATAGGAGGCCTCCTTAACTTGGTCCTCATTGTATGATTGTCATACTGCAAGCTCTTATATGGTCAAAGCCAAATAAGACTCAACCTTCTGACACATGCAATGAGCATAGGAGTAGTTACAGGAGGGGCAAAAATCCTAATCTTGGGCCATGTTGTTTTGAGGGACTATGGCCCTACTTTGATTTAAATTTGAGGTTGAAGCATGACTACTTTGTCTATTCTGATCAAAATAATTATTCCCTTAATTATGATCTAGAGGCTTACCACTATTTAGAGTTTGACCTTGCAATTGATGAGCTTTATTACCTTGAGCTTGTCTTTCTAAAGTCACCACCTTATTGCTCATTTTCTGCATCACAGACAAGCGATCCTCTAGCTCCTTCTCTTGGCCCTGTAGTCTCTTATCTATCTTTAGCATCATAGATTGCATCATCTCCTTAATCTCATCTATTCCATTTGAAGATGTGGAGTCTTGAGGGACTAGAGCAAGGGATTGTGAGGTGGAAGCTATGGGATGAGGAGCCATTACTAGTTGATGGTTTGGGACATCAGGGAAAAAGGGCATAGGAGGCCTTGGAGCTAACTTACCTCCTTGTATCAATATATTTTCTACCCTTATTGCTATGTCATAAGCATTAGGTAAGGTATCCCCTCCCATGGTTTGGATTGTAGTAGCAATGTCACTATTAAAGCTCTAAGGTAATGCAAGAAGGCATTACTAGTGGTAGGCTTCACCGAAATAGGTATTCTATTCCATGTCTTTTGAAATATATAGTTGAAATCAGTCATACATTCATGGGGGGATCTTTTTATAGTAGTCAACTATTCTAAAAGTGACAAATGGTCACTTTTGTCTTCAAAGTGTTTGCATAATCTAGCTCCTAATCCATCCCAATTTGTTATAGAGCCATGAGCCAAACCCCTATACCATTGCAATGCTTTTCCTTTTAGGGATGAGGCTAGAAGCCTAACTACAACATCATCTTCTATAATGCCATGGATATTACAGACATTTGCAACCTCTTGAATGTACTCTGAGGGAGAGATAGAAGTTTCACCAGTAAACTCTAGTATGCTTTTAAGTGCAGCTATTGGTATATCATGTCTATGGGCCAATAAAAGAGGACTTCCACCATTAAAGGTGGCAAAAGTATGGGCTCTAGGCAATGCCATATAGACAAGTGATCTATTGATATGTGATGATGGCAATCTAGGCTAAGATCTAATAGTAGGAGGAGTAGAGATAGATCTTGCAGGGGTATTTGTTACTATTGCAATCCTAACTGGTGATAGGGATACTCTAGTTCTCCTTCTTCTAGGATTTGAAAGTGAAAGCTCTTGGTACTAAAAATTACCTCTAGAAGATGCCCTTGTTTTAGCTTTGGGCATGAATCCTTGTGACTTTGGTCTGGAACTAGATATCTTTGAAGCTCAGAGTCACCAAGTCCTTTGAAGAATGAACCCTTTGAAGGCCTAAATACTGAGACCAAAACTATCTCCTCAGTATTAATCTTGAAATCTTTCTTCTTAATACCAGTAGACTTGAAATCTTCTGATATATGTCCCACTGGGAATGCCAAAAACTATTGTCACTAAGGTTTGCACCCTTGTCCAAAGCCTTTGCATGAGGACAACCTAGTGAAACATGGAAATAACCTCCAAGCTGTAGGACTTTAACAATGAGGTTGAATCGCTGGAGAAGGTTGGATTCCTCTTACTATCAGGGTACACCTAACTATTCTTGGAAGGGAAAAGGGAGAAGGAGATGCAAGAAAGAAAATCTACTTATTCTAATCTAGGGAGATGATGCACCAAAATAGAGTGTTCAGACCAATCTCTACCCATACATGCACTATAGAACTAGAATGAAACTAAGGATATACACATTCAAACTTGCTTTAATCCAATAATCACATGCAGATTAGAAGACCAAGATGAATGACATAAGGAAAGAGAAGATTCACTTATATTATCATTCACAGGCCAGAAGAGATACAGTCATGCAGATTGTAGATATCCACAAAACACCAATGAGAGGCAAATAGTTCTTTCACTTTCACACCAATGTCTAAAAGAGATAAGGCAGAAAATCATGCAGTTCAGAGGCACAGGGGAATTTACACTAAAAATTTGTAGAGCAATAATAGAGGAAATAGAGAAAGGTTGATCCCAATTTTTTTTACAAAATCTACCTTTTTAGTTCAAGCATAACTAAGATTTTCCCTCCAAAACTATCCAGCAACCACCGCCATCAAGGCTCTACCAAGAACAATCATGGGGATCTGAAGAAATCTTATCTAAGTATAGCTTTTTGGTACCACAAAATTTTATTGTTAACTAAAATAGGGCCTTGAGAAGATAGAGACAGTGCCATAACTATGCTCTGACCAAGTAGATAGATAAGATTAGGGTGGTAGAGTATCTCTACTTACTTCACATTCACTTCTAGTGGTTGGAATCAATCATGAAGATTAGATGCATGCAAAAAGACTTGATTTCCCCTGTTCCTATCTCATGAATTAGTAGGTTCAGCAAGTCAACCTATCTTTGGCACTAGGATGAGCCACATGGACTAACGAGTTTATTTCCTTTTGCCACCTTGCGGGGTCCTCCCAAATTGACCATCCTTCTTTACTAACTACACCGACTCCTCAAACTCTAGTCATGATGGTCACATTAACTGTTAGCACTGCTAACACCTTGACTAGGTTGCTAAGACACGTGCCCCTCAAGCACTTCCCCTCAATATTTAACTTCCTTGTACTTCCATATTGTGGGCAAGCACAGATCATCGATCTACAGAAGATCAATGGTCAAGAAATATTCTTAGAAACTATGCTTGCCCCCCTCAAAATTCTTGGGCCCACGAGACACCCAACACAACTTGGCATCCACCTTGGCAAACAACTGGCACCATCTTGGTGACTTACACAAGAAAAGGGGCCCACCGAGACATGTGACAGCAAGGTCCTTGCCTGCAATAATAAAAACCCTTGCACTTCCATCAAGTGGGAAAGCACCAGCCTTTGATCCTTGTAGATCTGATGGTGGAAGTTCCTCAAGCATTATTCTTTGAACAAGGTGGGACCATGACGTAGTTTCCTCCATGTGTCACAAGGAGGCATGCCCACAATGCTTAAGGTCCTCACATCTCCATCTTGTAGGCATGTGCTAGCCATTGATTAGACTTGGATCTACGGTGCTCATAACACATGCCTTTGATCCTACGTGAATCTCCTTCGTGATGTAATCCAAACACATGCCACCAAAGTGCTTCCCTGCATTGTCAGAAGGTCTAACATAGCTCAGAATGTGAGAAAGTGGGCACCAATAGAATCGCCAACTTAGCCTATCACTTGTCCATCTGTCCTGTGATGGCCTAGAAAGGATGGACCCAGCCAAACCATGTGTCACCAAGTGGCTTTCCCACAATATTTAAAGATCATACATTTTCAAAATGCAGGGAAGCACCCACTGTAGATATAAACAAGATCTGATGGCATAGAAAATGCAGGCCAGTGAAGAAAAACATAAGGTTTTATCATTTTATTGTTTAATATCCTATGGCATTTAAATAATATTAAATCTGAGAACTAGCCATTGGGCGGGCTGTGTTTAAAATTTGACATTTGGTGGGGGGGGGAATAGGTAACAGTATTATCTTAATCTTTAAGTTAATTTTTTGTTTCAGTTTCTAGCATTAATTTCCTTTAGTTTTTCCTTTGCTTTAATTGTAATGACTTAAAGAAGAATTAGAGCATGTATAGTTGTAGACACCATTTCAAGTTTATGTTCTTGGGTTGATAAATTAAATGAAGTCATTATACTATTTTAAGTAAAACAGATGATCTAGTCTGACCATAGAATTATTTTGAAACGATGTTCAATTCTTTGTTAATAAGGTAGTAAGCTAATAAGTCAACATGATTAATAGTTATGATCAAGCATTAGGATATTCAATTTCTAAGTAAGCTAGTTTTGATATAAAAGTTTGTGATGGTACAAACACTTATGTAAATAATTTTTTCCAAATTCTATTCAAGATCAGCTAAGGAGATAATTACAATTTTTTTAGAGGTCATCAATCCCTAGGAAGGTACACTAACTAATGAGAAAATTAGAATAACTAATCAAAAAAAGAGAAAAACTTGGATCATCAACCATGATCTAGAACCTTCTTTAGTTATTTTTTTAAGAAGAGAATAAGCTGTGAAATTAGGAGGATGATCATGTGTGTGTAAGAAGGTCAAGGAAAAATTGAAGGAAGCCTAAGATTGACAATTAGAGATAGAGATCAAACATAGAAACCTAGAAGTGAAGGGAAGAAAAGATAATGAGATCAGTTTAGATAAGAAAATAGAAGATCTATAATCTAGCATAAAGCTCTAAATAAAAAATTAGGTACTAAGACATCCTAACAAGTGGATTAAGGTAAATCTCTTAATCAAGTGGTTTTAACAAACTTAGTTGAATATCCTAATAGAGTGCTTACTTGGTTGTAAGTTTAAATCCTTTAATAAACTTAGACCTAAAAATCTTGTAAGATCCTAATAGGATAGACCCTTCATAGGGTATATCACCAAAAGTGATCAAATTTTGGAGCCTTAATAGGCACACCTTATTGTTGCACTAGAGAATATTTGTGCTTGTCGTCCCAACCCTAGTTTTACATTCACCTTGGAGGGTTTTGGGTAACCAAATATTTTTGTGTTATGTTTTTACATTTACCTTTCATGTTGATGGATGTGATGAATAGTTAGATCTATTTCAATTTTACACTTTATGGTTACATGGTATATGATCTTCATAACAAATGGACTAGTGGTTATTGCAGTTAAGTTGTTATTTTCTTTGAAAGTTAAAATTTTTAGTGATCCCGATTCACACTCCCCCCTCTCACTATCTTACTTCCCAATAAGAATTCCAATAATTGGTATCAATTCTTTTTTGTCTTAGAGGAATTCTAAAAATTTGAGAGTTGAGATCTTGGAGATGTTGACTTACAAATTGGGAAAGATCATTGAAAACTAGATGCTTGATATTTAGATCGTACTACAACACCATGATGTAGCAAGAGAGGAATTGAAGAAATCCTTGAAGAAAAGAAAAGAGATGGTCATTCAAAAAAATGATACACTCTATCAAGAGGTGGATGCCAAAGGAATGTTTGAATATGGAAATTCCAATAAAAGTGATGCATCAATTACAGTCCTATTGGAAATGAACAATATTTTTTAATGAAGAAATTAGAGGATTGAAGAAAGAACATGAAATCCAATCAGTAAGGATATGAAGTGACTAAATAGAAAAAGAAAGTTGAAGAAGTCAAAGTCATGGAAGAAGAAGAAAAAAGGCAAATGGCTATCAAACTTGATGAAATATCATCTGATGTGCGGAAGCTTACAAAAAATCATCTTGGCATATTGAATGAATGTATACTTGCAAATCAAAAGATAAATAGAAAAGACATAGAAATTTAAAATATGAGTTCACAAAGTGACCAACTAGGGAATAAGTTAAGATCTAACAAGTAACTATTGGAAAGGATGAGCAAACTTAGTGAAGCTATAATGTACTTTAAATAACTAATGAGATTAGCAAGGTCATTTAGTGACACCTCTTGTTTAGTACATATCAAAAACTCTTCATCTACTAAAGAAGGAGAATAATCCAAGAGTGGAGGAAAAAGAATTGCACAACCAAAAGGAAAGCATACACAATATCACTGTGGTAAATTAGGACATATAAAAAACATGTATAGAAGGAAGATTGATAGGGAAAATCCTAAGCATAAGTTTATTAGTAACTATTTTAATTGCGAAAAACAAGGACACTAAGAATATGAATGTAGATCAAAGGAAAGTGATACACATATAACACCTAGATTTGAAGGACATTGCTACAATTGTCAAAATTATGGACACAAGGCTCAAGAATGGAGATCTTAGGAAATATTTAATAGACATCCAAGAACCACAGGTAGGCACCTAAAAAGGGTAATTATCATAATTGGGATATAACACCTAGTATAGTAGTCATTATTGGGAAGACTATGGTCACACTCAAGAAAAATGGCATTAGGACACATTTTAGAGGTAACTAAAAAAAATGGTTAAATGGAAGCTTAGTTTTCTATAGTTGTCACAAGGTTGGACATGTTAGCAAGAATTATAGGACTTGAGCACTAGCACAAAGAAATGAAACCATCACGGAAAAATAAAAATTTTATGTAGAAAAAATAAGAAATGAGTTGAATAAAACCTAGACAAACAAGGTAGAAGATGGAAATAATGAATCAAGTGAAGTTGAGACCACCCAATCTAATCGATCAAGTGATCGCCCCACTTCTGACTTAGAAAAGAAGTTATGTAAGGAACTATACACTTTAATGATAAATTATATACTAGGTCCTAACAAGAGATATGATTAAAAGTACACATCTTCATGAATTAAGATGCAAAATGATAGATCTAAGGGAAAAATTGAGCCAAATAATTATATGCATAATAGAGGTCAAGTATTAGTATTATTATCTATAGTGATTGAGTATTTCTATATGAGATGAGCTTTCATATAGAGATAAGGTGATATGTTGACTAAGATAAGCATATCATTGTAATAAAGATCAAGTGATGGAAGGAAAGTAGTGCAAAAAAATTTTTGTGTGAAAGTCAAGATTGGTAAAATGTAAATTAAAAAGTATGAAGAATTTACTATAGACCTAATTTGATAGATTGAATATTTATATCAAATTTTTGAAGATCATTTTCATTCACTTGGAGACTTAAAAAATTTAGAGTAATTAACGGTGATCAGAGAGAGACTTGAGAAAAAGTTTGACTAGATCTACAACATGTCATCAACAAATAGTAGAGTACTGTATGTAAAAATTGAATTATTGAGTTGAGGTGTTTTGAGAAGTTAATGAAATTAATTTCAAAATCCTATTTCAAAATGACATCTTCAATAGTTTGATGCAGTGCAATGTAGGACAATCCCTAATAGATATTTCCTAGCCCCCAATAACCACATAGCAGAAACAATACAACAACAAAGAAAAAATAATGAAAGATTTGATACCAAATCACAACACTTTATTAATAGATATAATTGATTAGATGCAATATGCCTGATTGTAAGGCCTTCTAGGTTAGGGCCAAATACAAACAACAATTACATAATTAGTTTTGCAAGATCCAAAAAGATCCACTTACAAACCTAAATCCAACTAGTCTAGATACACAACTGGATAAGAACACCAAGAAGAATCCACACTTGTACCCTTAGGTCCATCAAGCAATACTCTAGTTCTCAAGATCTAGCCCTAGCTCTTCAAAATTCACATCTACACTTCACCCCCTTCTCCAAGCTGGAATGATCACTACTCTAAAAACTTCACAAAACCCCTTATACCAAACTACACCACAAGTTAGCCTAGTTCATTACAAACTAAATTAAATACTCATACATAAATTAAATGCCAAAAGTTGGCTCATAGAAAACACATCATGAACAAAACCAAAATCAATATCGACACTTGACACTAATAGGTTCACTCAATATCCACTATGAGCTATAGTAACTTGGCATCCACTAAGAACTACAGTAACTCGACACCCACTAGAGCTACAATAACTTGACATCCATTAGACCTATAGTAACATGACATCCATTAGATATACAATAACTTAACATCCACTAGAACTATAATAACTTGGAATCTATTAGAGCTATAGTAAATCAGCATCAACTAAAGCAATAGTAACTTGACATCCACTAGCTAGCTCAACAGTAATTGAAAATTGAAAACAACTAGCACTCAACTCTAATGTGTAGGATTGAAAGAAAGCCTAGGATGCTCCTACATTAGACACCCTAGGTTCAAAAAGATGTTCTAGTAGCTAGAAGAACATCTTCTAGGATTCAACACATTAATGCCAAATTGGTTCTTTACATACATATCCTCCACATCTTCAACTTGTATACTCTTTTTTTTGTTCTTCTTTTTCTACTTCACAACCATCTTAGGTGTGCTACAAGTCTACCTACCACACTAATCTCCAACCTTCTCATAATTTGCCAACTCAACTTGGCTACCAATATTTAGATTCCTCCTACTGAACTCTTCATTCTACAAAGGAATTAGGGAAAAATTCCTACCACCTTTCTCAACAATAAATGCATTCTTGACACAATCATTCATAGCCCTATAATCATAGAAACACATGAAAATTGTTCATCTCCACAAAATCACACAACACTTGATCCCTATATTGACCAATATGAAAATCAACAAGGCATTGCTCCCTCACATCCAAAGCATGTTCACCTTATAACTAGCCAATTCGATAAGGATAAGGATGTCTCAAACCAAGTTTCTAAACCATCTCCTTAGCAACAAGGTTATCAATACTACCACCATCTACAATCATCTTATAGACTTTAACACCAAACTTACAATGAGTACTGAACAAACTATTCCTCTGACAAGGATCCAATGTCCTTTTACCAACTAGTGCTCCTCAAGCCAACAAACATTTTCCTTACTTAGGCTAACTATCTTGAGCTATAACCTCATTCACAATAGTAGTTTTCCTACCAATTGGACATTCAAAAGATCTATGTCATTCTTTTTGACATCTAAAAAAATTTCCTCTGAACTCACCTCTACCTATCCTCCTTTTCTGATCAGTAGGTTTTGGTTCACTTGCAACACTTGGTTTAGCTTGTGCCAAGCTATCATTCTTCTCCTTCCCTCTAGCATTACATTTAATTTTCCTTTTCAATTTATCCTCTACCTTTAGGTTATATTGATAAGCATTCTTAAATGAAGAAATATTCAACATACCAACCTCATCCTAAATATTGAATCTAAAACCATTAATGTACCAAGCTACTTTTTCCTTTGACAATTCTCTATGACCAGACTAAATAGTCAACTTATAGAACTCCTTAGTATAATCTTTCATATACATATATTCATGTTTCAAAATCTTCAATCTCTTAAACAACTCAATTTCATAATCAACAGGAATGAACTTAACCTTCAAATTGATCACCATCAATCTAGTGATCTTCATTTTACCTTCCTCTTCCCTATCTCTCTGTAATCCTTTCCACCAAAGAGCATCATGTCCCTTCAAATTAGTTTGTACCAATCTTAGTCTGAGTGGATCCTCAATATCCTCAAGCTCAAAGTACTCTTCCAATTCACCAATCCAATCAATTAGGTCTTTAGGAGTCAAAGTACCTAAGAAATTAGAAATCTACATCTTATACTTCATCTTCAACTGAGATCTAGGTCTAGCAAACTGACCAAGCCTTATTCTAATAGGTCTCTCAACATAATAATTTCTATCCTCACCACTAGATTTAGTAGCTTCAAAGTCTTTAGCAACTTTCTCATAACTACCTTTAGTACCCACATGCCTAGGTACACCACTTAAAGCACTTACAATTTTAGTAATCATGTCACTCTTCATCAATGCAATCTTAGATATGAACACTGCTCTTATCTTCTTTGAGATTATTTCTTTCATAGCATCACTAAGATCATTAATTTCCCTAGGATAAAATCTTCTTGGAGGCATCCTTCAAAATTTTACCAAACCCTAAGCAACAAATCCACCAATCTAGAAGATCAATCAGCCACAAGATCAGCCTTCTCTACAAGTCATGGTGTAAATTGCCTCAACTTGGACAATCTATCAACATACTTAGGAACAACCTTGGATTTGATACTATCTAATGTAGTGCAGGGTAGGATAATCCCTAAAGGATATGTCCTAGCTCCTAGCAACAACCACACAATGTAAATAATACAACAACAAAATAATAATAATGCAAGGTTTGATACCAAATCACAATGTTTTATTCATAGATATAATTGATTACATGTAATAGGCCCAACTGTAAGGTCTTCCAAGTTAGATCCAAATACAAATAGAAATTACAAAATTAGTTCTACAAGATCTACAAAGATCCACTTACAAATCCAATCCTAGCTAGTCCAAATACACAATTGGATAAGAGCACAAGAAGAATCCACACTTGTACCCTCAATTCCACCAAGCAATCTTTTGGTTCTCAAACTACAGCCCTAGCTCTTCAAAATTTGCATCTACACTTCATCCCCTTCTCCAAGCTAGAATGATCACTACTCTAAAGATTCCACAAAACCCCTTACTTATACCCAACTATGCCACAAGTCAGCCTAGTTCATTACAAACTAAATTAAATACTCATACATAAATTAAATGCCAAAAGTTAGCTCACAGACAACCCATCATGAACATAACCAAAACCAATACTGGCACTTGGCACCAACAAGTTCACTCAGTGTCCACTAAGAACTATAGTAACTTGGTATCCACTAAGAGCTACAATAACTCGACACCCACTAGAGCTACAATAACTCGACATCTGTTAGAGCTATAGTAACTTGGCATCCATTAGAGCTATAGTAACTAGGCATCGACTAGAGCTATAGTAACTTGACTTCCACTAGAGCTACAATAACTCGGTATCCACTAAAGCTATAGTAACTTGACATCCACTAACTAGCCCTACAATAATAGAAATTTGAAAACAATTGGCATTTGGCTCCAACATGTAGGATTGCAAGAAAGCTTAGGATTCTCTTGCATCATAATTGCATCAAGAAAGGAAATGTTGAAGGAAAGAAATGCAAAAATTGTGATGAATGATCAATTTCCTCCACCAAAGTCAAAGGCATACCCTAACATCATGATGATTGGAGACACATCAAGCACCTTTTTATTGATTCCTCCTTAATTAATTATGGTACATGATATCCTCTCATGTTACATTTTTAAGATTGGAGATATTGGAGACTATGAACTAAGAAATTGTTGGAAATATTCAAGATATGATATGTTACTGAGAGGGGAGGGGTGAATCAATAACATCAAAACTTTTTTAAAAATTCAGCACTTTAACCATATATACTATTCTCAATTCATTCATTTAATCTACTGCATATATGAGAGAAAAACATTTATAACACATGCACACAGTGATTTGGTGACCCAAAAACCTTCCAAATAGAAAATAAAACTAGGGTGGGGATGATACCCAAAAAACTTCATTACTGTAGTATGAAGTTGGCCTATTAAGGCTTACATTGTCCACTTTTGGTGATCTACCCTATTAGGAGCAAAAGGACTACTGGGTCCACCTTGTTAGAGGATTTACAAACATACACTAAAGTATGCACTCTGTTAGGAAATTTATACAAAGACTGTTAAGTCTACCCTGTTAAAGGATTTAGAAAATTGATTCACCTATTAGGATGAAACAGTGGATCTACTTACAAACTTAGTTTGCTGATTAGATCCTTAAGTATAGATCACCCCTTGTGACTGATGAATCTTTACTACTCCTTGTAGACCTTGCTAAATATTCTACTCTTTTGCTGATTTGTATTTAAACTTCAAAACATTACATGCCTCTCTTAGTATTCTCATGCATTTTTTTTTGTAACTGATATAATACATTACATATATATCATTCCAATAATTACAATTGCAAGGTCGGCTAAAACACAACTAAACAAAACATTATTGAGCTGGCCAAATTGTAGAAAACTCAGGTTCACTGAACTAACTCGATGACCTTTTGATACTCAGCATCCACTAAATTACTTGGCATCATCATGCACTCAGTAGAAGTGAAGACTTGGTCCATACTAATCACTTGATGTAGTTCTAAACTTGGTAACCATTGGAGACTCGGTAGATATAGTATCACTCAATAAAAATTGAATCCTTTCTTTACCTTTCTTTCACTCAGTAAACACTACACTTTCATTACTTAGTAAAAATTATGCTTCCATCACTCAATAAACAGTGTGAAGCTCAGTGAACATTGGAATGCTTAGTGTGAACTGTCAAGCTCAGTATGAACTACTTAAGTGATGAACCTATAAGGTAACCATTGAATGCTCAGTATACACTATATATGCTCGGTGTAAACTATGAAGCTCAATGAGTGTAGGAAACTGAGTGCTGAGGTCAGTAGCTATAATGATATAGATAAGTGTTGTCACTAATGGCAATAATAACTTAATGCCAACAATCTCCCCCTTTGGCATTAGTGACAAAACACTTATAAGTCAAAATATATGTACATTACCTAACTCAATGAATTTTGGTTTTTCAAAATTGATCTTTGTAGAATTGTTGCATATACATTTCTATATACCTTCTTAATGACTTATAATGTATATATAATGATACTTATGTACACATGCTAATTCTAATGAGTGCTAACTCCCCCTATCACTTATAGTGATAACTCTCCTCATTTATTATGATAAAACTCTGAATCTCTCCCCCTTTTTGACAATAATGCCAAAGGATTGCATATATACAATTTATATGGCTACACCAAAGTGAGATAGAAATTCTTGACGTACCTTAAAGATAGTTGCAAAAGTACTATCCCAAGTCTTATACAAAATTTGATAGGTGGAGAGAGAAATTTGAACTTTTGTTGATAATTGGATCAAGTGATCAGCCACTGAGAAGTTCCAATCTTGGACCAATATTTTGCAATGAACAAGATATTTTTGCATTGTGTCCATGATAGGAAGGATCATGTTCTAGATCTCTATGAGTGTAGACTAGATCCTAGCTTCCTCTCTCAATAGTTCTACTTGTACATCTACCAAATATCTAATCTTGGTGTGATGGGAGATTGTGGAGGAGGAGTCCACCTTCAACTTGGATGCACTTGATTGCATATCAATGTCAATCTTATTTAACTTATCCTTTATTTTTTTGGTACAACCAGAAACATTACAAAGTTTAGTAAAAATTGATGTTGTATTATTAAAAGAATTTTCAAAATTTCTCAAGAATGTTGACAATTCAACTTGCTTTATTGCTATCTTTTGAGCAATATGCTCTAGCACCTTATTATCAAATTTCTTTTTAGCTTTCTCAATAAGTTTCTCTTGTCCAGAAGAATCCTCATTAAAAATTTTTATAGCCTCTTCTAGCTAAATCAAAATGTGTTGAGTAGAATCTACTTCAACACCTATGGCATCTATAATTACATTCTTGGCATTTTTAATTATTATATATTCCTTATCCCTTTTTGATCTTAACTGTTTCTGTGTAGCTTTCATCTCTATGAGTTAACTGACTAACCTCATCTCTTCAATGGTAGCATTGTCATAATCAATCTTTGGAATCACTATCTCTATGTCTAAGTCAATATCTTCTACAATTTCCTTTCTAGTGAATAGAAGTTTTAATGGATTCTTTTGTTTGACTTCTGTGATGACTAGTTTGACTTTAGGAATCGACACAATAGTGGAGATAGAAGGGCTAGTAGTGAAAATTGGGATAGGACTTGAGGATTGAATGCCAATAGAAGTATTAACCAGATCAAAAACACTTCCCAAAAATGGTATCATACTTGGTAAAGTACCCATAGTAGAATCTAAGTTGATTGGAGTGGAAGTGGATACAGATGATGCTAACGAAACCAAAACTGTAGAACTTACTAGAATTGATTGAGACAAAATTGTGGAACTTACTGGTATACTCACTGATGGTGAAGAAACTGAGGAGGCTGGCTTGGTAGCTAAAGAAGTGATAGACAACTTGGTAGATGAAGTGCTTGGAACATCTATTTTAGATACTTGGAGCTGGGAGGTGGCCAGTGAAGATTGAGCAATTGATATGGCAACTATGCTCACAATCTTGCTTGCAGAAGCTATCTCCATAGTGGATGTAACAATCTTTGGTGGAGAGTGAGGAAGGGATGCAATCACTTCTACTACAATTTTAACTAGATCCTCTTCATATTTTCCTTCCTCATGTGCTTCTTCCTCCTTCTCTTCTTCCTCTTTTTATTTCATGAGTGCATGCAGCTCTCCTAGAGTAATTGTGATGGATGGAGTGCTATCAAAATCATCACTGTCACTACTATCATCATCCTTGATTTCAATAGGGTCATCACTAGGCTTTTGCAGATGATAGATGTTCTTCCACATGTTTGTTGCATCATTTACAACATGCTCAATGTCCTTAATTAAAATCAAACATGTGTAAAATCAAACATGTGTGAAATCTAATCATCATTTTACCTTCATGTTTCTTCATAGCTACCTTAATGTCTGGTCCAATGAGACTCAGTAGAAGATTCCTCAAGGATTTCTCATCTCTGTCTTTGGCCATTTGGGTGGCTGACTCCCATCTCAATTGCAATCTCTCCAATAGCTCTTTGGATATTTGAGGGGCGAGTTGGTCTGGGGAGTATTTCCATTTACCCATCTTATTGAGTACCATTTCCTTAATCTACATTTTCTCAGCATCAGTTCTTGTTTCAAATTTCAATGCCTTGAAATTTGTGATGCTAGCTCCCTCTTCCAATTGTTTAAGCCTTTCCTCAAATGTGGGTGGAGGCCTGAGAAGTATAGGTTCCTGCTTGCCTTTTCTGATTCTTCTAGAGAATACTATAGTAGGCTTCTTCTTAGGTTTGGTAATAATTTCCTTACCTTTCTTCTTTGGTAGTTCCTCTTTAGATTCATGTTCTTCTTTTTCTTTGCCTCCTTCTTCTTCTTCATCATCTTCTTCATCCTCACCTTTTCCTTCTATAAGAATAAGAGGGCTAGTAGCAGTTTTCAACTTAGCTATCTTCCTCTTGCCTTTTCTTATAGCCTGGGGTAGCTTGATTTCAAGCTCAATTTTGGCCTTTGCCTCATCATATGTTCCAAAAATTTGTTGCTTTGGGTCTACTAGCTCATTCACTAGTGCTTCAATAATGTCCCTGCCCTCATCAATATTAACCTCATAAGGAAGAGGTTTCACCCATGCAACTTGGGGTCTAACTACCTGAATGTATACTTTATCACAATCAACCATAAAGCATACATCATCTTTGTAGTCTTCAACCAATTTTGGTGGAATTCGAAACCTATTATTCATACTTTCCTTGAAATCTTCAAAATAATTATCCATGATGCTATCAAAATTTTCACCCATTTCTGCTACAAACTCATTAATCTGATAAAGAATGGGAATATCTTTTCTCCACACTAGAGTTCCTTTAGATGGAAAGAATTTTTGAATATAGAAGAATAAACAAGTCAACAGAGAACCAAATTTACATGGATTGTTCTTTGAAGTCCTTATACTATCCATGTTCTTGTTTAATTGTTTCAATAGTAATTCCAATAGGTAAAATTCAAGGTTCTTCTTTACAATTTTGAAGGCGAAATCCACAGCCTAGCAGGGTACACTATTTAGTTGACTAGAGCTATAGATTTTTTGGACAATGATAGGAGTACCAAATCTTAGTTTGACATCAGATATAGTGCTAACCTTCAAACCTCTACCATACCATTCAACTAGGGTTTGCTTCTGTATCTCATCTCATCCTAGGGTTTTGGTAACCTTCACTTTGTTGAGCATAGGGAGACCTATGATTTTGTGAATCATATTCTTTGTGATTAACACTGGCTACTCTAACCATGGTTGCCCATTATTCACCTGACTCAAAATATATCTAATCCACTTGGTTTGGAAGCTTCTTGGCATATGCGAGATATGAGTCAAGCCTTTGGTTTCAAGATTCTTATGTTTGGTTTTCAAAGAGCCATCAACACTCATTTCTCCTAGGGCATTGTCCATCTCTAGGTTTCTAATCTCTTGAAGAAAACATTTAAAATGTGTATGAATATCATTTATAAGGAGTACCTTTGGTAAAATTTGAGATTGAGAACCATTAGGGTCAAGTGATTTTGCAACGGCCAAAACAATTTTGAAGTTGGGTGCTTTCCATTCTGTACACTTTACCAACATCTCTAAACCCTTCTTTGCCTTGGTGTTGCTACTGCTCCTGAATGCCATTGATGCTTGGTAAAAGATAGAATTTTTTTTTGAACAAAACTGTCGCTAGAAAATTTCTTGGAATCGCTTGAAATTGCTTGAATTGCACCTAAAAATTTCTTAGCTCTGAAATCATGATGAAGAATGAAATCAAATTCTACTCTTTTGATGAAAATTTTGTCATTAATGCTTGGTACAAAGGTAGCTAAGATGACATAGTGCTTGATAGGTTGTCATTGACTTGCTCGATAGAAGCTTGCAACACAGTAATCGAACAAAACTTTTGTTACTCTTGACCTAGCTCAGTAAGGTCTTCAATTGACTTTCCTCGGTAGATGCAACTTGGCAAAAGATATGCTTTCTTTGATCTTTGTGTATCTAGAATACTGATTTGATCATTTTTCTTTCTTTTATTTTGGAATTTCTTAAGATATTACTAGAAGATGTAGTTCCATATCCTTATTTATGGATCTAACTAGAGATGGTGGAGTCACCCACTTCTTGAGTGACATTGCCATCATTTGAACTATTTTGCTCAGTATATTTTGGAATCCACTATTGCCCCATCTTCTTCCAAATGTTATCATCTTTATTTTTCTTTTCATCTTCAACTCTTCCTATGTTCATGCAATTTTTAGCTATATTATTGAGTTCAGTACATGTAAAACACCTTACAGTAGTGTCCTTCTTCCTTAGGTGATGTCTTGCATAGTCTTTGCCAATGTGTCCATATTCTCCACAATAATGTATTGTAGTCCCATCCAAATATTTCTTTAACAAGTTGTTTAGCTAGATCAAATGATTTGGATCTACATTGGAATGCCTTGTGACCATGCTTCTTGCATTTGTGACAATTTCCTTTAAATTTTGGTTTCTCCTTGCATTCATTAGCTTTATGACCATGCTAATTGCAATTATAGCATTTACCATTGAATTTAGTTTTTCCATTACTCCAACATTTATTTGATGTGTGACCTAACTTACCACAGTGATTTCAAGTAGGTCTTTGATTCTTTTAGGCACCTTCTTTGGAGGTTTCACCTTCTTCCTTATAACCAAGTCTAGCTTTACCTTTTTGTCTATGAAGATTCTGCTCACTTTGTTGATTTAATTGAGTCATGTCTGCTTGAGATTTCATTATTCTCTCATTGATTTTTTTTTCAATGATTAAGTCATTTTCCAAACTTTCATTGATTTTTCTTTCAGTGATTAGATCATTCCTCAGGCTTTCATTTTTAGATCTCAGATTCATAATTTCTTCATTTGCATTAGATAGTTGATCAACAAGATTTTCATGCTAAAGGGATTGATTATTTCTTGCTTCTAAGTCTTCAGTTGCCTTGTTTCTCTATTCCAAAACTTCACATAGCCTAATTGATTGAATTTCTTGTTCTCTTTTAAGCTTTCTTACCTCTTCCTACAGAGAGCCATTCTTTACTAGGAGCTCCTTGATAGCTTCATTTGCTTCATTTGAGCTACTTGATGGTAAAAGGTCTTCAATATTTTCTTCAACATACTGATGGTCATCCATTTGTCTTACAAGTTCCTTCCTTCTCTTCAGGGATTGAGAAAGACGCTCCTTTGCTTCTTTGAGTTGAACCATAGCCATTTCAAGATCTAGCTTTTAATTTTCAATAGCTTTGTCAAGTCTGAATATCTCCATTGTCCTAGATCTTTGCTCAAGCTGTCAAACTTTATCCTAAGAACCAAAAAGCTCTGATACCAATTTTTGGAAATATTCAAGATATGATATGTTACTTTGAGTGGAGGGGTGAATCAGTAATATCAAAACTTTTAAAACAATTCAACACTTTAACGATATATACTATTCTCAATTCATTCATTTAATCTACTGCATATATGAGAGAAAAAAATATTTATAACACATGTACACAATGACTTGGTGACCCAAAAACCTTCCAAATAGAAAGTAAAATTGGGGTGGGGATGATACCCACAAAACTTTGTTATTGCAGTATGAAGTTGGCATGTTAAGGCTTACATTGACCATTTTTGGTGATCTGCCCTATTAGGAGCAAAAGGACTGCTAGGTCCACCTTGTTAGAGGATTTACAAACATACACTGAAGTATGCACTCTATTAGGAGATTTATACAAAGACTATTAAGTCTACCCTATTAAAAGATTTACAAAATTGATTCACCTATTAGGATGAAACAGTGGATCCACTCTCAAACTTGATTTTCTGATTAGATCCTTGAAGTATAGATCACCCCTTGTGACTGATGAATCTTTGCTGCTCCTTGTAGACCTTGTTGAATATTCTACTCTTCTGCTAATTCCTATTTACACTTAAAAACATTACATGCCTCTCTTAGTATTCTCATGCATTTTTTTTAGTAAATGATATAATACATTACATATATATCATTCCAATAATTACAATTGCAAGGTCGGCTAAAACACAAGTGAACAAAACATTACTGAGTCGGCCAAACAGTAGAAAACTCAACTTCACTGAACTAACTTGATGACCTTCTGATACTCGATGTCCACTGCATTACTTGGCATCGTCATGTACTTAGTAGAAGTGAAGGCTCGGTCCATACTAATCACTTGACATAGTTCTAAACTTGGTAACCATTGGAGACTCGGTAGATATAGTATCACTTGGAATAAATTGAATCCTTTGTTTATCTTACTTTCACTTGGTAAACACTACACTTTCATTACTCAGTAAACACTGTGCTTCCATCACTTGATAAACACTGTGAAGCTCGGTGAATACTAGAATGCTCAGTGTGAATTGTGAAGCTTAGTATGAACTACTTAAGTGATGAACCTATAAGGTAACCACTAAATGCTCAATATACACAATAGATGCTCGGTGTAAACTATGAAGCTCGGTTAGTGTAGGAAACTGAGTGTTGAGCTCGATAGCTATATTGATATAGATAAGTTTTGTCACTAATGGAAATAATAACTTAATGCCAACAAGAAATGCCTATGATAAATTTTGTGAAAATAGAATTCTGAAAGATGAGAAAAAGATTATTATTGAGAAAGGGCTTACTCATGCCCTAGTATTTTGAAATGTTTTTAAAGTGAAATGGATAAATGTTGTCTTAATAAGAGCGCACAATGTGAAATTTTGTCTATAATGTGGATGAACACAGATTAACAAGGTGATAATCCACTAACTGAGAGGGTGAAGACAATGAGATGTACAATAGTGAACATTATTGAAGATAAAACAAAGGCTAAGTGGAATAATTGAGGAATGTCAATTAATGGAATTGAGGATCCTATTGTTAATTATTTTACATGTGATTGGACACAAGCTCTATCAATTAAGATGATTGAACAATGTTCCATGTATTATAGTGGACCTTGTTTATAGGATCATGAAGGAATGTCATACTTATGATCTTGTCGAGCTTTAATTGACACAACTAGCAAAAAAAATTGGAGCAATAAGGAAGAACAAGAATACATAATGTAAGTTAGGGTCACTATTGGTTTTTATATGTTTCTATTTCCCTAAGGAAGAAGCATATTTCTATTTCCTTAAAATATTTTGCTAAAATTTTGTACCAAAGATAAGAGCCTGCAAAATTCTGAGGAATAAAGCACATGAGATTGTATATGAAAGTATTTTGATATGGAAGAAAGCATTTGGGTTGTTACTTTCATCAATATCAAAGGAGAAAGAAGAAGAAAACATAGATGCAATTGAGTTAGATAATCAAGAAGATTATAATGAGCCTAAAAGCTTGGAAGAAAAACTAAGGAAGAAGGAAGAAGAGAGTGAACAATAAGATGTCAAAATAGAAGATATCCCCAAAGAGAAACAACATAATCTAAATTTTTTGTCTGAGGAAGAACTAAAACGTGTTGCACTAACATCTTAGGCACTGTTCTTCCATGCACCAATCCAATACTAATACAAATCTAGGAGTATCCACAAATTGACACTATATAGGCTATGAACACCCCAACTCATAATTCTCCAACTACAAAAGTCATAGTTGATAATAAGGGAAAACAAGATGCTAGTGTCAAGGAGTAGGGAAAAACTTTAATAGTTGTAAAATATCCCCTTCTTGTGGCTAATATTATTATTTATAATAATGAAGGAGATAAGAAAGGTTGGGTAGATCAATTTTCTCAAGATGTGTGAGGACCTCATAATAAGGGAACAAAAGAGATTGATCAACATAAGCATGAGGAGGCCAAGAAGCCAAAGGAGCAAGAGTCTATCCAAGCCCTCATTTAGTTGTTGTATGTCATTCCTATTCATACTAATGCATCAAAGGTTACATGTGTTCAATAAATCACACCTATTCAACAAGAAAACACCCATATGGGAAAACAAATGCCATGATTGAGTGCTAAAGGGAAACAAATGAAGTTCACCCTATCAAGTGTCAGAACTCCAAGGTTACCATTACCTGAGAAGAATATTGAGCCATATAAGACTCTAGTAAGATTAGATAAGGTCATTACACTTCCAAAGTATGACACTGATACAATAATGCTTGAACAAATACAAATATTTCTAGAATCTCTTACCAAAAGGACAAAGCAAGAACATCTTAGAATGGAATAAAATAAAATAAAAAGTATTACATTTTGCTAGTAAACACATTTTTCTTATTTGAAAATCCTTCACAGATAACTTTGAAATGCACAAATTGAAAGACAAACTTTGAAACCAACAATTGAGTCAGTTGCAATTATTTTGTCAAGTGGTCTTTGAATTTTGGAATGAAGGTACAAATACATCCTTTGGAATTATAGTAAATAATTTTTTGATATGCCTTTAACAAAAGGAATAGAAGGGAAACTAACATTCATTCATTAACATGATATGAATGCAAACCTTGATTCAAATAGATTAAGAAAAAAATCAAAACTATAGTGAAAAGGCTTTCAAATCAATCTTCCCATTTCTAGAGAAACAAAAGGGAGATTTGATACTTACTACATATACAATGCATAAAACCATAAGATTTAATGACACAGAATAATCTTGAAAAATGAGAGCAAGATGATATTTTGAATATGATTAGGATAACCACAATATCATTTCCAACCAAAGAAATGTATGCTTAAACCATAGGATCTAAAAGTAAAATTCACTCCATTCAAAATATCTAATATAAAATAACCATATGATAATTTTTGATTACAACATATGAAAATTTCCATAATAAATGCAATCTCCTTCCTTTTCTATGTTATAAATTTAAAAATTAAAATTGTCTTCACTCTCCTTTAGAAATGCATAGGAATGTCAAACTTGGAGAAGAACCCCTTTAGAGAAGACTTTTCCCATTAAATAATTTTCCGCAAGAAGTTAGTAACTACAAAGACTTCTTCTTCCTGAACCAATTTACATACTTCAAGTTTTCCCCTTCCTGATTTGATTTTTATTTTTAAGTGCAATAACTACTTTGCACTTTACACTAATATTAATTGTTAAAAACCTAACTCATTTCATGTTTATCAACTTTCCTTTTTCATTTCTTTTACTTTCACCTTCATGTTATGATGATAAATAATTATTTTTAGAATTATTATGTGAGAGATTAATGTTGTTTTGAATTAATTTGATATTCAAATATTTTGGATCTAAACACATTAATATTTTATTCTTTAAAGAATTAAATATTATACAATAAAAAATAATTTTTAAATAATAATTTTTAAAAGCTTTTCTTTTTTAATTTGTCACATAATTGAGTGAGAAGGGAAATACTTAGGGTTTCAAAACCCTGATTGGGTATGGTATTATATGCCAAGATGCAAAGAACTCTAGAATCTTTGGCTATTACAATCCAGTGTCTTGTCTATTGGGCCATAGAGTCACTACCAACAAGCTCTCCTTTGAAGTTTAGCTTGACCATTTTGCCAAAAAAGAAGTATAATAAATGAGAATATTTTGGAGCTTAGAATGTGCTGCCCAATATCCATTAAGGATTAATAGAATCTCTTGATGCCAAACCTAATGTAAATGTAGAATGAGCAACCTTCCACTCCATGACATAAAAATGTGTATGAAAGAAGAGACTCTTTCTCTCAACTTGAATTTGATCACCATATGTTGTCTCAATAATGAAATCATCACATTAGAACTGTGGGGGTCTTATTTAATGTATAAAGGTGATGATATTCTTTATAGGAGTAGCCAACAATAGAAAATATATGCACCCCTCTAATGCCAATCATGAAAAATTTTGCCCCAAGGACATGTCTCACTCCATAACTCTAGAATTGGATACCTTCCACCTCTATAGTCTCTTCATATCACTTCCAATTTTCAATTTCATGTGATTTTGTAGATCTACCAAGTATCTATGTGTGAATGACCACAACTATAGAAGATTGTTCTATATGCATGCTCCCTATTCATGTGTCGTCAACAATTAATATTTGAGACCCTTTATAATTGAAAACTCCATCTATACATATCATTAGGAATGTCATGAACATCTAACTAATAAGATATACATGTCATAGATTTTATTTATATCTTAAAAAAAAATCTTTTATCTGTAAAAAATTGACCTCCATTTCCCATGCGCTAGTCTTCTAGTGTTATCATCCTCAACAATACACATTGTTTATTCTCCTTTCCAAACTTCTTACAAATTCTAGACTCTACCTTTTGTTTTCACTAACCACATTTGACTAGTATCTAAATATCTATGGCTGCATTCTTTGATTATGATATTGATATATATTTTTTCTTTATATAGATATGCCTTCATTTTTTCACCATGTATTCTTTTTTATTAAATGAAGATGTTTCCTAGGAGGAATAGAGAAACCACAATTTGAGATGGAGAATTATTTGGACAAGATAATGTTCATTTTAATAATTTTTACCTTTCAAACCTTTTGCAATATAACATACTAGAAGTGTTGGAAAAAATTGATTAAATATGTATTTTCTTTGATGTTACACAAAATCTCATATCATTTATAGACAATGTATGTCAAGCTCAATCAGGCATTCAAGATAGTTTCTTGTGTTTATCAAGCATTCTAGTGTTTGCCTAATTTAAAAGATAGTGTCTTTTGAGTTCACTCAGGTGACAAAGTAAAGGATGCAAAAGTTGAGTGTCAATGTAGCTCACTCATTTAATGAAGGAAATGTTGGATGAATGCTAAATGAGCTCACTCAGTTACCAAAGGAACTTTGTGTTAGAAAAAATAGCCCACCAAGACAATGGGGGGGTGAATCAGTTATCCAAAAATTAAAACATTTATCTTCTTAAAAAAAACTTAGCCATTTGACTAGAGTAAATAAAAACCATAATAAGATGAACATAGACAATTAAACTAGATATTTAACTAGGGAAACTCTTGATTAGAAGGAAAACCCCAATGGGAATGATGCCCACAAGATGATGTATTAATATAAATATTTCTTGTTAGAGGATGAACCCAATTAGGAGTCTGTTACAATATTTAGTATATATGAGTCCCTATTAGGAGATTTTAAATTCGTGTTAGGATATTCCAACCCTCTTAGGATTTGTGCCAACCTTGTTAGGAGTTGTAGTATAATGTATGTAAGATGAGCCCACTACCCAAACATGCAATTTCAACTACAAGAAGAGCTCACTACTCAAACATGAAATTTACTATTATGTTCTTCTTTCCTTTGATCTTTCAATAAAACCAATCACTTTCAAACCTTGTACACTAGGTCACAAACCTCATATCACTCAACATAACCTCGGTAATGAAGTTTCCTTCACTTTCACTCTACCCTACTAAACTCCACATTCTACTCTCTCTTCATCTTGAAATCACTTCTTATCAATCCATTTCCTTCTCATATGATAAAGGAAAATGTCTTTCCTTTATATCAAATTCATTAAACAATTCCTACATAGGTTGTTAGACCTTATCAATTAATCATTATAGGACCACATTAAGAACACATTACACCTATTGATACCATTAATCTTCCACCTTGCAACTTGAATATATTTCTATACACATAATATTATGATGAGAAAACTTAGCTATGTCATCACCAACATATCTTCTACATATCCTCAACCTCGATTCTTAGAATAATTTTTTTTCTAAGAGATATAACAAGTTTACTAGAACATGACTCTATAAACTCTATCTTAGAATAAACATCACCAAAACTTACATAACTTCTTCTAGACTTATCATTTCTTCATTTGAAATTAACTTCATATAATGGATACCTAGAAGTATCTCCCTATTAGTGAATAGATTATCTTTCTAATTACACAATAAATTCATTCTATGCCCAGGATTTTAGAAAACACAAAAATGTTCACAACAGTTGAGAAAACATCATATTATTGGTTTTCTCTTTGTATTTTAAAGGTACATCTTCTTTTATAAAATTTATCAATGAATTCAAATGATCAATTTCTCACTTTTTCCAAAAAGTGTATAAGGTTCTCTCACATACTCTTAGGCAGTGAGGTGAAAGTTCATTCATGCAATAAGGAAAAAATAACTTACAATCTTCCTCTGAAAATAGTTATTCAAAGAAAGGACTAATACAACAACTTCATAATAATTTCTCAAGGAGTTTAACTAGAATAACTTACGATAGAAACAACAACAGATATCTTCAATCAATAAATCAAAGCTCAAAAAGTAACAATGATTTAAACACTTTGAACACCAAGTTTAAAAGTAGGATCCAAGATGATATATATATGCTTATCTTCATGTACAAAGTCATTCAAAAGTAAACATATATATGCTATCTGTCGATTGTTGTTAAGGTATCTACTTATAAATAATAATAAAAGATCTTTTCTAGCTATCTATTCTAACCCCTAATTAGTTTAATGCCCTAGTATTTATAATTTCATTACAAATTTGAAAGGTCTCCCTTAAAGCCCAACCATTTCAGTTCAAACAATTAAGATATGAACAAAAAATAGTTATTTAAAATAGTTACCAAAACATGACTAGCAATAACTATCTCTATCAAACTTCATCATCGGTCTTTTCTTCTTCAACCACGGTTTGCATTACCAATTTCTAGCTTCTAAATGTGTTCATTAACTCTTGTGGTACATGAGAATGAGGGTTATTCCAACTTAGCATCTTAGTCATACATGCATCCTTTTTCCATTTAAATTCCTTTATTTGCAGGCTCTAATATGACATGAGGTTCTTGTTCAAACATAACATAGATTTGATATTTGCTAGCATGGTGAAATCACTAGCAGTAAGCGATTCATTATCTTTGATATTTTCAATAGAATCATTGAATCTTGTTTCCATCATCAAATTGTAGAATTCTTGTAGGGGTTACTATATTCATGTCCTTAAGAAGCTCCTCATGCATCCTAGCAATTTTGTTCTCAATGGCTTGCATCTCTTTGATTGCTTCTTTATAAATTGATTCTTTTCAACCCATGTTATTTTTCATGATGAAAAACATACAAGAACCCACATTTTGCATCAAATTTTCATTTAGAAACTTATTCACCTCAAATCTTTCAACTTCAGTCACCTGAAACATAGCTACTTAGCATTGGCCCCATTTGATTTCCCATCATGGAATCAGAATTTGAATCTCTCCTAAGAGAGTTTCTCCTTTAGCATATACAATGGTGAATTCTAGGATAAACTTGTTACCTTCTTTGATAATAGCATTCACCCAATCGTGCATTGCATTTGAAAACAACTTCCTTTTTTGCATTTTTTTTACCAATTGTTGGCTATCTGCGGAAATAGGGTCAAAGGATTGAAGAGCTTAAACAACTAGTAAGGCTATGAGATTCATCAAAGAATTAATATAAGTAGCCATAGTCATCACTAAACCCTTGAGTTCCTTTTTCTCCTTGCTATCTTTTTTAGACTGGGTTAACATATGATTAATGAAAAACTTAAAGAAATTATTGCCCATATTTCTATTGATGGTTCCTAGTTCAACAGAAGTGACATTGAAACCTTCATTGTTGATTTCTCCAGACTCTATTTTTTTTTTATACATGACCACCTTAGATGTTATTTTCCCAATCATTGGGTCTTTAGTTAGATGAGCATCTATTTTTTAGTTTCTTAACCTTCAAATCTTGAGCAACATACCTGGTTACAATATCTTTTACAAGTGTTGAAAATGGCTACAAATTTCTTTTCTTACTGACTAAGTTAGATAACTAGGATGGGATAGTAGGACTAATAGAGATTGCATGAGTATCCCTAGTGGGGGTCATAAACTTAGGTTGATCCACTTTAGGGGCTCGAATAAACTGCACATCACCATTGGGATTATCTCAAAAGTTACGACCATCATTTGAATCTTGTCCTTGGGTCAACATCTTTCCTTTTTGAAATTCCTATTGCATAAGGGCTTCAAACTTGGTTTTAGACCTAGTCCAAGGAGCTATGTTTTGAATAAAAATTGGCATCCTTTTTTGCTTACCTAGAGCCAATACACCACCTAAACTAGGAGATGAAACTTAAGTGTCAGAGGTCAATGGTTCAGAAAAGAAACCATTTATGGAGATGGTTTATTGAAAAATTTCATGCTCTAGTTCTTTAACCTATCATTTTTATAGGTGAGGATAGATCTAGTCCTTAGATTTATATCATCTTCTACCTAGTTCCAATCTACTTCTAGTAATTTTGACTCACTAGCCTCCTCCTAGCCTGGTTCAACAATGTCTAAACCATCTTCAATTATCCCTACCATTTGAAATTTTAGTTTTGGGTAATTAATTTATTGCAATGCCAATCTTGAATGATCTCTCATCAATACTTCATCTTCATCTTTACAGTCCTATCATAAGTCTTATAATTATGGAGTTGTTGATGAATGACCCTTGAGACCAAGGACTTTAACTGTGAAGCCTTTACTATCAAAATTTCTTCTACCTTGCTAAGAGCCAAAACCAAACCCAAGTAGATTTCTTCCTATAACAGAGGTATTGATCATACTACTTCAAACCAAAGAACTGAGTTTGATAGGGAACACCAACTCCCAATTCTCTTGAGGTAAGTTATCTTTAATAATAGAAAATAATTGCCTACAAATTTTAGTTAAAAAAAAACAATCCAATGCATATCATGGTAGTTTTATTGGTTCATATTTGAACCCACCTACCCTCAAATAGGTGAATTTGGGAAATTGCATGAAATAGCTTCCATATTGTTGAACCAATTTTTGAGCTTCAGAGGCAATCTGGGCATGGGTTTTTTCTTCAAAGATAAATGCGCACTTTCTAAAAATACATCATCAACCTTCCTAAAATTTTCCAACGGTTTGTCCTTTTTTAGTAGGGGACAATATTGATATATTGTTATCTCTTCACTCCAGACTTCATGAGGAAGGGGAGTAATATTAATAACACAAGAACTATAGTATGTCAGATATGAGGCCATGTAGAAAATTTCTCTAAACTCCTTGGCATATTTAAGATGCATCCTCAATGAGCTAGAAATTATTTTAGCCCAATCCATCAATTTTTCTCCTTTTAAAATGATTTCTACATGATGGTACATCCAATCCTTGAAGAGGAAGACATTAGTTGATCCCTTGACTTGGTGTAACAACACCATAAGCTCATCAATATGAGGCTTAAGATGGTCTTTGGTGACTATCTTAGGTAACCTTGAACCTCCACCATAATTAGTTTTAGTCCATTTCCTACCTAGGATATTATGATATTTTCTTGGAGTTTCTCGATATTCAGCTAGGGATTGAATGGGAGAAAATGTAGTGAATGCACTTTTCTAGTAGATGTAGTATAGAGGTAATGGTCTCTCTAAAAATTGATAGCATAGGTTCCCCATATTTATTTATGATACTCTTACTCCTTACATCATAATGGTCAATGAAAAATTGAAGCAAATCGAGACTTAACAAGGTAGGGGGAAAGGCTGTGGCTTCAACCAAAAAATATTGGTCAAAATCTCCATACACCAATTTAATTCATCAGCCCACTCAAGGAAGTTTTTTTTTAAAAATTTTCTAGTCTAACACCTTCTAGATTGGTATCACATATAATTTGCCTCTTGCATTCCAAACTTGAAACATTCCCAAAGAAATGCAACATAGATTTCATCTTTTAAAAAATAAAGCAAGGCTTCAAACTGATTTATCTTGAAATATACATAGATTGTAGAACAAAAAGAAGGATTTCTATGTTCTCACCTATGACCTACTAAGAAAATTATTTCCATTTCCTTTCTCCTTAATAGCTTGTTCTTAAAACACTTGATATTTTGCCCAAAAAACTAAAAGGTAAAGCCAAGCTCATTTTAAAAGGAAAGAGTACTTACATGTGAAAGTATAGCCTCATAATGAAAAATAAATCATAGCTAGATTCACATGTTCAAATCCTTTTGACATGAATTTCTTATTAAATAACTTAATTTTTAGCTATACTAATAATTATTAGCTTCACTTAACATCCAATCATCTTTTCGGTGAAAGACCTTCCACTTTTGATCATGACAATGATTTTTCATATTAGGAATTAAGGAACCTTTTTAAATTATTATCCATTGACATGGAAATTAATTCCTTATTAAATGACCACCCATTTTTAAAACATGGTCCATTTTTTCCAAAAAGTTTCCATTGTAGAATGGTTTTGAATTACTTTGAATCAAGATTCAAAGAGGTTCAAAGTGGTTCACAAGAATACTCCATTGTTTAGGCCCACATTACCTACAAGAAAGTCATTAGCATAAAATCCCTTTTATTGAATTACTTTGAACTACTTTGAACCAAAGTTCAAAGTAGTTCAAAGAGGTTCAAATAAACAACCTATGATAGGAATTTTTCGGGAAACTTTGTACAATACTTCCAACGATTGTAGAAACATGGAGTGATGAAAGAACACTTTAGCAACTAGATGAGAAAATTTTTGGAAAAGATTTTTAAATATGGTGACTCATAGGATTACTAATAAGGGATTTGACTGGGGACTAGGTATGTAGGGTACATAGAGAACTCAGAAAACTAGAAACAGGAACCTAGCCGAAACAAAAAAGAAAACAACAGAAAAGGAAACAAGGCACAAAACAAAAGGATATGTAGATTATTGGAAACTTTAAGATATTTAGATCTTAGTTAATTTCAAATCCTACCCATTATAGGTAAAGGGTAGAATTTTACCATTCAGGTAGCTTAGATGGAAAGTATTTGGGCCAATAACTTCTGAAATGATGAATAGATCCTTCTAGAGGGAATCAAATTTACCATGTGCCCCTTTTGGTTCTTTCCTTTTGTCCCACAAAAGAACTTCATCATTTTTAAAGAAATAATGAGGTTAAAAAAACTTTCACCTTCATCTAATGTTCAACAATGTGATCAACAAGTTTATCCCTTTCTTCTTCCTGCTTGTTCAAATACATTATCCTCTTCTCTAGAGAATCTTTTAAAAAATTATCTTTAGTCGTAGAGTGCAATTTGGTAGTAGACAACTCTAGAGGCAAGGACACTTGAGCACCTTTTCCATATACTAACTCAAATGGAGCCATGCCCATAGCTCTCTTAGGTGTGATTCGATCAGCCCACAATTCTTCATACAAATTTCAATGCCAATTCTGAGGATTATCAGATACTAATTTTTTAATTATAGCAACTAGGGTCTTGTTACTGGACTCTGCCTATCCATTCCCTTGAGGAAAATAATTTTAGGAATGAGCTTGTGATATGCTATTTCATAGTAGAAGAGAGAGATTTGTTTAGATGAAAAATAAGTTGTATTATTTGAAACTATCTTTTGGGGAACTCCAAAATTGACAAATATATGTTCAAACAAGAACTCACATACCACTTGGGAATTAGTTTTTTTTTATTGGGATAGCCTCCACCCATTTGGTGAAATTATTGGTGGCTATTAATATGTATACATGCCCGACACTTGATGGTGGACTCAAAGGTCCAATAAAATCAATACCCCACTAGTGAAAAGGTTCATCGATCACTATTGGCCTAAGGGGTGAGGCTACTAGTTAAGGGTGACCAATGAAAAGTTGACATTTTTTCAATTTTTTACAAATTTATAAGCATCTTTAAACATACCTAGCTAGTAGAAGAAATTTATGAGGATCTTAAAAGAAGTCACTATAGATGAGAAATGTCCTCCACATACATCTGAATGATATGCCTTTTGTTGAAATTGATGAATGATCAACCCCATAGCTCCTAAGATACATTTTCCTACAAACACTTGTCGTTGAAGAGAGAGGTAAAAAAATATGGAGGCAAGAATTACTAGATCCATAGATGAGACATCTTTGATGAGAAAAAATGAAATTTCTATAAAAGAATGAATTGATGTACAATATCATGAGAGAGCCTAAATATAAAGGCCTCAAGGAAGCTTCTAGAAGAAGCTATAAAATGTTAGGAGACAAGTGTGATAACTAAGCACACATCGACAAAAGGTGGAATATCCTCGATCAAGGTGAGAGGATAAGTATGACTAGATAGGAACAAACTCCCATTTTGTCAACAACTTGTCACAAACTCCTAGATGACAACTAAATTCTAAATGCATTTATCTAAGTAAACTTAAGTAAAAGAATAAATGGCTAATAAATTAATTATTTACTCTAACACACCCCATTAAGTGCAACTTAGGCAAATTCCTTAAGCTTATAAAAGCTAAGATGAAATACAGAATGGGTCCTAGCAATGAGGCCATGTTAGGTACCCATGAACAAGGAAATATCTATAAAGAGGAGACAAAGGAGAAAACCTAGTGGGAAAAATCCCTCTCCAAAAAGAGATAACTAAAAATCTAGTGAAGGACTAAAGAAGCCTCCAACTAGAGGAATGTCCTAGAAAATAGGAACAAAAAATGATCATGAAGAGCATCACTAGAGCATGAAGAAGCCACAAATTTTTCATCAGAAAGAAACTGTTGATCTAAAGAACCTCCATGGAAGAGGAAGGCATGAACCAAGCTTTTCTATATGGTAGATGATCAATCTCACCAAAATGCATAGATAGCCAACCACTACAATTGCCTAGTATATAGGATCAAGTACTAAATACATAGCTCACACTAATGAACCATTGAACCAAGGAAGCATTAGAACAATAGAATAACCCCCCCTAATATAGATAGGGTGAGATGATAGACAATGAAAGTGAGCCCAAGTCCTCTATAGAAAGAACCAAGAATAGTGAGAGTGAGGAAGAAGTACAAACACCTATAAAGGCATGTGTCATTGACACATCATGGGGATAATGTCATGGAAGGGACACTTACTTGACAAAGGAAGAGGGTACAAAAAATGGCAATAACTAACCCCCTCATGGCACTTTATATTATAGTGTGAGTACAACTGTCTCAAAACAATGGTCAGGATCCTGAAATGCAAGAATAACACTTTATCTCAGTGTGTTTGCATAAAGATGCTTACCAATGATATAAAAAATGATCACAAAAGGCATACAACTAATACAAAAGATAGTATAAATCATGATGAATCATCAAGAGCAAAGAAATTGATCCCCGAACCTAAAACAACCAAGTTGTCCATCAAAATGCAAAAATGCAAAAGATTGAATAGAGTGTGCATGGAGAAAAATCTAGAAAAATAACCAATATCAATGGAAAGAGATCAAAAAGAGATTTCCAATGATATAAAGAATTCTCAAATCAGAAATTAGATGCTGAAGATATGCCTCCCAGAGTGCAAAACTAAACTCTAGACTTTGAAAGTAGAAAAAGCCATCAAAACAACATCAAAATTGAAAAACAATTATACCACTGTGATGGGCTCAAAACTAACTTTCTAGTGATATCTCATTTGCAAAAAATAGAGTCCTTATGCCAAAGATATGAACAAAAAATTGAATATAGGTCCAAATAGATCCTAAGGAGGTGACATGAAGTAGTGATGTAGTGTTAACATGGTGCTAACATTAGCAAATGACGAGCCCAAAGTTGATGGTCAAATGATGAGCCCAAAGTTGACACTCAAATGACCATCAAGGAAAAAAATGCCATAAAATGACCCTTGTTGAAACAAAAATTCAAGCACTGGAAACAAAAGAGGATGACGAAAAAGTCATTATCATTAGTAAAAGAGCTAGTGCCAAATTAAAATCTAGTGGCCAAAAAAGCTCATGAAGTGCACGTGCCCAAAAAAAATGCATGCCCAAAAATCACCAATAGAGGAGCCTCAGATCTGGTCATAGGCATGGTTGGTGTTAGCAAAAAATCACCAAATGGCCAAAATGCTTATCAAAATGCACTATAAATGGAGCCTATGACTAAAGCACAAGGATGCCAATTAGAGGAAGGAGTACGTAGGTTGAGCCCATAAAGTGCAGAGCTATTAAACCAAAATTGGCACTTTACTTGGAGACAAAGTCCAATGCTTGCCCAATCAAAACAAAAATCTGCTATGAAAAGAAATTCCATTAGAGCAACAAAATACATGGAGTTAATGCCACCAAAGCATAAAAAATGTCACCAAAAAATCTTGGCAAACACAGCCTTATGCCCTTCCACAAGCATTGACATTGGCCAAAGAAGCTACCCTAAATCCACTCAACCTGCCCATGTTGCCAAGCCTCAAAACTAGAAACACAATTTCCACAACAATCCAACGACATCTCCTAGGATAAAACTCAAAGAGGCACTTCAAAGTTGGGAAATTAAATGGCCTGTCGAATGGTGGCCTATGCAAGCATGTTAGGGCTTGAGTAGAGCAATCCAATAGTTAGAACATGCTCCATTTTATCTAGATCAAATCAACTCTAGCCCAAGATCAGCCACCTATAGGAGTCTCTCCTCTTTTATCAATAGTGTGCACTCTAAAGAGGAGGATGGCTATTTGGAGAAGTCATCAGGGGGAGGGGGGTAAAAAAAACTACAACTCCATCCAAATAAAAAACAATGCCAAGAGCAAAGGCCAACACCCAAAAAATCAAGTGTAGACTCAATAAACTATCAAGTATGGAGTGGTACATAGTTCCATGCACATAACTCGTATGTCAAGGTAGTCTCCAACAATGCATGAGCTAGGGGTGGGAGTGTCAAAGATTGCAAGGATCCAAAAAAAATCAAAGAGGCCTCTCAAAAATTCCTACGATCCACACCTCCATCAACCATATGGGTATTCTTCCAAATTAGAATGATTGAATTGGGCCTTTAAACAAAGCTTCACAACCTAAAATTGCAAATACATACTAAAAAAATATGGTGAATGTAGGCCCATAGTGATTGTGTGGATGCGGCAGGGGACACATGAAGCGAAATAAAAACATCCTCCACCTTCCAATGTAGAATGCCCAAACAATCTGTAGGAAGGATCTTTGATGATAGTTACAAGCATGAATCACTTCCCTTCAAGAAACTCCAAACTATGGTTGTGATTTTCGTGCCAGGCAAAATGTTGTGGGTGCAAAAGAATTTTGCCTCAAATTTCAACAGCATCCAAACTAGACATGTTTTATATGGAAATGGGGTTTTTTGAATGCTCTGAGCTCAACGATGATGTCCATTTGGGATCAAAGTGTACCAAAAAAATGACCCCCCAAATCTAATAAAATAATCGTTGAAATCTTAGATCTAAAAACTAATGTCAAATCTGAAAATAATAGAATAGGGGCATGTTTAGATTTGGAGCTCTGATACCATGTTGAAGTTGTTGAATGATCAACCCTATAGCTCTCAAGAATCATATGCCTACAAACACCTATCACTGAAGAGAGGCAAAAAACTATGGAGGCAAGAATTGCTAGATCCATAGATGAGACATCTTTGATGAGCAAGAAAGAAATTGCTATAAAAAAATTAATTGATGTACAATATCATGAGAGAGCCCAAATATAAAGGCCTCAAGGAAGCTTCTAGAAGAAGCTAGAAGACACTAGGAGACAAGTGTGACAACTAAGCATACGTCCACAAAAGGTGGAATATCCTTGATCAAGCTGAGAGGATAAGTATGACTAGATAGGAAAAAACTCCCATGTTGTCAAAAAACATGTCACAAACTCCTAGATGACAACTAAAGTCTAAATACATTTATCTAAGTAAACTTAAGTAAAAGAATAAATAATTAATAAATTAATTATTTACTCTAACAAACAACTTTTCCTATTGCTCTATATCTACACATCTTAAAAAGTTTCCATCTATCCCTCTTTTATACAAAATACCATTTGAAATCACATATTTAGTAGCCTTCAATCTAATATTTCACCTCTCTTTATAGCTCATGTTTGGAGGGCATTCACCATATGTCAAGTATGCAACATTAGAGAACCAAGGGTCTATTAAGCTTACTAATAAAATAGTGGGTGTTTCTTTAGTATTGTCAAGAGATGAGTCTTTGTTTTCAACCATCAATTTTCATAAACCACATCCTCTTACCAAATAATTTGGCTTAATGGTTAAATCATATTCTTGAACCTTAGTTACCCATACAACTCTTTTATTCATCCCAACTTCCTACTGAGTTAATATAATTTTAACTATTGTTTTTGGCACATACACAAGTGAATGGGAATGTAGAATGTAATACCTAAATTGCTTCAATGCTTTCACCATAGTGAATGCATGTTTCTCTATTTGAATATAATTTAACTCATGCTTCTTCAAGTGGATGCTCATGAAGGCAATTGGAACTTCATTATCCTGATCATCCTTTTGAGTCAAAATACTAGACATGGAATCTTTTGAAGCATAGTAGTAAATGATGAAATCTTTTTTAAAATTTGGACTCACTAGCATAGGAGCATTTGAAATAACTATTTTAATATCTTTAAAAGCTTTCTTACCCTCTTCTTTCCATCTGAAGGGATGTGTTTCGCTCACCATATTCAACATATGTCTCACCTTTTCAGAGAATTTAGGAATAAAACTTCTTACAAAGTTGATTTGACCAAAGAAGGAATTCAAATCACTTATTTTGGTGGGTAAGGCTAGTTTTTGTATTTCCTTCACTCTTTCTAGATCAATCTTTATGCTATCCTTAGAGATAATATGTCTGAGCAATTTGCCTTCTTCTACAAAGAACACAATTTTTTTTAGGTCAAGAGATATACTTTCTTGTTTACATCAATCAAGCACCTCTTCTAGATCTTTAAAATGACATTCCATCTTTTTAGAGTATAAAATGAAGTCATCTAGATATATTACAATTACCCTATCTCTCAAATCTTTGAAGGAAGAATTCATTACTCTTTGAAAGGTTGCTCCTACATTAATTAAACCAAATGACATCCAATTATAAGAAAACATGCCCCATGGAGTGATGAAGGCTTTTTTATGTTGATCCTTTAGTGCAACACTGATTTGATTATATCTTGAATACCCATCAAGCATTGACATGACCTCATACCTAGCAACCATCTACAAAATATGATCCATAGTGTGAAGTGCATAATTATCTTAGAGACTTGCTTGATTTAGGTTCCTAAAATCTACACAAATTCTTATTTCACCATTTTTCTTTCTCACAAGAACAATATTCACTACCCAAGTTGAATGATGGATTGGATATATTATGTGAGCCTCTAGCATCTTTTCAACTTCTTTAAAAATGGCTTCAAATACCTTAGGATTATAATTTCTAAGCTTTTTCCTAAAGGTATTTGCTTCCAGCTTTAAGGGTCTATGGTGTACAAACTCTCCATTTCTAAAGTTCTTTAGATCTTCATATCCCTAGGCAAAGAGATCATGATACCAATTAAAGAGTTCAAACAATTTATCCTTCTCTTCTTTGGAATAGGTACGACCAATAGAAATCCATCTAGGGTTTTCTTCATTCCTGATATTGATTCTATCATGTTCTTCTATATTTTTATCAGAATCAACCTTCCTTTTTAAAGTGCTATCATCCTTCCTTCCAAAAAGGTGTTCTAAAGAAATTAATCCCTTTGGGATTTGACTACCTTTTAGTTGAACAATTTCCCTTGATTTAGATTATTCTTTTTTTATTGGTTTACCATCATGATTAGACCCTTCAAAGAAAGTTTTAGCAAAATTTCTAGCACATTTAATGAACTCTTTCAATTGTGCATCATTATTAAAAACCTACCAATGAGTCATATTATCTGAGAATCTAGGCCTAGGCATCATTTTAATCCTATAGGCATCATTTTTAAACTCTGGGTGTAGTAACAACAAGGATGCTGAAACAACTAAAAGATTAGCTTTAGTGTTTTGAGAGCGAGGTATAAATTCAATGGAAAAAGCTTCAAAAGATTCAATTTCATCCCAAACCAAATTTCTATAATGTTTTAGGTTGTCATTTTTCACATAAAATTACTTCCTTGCTTCTCAATGAGTTTAGCATTACCTCTCACCTTTAGTTGCTTCACCCCTTTCACTTTGGCTTCTTGCACACCTAGAAGCAATGCTTCATATTTTGCAATGTTATTTGTATTATGGAAATCTAATTTAAAAGAAAAAGGAAAAATGTCTACTAAGTGTGAGATTAGAAAAACACCCATGCCTGAACCTAAATTTGAATAGCTTCTATCAAATTCCAGAGTCCAAAGGGCTTCTTTACAACTTTTTATCTCATTTCCTTCACATTGTTCCTCAGGCAATATAACATTTCCAAACTGACACTCCTTGTATAGTATCTATGCTTTAGGATTGTCTAAAGGCATGATTATGTATTTATTCTTTAGATCTGGCTGCAATTTTATCTTTTTCTTTCCTACTAAAATGTAATCTTTATACCAATCCATTTTAATTTCCCCACCCATATCTTTATAGAAAGTTCTACTAAGAAACATTCCATAAATAGCTAGTATATCAGCTACCAGAATGGTAAGTTTTAACCTTTTCTCTAGGTAGGAATAGAGGACAACTTGTACATCTTTCACTTGACCAAGTAGAGGTACTTTCTTCCCATCTATAGAATAACAACATCCAAAGGTTTTTGTGAGCTCCATGCTGAGGACTTTTGTAATGGGCATTGGCATAATATTATTTGATGCTCTAGAGTCAATGATATAGTTGCTAAGTTTGTGTCCATTTAATAATAATGATACATAGAATGGATTGGGCTTTTTCTCTTCCATTTCTCTTTCAACAGAGTTAATAGCTAATTCTCTATAAGGAGCATCTATTCTACATCTTTCAGATACAAAGACAGGTTTTCTTGTAGCCTTTGAATTTTCAATCATATTACCAGTGAACTAAACATTAGGAGTAATGCCTCCTTTTACATATTGGACTAACTTGTCTAATTCCTTAGGATTCAGTCTTAAATATTCGATTGAGGAAATATATATAGAGGAAGATTTGTAGAATTATACAATATCAAAAGCTGATGTAATAGCCACTAACTATACCTTAGATAATATTCTAGGTCTGATAGTTTTTGTTGAATCAGCTTGTACATGTTCCTTCCCTTTAGCAGTTGACAAGGTCAGGCTAGCTCCTATATAAGGTTTCTAATTTCTTTCACTTCTAGTCATTACTATGCAAGTAGGATCTTGGAGTGTCATGAAAAAATCATCTCCTCTTTCTGAATTAGATTCATATTCAAGAAAATAGGAACCTACACCTTCATTTTCTACTTTTTCATTTCCAAGTGATCGTTCATTTTTTACTAATTGAACACAATTTAACCAGTCAAGACAAGTTCATCCATCATCATCTAAAGTCATACAAAAAGAACACATTGTCTCATTAGGAGCTTCTTCAATTTGTAATCTTGTTTGAGGGGTAGTCAATGCGAAAGCTTTACCAAAATTTTCAGGCTATTGACATCTATGAATGTCTTGATAAGGAGATTGATAAGGGCCATGGGTTTTATTTTTTTGTCTCTTCATCATTGCTACATCATTCATCAACTTTTGCATAATAGGGTCTATGGAAGTAAAGGATGAAGTGGTTCTAGATGTTTGAACTTCTCTCCTCCATTTTCTAGCATTGATAAATGCATCTTCTAATTGGATAGCTAGCCTCTGAGCAGTAGCTAAATTAGAAACCACATCTTTAATGAGATGAAAAATTGCATCTAAAGGAACATCATTGAAAAAGAATGTTTCCTAGTTTTCTTCATTAGGTCTAGATGTTGCAGGAATTCTTTGAATTAATCTATTAAATTTAGCAACAAATTCTCTCATAAGTTCATGCATTTTATTTTTCATTTGACTTAGTTGTGTAGAACAAGAATTATTATGCAAAGAACATTAACAAATAAAGTAAACATTCACAAACCAAAAACTAAATTCACATATATGCTTAGACAAAGAAAGAGAACAAGAAGTGCAAACCTCACAAGAGAAAACACTCCATTCTTTCTTGATTCTGAAGATGTGTCCTTTTGTTGTGGATGTATGCTCAAGATGCTCAAAAGCTACTTCAATGGAGATGGGTAATGGAAAATTGGTAGCTTTGTGAGCTCTCAATTTGGCATTAGAGGGGTATGGTTGATGGCTTTGGTTCTCAAAATAGCATGGTAACTTTAGCTCAAAGATTCTTGATGAAATGGCTTGGGATGGGATTCAATTTATAGGCTAAGGGGTAGAGGGATGGAGGGCTTAGATGCAAGGATGGATGAAGGCTTAAGGAGGGCTAGGATGCACTCAAAGGAGAGCACATGGATTGTGCTTGTTTAGCACCAATGAGAAGGTGAAACTTGTTACAAGGAGGATGAGTGTGAGAGGGTAGGGTAAAGGGTTGGTTAAAGTCATGATGAGTGTGGTTGAGTATGTAAGAGGGATGTAAGAGGAATGAGTGTGGAAGAGGGAAGAGTGTGGAAGATGGGTGTAAGAGTCATGAGTGGGCTTGTAAGAGTCTTTATGTTTTGTAAGAGCACTCATGACTTAGTGGTTGGTTTTTTTTGAGGGGAGACTTTGGTTTGGATTAGGAAAGTCTTAAACTTGTTTAAGGAATGTGACAACATTAGTGGGTGGATTAGGCTTTGGTTTAGGATTAGCTTAGGGATGTTAGAGATGTGCAAGTGGATGGCATTAATGAGGGTGGGTGAGTTAGTGGCTAAGCTTGGTTAGTATGGGTGGATGGGGTGGATTAGGCTAAATGGAGGATTAGAGATAGGTTAGGGGTTTTTTTGAATTTGAGGATTTCATTTATCAAATAGATTTATTTAATAAATGGGGATTATTGGAATTAGATAGAAGAATAGGATTTAATTGATAAATAATAGATTATTTGATTTATCAATTAGGACTATAGATGATTAATTAAATTAATCAACTAGGGGATGACAAAGGATTAATTAAATAGAAATTTAATTAATAATGCCTTTTTAGATAACTAAATAGGATTACTAAAATAGTGTAATCAAATTTAGGTGTCTACATTTTGCCCCTCTTTGACATAGTGTTGAGACAACACTATTTCAAAGAAGTTTGAATGAAGACGACACGAGGAAGATGTTTTAGCAACAAGGTTGCCCCAGTCTCGGATAAGAAGAGGAGAGACTAGACTTAGATGATGCCCCCTCAAGAAGGCGACAGGGAGAGAAATGAGGCTCGACGACTTCTTGAAAAGTACAAGAAATTGAGACGAGTTGAGATGCAGGTTGGCAAAGAGAAGGGGCTGAATTAGCTCAAACTCTCACTATCGAAGAATGATAAAGGGAAATCAGAGGCACAAAAGTAAAGAAAGCTTAAGACTTTCCAGGATTGGGGGGGGGGAGATGGAGGAGCAGAGCGCTATAAAAGGAATCCATGGTAGGGAGATGGATGATAGAATGATAAAGCTGATGCAACAAGATTTCAAAGAGTTAGATTGGCGGAAGATGGGTTTCGGGGATCCCTAGGACTAGGATTGTGGATCTCGAAAGATGAGGCTTGGTGGATTGATTTGATTGGTGGATCCCTAAGACTAGGATTGTGGATCCCTAAAGCTAAGCATGAGGAGTGATTCAAAGAGATACTGATGCATAAGCTAGGGTAGGAGCGACAGATGTAGGATATGGATGGGGGATAATGGAGATGAAGGGAATCCATTGAAACTTTTTTGAGATGGGGGATACTTCAAAGAGAAGTACCACCATGTAGTTGAGCACTAGATTTGCTATAGGACTGTTGGTTAATTGCCAAGGTTACCAAGAACATCAAGGCCTTTTCACCAACCGTCCAGAGGACTGACGAACTGACTCGAAACAAACACGCAAGGATTGCCCCAGTATCACACATGAATCCCAGAGGAAGCAGCGTGGAAATGACACTAGGTAATCCACAAGCAGAAAAAGAAAACAAGAAAAAGACCTAATCAAGACCTTATGCTCTAATTGCCCCATTCGTAGCATACCATGATATGGAAGATCGTGGCAACCTTGAGGAGGGAACAAGGAGATTGCTTGGAAAAGATATTTCAAGACCCAAAAGGGAAGATCCCAAATCCAAAGAAAGCGAAAATCCAAAAGAGAACTATTTGCCAATGAGATGGGTAGGACGAGGTACTAACGGACCAAGATCAGACATGAGGAAAGCTATATCCTACAAGGATCTATCAGAGAGCACCTAAGCTGATGGATCTAGATGAGTGATGCGTCTGGCAAGCTAAACTAAGAAGGATAACACTTTGGTGATAGGAGATCTAGCTAAAGGATGCATTGGAATATCTAACCAAGGTGTGTGATGTGTGCAAGGTGTTGACCAAGGATGAACTAACACGAAAGCCAGATAGATACAATGATACTAAGCTAAAGAGGATGTACAAGATGACAGACCAAGATATGTTACAAATGTAAAAGTTTGTTCATGTTTTGGTTTTTTGTGAGATGGAAATGTTTGTGAAGGATGGGATGTCTATAATAGTTGATAGGTGGATAGGTAGATGGTTTGTGAAAAGCTTAAGGAAAATGGGATTCTGTGTGTGCATGTGATAGGATAGAGGCTAGGATACAAGATTATTTACAAGCTGGAATATGGTACAAGCTTTGGACAAGATTTGGATATATACAAGGTATGGTACAAGATTTACAAGGTATAATACAAGCTTTGGTACAAGATTTACAAGCTGTACAGGAGGTATTGACAAGCTCCATCAGATTTTGGATATTTGATTGGAACACCAAGGGAACAAGCAGGTGTTTTATGGGATGGTGGGTGGATGGATGAGGGATAGGATAGTGATAGATAATGGATTAGTCTTTAGCACACAAGGCGCCTGAATTACCAGGTTTTCACCAAGGTACCTATCCAAGGCGCTTGAATTGCCAAGTTTTCACCATTGGACGCTTATTTCTCTTTACTATTTTTTTTTTTTGTATTTTTCAAAAGCTGGGTATACCAAGGATCTTCAAGCATAGAACTTCTCGAGATGAATGATGTTAGTGGGATCATTCAAGAGTTCTCCTTCTGGTGTAGATAATTGATAGGCTCCGGAGCCAAAGGAGGTAGTAACCACATAGGGACCAAGCCATGTAGGTTCAAACTTGCCTTTCTTTTCTCGATCTGCTTGGACTTTCATATTTTCTTTGAGGACCATGTCACCTAGCTGAAAGTGTCATGGGAGCACCTTCTTGTTGAAATTCCTTTTGAGATGAGTTTGATAGACTGTGAGATGGTCATAGGCTTGTTGTCTCTTCTCATCTAAGAGATCTAGCTGGGTGAGTCGAGCTACTCTATATTCTTGATCTGAGATTTGCCCTCGCAAAGATATGCGTAGTGAGGGAAGTTCAACTTCTATAGGTAATACCGCTTCGGCACCATAGACTAGGGAGTATGGAGTTGTGCCTGTGGATGTACAAAAGGAAGTTTGATAGGCCCATAGAGCCAGATTTATTTGAAGGCGCCAATCACGGCCAGAATCATTGACAACTTTCTTTAGGATTTTGAGGAGGGTTTTATTAGTTGCCTTTGCCTGGCCATTACCTTGTGGGAAATATGGGCTAGAAAAGCACTGATGGATGTGGAGGGAAGTGCATAATTCTTCCATGTTGAGATTTTCAAAGTTACCTTCATGGTCAGTGAAGATGGTGGATGGGATGCCGAAGCGGCAAACAATGTGGTACAAGATGAACTTGGAGACTTGAACTCCTGTAGCTGAGACTAGGGGGACTGCTTCCACCCACTTAGTGAAATAGTCTGTAGCTGTTATTATCCATTTATGTCCATCAGATGAGAGAGGTGTGATAGTTCCAACTAGATCAAGGCCCCAACAAGCGAAAGGCCAAGGTGGTGCAATAGGCTGTAGATCTTGTGCTGGAGCGTGCACAAGATTTGCATGCTGCTGACATGGGAGACACTTTCTAACAAAGTCACAAGAGTCTTCTTCAATGGTAGGCCAATAGTAGCCTGCTCTAAGGATTTTCATGCTAGGACAATACCACTCGTGTGGGCACCAAAAAGTTCAGAATGTACTTCTTTTAATGCCATCGCGGCCTCATTTTCATCTAAACATCGAGAGAGAGTATCGTGATAACCTCGATGATATAGGGTATTGGCTATGATAACATAGCGAGATGATTTTCGGATGAGGTTCTGGCGTTGGGTACGTGTGAGGTGAGGGGATATGATACCATCGTTAAGGTAAGCGTGAATTTCATGGTACCAAGGGGATTGGGGACCAACCAAGATACAAACATGGTTTGAATCCTCATTCGCATAAGCGGGTGTGAGGAGCTGCTCAACTAAAAATTCATACTGCGTAGCATCTTGGGGAATTTCCAAGAGCAAGCCGATAGTGGCCATGGCATCTGCTGCCTTGTTCTGCATTCGAGGCACTTGTGTAAACTGAAGCTTTGTAAAATGCTGGGTCAGCTGATCAACTACCTCTTTCTAGGGTAATAGCTTTTCATCTTTGGTTTGATATTCATTTAAGACTTGTTTGATGATGAGTTGGGAATCACCAAAGACTTGTAACTTAGTGATATTCCATTCTGCAGCTATCTTTAATCCTGCTACAAGAGCTTCATATTCTGCTATATTGTTGGTGCTAGGGAATTGTAGCTTGAAGGCTTTTGGAATGTAATCTCCTTGAGGTGTAACTAATAATATTCCTGCCCCTGATCCATGAGAGGTGTATGAGCCATCAAAATAAAGCTTCCATGGGGGCTGTTCTTCAATTAGGCAGATACGCTCATCTGGAAATTTTGTGAGCAAAGGATATGCATCTACTAGAGGTGCATCAGCTAGGTGATCTGCTATAGCTTTCCCTTTGATTGCCTTTCTGTCCACATACTGGATGTCAAACTCACTTAGTAGCATAACCCATTTGGCCAAACGGCTTGTAAGTGCTGTTCTAGAGAGCATATACTTGAGAGGGTCAATCTTGGAGACTAGTTGGATGGTATGACTTAGCATGTAGTGGTGAAGCTTTTGAGTTGAGAAAACAATTGCCAAACAAGCTTTTTCCATAGGAGTGTAATTGAGTTCATAACCAACTAGGGTTCTACTGATATAGTAGATGGCTCTCTCTCTGCTATAATCATCATGTTGTGCTAGAAGTGCCCCTAGAGCAGTAGGTGTTGCTGATATATACAAGATCAAGGGATGACCAGGAACTGGTGGAACCAAGATAGGGGGATTGGTGAGGTACTGCTTGAGCTGATCGAAGCTGCGCTAACATAAAAGATCCCACTTGAAGTTCTCATTCTTCTTTAGCAAGTGTGAAAATGGTGTACACTTATCTACAAGTTGGGAGATGAAGCACCGGACAGATTGAAGTTTTCCCTGAAGAGAGCGAAGCTGTCGCAGTGTCTGGGGAGGAGGCATGTTTAAGATAGCCTTGACCTTTTTGGGGTCGATCTCTATACCTCATTTAGAAACTATGAAGCCTAGAAGCTTGCCAAATGTGACCCCAAAGACACACTTCTTGGGATTTAGCATGAGATGATATTGGGCCAACCTATCAAAGACTTTCTCCAGGTTAGCAAGATGATCCATGAAGGTGTGAGATTTGACTAGGATATCGTCCACATAATCCTCCAAAATGCTATGGATAAGATCATGGAAAATGGTTGTCATAGCTCTTTGATAGGTAGCCCCAGCATTCTTTAGGCCAAAAGGCATCATGGTGTAGCAAAAGGTTCTCCAAGGGGTAGTGAATACTGTCTTATGTTGGTCCTCTTCTGCAATCTTGATCTGATTATACCCAGAAAATCCATCCATAACGGACAGAATTTCATGTCCAGCTGTAAGATCTACAATCATATCTATGTTGGGCAAGGGAAAATCATCCTTTGGACAAGCTTTGTTAAGATCTCTAAAATCAGTGTAGATTCTGATGTCACCGGAAAGCTTAGTGACAAGGACCATGTTGGAGATCCATTCTGAGTAGTCGATAGGTCGGATAACCTTAGCAGCTAACATTCTCTCTAGTTCAGCTTTGACTAGTAATGCCACCTTGGGGTGCATTTTTCTAAGCTTTTGTCTGACAGGCTTGATCTTTGGATCGACTGCAAGATGATGAACTACAAGCTTTGGATCAAGTCCTGGCATGTCCTGATATGACCATGCAAATCGGCCAATGTTCTCTCGTAAAACCTCAAAGAGGAGGTCAACTTGGTCTTGTGATAGGGATGCAGCAATGTGAACAGTTCTAGGGATCTCTGAAGAACCAATGTTGACTTCTCTAGTATCCTCTATTAGAATAGAAGACACCTCTGGTTGATTATCTTGAGGAGGCAATACTAAATCCTCATGTTCTGCTTGTGGCTCTAGATTTTCTTGCTGAGGGGTTCTCTTCGCTACCTTAGCTAGTCCCAGATTTACCTTAGTTCCAGTTTTGGGTGTATCGAAACTAGGTTGGAGATTTTTTCCAAAATACCCCTTGGGATCTAGCTTGTAGATGTAGGCCGAATCTAGCTTTGTCTTCTTATGAGGAGTTTCAGCTCCCATGAATCTTAGAAGCGCTTCCTCTGATGTGAACTCATCAATATGTATTACACTTGGTTGGTCCCAATCTATGAGTTGTGGATGAGCAAGTGGTAGGTCAATGAGATGGATGGATAGTTCTCGGAGAATAGAGTCTCCTAGGAAGATTTGGTCTGGGATATCGTCGTAGGCTCTCTTTTCAACTTCCTCAGGAATGTCTTTGATTTCGACAAGGTCGCGGTGGATGTTCGAAAAAGCATGACCGTTCTAGTTGGTGCCCCCAGTTGTGGGTATGCCAAAGCCAAGTCCTGAATTCGTTTCCCAATTATGTGCTTCGATGGGACATTGTATGCCCCTTTCTTCTGGTCCTAGTCCACCTCCTTGATAGTTGAATTTTTTAGTGATGAGCTTATGTTGCTGGGGATACTTTTGGCTGAAGTGATCAAGGCGTGCTTGATTTTTTGGAGGTGCATCCTTATGTAACCAATTGTTGATATCTGGAGTGAGCTCCTCATGAAGAGGGGTTTTTGAGGACACAAAGGTGGTTCAGCCAAATTGTTTGTATCGAGGAGGTGGAATCTCCTTAGCTTTTTGATATGTTGGCCATCCATGGGTATGTGGATCAAGTGGGATTGCTCCGACAACAAATGCATCTGATAGACTATATTCTCCACAACCTTTGTTGTTGATCTTTACAGTAGATAGGGTGGAGGCAAGGATGGTTTCTGCATCATTACAAGTGTGGGATGAGCTGGCGATGGCTGTGTTGATGTCTATTCCAGGGCAATGGTTTGTATATGAAGCTTCAACTGCATTGCAGTAAGAAAAGGGTTCTGGATCGACATGGATGGTTACCTCAGTGCCTTGATGCGAAAATTTGATGCACTGATGGTAGGTGGATGGAATGGCCTTCATAGCATGAATCCATGGGCGACCGAGGAGGATGTTAAATGGTAGGTTTAGATCAACAACATGGAAAACTGTCTCTTGAATGATTGGCCCAACCTTGATTGGTAGCAAAATAGTCCCTTCTGTGGTCCTTTCCAAGTTGTCATAAGCTTTGATGGTGATAACCTCATTGATCATATCTGCCTCAGTATACCTAGCTTGTTTTATGAATTTTAGGGTGCAAATGTTCAAGGCTGATCCATTATCTATCATTACTCTTTTCAAGGCAAAATTGGATACCATGATGGCTATGCGAAGCGGAAGGGTGTGATCTGGCTCAACCGCGGGTATGTCGGTGGGTTTGAAAGATAGGGCACATGAGGATGAAAGGTGTCCAACAAGATTACGAAAATCAGTAGCATTGATATCAGAAGGGACATGGGATTCTGTGAGAGCACTGTCAAGGATGTCTTTGTACATAGGACTAGTGCGGAGAAGGTCTAAAATGGATATTTGGGCTGGCGTGTTCCCAAGGTGTTCCAAGATATTGTACCAGCTTTTTGATGGAGGTGATGGTGTTGATGAAACTGGTGTGCCTGCGATGTTAAATTGCGCTCTTCGAGTGGTGACCGCACACTCATTGTCTGGTCCTTGGATATTGATAACATTGACAGAAGGCTCTTTCTCAGATATACAACCTATAAGGCTACCATAGTCTATATAGGATGAAGTGTGGTCATTGTTCTTCCCATGCTGTTGGTTTGGCTGGCGGTTGTTGGTGTTGTTTTGGATAGGTGCTTTTCCAGGATTTTGGTTGTTGTGTGGAGGAAAAGCATTTTGATAAATCTGTAAGCCTGCATTGGGAGAGGTTTGGGCACCAACAGTGATTTCCTTCCAATCAATGAGGTCTTGCACATAGTCTTTCAGTTTCATGCATCTGAGGGTGGTGTGACCGTTTACCCTATGGAACTTGCAATACTCATTGTCCTTATACCATGCAGCTTTGGATTGGCTTGGATCAATTTTCTGGGTAGGAGGAAATTTGATGAGGTTTTCCTTAGCCAATTTCTCAAAAATAACATCCAATAGCTCACCAAGGGGTGTATAGTTTCTAGGTGCAGGTTGGAATCTGGGCTTTTGACCTGCAGCTACATTGATGGCATTAGCTTGATTGTTAGACCCTTGAAAGTTGGGTCTTGTATTGTGGTTTTGATAGCTTTGGTTATTTCATTGTTGGTAATTGGTAGCTTGTTGGTTGTTTGTTTGATATGGTGGCTTAGATTGGTTTTGAGAAGGACCAACGATATTCACATATTTGGTGTCAGTAACCCCATCTGTTGCAACATGCTTGTTTTTGTTCCAATACCTAGACTTGTCATTGGAATGTGATTGATTTTGGTTGGCCTCTTTGTAAATCTTTACCACACCATCTTTGATGAGTCCTTGCTCAAGGATCATTCCTTTCTCTTTGATATCCTTATAGGTCTGCAAACAGTTCATGGTCATGTGGTGAGCCAAGCTGGGATGTGCATTATCAATAAACATTTTCACCACATGGTGTTCTGGCAAGGTGCAGGATATGCGGGTGGTAAGGGTTTGCCATCTTTGCAGGTATTCGGCAAGGCTTTCTCCACCTTTTTGCTTGGTGTGGACAAGATCAACTATTGATAGCTCTGTTTCAACAAGATGGGCATATTGGGCTACAAATGCCTCAGATAATTCAGCAAAGTTTTTAATTGTGCCATAGGGGATTCTATAAAACCATTCAAGAGCTGGTCCAGCCAAGCTTTTGGGAAAAAGGCGCAAGAGGAAGACATCATTGTATGCCACGTCCTGGAAATGCATGTAAAATTCTTTAATATGTGTGACAGGGTCTCCTTTTCCTCTGAATTTGTCAAATTTAGGTACCTCAAAGTGTTTGGGAAATGGTGTCATGGTAATGGCTCTGTCAAATGGGTAAGGACACACATTATCAAACTTGAATGTCTTTGGATCATTCCCTTCTTGGATGGCTTTCAAAGCTATCTTCATTTGCTCCCACTCTGAATTGATAGGTGATGGTTGGGGTGCCCCCAATGTAGGAGTGCTTTGAGGTAGGTATGTGCTGGATGGGGCCACTGAATATGGATGGCTGTGAGGGATTTGCTGATAGGGATTGTACATTGTTTGGGCAGCTACATGGTGGATGACGGGTTGTTGAGGGGGAGGTGGCACATATTGCGGCATGTGCTGCGAGGCTTGCTGTTGATATGGGATTTGAGGTTGGGATTGAGGAACATAAGCTAGCTATGGGATAAATGGATTGCTTTGTGGAGGTAAGGTATAAGATGATTGTGAGGCTTGGGGAAAGGATCGGAGGGCTTGTGGGGTTTGACCAATATATGTGGGTTGTGCCCCCATTTGGGATGGTATCTGCAAATAATTGGTGGTTGGCTGGGGTGGTGGATTACCTCCTAGAAGTGGCATTGAAAAGTAGTTGGTAATTGGAGGTAATGGATTAGTTGGTGGTGGAGGTGGTGGGAATTGAAAGCTTGGGAATGGAACTGATGGGGTTTGATAGCTTTGTGGCTGGATTTGGAAGCTTGGTAGAGTGGTGGCGGGATCTGGGGTCACTTGGGAGCTTGGTAGAAGATTGGCAGTAGCTTGTGGGATTTGATAGCTTTGTGGAGTGAAGGTAGTAGCTTGTGGATTTGTGGCTGGTGGTATTGAGCTCCCAAGACCTTATGGAAATGATGGGATTGTGCTTTGGGCTGTGGTGAACAAGCTGGGGGCGATAAAAGGTTGATTACTTGGCCCCATGGGTGGCATCCATGTTGTATATTGCTGAGGTTGGCCAAAGATGCTAGCACTAATTTGGGAGATGGGTGGATTTGGAAGGCTGGGTTGGGGAGTAGCAGCAATAGTGAAGGGGGTGAAGAGTGAGATGTTTTGGGTAAAGGGGGTTTGGAGCGGAGAGGTATGAACCAAGGATGGAGTGGTGGTGGCTAAGATGGCTTGCGGCATGGAGATTTCAACTTGGGTGGATGATGGTATGTTTGGGTCTGTTGGGTCATATGGATCGGCTGGAGGCTCTTCTTTTGGAATATATTGAGGATAATTTGGATCATAAGAGCCTATGGGTGGTGGCAGCTGCCCAAACAATGGGTGAGATGGATCTAATAATGGAGGGGGTCTTCCAAAGTCAAAGGTTCCTACATTGTCCCTTCAAAAATTAGCCATGATTATCTCTTTGTTTTTGTCTATAATGGTGTTTACCAATACTGCATTTCCTGGTTGGTTCATGAAAGCTTCAATGTCAGTAGGTGATGGCATAGCTAGCTCTGGGCTGAAGGATGGCTGAGTGCTCAAGGGGGGTGAGGCTGTTCGATCCAAATGATAGGGCTCCATTGTTTCTTTCTTCTTGGCTAAGCGAGTGACGGGTGGCATGAAAAATGCTCCTAGGGATGAGATGCAATAATGCTGATGGATGTAAAAGGGGGAAGGCTTTTCTATGCAAATGATTTCCTAGGTTGAGGCAAAGCTATATGAAAAAACCTAAGGAGGATTGGGTTGGGGATTCTAACTTCAAAGATATGTTGCCAAAGTGCAAAAGGTCTGCTTTCCTAGGTGCAAGCTTGGTGGTGATTGTGTCAACTTAAGGATAGACTGATGATCCTTTAGGAAGAACACGAGATTGACCACTTATGGATCCCAACCTTTAGCTCAAGGTGATGAGGGATAACAAGTGACAAAGCTAGATTACCCTAGACAAAGCTCTGTCAAAGGGATAACCTTGGTGAGATTGGTGGATTTGGAAGATTTTAGGAATGGCAAACTTTTAGCAAGGTGATAACAATTTTGAAAGCTTAGATGTGCAGATTTTTGATTGCTGGCTAGATGGTTTGATTCTAAATGAGATGGATGAGCTAATAATGCTTAAGGGGATAACCTAAGATGGCTGGCTTTTCTACAAAGATTACTCTAAAGTGAAGCTTATCCAAGAAGATGTGGAGAAACAAGGGTGTCTAATCATAGAAATCATGCCTAGTTGGTAAGGCATAAGCAGGATTAACTCCTGGATGTTGGCTAAATTTAATGGTGTGCTCTAACCAAGCCTCTTGAAGTGCTTCATCGGTAGCTTTGTCCTCTGCTTTGTGGAGTTTGAAAATTCGTGGGCTTGGTGTTATTTCTTTTCTCTTGGTTGAAAGTTCTTGGTATGCTAGAGATGGCTTGAGTTTGACCTTGTGAAACTTTTTTTTGGGTTTGGGTTGTTCCGACATAAATTCCTGAATTTGCTTGGCTTTCGGAAAAATCTCAGTTGTTTTGCTTCAACTTGTTCAACTTCCAAAATAGGCAGTGACTACGCTAAGTGTGCCCTAAGCTAGGATTGACCAAGTTTGGAAAACATTCATTCAACAAGTAAAATAAAAACAAGCAATAGATAGGAACACCCAGATAGAAGTTTGTGGTTCTCAGAATGTGATACTTGCACCAAGGAGTGTGTATGTTCTACAAATGTTTTGATCAGTCACTCCAAACACATTAACATCCTAGATGGTTTTCTGCAAGGCTGACAATTGGTTTAGCTAGGGAGTCCTCGATATACGCAAGGTACGTGAGGCCCAAATCCGTAGATGAGACCAAAAGGATGTCACACAGTCGACAGGAGCGGTAACCCACTTCTCCTCTTTCACTTCTCAAGGGTATAAAGTTCCTTGAGGCTTAGCCTGAATGACAAAATCTTGATCCCAAGAGAGGTGTCTTTCGATTCACCTCCCGATTCTTATACTTTGTCAGAACGCTGGAGTTAGGTCGTCCAAGGGGTGATGAAATCCCCAAGCAGGCCTCCTAAAAAGAAACAAGGTTTTGGATCCTAATCTTATGCACCCAAGATGGCCTCGAAAGACGACAAGGGGAGAGAAGACTCGGATGACCTTGGGCTAAAAAACACGCTTGTTCTTTTACCAACTGACTCTTATGTGTGCTAATCTAGACTTTGCAAGCACTCATGTTTAAGAGATAATGTTCAATTCCAACTTGAAGCGCCAACAAAAGTAAATCGATCGAAGAATGCAAACAATAAGAAGAATAAGGGTCAACAAAAGAAAACTCGTGTGCCTGGAGGCCCTCCACATCAAGTATCGATTAATTTTCTTTAAGGCATTCAAGATTGAGTGTGAGTTTGTTTTAAGCCCAAAACAAAAGTGTGTAAGATTCGATTTCAAGCGCGCGCCCGAAGGCTCTCCACATCAGTTGTTGTTCAATTTTAGTGCCCAAACTTGAAGTGTGATCGATTTAATCTAGAGTTTTGGCCATTTAAGAATTTTGATAAAGTTAAAGCAAACGTTCAAAGACCAAGTGAGTGAGTTAGATTGTGGAACATTTAACACCTTTTTCAAGTAGACCCATCCCCATAAATGGCGCTGAGATTGCAACCAATGGTTAATGTTTGATGGGTGATTAGAAAAGAGGTGAGTCCAAGGAACTACTCAATTTGATTTTTGTAAATTTGTATTTTAACTTAACAAAGTTTCTTAAATGTCCAAAAATCAAACTTTACCTAGATTGCATGTGGAAAAGAGATTTGTTTTGTTCAATTTTAGAAGCTCCAAATGAAGTGTTTGATATTGCAATGGTTAATTGATCCTTGGCATTCAAGATTGGATTTGTTGTTTTAAGCATGCATTCCAAGGAAAGTTGATTTTAATCCATGGCATTCAAGAGTGTGTTTTGAGCAACATTCATTCAATGGAAAATGTGTTTAACCATTCTCTCAAGTTCATTTTTTAGCAACATGCATTCAAAGAAAAATGGTTAAGCATTCAACTTCATTTTTTAGCAACATGAAAACCTGCAAGAAACATGGTTAGTGGTTCCATATGTGCTCCAACCTGCAATGAGACAAAAAAAAAAGCAATTTAGTTAGTTAGCCAAAATCTTCAAAAAATGAGAGCTTAACTATGGGAAAAAAAATTTTAACTTTTTTTGCAATTTTTTCTACGCGTAAAAATGCTTAAAATGGTCTAAATCCTACGAAACCACTAAAAGTCAAATTTTGATTTATACTCTTTTTTTTTTTTTTTTTAAATTTTTACCTACAAAGTGCAGAAATAATAAAGCAGAAATGCAACATAAGCAAGCAGAGAAGACAGTCTGTCAAAATACGAAGACGCTGAAATACAGAGATGCCAAAATATGAAGATGCTGAAATATAGAGACGATAGTATTCGAAGAGGACAAAATAGATTTGCAGCACAGAACATAGGTGACAAGCAGAGATGCCGATTTGCGCAGATGCGGATTTTCGCAGACGATGATTTTCGCAGACGCGGATTTTCGCAGATGTCAATTTTCGCAAACGCGGATTTTCACAGACGTCAATTTGCGCAGACGTCGATTTTCACAAACGCAAATTTTCGCAGACAGAACAGGTTGCAGACGCCAAAACTGCACCAAAAAAGTTGAAAAATGCAATTTTTTTTTTTTTTTTTAGATGGTATTTCTTCTTCCTAAGTGCGTTCTTTAACCTGCAAAAACAAGCAAAACACCCTCACAACACACTCAAACAACAACACACATTAGATGGTTAGAAAAAATGACATATAGATGAAAATAGATGATTAAATGACCCATAGTGGGGTCCCACCGGGCGTGCCAAAATGTAGAACAAGAATTAGTATGCAAAGAACATTAACAAATAAAGTAAACATTCACAAACCAAAAACTAAATTCACATATATGCTTAGACAAAGAAAGAGAACAAGAAGTGCAAACCTCACAAGAGAAAACACTCCATGCTTTCTTGATTCTGTAGATGTGTCCTTTTGCTGTGGATGTATGTTCAAGATGCTCAAAAGCTGCTTCAATGGAGATGGGTAATGGCAAATTGGTAGCTTTGTGAGCTCTCAATTTGGCATTATAAGGGTATGGTTGATGGCTTTGGTTCTCAAAATAGCATGGTAACTTTAGCTCAAAGATTTTTGATGAAATGGCTTGGGATGGGATTCAATTTATAGGCTAAGGGGTAGAGGGATGGAGGGCTTAGATGCAAGGATGGATGAAGGCTTAAGGAGGGCTAGGATGCAATCAAAGGAGAGCACATGGATTGTTCTTGTTTAGCACCAATGAGAAGGTGACACTTGTCACAAGGAGGATGAGTGTGAGAGGGTAGGGTAAAGGGTTGGTTAAAGTCATGATGAGTGGGGTTGAGTATGTAAGAGGAATGAGTGTGGAAGAGGGAAGAGTGTGGAAGATGGGTGTAAGAGTCATGAGTGGGCTTGTAAGAGTCTTTATGTTTTGTAAGAGCACTCATGACTTAGTGGTTGGTTTTTTTTGAGGGGAGACTTTGGTTTGGATTAGGAAAGTCTTAAACTTGTTTAAGGAATGTGACAACATTAGGGGGTGGATTAGGCTTGGGTTTAGGATTAGCTTAGGGATGTTAGAGATGTGCAAGTGGATGGCATTAATGAGGGTGGGTGAGTTAGTGGCTAAGCTTGGTTAGTATGGGTGGATGGGGTGGATTAGGCTAAATGGAGGATTAGAGATAGGTTAGGGGTTTTTTTGAATTTGAGGATTTCATTTATCAAATAGATTTATTTAATAAATGGGGATTATTGGAATTAGATAGAAGAATAGGATTTAATTGATAAATAATAGATTATTTGATTTATCAATTAGGACTATAGATGATTAATTAAATTAATCAACTAGGGGATGACAAAGGATTAATTAAATAGAAATTTAATTAATAATGCCTTTTTAGATAACTAAATAGGATTACTAAAATAGTGTAATCAAATTTAGGTGTCTACAAGTTGAAGTAATAGAGAGCATTCATTTTTAGGAGCATTGAATCTATCTTTGAATGCATTTTTCATGTCATTCCAACTAGTGATGGAATGGTGGGGTAGGTGATTAAACCAATTAGCAACATCATTTGTTAGTTTTTAGAAAAATAGTCTCACAACAATTTCTTAAGTAGGGACATTTATGATGCCACAAGCTGTATGAAAGGCACTCAAATGATCTTTTGTTGAAACTTTTCCATCTTCACTAAACTTAGGTAAAATTTTAGTGGCCCCTTTCGGTAATGCTATAGGGTTAAGACCTAGATTTAATAGCCCTATGTTTTGCCCCCATGGTTGGTTGACAACCATGTTTGGTAGTAAAACTTGCAAAGGTTGGATATTCAAATGAACAAGAATGAGAGCTTTTAATGGAAGCAATGATTATACTAATGGTGAGAAAGGGGATTTTTTTGGTGGTGAACTAGGTCTACTATGGGACTTAGTCTTTTTCTTTTTAGGATTGTTGAAATTCAATAAGAAACTTAAATTCTTTAGTGGCTCAAAGTTTTCATCAAGGATCCCCCTTTCTCTTTCTCCCCTTGTATATCTTCGAGCAGCTAGCTCTATTTCTCACTTCTTCATTCAAGGTATTGTAGGTTCTTGAGTAAGTCTATTAACAACTACCTCCTCTTGAACTTTTGGTAACACTATGAATAGCTTAGCTTTCTCCTCTTCTCTTTCTAAAACATTCAACACTTGTTGAAACTACTAGTTACTTCAGTGGAATGTCCAAGAGGTTGAAGTTAAGTCTAAGATTATATCTTCTTGTGTATCTTCAAATCTAAGATTAGACTATAGCATAGGGAACACATTATTATGTGGAAGAACCATTATTATTCATTACTTTTTTCAAAAACTAGGTTCTTTTTCAATAGCGACTCTCCCTAGTGGAGTTGCCAAAAATCTGTTAGTAAACAAATTGTCTTTCCAATTACACAATAAATTCACACTATGACCAAGATTTTAGAAAAGACAAAAATGTTTGCAACAATTGAGAAAACTTCATATTATTGGTTTTCTCTCTATATTTTAAAGGCACAACTTCCTTTATAACATTTATCAATGAATTTAAAAGATCAGTTTTGGACTTTTTCCAAAAAGTGCATAAGGTTCCGTCACATACTCTTCGGTAGTGAGGTGAAAGTTCATTCATGCAATAAGGAGAAAATAACTCACAATCTTCCTCTGAAAACACTTATTCAAAGAAAGGAGTAATACAAAAAACTTCATAATAATCACTCAAAGAGTTTAACTAAAATAACTTACAATAGAAACAACAACAAATATCTTCAATCAATAAATCAAAGCTCACAAAGTAACAATGATTTAAACACTTCGAACACCAAGTTTCAAAGTAGGATCCAAGATGATATATGTGTGTGTGTGTGTGTGTGTGTGTGTGTGTGTGTGTGTGTGTGTGTGTGTGTGTGTATCTATATAAACTTTCTTCATGTGCACAATCATTCAAAAGCAAACATATATATGCTATCTATCAATTGTTGTTAAAATATCTACTTATAAAAAATCTATTCTAACCCCTAATTAGTTTAATGCCCTAGCATTTATAATTTCATTACAAATCCAAAAGGCTTCCATTAAAGCCCAACAATTTTAGTTCAAATAGTTAAGATATGAACAAAAAATAGTTATTTAAAATAGTTGCCAAAATATGACTAAAAGGAACTATCTCAAACAAACTTCATCACTGGTCTTTTCTTCTTCACCCACAGTTTGCCTTACTAATTTCTAGCTTCTGAAGGTGTTCATGAACTCTTGCATCACATGGGAATGGGGGTTCTTCAAACTTAGTAGCTTAGTCCTACATGCACCCTTTTTCCATTAAGATTCCTTGATTTTCAAGCTTTGACATGACATGAGGTTCTTGTTTAGACATAACATAGATTCAATATTTGCTATGTGGTGAAATCACTAGCAGTAGGCGATTCATTATCTTTGATCTTTTCAACAACATCATTAAATCTTTTCACTGATGTTTTAGAATAAATGTTTATATCATCAAATTGTAGAATTCTTGTAGGGTTTACTATATTCATGTCCTTAAGAAGCTCTTCTTGCATCCCAACAATTTTTTTCTCAATGGCTTGCATCTCTTTGATTGCTTCTTTATAAATTGATTCTTTCCAACCCATGTTATTTCTCATGATGAAAAACATACATGAATCCACATTTTCAATTGTATTTTCATTCAGAAACTTAAGCACTCAAAATTTTTCAACTTTAGTCACCTGAAACACAATTGCTTGGCACCGGCCCCATTCGGTTTCCCATCCTAGAATTAGAGTTTGAATCTCTCCTAAGAGCATTTATCCTTTAGCATATATAGTGGTGAATTCAAGGATAAAATTGTTACCTTCTTTGATAATAGCATTCACCCAATCTTGCATTCCATCTGACAACAACTTCTCTTTTTGCATATATTTTACCAATTTTTTGCTATCTATGGAATTAGGGTCAAAGGATTCAGGATCTTGAACAACTAGTAAGGCTCCAAGATTCATCAAAGAATCAATATAAGAAGCCATAGTCATCACTAAACCCTTGATTTTCTTTTTCTCACTACTATCCTTTTTAGACTGGGTTAACATATGATCAACGAAAAACTTAAAGAAATTATTGCCTATATTTCTATTGATGGTTCCTAGTTCAACTAAAATGACCTTGGAACCTTCATTGTCAATTTCTCCAAACTCTATTTTCTATTTATGTGTGGCCACCTCAGTCATTATTTTCATAGTCACTTAGTCTTTAATTAGATCAGCATCAATTTTCAGTTTCTTAACCTTCAAATCTTGAGATACATACTTGGTTATAATATCTTTTATAGGTGTTGAAACTAGCTACAAATTTCTTTTCTTAGTGACTAAGTTAGACAATGAGGATAGGATAGCAGGACTGATAGAGATTGCATAAGTATCCCTAGTGGGGTCCATAAACTTAGGTTGATCCACTTTAGTGGCTTCAATAGACTCCACATCACCATCGAGATTATTTGAGAAGTTAAGACCATCCCTTGAATCTTGTCCTTGGGTCATCATCTTTCCTTTTTGAACTTCGTATTGCATAAGGGCTTCAAACTTGGTTTTAGACTTGGTCTGAGGAGTTGTGTTTTTTATATCAATTGCCATCCTTTTCTCCTTACATGGAGTCAATACACCACTTGTAATAGGAGAGGAAACTTGAGTGTCAAAGGTCAATGGTTCAAAAAAGAAACCATCCTTGGAGATGGTTTATTGACAACTTTCATGCTATGGCTCTTTAACCAATCATCTATATAGGTGACGACAGATCTAGTCCTTAGATTTATATCATATTCTTCTTCCTGGTTCCAATCTACTTCCAATAATTTTGACTCACTGGCCTCCTCTTAGCTTGGTTCAACAATGTTTGAACCATCTTCAATTATCCCTTCTATTTAAAAAATTTAGTTTTAGGGAATTAATTTGTTGCAATGTCAATCTTGAATGATCTCTCCTCAATACTTCTTCTTCATCTTTGTAGTCTTGCCATAGGTCTTCTAATAGTGGAGTTTTTGACAAATGACCCTTGAGACCAAGGACTTGAATTGTGAAGCCTTTACTATCAAAATTTCTTCTACCTTGGTAAGAGCCAAAACTAAACCTGAGCAAATTGCTTCCTATAGTAGAGGCATTTATCATACTGCTACAAACCAAAGAACTGAGTTTGATAGGGAACATCAACTCCCAATTTTCCTAAGGTAAGTTATCTTTAATAATAGAAAATAATTTCCTACAAATTTTAGCTTAAAAAAAAAAATCCAATGCATATTTTGGTAGTTTAATTGGTTTATCTTTGAACCTAGCTACCCTCAAATAGCTGAATTTGGGAAATTGTATGAAATAGGTTCCATATTGTTGAACCAATTTCTAAGCTTCAAAGGAAAATCTAGGCATGGGTGTTTTCTTTAAAGATAAATGCACACTTTCTATCAATACATCATGAACCTTCCTAAAATTTTCCAACGCTTTGTCCTTTTGCAATAGGGGGTAATATTGATAGATTGTTATCTCTTCACTCTAGACTTCATGAGGAAGGGGAGTAAGATTACTAACACAAGCAATGTAGTATGTCAAATATAATGCCATCTAGAAACTTTCTCTTCACTCCTTGGCATGTTTAAGTTGTTTCCTCAATGAGCTAGCAATTATTTCAGTCCAATCCATCCATTTTTCTCCTTTTAATATGATTTCTACATAATGGTACATCCAATCCTTGAAGAGGAAGACATCAACTAAACCCTTCACTCAGTGTAACAACACTATAAGGTCATGAATATGAGGCTTAAGATGGTCTTTGGTGAGTATCTTTGGTGACCTTGAACCTCCACCATAATTAGTTTTAGTCCATTTCCTAGCTAGGATATTACGATATTTTCTTGGAGTTTCTCGATATTCAACTAGGGATTGAATGGGAGAAAATGTAGTGAATGTACTTTCTAGTAGATGTAGTAAAGAGGCAATGGTCTCTCTAGAAATTGATGGCATGGGTTCCCCATCTTTATTTATGATACTCTTACTCCTTACATCATAATGGTCAATGCAAAATTGAACCAACTCGAGACTTAACAAGGCAAGGAGAAAATGTACAACTTCAACCAGGCCACTAGTCAAAATCTCCATACATCCATTTAATTCATCGGCCTGCTCAAGGAAGTTTTTTTGCAATTTTGTTACTCTAACATATTCTAAATTGCTATCACATATAATAGGCCTCTTGCATTCCAAACTTGAAAAATTCCCAAAGAAATAAAACACAGATTTCATCTTTAAACAAATAAAGCAATGCTTCAAACTTATTTATCTTGAAATATAAATAGATAGTAGAACAAAAAGAAGGATTTCTATGTTCTCACCTATGACCTGCCAAGAAAATAGTTTCCCTTTCCTTTCTCCTTAATAGCTTCTTCTTCAAACTCTTGATTTTTTGCACAATAAACAAAAAGGGAAAGCCAAGCTCATTTTAAAAGGAAAGAGTACTTACATGTGAAAGTATAGCCTCATAATGAGGCATTCATGACAATTAACTCATGGCTAGATTCACACATTCAAAGCCTTCTAATGTTAATTTCTTATTAAATAACTTCCTCTATGGCTGTACTAATAATGATAAGCCTCACCTGACATGCAATCCTCTTTTTGGTGAAAAATCTTCCACTTTTGATCATGACAATGATTTTTCATATTAGGAATTAGGGCACCTTTTTAATTAGTATCCCTTGACATGGAAATTAATGCCTTGTGAAATGGCAGCCCATTTGTAAAATGTGATCCATTTTCACCAAAAAGTCTCCATTGTAGAACAACTTTGAATTACTTTGAATCGAGATTCAAAGAGGTTCAAAGTGGTTCAAAAGTATACTCCACTATTTAGGCACACATTACCTACAAGAAAGTCTTTAGCATACAATCCCTTTTATTGAACTACTTTGAACTACTTTGAACCAAATTCCAAAGAGGTTCAAAGAGGTTCAAATAAACAAACTATGATAGGAAGTTTTGGGGAAACTTTGTATAATACTTTCAATGACTGGGAAAACATGGAGGAATGAAAGAATACTTCAGCAACTGGATGAGAAAAGTTTTGGAAAAGGTTTTTAAATATGGTGAATCATAGGATAACTAACACTCCCATAAGCTTAGATAGTGAGAATACTCAACTATCCATCCATACCAAATTGATCATAGTGTTATTCTTCTTTTAGATACCAAAGAAAACTACTATGTTGACATCAGTGAAAAAGATAGTCATGTATGTAAGATATTATCATAGTAATATATCTATAATACACCCCCATAGGAATATCATTAGCATTCATGCTTCCAACAATCTCCCCATTTGGCATTGATGAAAACATAGATGAAATACATCTATTTTTAAGAATACCAATAAGATTATTAATCTTTCTTTTCAAATCCTCTTCATCAATCATTCTCCCCATTGAATACCTCAATGTGCTTTCTATCAAACTTTTGTTCCATGTTGTACCTTCTTTGAATATGATGTACTTTTTCTTGCTTGTCTTCTCTTCATGATCCTCTCATGATGTTTTTCATGTCAAACTTCTCCCCCTTTGACATCAATGTCAAAGGTTTCAACAACCATCGAACTCAAAAATAACTAATTCTTACTAGCTCAAGTGTATAAAGACACTATTCAAAACAACATTTAACAAAAGTCCTAGATGACTCTATCCATCACAAATACATAAAGCATCAATATTTAGTCTAGGCAATAATGGTGCCCTATTATACTAGACCAATACACTCTTGCATCATCTACTTTGATGTAGGAAGGGGCATAACCCCTAGCATGCCTCACAAATACTCAAAAGTCTCTTGGAAAGATGCTTATTCAATATATTTTCAATCTTATCTTTAGTGCTCACATACTCCAATCTAATTTCCTTTTCTACAATATTCCCTCTCAACATATGATACTTAATAGAAATGTTCTTATTCCTTGAATGCAACACTATATTCTTAGACATATTTACTATGCTTGTGTTGCCACAATGTATAACAATAGATTCATTGATCTCTATCCTTATGACCTTTAGCATCTAGTTCATCCAAAAAACATGATTGCAATTGTTTGCTACTACAACATATTCTACTTTTGTTATACTTTTTGATGTACAATCCTACTTCTCGCTTATCCAAGAAACCAATCTTCCTCCAAGAAAGAAGGCTCCACCAATGGTTCTTTTCCTTTCATCCATATTTCCTACCCAAACAACATTAATATAAGAATTTAGAGTAAAATCATTAGATCTATTATACCACAATCCAAACTTTGATGTTACTTTTAGATATCTAAATATCCTTTTGACTGCTGCATAATGTGCTTTTCTAGGATAATATTGAAATCTTGCAAATTTTTTAACTCCATTTTCTATATCTATCCTTCTGTAAGTTAGATATTACAATCCTTTGATCATAGATCTATACTTCTTCTACTCAATAGTAGGAGTCTCATCCTTTGTAGATAACTTGTGTCTAGTTACCATAGGTGTTCCAATGGGTTTATATGTTTCCGAACCAAACCTTTTTAGTAAATCCTTCAAATACTTAGTTTGAGAAATAAAGACTTCTTTTTTTATTTTGTATAATTTGTAATCCTAGAAAATATTTTATTTATCCTATCATACTCATCTCAAATTATTTCATCTCTTCATCAAATTTGGCACTTTCATCATCATTTCCTCCAAATATGATATCATCAACAAATATTACCAAAATTATTATTCCATTATCAATTTCTTTCCAATATAGATTACTATCTGCCATACCTTTTCTATATCCAAGCTTTGTCAAATGCTTGTTTGACCTTGCATACCAAGTTCTGGGTGCTTGCTTCAAGCCATACAATGCTTTCTTCAATTTATATATTATATCATTGTCATCTACCAAAGGGCAACCTTTAGGCTGCTCTATGTACACTTACTATTCAAGTTCTCCATTCATAAATTCTAACTTGACATCTATCTAATATACTTTGAATTTCTTTTATTTTGCATAAGCTAAGAATAATCTTATTACTTCTTTTCTAGCCACTAGAGCATAGGTCCCATCATAATCTATTCCTTGTTGTTGTGAGTAACCTTTAAATACCAATCTTGCCTTGTTCTTTACAACTTTTCTTTGATCATTCATCTTGTTCTTGAATACCCTTTTAGTTCCTATCACATTCTTATTTGGGGACCAATTCTCGTGTCTCATTCTTTATTATCTAATCCAATTCCTTTTTCATAGCTTGTTTCCAATAATCATCATTACTTGCTTCATTTACATTCTTAGGTTCAACTTGAGATATCAAAAATAGTTTTTCATTGACTCTACTTTTTGTCATCCCACCTTTATCTTTGTTATTTTAACTCTTGGCTCTACTTAAGGTTTTGAGCTTTGTTCCTACCTTAGCTCTCCTTCATTCTACAAATAATTGTTAGTCTCAAGAAATATGTAATCATTCCTTGGCTTGGTAACACCATCATCATCTAAATTGTAATCAATTACTCTCTTGTATCTTGAATTTTTCATCAATTTTCACATTTGCACTTTCTATAATAGTCTTAATTCTCAAATTATAGCATCTATAAGCCTTTATTTTTGATAAATAACCAAGAAACATACCTTCATCACATCTAGCATCAAACTCAGAAATATCTTCATCTCCTTTGACATAACACTTACTACCAAATATTTTGAAATACCTAACTATAGGTGAGTGACCAAACCATAGTTCATAAGGCATCTTTTTGTGTCATTCCTGAATTAAACTTTGTTTATAGTGTAGACTACTATATTCACAACTTCTCTCCAAAACATTATGGATACATCATTCTTAGCTAACATAGCTCTTGTTCCTTCTATAACTAATTTGTTTCTTCTCTCTACAATGTCATTTTGTTAAAGGGCTTTCAGAGTTGATAACTATCTTTTGATTCCATTTTCTACACAAAAAATGTTAAACTCATTTGAATTAAATTTTCCTCCTCTATCTTACCTTAATAATTTAATCTTCATACCAAATTCATTCTCAACTCCATTCTTGAATATCTTAAACTTATCAAACACTTTAGATTTCTTTTTAAGACATGCAACCAACATCTTTCTAGAAAATTCATCAACTAGAATCATAAAATACCTTTCAACATAGAATCCTTTAGTCTTTGTAGGACCACTAAAATCTGTGTACATTCTCTAATTTTTTTTTAGTAGTAAACTTCTTTCTAGGAAAATAAGTTTTGTTATGATTTGCCAAAACACACTCCTTGAAAATTGTGTTAGTAGGTTTTACAATCTTAGGAAAATCTCTAACTACAAACATACTACTAGTCTTCACAATATTGTCAAAGTTTATATGACAAAATCTCTTATGCCATAACCAATTGTCATCTACATTTGCAACCAAACATGTCATTTTAGTAGGATTCAACTGAAATACATTACCTCTAGATCTAGTTCCTTTACTAATTACCTTTCCATATTTGTCTCTAATCATGCATGTCTTCTTTGTGAATTGCAATTGATAACCTTTTTCCACTAGTTGTCTAATACTCAAAATATTGTGCTTCAAACCATTAAAAAAAATTAAAAATCCTTAGTGTTAGTTTTACCATCAAAAATTATAGATCCAATACCTTTAACTTGGCATGCTGCATTGTTTCCAACTTTGACAATGCCTCCATCCTGAATTTTGAAGTCAACAAACTTATACATATAGCCAATAATATGATTTGAACAACCACTACCAATTATCCAATTAGATTTATTTTCAATCTATGACACCAAACCTACTAACTCTAGACTTTCTTCTCAAATAGCCACAAATCCAATTTCATCATAACTAGTACTTACTATTTGTTCATCGGAATCATTTTCTTCATTTGCATACAAACATTCTCTATCTCTTATAGGTTTCTAATTTCCTTTATATTTTTTCTCTCTTTTAGGAAACTTAGATGCATAATGAACATATTCATCACAAGTCCAACATTTAAAGATTTTCTTAACACCTTGTTCTCTTCTTACCATAAGGCCTACTCCTTCTTCAATCTTTTTTTCCTCCTTAGATCTATTGTTGCTAGAAAAATCTCCTTTAGCACTTGTGCTCCTTGATAAACTAGGTCTAATATTCAAGGCACTAAAATTTTTCCCTATTCTCCAAGTCAATTTTTTTGGACTATCTACATTCATTATCAACTCCTTCAAGTCTTCTAAGTAATGTCTCCTTTGTGAAATATTTGGTACAAGATATCAGCAAATGTATCATTTGAACTACTAACTTAAATGGTTGTGTTAGAGTCTTCAATATCTTCCATATGACCTCACATCTTCTTTGGTTCCTCCTTGAGATTTAATACCTACAATAATTTCTAATATTCTTCCTACATATATTCTTATAGATTCATCTTCCATCATTTTAGTATGTTGAAATGCATAAATCCAACTTTGTAGCCTCTACTTCTTAGAATGCGAGTCACCTTAAAAACTAGTTTCCAAAGATTTCTAAATGAAATGTGAAGTAGCAAGTGATTTTACCTGATTGTATTCAATTCAAGAAGTGCAGTCAATAGTGCTTCTTTAGCTCTTATGTCACACATAAAAAGATCTATTTCATCCTTAGTACAATTTTCCAAATCCTTTTTAGTGATGATTATCTTCACTGATTTTTTCAATATCCAATATCCTGGAACCATATATAGTAGATGTGTCATCATAATTTCCTTCAAACTATCATAATTTGTTCCATCGAACTTTGGACTATCTTTCATAAACATGCTCTCCATGGATCTCCCAAAGTTGTTAAACTTTATCTTCAAAGACCTAATGCTATGATACCAATTATTAAAAGCAATAGTCCACTAGGGTACCCTATTAGGAGTTGTACCAACCCTACTGGGAGTTGTAGTACAATGTATGCAAGATGAGCCCACTGCCAAGAGATGTAATTTCAACTAAAAGGAGAGATTAATGCTCAAACTTGCAATTTACTATTATTTTCTTCTTACCTTTTTTATTTCAACCAAACTAATCACTATCAAACCTTTTAGACCAAGTCACAAATCTTGGATCCAAATATCAAACCTTGGATCCATCAAAAAAACTTTAGCAATGAAGTTTACTTTACTTCCTTTGTTCTCTACTCAACTTTGCATTCTACTCTCTCTATTACTTACAATCACTTCCTATCAAACCAATTCCTTCTCAGATGATAAAGGAAAATCTCCTTCCTTTATACTTTGTCCATAAAAATAATTCTTGAGTTGGCTATCAGACCTTCTTAATTAATCATTATAGGACAACATTAAGAATATGTTACACCTAGTGATAACATTAATCTTCTGCCTTGAAACTTGAATATCTTTCTATACATGTAATATTATGATGAGAGAACTTAGCCACATCATCACCGACATGTATTCTATAGATCCTCAACCTCAATTCTTAGAAAAAAAATTCTACTTAGAGATATAATAAGTTTACAAGAATATGCCTCTGTAAACTCTATTTCAAAATAGACATCACCAAAAGTTACATAAATTATTCCATACTTATAATTTATTTATCTAAAGTTAACTTCATTTACCAAAAACTCAAAATTATCGATGTTAATCTTACGTAGTGAGAATAATCAACTAGAAATCCATGCCAACTTAATATTTCTATTGTTCTTCTATCAGATAACATAGAAAACTACTATGTTGACATCAATGAAAAACTCAATCATGAATGTAACATATCATCATAGTAACATATCTCGTATACTCCCCAATAGGAATATCATCAACATTCATGCTTCCAGCACTTTGTGGATATACAGTGTTAATTGAGTTCACTTGGTTAACATGGGAAAATTTCTTTGAGGTAGTATCTATCGACTAGGGTCAACTAATGAAGGATTTTCTTCTTTTGGCATATTGAGTGCAATTGATTTGTCTGTTGGTTCTAATTGACTAGGAAGATGAATATTAATTATTCAAAATTGTAGCTGACTTGACAATGTGTAAGATATAAATATAAGGTCAAGTTAAGGATTATAAAGAGAACTAGAAGTGGAACATAATTAAATATTTGATGATGCTTAGAGCAAGAGAATTAGAAGGATAATAAAAGTATCCTTATTGAGATGCAAAGATACATTTGATCAAGAAGGATAAAGTATACAAGTCAAAATAGAGATCAATAATGACAAATTTAGTTGCATCAAGAACCAAGTCATCTCATTACTACTCTCTAACCATTACAATAATGACCTAAATCTCTTAATAGAGTTTTCTTAACAACTATTTATAAATCTTCTAAAAAGGTGGTATTTCTATTGATTTTTCTAAACACCTCTAACAAGGCCACTCATAACAGGGTGATTAAATCCTCCAATAGGGTCATATATAAAAGTGTGTTTTGTAACCATTAATAGGGTTGGTTCCTAATAGGGCTCACTTTAGAAGAGTGAAGATCAATAACTAGTTGCAATTGGTGGTTTTTCCCAATTTAGGCTTTACATTAAATATTGGAGTCACTTGTGTTCATGCTATTTCTCTTATGTGTTTGCAAATAAGTTAAAGTAATATCAATCATAGATAATATCTTAAGATTTTCATGTTAAGCATTTTCTGAGCTATTTTAGTGTTTATCGAGTTACAATAGAGTTCAATTTTGATTTATATTGACATCTAAGGGATCTAGGATTTCTTTTTCTAGTAATTGATTCACCCCTCCCCTCTCATCTACTCCTTTTATACTTCCAATAATTGGTATTAGAGCTTTTGGTACTTAGAGAGAAGGTTTAATGGATGAAAGCTAAATATTAGTATGTCTTATAGAAGAGAGATTACCAACTTTGTAGTATGTCAAGGACTTATGAAGTTACATTTGGCACTATTAGTGATTTAGGTTGTAAATACATTGATAGTGAATGTAAGACTCCTATAGGAACATTATCAATTGAAGATATTTCTAAAAAGAAAAATCATAACATCATGATGAGTGACATTTCTTCTACTCTTAATTATGCTAAATTTAATGAATTCAAAAGTTACACTACATCTTACAATATGTGGATCAAACTAAAAACCATATATGAAGGAGATGAGAATGTTAGAAGAGCTAAAGTCAAAAGTTTCAAAGGACAATTTGATCAGATGAAAACATTGCAAAATATGTTGAGAAAATTAAAGCAAGTGTGAGCATGATAAAAGCATATAGAGGCGACATTGATGACAAAATAGTTGTAAGAAAGGTACTCAAAACCCTTCTTCCTATATATGAAATTAGAGCGCCTTCTATCAAATAAATGAGATGTGATCCAAATAACAATATAACTTTGGATGCTCTAGTTGGAATATTGACAACTTTTGAGTTGGATAACTATGACAACTATGTCCCTAGTTCCAAAGGTATTGAATCTACATTTGAAGACAAGAATTCACTAAGGAAAAAAGGTAAGAAATCAAAGGCCAATCAATAAAAAGAAGAATAAGAAGAAGAAGAAAGTTTAGAAAGTGATCTTGAAGCTATTGAAGCCCTACTGACAAGGAAATATTACAAAGGAAAAGGAAAGTATGAAGCTAAGATTCCTTTAATCTATTTTTCTTGTGAAGAAGTTGCTCACATTACTGCAAGGTGGCTAAACTAAGAAGACAAAGATGAAAAGAAAATCAACAAGTACAGAGGAAAGAAGGAATTCAAAAAATATAACGACTACAAGGTCAAAGATAAGAAATATTATTTTATGGCTAAAGATTCTGATAATAATAAGATGAAATGGTACATATTGCTATGAAATATGAATCTGAAAATGAAGGAGATAAAATGGCACTTATCTTTTATGTTAGTGAAAATGAGATATGGATTATTGATAGTAGTTGCTCACATCATATGACTAGAGATAAAACAAAGTTTGAGCACATGGAACATTATGACGGTGGTAGTGTCAGATTTGGAAACAATGAACCATGTTGCATAAAGGAAAAAGGGTGTATCTCATTAACCAATGAACTGAGATGTGACAATGCTTATTGGGTTGAAAGAATAAAGCATAATCTACTAAGTGTGGCACAATTAAATAATATTGGATTCAAGGTAGAATCCATGAATGGGAAGGCCAAACTACTAGATGAAAAAGATTATGTGGTTGGATCTATTTACATCACTATCAAGTTTATTATTAGTGACACACACTTACTCAAGTAGTTAGTATCTACCAAACATTTTAGACTCTACTAAGTTCTATAGTTGCTTTCAAATTCAAGGGATAGTATTTAGTTTGCACTAAGTAATTTCTACCAAGTTGGTGATTAGCAGTATAAATTGAGCTTCATAAGGTTTATCGAGTTCCATAGTACAAACTAAGTTGTACAATGTTTACTGAATTCATAGTTACAGTAATGTGAATCCTATGTTGATCAAGCCACTCAATGTTAACCAGGTGATTCAATTTATATTGAGCTCATTGTGATAGCATTAATCGAGCTATGCAGTATGAATCAAATGATTCAATTTATATGCAAAGTTTTGTAGTATTCACTGAGTCACCAGTATAGATTGAGTTTAGACTACTTGGAGATGATCTGTATGGATCGAGATTCTATGTCTACCAAACGCATGATGATGCTAAGCATTAACAATGGATGTTGAGTATCAAAACCTCACTAAGATTTTCTTTAGAACTTGAGTTCCTTCAATTGGGTTAACTTTGTGTATTTTGTGTAAACTTGTATTGAAGCTATCTTTGTGAAATTGTAAGTTGGATTGGTATATATGTAATGTATTGTATCACATCCAATATAGTATGATGCAAAAAAGGGAATAATAAGAAGATGTAGAGAAGAAGTGTGAAGTAAAAGGCTATAGTAGTATAAGGAGTAGAAAAGACTTATCTATCATAGCAAGGTGATCACTATACTCAAAGGAATCTCATTCAACAAACCAAGTTATAGATTGAAGATCAACCACTATTTCATCCTAATAGGTGGATCAGTTAAATCCTTTCACAAGGTAGACTTAGCCATCTTTTATAAAACTCTTTACTAAGTGCATACTTCATTGTATGTTTGTAAATCCTTTTTCAAGGTGGACCTAGTAGTCCTTATTGCTCCAATGGGGTAGATCATTAGAAGTGATCATTGTAAGCTTTAACAAGCCAACTTTATATTGTAGTACTAAAGCTTTTGGGTATGAAGCTCGACTCTAGCATAGCCTATCACCCTTAGAAAAATGGACAAATAGATAGAGTTAACCAAATCCTAGAGGATATGTTGGGGATGTATGTGATGGACCACCAGTCCAAGTGGGAAGAGTACCTCCATCTTGTAGAATTTTCCTATAACAATGGGCATCACACTCCCATAGGTATTCCACCCTATCAAGCCTTATATGGTAGGCCTTCCAGGATGCCACTAGGTTGGGATAGGATTGAAGACAAGACATCTATAGGGCCATAGTTAGTCAAGGACATGGAGCAATAGGTGATATTAATCAGATAGCACCTTAGAGAAGCCCAAGATATAAAAAAGAAATATGTAGATTTGAAGAGGGTGGATAGAGAGTACATGATTGGTGAGAGCATATTTTTTAGAGTGTGACCACATAAGAGCCCAATCCGTTTTGGAAAAGGCTCTAAGTTATCACCTCACTTTGTGGGTCCCTTTAAGATTTTGGAGCAGATAGGACCAATTTCTTATTGTTTAGCCCTGCCACGTAGCATGTCATGCATTCACAATGTATTTCATGTATCTATGTTAAGGAAGTATATTTATGACAAGTCTCACATCATAGATTGTGATGCTTTGTAGGTGGAGTCAGATAGATAGATAACATTAGAGCTCATTTGAATTTTGGCTCAATAGACCCTAACACTTTGAGGTAGAGAGCTAGACCATCTTAGGATCAAATGGGAATGTTATGATGAGGTCACAACTTTATGGGAGGATGCATCTTAGATGAAGACTCGGTACCCATATCTTTTTGATGAACTCTAGGAGGAAGTTTATGCCTAGGGGAGATGTGAGGCCTCAACCCGACCCGTCATAGCATAGATATTTTATTTACATTTTGACATTTGAGAATTTGATATTTTGATAGCTATTCAAGCCTTAGATGGACAATGGACTATTTATCTATTGATTTTGATTCTCCAGTAGTGTTTTACGTTTATGATATGCACTAGGAAACTGATATTGTGTATGAAATGATCAAACACATACGGGTGAAGTTTTATGACATGATAGTATTAGATTATAATGCAATGAAATATGTTAATTGGATTTTTATGATTTATGATATGCAGATAAATCTTCAATTAAATATGATGATTTATGATGTGCAGATTGATGTTAAATTTATTATGATGGTTTATGATATGTAGAATTAAAATTCTAAAACACTTTGAATGATTTAACTAAAATGAATAGGAAAGGGAATTTAATTTGAATTATATTAATATGGATTTTTTAAAATTCAAGTTATGCATTTATGATATACATTTTATATGACCTCCTTGGAGTACTAATACTCAAGTCCAATGTGTAGGAAATGGAACCATGGAAATTCTTGGGGGAAAAAAGTTCCAAACCTATGTGAACATAGTTTAACCAAGATGAATCTTTGGAAGATTCAAAGCCTCATATTTTGTTTCATAAATGTAAGTGTTCTTTTATGAGGAAATTTTAATCATAAATACGCATTAGGGATAGGTCATGGTGATGTGGAATGTATTTTTATGTGTCACTTGACACTTGTGAACTTTGTGTGTAATTGACATGTCATTTAGTGTTTTGGTTACGATGGAATTTTACCCTAAGACTAATTACCCAATTAATGAATAAGTAAACCCACTTGACAAGGGATCGGATGGGTCACAATCTCAAAAAATTCAAATTTGGACTCGGCTAGGATTCTAAGGGGTTAGCAGGTGGTCCCAAGGTGTCTTTTATATTAAAATAAGTTACCCATATTATAGTATATCAAGTTAGGGACCTAATTTTGACCATGTGAGTGCCTAGATAGCTTGGGGGGACCTTTACCCATGCATTCTTCCATCAATTCGAAATTGGAATTGTCACATGTGTTTTCTCCTAGGTTTTCACTAAGTCAAATATAGCAATTTTAGAAGAAACAAGTTTGTAAGAGGAAGTGGCTAGGTTTCTTTGCTAAAATAGTTAGTGAGAAGGCCTTATTAGAGAGTCTTGGAAAAACTAGTGGGGTGTTCACCCACTCTCTAAGTTTAGAGAAAGTTAGGTTTTGGAGGGAGATTAAGGGAGCTCTACTACAACTATCATTGCCTTTAGCTTGGACCAAGGTTGGTGTTTCAAACCATGTTCCATTTTCTTTCTTTTAGTATTACAAAATAAATCTACAAGTATGGAGAATTTGTGAATAGAGTATGCATTGTATGGTAAATCTTTACATTGTGGATTTTGGTATTGTGTTGTGACAATGTGAATGTGTATTGTGTCTTGAAGATTTCTTGGTTTTTTTTCCTTCTTGATTTTCTTGATTGGATTTGAATGTTGAATGTGATCATGGGTGTGAAGGCTTCACTCACCCTTGGGAGGGAAGATAAGCCTTGGGTGAAGGGATTAGTTGGGCTCAACATTGTAGTTGAGAAGGCTTACCTCATGATGAGGAGTTATTTTCTTTCATGGAGTATGGGATCCATTGAAGCCATATACCTTTGTTTTTCTGGGAGATACAAGGGGTTTGTGTGTATGAAGGGGAAGATTTTTATGATAGCATTTAGAGGTAAATGCAATTGCAATATGATGTTTATGTTGGTTATGGTACCTCCTCTTTGAAGAGCCCACCTTCACCCAATGTGAAATGATTCCAATGGTGAATCAATGTGCACTATATGGAAGGGATTTGTTTTGTGTTATGTGTTGTATTCATGCAATGGTAGGTGATGTATGTGTGTACCCTATTTAGATCTTGTTTCCCCTACTTGGTGGGTGGCTTCATATAATCCTAGGATGGTGGGTAAGCCTCCATGGTTCCTAGTTTGTTTGTATGTGTAGGTTTTGTGAAGATGGATTCCCTAAAGATGTTATCGTTTCACCCTTGATGATGTTGAAAGCTCAAGTGTGTAGAGAGACCAACCTTCCCATGTTATCATAGAAAGTGTTGTAAAGATTAATCTCCATTTTATTTTCTTTCAATGTGATGTCAAGTGAAAATTTTCAATATTAATGTATGTTGTTGAAAATTATGTAAGGAAATATTGAGAAGTTGTATATAGTTCTCTTGCAAGGAAAGCTTGATTGTGAGTCTCACATTATGTAATCTGATGTACCATGGAAAAGTTATGAAATGAAACCCTCTTTCTTAAATGATCTATAACCAATTTGATAGGTATATTGCATAGTTGTTGTGGACAATATTTCTTCTTATATAGTTGAATTAATGTGGATGATTGTAACATGAATAGGTTATGCTTTTAATACAATAGAAGAAAATTATTAGGTCATGGTATATGCAAGAATATTGGTTCATTTATAATTCAAGTCTAATTAAACCCTTAGACTAGATAACATCATCACACCATCAACATAACCATTAAAACTCCATGGTAGAATGAAACAAAATTTTCTTGAGAAGAGAAAATGCATATTCCAAATTTATGAAAAGTCGTGTTTTAGGTATACATTTCCTCTCTAGAAAATGTATGGGGAAATAAAACAAGTCCTCCCCAAAAATATAGAGCATTAAAATAATATACAGGATATACCCTAGGATCTAGTACATTAAATATTATAAGCATAAAATTCATCCTAAGGGGAAGGAACTTTACAACATCAAATCACCATTGTATAAGCATTAAAAATGGAGACACAAGTGAGTCATGTGACTTTCATGTCCCCACTATGCTAATAATAAAATTTAAACACAATAGAATACATTAAATCCTAGAAAACATTTCCCTACCTAAAATTTAATACAAAATAAAACAATATAAAATAAAAGAATAAACAAAACCTAAAATTTATTAAAAAGGAGGGCCATATGTTAGGGTGAAGTTAAATCCAATATGCAAGTCTTAACACTAAATACCTAGGAGGCACCTTTTTAGAAGAAAGGAGACCATATTCAAATATTCAAAAAAAAAAAAAAAAACCTTACTAAGGAGGAAGAGAATAGTAAATGTTGTCAAATCAAGAGTGGTTATAGACCTCAAAAAAACACAATAGTGAAGAAGAAAGATAAATTGGTTAAGAAGATCAAAAATAAATTTGGGGAAAATATTGGAGAGAAAGGTACTACAGAAGAAGCAGAGGAAATAAGTGATGAGGAGGAGGAGAATGATAATGAAAATGAAGGAGATGAGCCTGACCAAGAATCTTTAAAATTGACACAAGGCTTAGGAGAGGATCAAGAGGAAGGTGTAGTGGAAGAATAAGCCAAGGAAACACCCATCCAAGCCAAGGTCACCAAAAGAAAGGTAAAAGCACCACCTGCTCCTTAGCCTAAGCCAAAGAAAGTGGCAAAGTCTACAACCAAGAAGCCTACTACTAGAGCTACTACAAGAGCTACAACACAAAAGGAAAATGAAGAGGACACAAAGAGAAAGAAATCCACTAACAAGATTGAAGAGCCAAAGAAAAGAAGAAAATTTGTGGCTCAATTAGATTCAAATGAAGGATAGAATCAGAAGACCATAGTCAGTTTAAGGTGGTAAGTCATCCACCTAAGTCTTCTATTGACAAATTATGTGCTAAGATTAGGAATGGTGACTTAAATGATTTGAAGAATGTAGATTTCAATAAGCTCACAAAGGATGAGAAAAATAAAATAGAGAAACCTATCTATAGTATGACAGTAGAATATAAACATACACCTCTTGAACTAGATAGTTCAATGCCAAAAGAATTGTATAAGATTATAGAGGATAAATGGCATTTTTGTCTACAAACTGAGAAGAAAATAAGGGAGTCTACCTCAGCAAGAATGTTTCCTAATTTGACTAAAATTCAAATAACAAATGCAGTCAAAAGGAACAACAATAAATTTACTCCTAAATACAGGGCATTTAGTATTCTCCAAAATAAAATTGAAGAGGTTATAAGAAAAACCACAAAAGTGTGGAAAATTATTTACAAGAAAATTGATTATGTATTTGAGGAAGAATACAAGATAGAAGCTAGTGCCAAAACAAAAGAAATAAAAGAAGCAATAAGGAAGAAGGTAGAGGAGAAGAAGCTGGAAGTAAAGAAAGTAGAAGAAGAAAAGAAGGATGAAGAATAAAAGGATGATGAAATGAGCAAAGAAGATGAGAAGAGGATAGATGAGAAACAAGAATAGAGTGTGCTGGACACTCAACTACCACCTCCTAGCCCTCCTCATGCCACCATCACACCTATAGAAATAATCAAGATAAAGGATGTTGTTGATACATCCGGTCAAAACATTAATCCATTAATAGTAGAGGATCTAGCAAAGATCCTTGACCAATCAACACAAGTAGCTAAACTATGTTCAAGTCCATAGTGGTTAGTGTTGATGAACTCCAAAAAGAAGTAAAGAAAACAAATGAAGTCAAGGTGCAAACACAAGAACCACCTATGACCACATAATCTACTATTTTTCTATCCCTTCCTCCACCATCTCCATCGAAAGAAGTTATTGATGCACTTCGAGAGCCAAGTGCAACAATAGGGGATGATAATGGAAAATTAGTACAATCAATAGGTACACCCCTAGCTAGAATGATAGTAGAAGAGAAAAAAAATAAAGTGAAAGAAGAGACAAGATATAAGGAGGAATCTACAATAAAAATTTTGGATGAACTACCCAAAATAAGTACTCCTACAAAAACTCTTCAGCAATCAAGAACTGAAACATTAGCATTGTAAATTAGAACACCAGGCTTGAGCTCAACTAGGGTAGCCAAGAAAATTCATTATGGAATTCTTGAGCTTGTTAAAGAAATAAAGATACCCTATTATTAATCCAACACTCTCACAGAAGAAAAGATGAATGAGATACAAAGTGCATTGGATAGAAGAAGGAGATAAGAGGCACTTAGAAAAGACTACAAATACAAGCAAGAATTAAATGAAATCAAGGACATATTCATGGATGCCTTCAACCTACAGTCTCTAGATGAGTCTAGACCAATTATAGGGCAACTATCAGATATAATTGATCAGGTAACAAATGAGGACCATGATACAAATAAAAAACTAATGGAATGGTCAAAGAAGAAGTTCCAAAGTAAGGTCAATAAGAAGATATAAAACAATATCATTTTGGAAAAAGTTGACCTAGGTAAGAAAATAGATAGAGTCAAAATTGTACTTGGGAACATATTCTCCCTTTACAATAAATTGTGTGATTTTTCCAACTTCACACATGAGATTAGTCAGAAAATAATGAGCTAGGAAAGAAATTTGAAGATTTCTAGTATGCAACTCCCAACCAATCCAGCTCAAAGTGAGAAGCATTTTGCTCAGCCACTTCACACTCAAAGGGAACTAATTGTATTATCAACAAAGGAGGCTAATATAAAAGCCAAGTTAATGAAAATTCAATCCTCCATCACCTCTCACTTGGAGGTACTCCGCAAGGAGAAAATGTATGCAAAGATAGTCCTGAAGAAAGATCCTAATCTTTCTACACATGAAGGACTTGTAGATTTAGCAACAGATCTTGCAATCCAACATAAGTCATTAGATATTGCATTAAATAACTGGGATATAGCTCTGAAGATACTCCTGAAGGTTAATAGCTCATTTTTGGCCAAACATGGTATTAATCCATAAAACCCTTTGACATTAGTGTCAAAAAAGGGGGAAATATATTATAGGGGGAGTAATAAGCAAAGGAGAAGATATATAGATACTATGGGTAATTACCAAATCCATTCTTTCATTCATTTTGAGAAGAAAGTGGAATGATTGTAAATAGCCAAAAAGGAGGAGACAAGGAATAAAGGAGTGAAGGAGAGATGTAAAACTTTGGTAATCACATGGAATATAGGGATGTCACATAGATCAGATATAGCATACAGGCTCAAAATGTGGAAACAAGTCAAAAAACATAGAGGATTAGGCACATTGGCATATAATTTCAATTTCAAAGGCATAAACAGCTCAGGGGGAGTCATAAGGTTTTGAAATTTTTCATATAAGATAAGCAAGTAAAGAAGGTACTCAATAAGGTTAGGATCACCAATGCTTAGTTAAGTTTTTTTAACACTCATGTCAAAGGGGAAGATTGTTCGTCAAATAAATAGTATTGGCAAATGAGTGTCAACACAATCATTTTCATAATACATGTTGTGTACACAATAGATCCTAAGCTAGAATTTCAATAGGTGTCAAGTAACATAATCATTCAGATGTCGAGCAACTTAGAACAACATATGCTAAGTAACACAGGATATAATAGGTGCCAAGCAAACTAAGAAATGTAGTTGATGTCGAGCAATTCAAAAATAGTATGTGTCAAGCATCAATAATACTTCATGTGCCGAGAAACATAGGATCAACATAAGAGTTTGTATTTACACAAACTATGATGCGAACCATTTTTGGAGCTAACTTAGAGAAATTTCGAAGGAGAAAAAGGATAAGCAAAAACCAGTTACATTCCCTATGCAATTTACATGCAACCAATCAAAAAAATGGTGAAGGCATGCAACCAATAAGAAAATTGCAAAGTATGAGCAAGAATTTGAGATTCAATATGGATCATAGATTCATACCTTACCTAAGTCTTCACATTCTTTATAAGGAGAACAAATGCACCATTATGTGTGGAAGAAAAATAGCATAAGGGGAGATTATAGCAAAATTTCAATATGAAGAGAAAAGACTTAGTGAAAGGACATCATTTATATATTTAGTTGATCAAAGCAGAATAGGGGACATATCTAAAGATCAGATCTAGCAAAGATCAGAAGAGGAAGGGCAGATCAAGTGCCCAAACCCAGCAATTTGAGATTGCATTCAATTAGGTCAAATGTTCTAATACTCTCACAATTGTATTAGAGGTTGAAATCCTATGGCGATAGGTTAGCTTAACAGCTAGGTAGGAGAGCCTTTGGAGAAGGTTGATAAAATCCTATGTACTAGGTGGGTTTAAGAACCTTTTGTAAATCCTTTAATAGGGTGACACTTCATGTAAGTGTTAGTAAATCCTCTAACTAGGTCACTATTGATACAATGTAAAGCCTTTAATAGGGCAGGCCTTTAATAGGGAAAACCATCAGAAGTGGTTGAACTCATTGTTGTAGTAATTTTTGTGGGTGTCATCCCCACCCCAATTTTACCTTCTTATTCCTGGAGGGTTTCTGGGTCACCAAAATCTCTTGTGTTATGTGTTGATGCATGCTTTCATTTTATGGTTGTTTATTTGTTTACTTGCATGCATGTCAATTTCAATTAAATATTAATAAGGGTTTGAAAGGATAAAAATTGGTTACATCTAATTCACCCCCCACCCCCCCCCCCCCACCTCTCAGAAGTACTCTTCCCATTTGTACATTCCATCAAGTAGCTAGTAGGATAAAGTCATTTAGTAGACATTTAATGTTTTAAGAAAATATAGATTCAATGATTATAGTGAATCAACATAGAATGTTAGGATTTATTTAGTAATAGATTGGCAAGTATATGTGTTAGCAATGGTTAATTAGTTGGTAATTAGGTAATGCTTGCTAGTTAGAAACATAAAATTTTCTAAGTTGAGGGATAATCTAAGAATCATAAATCTTGATTGAATTCTCATATTACTTTATTTATTTTCAATAAACAATGATGGTATATTTTCTAGATAATAAAAAAGGGATTAGTAAATCATAAACATCATATAACTTGGAAAATGAATAAGTGATAAATGATTTAAAATATCTAGTGGTAAAACATCTTCACAAAACAACTACAAAACCATTCTAACCACACTGATGCAAAAGTTTGTGATTCACAATCACCTAAGCAATGACTCACTTCAAGTATAGGAAGTTAATTTTAATATGATAACACTACCTAACTATTAGGACATACCTCATAGTTTGAATAGAACATTCAAACAAGTAAAGACCAATACATAATACTTCTAGTTTGCCTTTCAAAAAAAAATGGTTGTGTCTTGTCTCAAAAATTTAGGGCATGACACTATCTTTCCTAACTTGCACTTTTTTCATAGTGTACAATGCTATATTCACAACTTCTCTCAAAAACATCTTGGATACATCATTATTAGCTAACATAGCTCTTGTTTCTTCTAGAACTGATTTGTTTCTTCTTTTTGAAATGTCTGTTTAGGGTTTCTTAGAGATAATAACTATCTTTTGATTCCATTTTCTTCACAAAATATGTTAAAATCATTTGAATTAAATTCTCCTCCTCTATCTTATCTAAAGAATTTAATCTTCCTATTAAATTCATTCTCAACTCTATTCTTGAATATCTTAAACTTATCAAATGCCTCAGATTTCTCTTTAAGAAATGCAACCAACATCTTTCTAGGAAAGTTATCAACCAAAATCATAAAATATCTTTCACCATAGAATCCTTTTCTCTTTGTAGGACCGCTGAGGTCTATATGTACATTCTCTAATTCTTTTTTAATAGTAAATTTCTTGTTAGGAAAAGAAGTTTTATTATGCTTTGCCAAAACACACTCCTTGAAAATTTTGTTAGTAGGTTTTACAATCTTAGGCAAATCTCTAACTAAAAACATACTAGTAGTCTTCACAATACTGTTGATATTTATATGACAAAATCTCTTATTCCATAACCAACTATCATCTAACTTTGCAACCAAACATGTCATTTCAATAAGATTTAACTAAAATATAGTGCCTCTAGATCTGGTTCCTTTTCCAATTACCTTTCCATATTTGTGTTTGATCATGCATGTCTTCTCTGTGAATTACAATTGATAACCTTTTTCCACTAGTTTTCGAATACTCAAAATATTGTGCTTCAAACTATCAACAAAATATACATCCTTAGTATTAGTTTTACCATCAATAATTATAGATCCAATACCTTTAACCTGGCATACTGCATTATTTCCAACTCTGACAATGCCTCCATCCTAACTTTTGAAGTCAAAAAACTTATTCATATTACTGGTCATATAATGTAAAAAACTACTACCAATTATCCAATTATATTTATTTTCAACCTATGACACCAAAGCTACTTTCTTTGGACTTTCTTCTTTAATTGCCAAAAATCTAATTTCATCATCACTAGTACTTATTGCTTGTTCATCATAATCATTTTCTTCATTTGCATACAAACACTCTCTAACTCTTCTAGGCTTGTAATTTTCTTTGTATTTTTTCTCTCTTTTAGGGCACTTAGATGCATAATGACCATATTCATTATTGGTGTTTGAAAATGTTACCCATTTCCAATTACCCTGTTGAGAATGTGGTATATCTAGGGGCAGCTAACTCCCATTTTCAACATACTATTTCAAATGCTAGGCCAACTATAAGGCTTGACCCTCTTCTACTTTAGGCTCTGCAAAACCTAGGTAGGTGAACCTCAGATCCAATTAATATGGTACCAGTGCAAAACATATCCTTGGATCTAACAATGTAGATAAAAGCCCTTATATTTCCTAATAACTCATGCAATAACACCAATCTACAGTAGCTAAATGCAAATCTATGACATTCATAAGTTGAGTGAGGGCATTCTGTTCTAGCTCTTCAACATAAAATGTAAAGATGATTTGAATTTTTATTTGATTTTATGTGGGTGGGGAAAGTGAATGAAGACCAGCTATGAACAACAAACTTATGATCTTGTAAAAAATTAGTGCCTCATCCATTGGGTAATTCACGAATCTCCTTCCTGTATTTTGGATATCTAGAACACATATCTTATGCCAAGACTCCAGATCTATCCATTTACCTTGTAAATTGGATATTAATGTTCGATCTAAATCTCATTCTTACTTGATATCCTCCTCAATAAACCTACAACCCTATTGAATCTCTGAAGCATTTAAATAATTCCTTGAATTACAAGCAACAATGAAGCAACATACAACCTTAAGGGACTACAACTATGATCTAGACACTTTGTTCCATGACCATAAAACATCACAGCTCAATTGAGAAAGGAGACAAAATTTAAACTAAAACTAAACACTTGTTGTTCCTTGTATTGATTTCCTTGAAATAATACATAGAAATGCATATAATTAACTCATAAAGAACCTAATAAACTAGACTATTTAGTGAACAAATGCTGTCATACAAGAGAGAAAATGACAGGAATGTGAAATTGATGGGATGGGAAGTGGTGTCACAGCCAAAGCAATAACTTCATGGTCTGGAACCAACACATCCCAGATCTTCCATTCAGAATTCATCAACTCCAAGGCTAGTTCTAATAACTATCTTCATTCAAAAGAAAATTTCCAATATTTTCCAACCCTTACAAAAGAGAAGAAGAAAGCATAAATAGAAATGAAGCAATTCCTAGATTGGTTATGCAACTGACAAGTGTCCCTTCATAATTCCCCCTCAAGAAGCTAAAAAGAATCTCTCTACCTTCTCTCCTCCATGGGTGATTCAAATCCTTGCATTTTACCTCTCAAAGGCATCAAATATCTTAGAAACTTAATGATGAAAGGATGTAACTAATTTTGGTGTTACAATGAATTCATGTTAAAAGTAAAAAACTAGTTACAATATGACCTCCAGAATGCAAGAAAATAGTTTAAAGATGATTTTCTCTACATCCAGATCCCAACAAGCCTTTAAAATTTCCCTCTAACCAATTCTAATGATCATTGGTGAAAACTACTCATTTTGATGCCAATGCCCTATAACTCGAACTAGTGAATACCTATGCACAATCTGACCTTAGAAATGGAAAATTTAGTTTCTCCCAATTCTGATGATATATAACATTACATATCTAGCCTACCGAAAACCCCTTGAAAGCCAATTTGAAAATGTCCCCCCCTATTACAAAGCTTAGCTCTACAAGTTCAAAAATTTAAATTTTGAAAAATTTAAAATAATCTAAAGTTAGAACTAAAAATCTGACATGCATCCATTTGAGAAGGAAATTAAAAAGTAAAATTTTTATGACTTCAAAATTTTTCCTTCCCTTGAAACTTGGGGTCAAACCTAGTTTGACCTCTATGACACATGGCACTACATGATTGGTCAATTTTTGGTGCTACCACATGACACTTTCTGAATGGTTGCATGATTTGCATTATCTTCCACATCACCATTTGAGTAGGCCCAATGACACATGTCGCACTCCTACTTGCCTGCATTTTTTAACCTTCTTGCAATATTTTTTTGTGGGATTTCACACATCATTGGATTGTGACACATGTCATGATTCTATGCTTCACCTTTGATCTTGCTCCTAATCGCCACATCATCATGACAAGGACTTGCTACCACATGGTAGCATCCCACATTCTTGCAATATTTATCTCCCAAGCACGTTGATCTTGTAGGCTTGCGCCCACCGCACGATGTAGACATGTGGCATGATTCGAGCGCATCTCGCCACCTCAACTCACATGCATCTTTGTTTAAAATTCCTCAATGGCTCAAAATTTGAGGTCTATTGGTCAACTATGGGCCCCACATTGAAAGCCTATGCTTCAAAAGCACATGTCTCTTAAAATATTATGACTCTTGAGTTGAAAAGTATTTAAAGATCAAAAAAGACCACAATGGCATGAATATGGGATTAAAAGTTAACCCTTATCTTATTAAAGAACACATACCTCTCTTAACATTGCCTTCCTGCTCAGCATTTTTGATGTTGGTCATTCACCCTACCTTTTTCAGAGATTCCACCATGAATGGAGAAAGAGTCTCCTTTGCATTTTCAAAACACAACAATCGCACTTCCTCCTTTTTTCATAGCTGATTTGGCCTATTTTCTACAAACCTTCAAGCAATGGCTCCCTTGTTCAATGTAGACTTCCTTCCTGGTTAGCTATAGTTATGACAACACCTCCTACCTCTTCCATGGCATTTTCTATTTGGTATGCAACTTCTCTTTTTATAATCCGTAGCTTCTCAAATGTTGCTTCTTTCTTGCATGACTGTGCCTCTATTTCTTTACATGGATCTCTTACTTGCATTTTAGCAATTTCTATATGCATGGAATCATTCTCCACACTATCCCATGCGAGGCCTTCTTTCCATCGGCTTGCATGAATTGTGAGCAACTTGGCATCAAGATTACATGCAATGCTTTTTGCAAATTTTCCTTTGTTGGGTGCTTGTGTGGCCTATTCTTCAAACTCATGTGGGTTATTTCCTTCTTGGCATGTGTGGACATGGGTTTTTATGCATGCTTGTAGTCTTTTTCATTTTATTTAACTCCCCTATGCTAAACTACTCTCCTTTTTATTCAACCCTACCTTCCACTTTTTACAAGATAGCTCTCTTTTTTTTATCAGCTTTGACTTGTTTAAAAAAAAAAAAAACCGCTACCTCTTTCTATCTTCACTGATTGCTCATTTTATCATGCGGCTTTTAATTTGCTGAGTTGGTCTTCTAATAAGTCTTCTCCTTCAAGTTAGCATCTTCAATCTTGCTTTGATTGACATATTTCCTTTGTTTTCAATGTTGGTAGCTTTTCTTTATGTTCTTCCTTCTTCCATTGTTGAAGATGTTTAAAGATGTGAAATTGAAACAATGCTCAAGCCTCCCTCCTTACTGCTACATGGAGTTTCCTATTAGTGCTCTACATGAATTTTTTGGCATTATATTGTATTTGTTATTAGTGACAACACTTACTTGATTCTGAATGATTACTGAGTTCATCACTCAATCTATAGTGTATACCAAGCATTCAGTGGTTACCTTGTAGGTTCATCATGTAAGTAGTTCATATCGAGCATTCCTGAAGCTATTGAGTGAGTGTCTAGTCAAGTAGTTCATACTAAGCATTCATGAAGCTATTGAGTGGGTGTGCAGCCTAGCAGTATCTACTGAGCATATAGTGTTCACCAAATTTCATAGTGTTTACTGAGTGATGGAAGTCTAGTGTTTACCAAGTAATGAAAGTGTAGTGCTTATCAAGTGAAAGCAAGGTAAATGAAGGATTCAATTTTTACCGGGTGATACTATATTTGCTGAGTCTCCAATGATTGTCAAGTTTCAAGCTATGTTGTGTGATTAGTATGGACCAAGCCTCTACTTCTACTGAGTGCATGATGATGCCAAGTAATATAGTGGATGTCGAGTATCAGAAGGTTACCAAGTCAGGTTGAAAAACCCGAGTTTTCTACTATTTGGCTGACTAAGTAATATTTTGTTCACTTTTTTTTTGGCTGACCTTGCAATTGTAATTATTGGAATGGTATATATGTAATATATTATATCATTTACAATGTATGCATGAGAGTATCAAGATAGACATGTAATGTTTTGAGAAGAATAAAAGAAAATCAGCAGTAGAGAAGAGTATTCAACAAGGTCTACAAGGAGTAGTAAAGATTCATCAGTCATAAGAGGTGATCTATACTTCAAGGATCTAATTAGCAATCAAGTTGTAAGTAGATCAACTATCTCATCCTAATAGTTGAAATAGTTTTGTAAATCCTTTAACAAGGTAGAATTAACAGTCTTTGTATAAATCTCCTAACAGAGTGCATACTTCATTGTATGTTTGTAAATCCTCTAACAAGGTGAACCTAATAGTCTTTTGTGCTCCTAATAGGGTAGATCATCAGAAGTGGTCAATGTAAGCCTTAATAGGCTAACTTCATACTGTAGTAATAAAATTTTGTGGGTATCATCCTCATCCTAGTTTTACTTTCTATTTGGAAGGTTTCTGGGTTACCAAATCACTATGTACATGTGTTATAAATGTTGGATATCTCATATATGTAGTAGAATAGATGAATGAATGGTGAATAGTATATATGGTTAAAGTGTTGAATTATTTAAAAGTTTTGAGGTTACTGATTCACCCCTCCCCTCTTAGTAACCTGTCATATCTTGAATATTTCCAACAATTGGTATAAGAACTTTTGTGGTTCTTAGGATAAAGTTTGACAACTTGAGCAAAGATCAAAGACAATGGAGATATTTAGACTTGACAAAGCTATTGAAAATAAAAAGCTAGATTTGGAAATGGCCATGGCTCAACTCAAAAAAGCAAAGGAGCATCTTTCTCAATCCCTGAATGATCTGGGGGATATTTTCATCAAAAATTTAAGTATCTCAAAAACTCCAATAATCAATACCAGTTTAAAGTTCTCAAAATCTTGGATCCAATGCAATTCGAATGGAAGAAAAAGGAGTTCATATGCAAAAGTTATAGCCAATCAAAGTTTGGTCAAACCAGGTACAGAGGTCATCAAAAGGTGAAAATAAAATCATCTCAAAAGTGGTCAACAATGGATTTCAAATTGAAGACCTCATCAAGAGCTTTCCAGCGACATTCATTTCCTCAAAAATGGAGCTCGTATGCAAAAGATATGTTCGATTGAAGTTTGAGGTGGAAAAAAATAATAATAAATAATTTTAAAAAATAAAAACATAAAATAATAATAATAATAAATATTTGGTAGCAGTGTCAAGTTTTGAACCCATGACCACCGGCCCCTAAAATCTGATCGGTGGCCATTACACCACTGACAACTATTTGAAACATATGCCACCGATGTTTGTTTTATTGTTTTGAATGCCACTAAATTGGGCTAAAAGCCAAAGGCCGGTGTGGTGGTTGGAACCACTGACCTCCCTCTTGCATGCACATCCTCAAAATGCTCACTACCATTGCACCACGTGAGTGGCTTGTGATATTTTTAGCGCAAATTTTATTTAAAGTGTATCAAGCCCGATTCCCTCTTGCCTAAATAAAGGCAATTATTAAATAAAAACAATTTTCAAAAATAGGAATGAGTCTTATTTTGAAGATAGACTATTGTAAGGGTCTAAATATGTAAAATCTTGTTTTTTCCTATTATTAGGAAAATATTTTGTATAAAAAGAGGCTTTAGGGGCCTTTTGAAGGCATGAAAGTTAAGGGAGAAATTATGTAAATGGTGAGAGAGATTTTATGTATTTGGAGACTTAGTGATTTTTCTTGCACATAGAGGATTTTTTCTATGTGTGCTTGAAGGGAATTGTCACAAATCATTCATATTAATTTATTGGAGTTAATCGGGTCGGTTCCCCCTATTGGAGCTGGACTTGGAGACGTAGTCCTTCCTGGATGAACTCCGAAATCAAATGTGTTGTGTCTCTATCTCTCTTTCTATCATCTCATATTGTGTTTTCTTATTTGCAATTATGTTAATTTTTCTTTATTAAAGCTTTAAAATTAATTTTATGTAATTGGTTAACATTATCTGTAATAGTCCTACATCCTAGAAATCAGATCACTGAAGAGAAGGAAGAAACTTGCAAGAAAAATGAATGACCATCACTATGTTGAAGAAAATATTGAAGACCTTTTACCACCAAGCAGTTTAGATGAAGCTAATGAGGAAATCAAGGAAATCCTAGCAAAGAATGGCTCTCTACAGGAAGAAGTAAGAAAGCTTAAAAGAGAACAAGAAATCCAATCAATTAGGCTATGTGAAGTTTTGGAACAGAGAAACAAGGAAAATGAAGACTTAGAGATAAGAAATAATCAATCCCTTCAGCATGAAGATCGTATAGATCAACTATCTAATGCAAATGAAGAAATTATGAATCTGAGATCTAAAAATGAAAGCCCGAGGAATGATTTAATCACTGAAAGACAAATCAATGAAAGCTTATATAGCGACTTAAGATCTGAAAGACAAATCAATGAAAGTTTGGAAAATGACTTAATCACTGAAAAGAAAATCAATGAAAGGATAATGAAATCTCAAGTAGACATGACTCAATTAAATCAACAAAGTGAGCAGAATCTTCATAGAAAAAAAGGTAAAGCTGGTCTTGGTTATAAGGAAGAAGGTGAAACCTCCAAACAAGGTAACCAAATGAATCAAAGACCTACCTACAATCACTGTGGTAAGTTAGATCACACATCAAACAAGTGTTGGAGCAATGAAAAAGGTAAATTCAATGGTAAATGCTACAATTGCAGTCAGCATGGTCATAAAGCTAATGAATGCAAGGAGAAACCAAAATTTGAAAGAAATTGTCACAAATTCAAGAAGCATGGTCAAAAGGCATTCCAATGTAGATCCAAATTATTCAATCCAGCTGAACAACTTGTTAAAGCAATATTTGGATGGGACTACAATACCTAGTGTAGATGTCATTATTGTGGAGAATATGGACATATTGGTATAAACTGTGCAAGGCATCACCTACGGAAGAAGGACACTTCTATAAGATGCTATACATGTACAGAACTCGGTCATATAGCTAAAAATTGCATGAACATAGGAAGAATTGAAGATGAAAAGAAAGCTTAAGCTGGTAACATTTGGAAGTAGATGAGGCAACAATGGATTCCTAAATCTATCGAACAAGATAATTCAAATGATGGCAAAGTCACTCAAGAAGTGAGTGACTCCACCATCTCCAGTTAAGATCCATAAACAAAGATATGGAACTGCATCTTCTAGTGATATCTCAAGTAGTTCTAAAATGAAAGAAAGTAAATGATCCAATCAGTATTTTAGATACAAAGGGTCACAAGAAATTAGGTCATGCTGAGCAAAGTTAGTTACAGACTCAACTAAGCTAGGTTGAGAGTAACTAAGGTTTTGTTCGATCATTGAGTTGTAAGAACCTACCGAGCAAGTGAATGATAGCCTATCAAGTACTATGTCATCTTAGCTACCTTTATGCCAAGCATTTATGGAAAATTTTTGGTCAAAAGGGAAAAATTTGATTTCATTCTTCACTGCGATTACAAAGCTAAGAAATTTCTAGCAAATTTCAAGTGATTACAAGCAATTTTCAAGCGGAGAATTTGTTCAAAATTTTCTTACACCTATCAAGAAGCAATGGCATCTAAGAGTAGTAACAACACCAAGGCAAAAAGAAGTTCAAAAATGCTAGTTAAAGGTGTGGAGTGGAAGGTGCCAAATTTCAAGCTAGTTCTAGTAATTGCAAAATCAATCGACCCCAATGGAGCTCAATCACAAACTCCACCAAAGGTACTTCTCATAAATGAAATTTTTACACATTTCAAATGTTCTATTCAAGAGATTGGAAACCTAGAGATAGAGAATGCCCTAGGAGAAATGAGTGTTGATGGCTCTTTGAAACCCGAGCATAAGCATCTAGAGACCAAAGGGTTAACCTATATCTCACATATGCCAAGAAGTTTACAAATTAAGTGGATCAGGTACATACTCAATCATGTTCACAATAGGAAACTATGGTTAGAGCAGCTAGTGTTAATCACAAGAAGATGATTCATAAGATTATCGGTCTCCCCATGCTAAGTAAAGTGAAAACTACCAAAACCCTTGGTCGAAAGGAGTTACAAAAGAAAACCCTAGCTGAATGGGACGATAGAGGTTTGAAGGTCAGCATTGTATCTAATGTTGAATTAAGGTTTGGCATTCATGTAATTGCCCACAAAATTTATAGCTCTAGTTGTTTGAACAGTGTGCCCTATGAGGCTATTGATTTGGCATTCAAAATTGTCAATAAAAATCTTGAATTTGACCTGTCAGAATTGTTGTTGAAACAATTGAACAAGAATATGGATAGCATAAGGACTTCAAAGAATAATCCTTGCAAATTTGGTTCCATGTTAATTTGTTTATTTTTCTATATTCAAAAATTCTTTCCATCAAAGGGCTCAGGTGTATGGAGAAAAGATACTCCAATTTTATATCAGATTAATGAGTTTATTGCTAACATGGGTGAAAACTTTGAGAAGGTTATGGATAATTATTTTGAAGATTTAAAGGAAAGGATGAGTAATAGGTTTCGAATTCCACCAAAACTGGTTGAAGATTAAAAAGATGATGTATGCTTCATGGTTGACTGTGATAGAGTATACATTCAGGCAGTCAGACCCTGAGTTGCATGGGTGAAACCTCTACCTTATGAGGTGAATATTGATGAAGCTAGGTGTTGGTATTTGAAAACTACTGAACAACAAAATGTTCAATACTACAATGATAACACTCATATAACCTAAGGATCAACCAATTCCTATTATCAATTATATAAGTAAACCACTTGGACCCAACTTCAACAAAACCAAAGGATGGTTTCCTACACTTTTTTTTCTACTAAACCAAGGCGAGTATACCTAAGGATGATTCTAATGAAAACTGTTGTCTAGAGATTCTTTTAGTTTCATTCTGATTCTCATCTATCACCTACTAACACATGAGTAGTTTACTTCACTTCTTTTAATGTTCTTAGACTTGTATGCATCCTCTTATCAGTAGATCCGGTCATCATTCTCCTTGAATTTACAAATATTCCTGATATTAGTAGCTATCTAAGACTCAAAGAATAGATATAAATGAGTATTGACCAAAATTTATAATTTTGAACAAAATTGAATGAAAAATGATTTTGATTTTATAATTGTTTTGATATGCAGCAGCAGAATTTATCCTTGTTCACCTCTGACTTGTGAGACCAGTGCCTTATCCATTGGGCATAAAATTGACTATTGGTGGGAGATCTAATTCAAATAACTTGTAAATGAATTAATCAATTGTAATCACCCATTCCCATTCTTATGAAATATCCTTTTCATAAATTCATAAACCCTACCAATTTACTGAAGCATTTCTATAATTCCTTGAATTAAGAGCAACAATGAAATCAGTATACAACCCATCCAGATTGCATTCAGTTAATTTAAAACTTATTTAAATTACTTCAAAGTAGATGAACACATAAAATGGAGACATAAATTGATGACACAGATATAATGCAAGTACCCTTTTGTATTATCCTTTTAGATGACTAATACAATAACTAATAGAAATAAAATCCCAGAATAGCTTACTGATTCTGTCATTTCAATATATCATTAGAAAGTACAATTGGAAAATAAACTAATAATAGCTACACACTATTGGACCAACTGCATTTCATCAAAAGACTCAAAATTATACAAAATTTAGACCATCACATTGCCTTGAAAACACAATTATATAGGCATGAGTTGCAACAAGCAAAGGGAAAATGTGATTGATAAGTGTCCTTTTACAAAAATGAAAATACTACCCCTTTACAAAAAAATCTTGACAACTTAACTCAAAAAGAAACAATAGAAACAACTGCAGATGATAGCTGGAGCATAAAATATTTAACTTTGTCTTTTTCTCTAACTGCACCCTATTGCTAAAGCTTTGATTTTTGTGATCACTTCCCAAACAAATACTTCTCTTTCGGTGGGCCATTCACATTCCTTGATAGTTGTTAGCTCATCAATAGTTTTCTGCCACCTGGCATCAGCAATCACCCTTCCTTTTATGGTAAACCTATTCATTTCAGTTTCAGTCTTGAATAGGGTATCAATTAGTTCATTGAAAAGACACTCATCAATACCATCTTGGAAAATGGATACCACTTGTGGAAAGTCTATAATATGATCAAAAGAACTAGACCACTCACTAAAATCCTTTATTTTGTCATTAGAATTAATAACAGAAATAATTAAAGAATAGAAACCATTTGTCAGCACTTTCAATTTGCTTTGAATTAGTGTCAGCTTCCCTATGAAGATTTGCAATAAGTCTTTTACTTTATCCATACCTTCCTTCACATTAATAAGTTTATCTAGGAGATCTGGCTTCTTGGCTAACAAGGGTATAAACCTATTAAAGAATTGCATATATGGCCCCTAGTGTTGAAAAATAGGATCAAGCCATCTGATTGCATCCTTGCATACCTATTCTGTAGATTGTAGATTGATGAATGGATTATAAGCATCTAGAGATATTCTTTTCAAAATGCTTATTCTATGATTTAATGCATTTATCAAAGCATTTTTCTTAGTGGCACTATTAGATTGAGAAACTTCTATTTCCACACTAATCGCAGGCATTGACACTATTACCCCTATAAGTATATCTTCTGTTTGGGCCTCTACTTCTACATTGTGCCTTCTTTTTTCCTCTTGCATTGGTACATGTTCTGCCTTTGCTGCTATCTTGAGTTGTTCTTTAAAGGGATATTATTTCTGTTTGCATATTTTTAATTTCTCCTCCAACTCTTCTATTCTCTGCTTCTGTACATGGCTCATTTTGAGCTCTTCCACATACATCCTTCTAATGTCAAGGAACTCAATGCACATTGTAGCTAGCTTATCCTCAATTTCATTAACCTTTTCCTCATTCATGAGAGCAAAGTGTTTAATCAGACTAGAAATCTCTTTCCCAGTAGTGCTCTCCAATGTCCACACAATCATATTACCCTACATAGTCTCATCTATATCGATCATTTTGGGCTTCTTAGTGTTAGGGGCCACACTCCATACTACTAGGGTTTTTGTGTCTACATTAAAACCTAACCCTCTTTTAAAACCTTCACTACTAGTGGCTTTATAACTGATGGCTTTGTCTTGTCTTCTCATTTGATCTAGAACAAAGGCCTTCTCAATATCCCAATGTGATATTAGAATCATACCACTCCTATATACCAATTCCCTAGCTTCTGCAATAGTCATTATTTAACTCTCATGATCATAAGCCAATAGTTTTACAACTAATTCCTTATTCTTCTCTAGATCCTCTCCTACCATGAGACTCTATGTGAGCTCATTTTGTTTAATTTTATAAAGAAAACTTTTAAACTCTGATGATTCAATGAAATCATCATCTTCCATGAACTTTTCAGATTGAATAAGCTTGTCATCCAATCTTGATGCTACAACCTAAAGATCAATAGAGGCCTTCCCTACTTCTGTAGCCCTTTGGAGTAAATAATTTTACCTAATATTAGCAAAATACTCACTATTCCCTAACATTACTTGTAGGGCTCTACTAACCATCTTTTTTGGGATGTGCATTGTCTTTTGTCTCTTATTTTCTTTGGGCACCTAAGCTAAAGTTGATGGTTTCTCCTCTTCTAACTCAATCTCCAATTGTGTATCTAGCTCAGGGGATTCTCTATTTAGAATGGCTTCCTCTCCCTCTAGCTCATGAGGCATTTGTGACATAATGTGGTTAAAATTATCCACCATTCTTCTCAAGTTATTAGGATATGGAATCTCTATATGAAAACCCTTAAAATTAGGGTTGTTCTTCTTTAAAGCCTCCTCTACTCTCCTTGTTTCCTCATATTTCCTTAATAGCTCATCTGCCTCCCCTATTGCTACTATGTTGGCAATTAGGTCCTCTACAGGGATTGGCTTGCTCAAAGGTAGAATGTAACCCCTAATGGCCTTGACCTCATCGATAATGTAATTGTCAGGGTCATACATCCTATAGGGCCCAGTAGCAAATTTGTACTGGCATATATACTCGCTTAATTACTCAAATGAATTCTTGCCTATTTCAAAATCTCCTACTTTAAAGGTTCTATAGAAAAAAGTAGGCTTATGCAAAGAGGGAGGGATCATTTCTTTATTCATCAACAAAAATTGCACAAAGAATTCAATAATAGCCAATCTAGGGGGTAAATATTTACGCAGAAGATGAGGAGGTTGTGGGCATGCAAACACTCTAATTAAAGTGCACTCCTTAAGAAAAAAGATACTCCCCCAATTATGATCTAATTTGGTTTTTTCATCTAAGAATGAAGGCCTAAGAAAAGGCTTCAAAACATTTGGTGCCCTAAAGAAAGTATGATCTATTTGCCTCATAATAGCTGAACTAAACAAATTAAAAAACACAAGGGCATTTGAATAATAGAAATCCTTATGCCAAATATGAGTCCAGAGTTGCATAGGTAACTCACCAAATTAATCAGAAGTTTGATCAATGAAGTCCTCACTGATGTATCCAATGTTGTTATATAGGATAAGGTGCATCAGCAGTGAATAATGGTGGAACTTGAAGTCTTTCAACTCTCCCTTCTTTGATTCACAAATATGCATGTGTATACTGTCAATGATGAAGGCCACATAATCATACTCCTTATGGTGGAAAGGGTACTGTATGTCACATGCCATCAAAAAAAGAGAACCACACACATGATATTCTACACCATTACTTCCCAACACCTTATGCAACCCATACACTATGTTTTTGAAATAATTCTTAAACCTACTCATAGGAAAAAAAAGATCCCACATTTTTTGGAAGTAACCCTGCCTTTTTTACCCTATAAGGAATATGTGGTAGCATAACATTGTTCACAAAATAGGTTTTATTCTTGTCAAACTATCCCTGCAAATCTATAATGTCAATAGGTACATCATTTTGTCCTATTAATCCAAAGGCTTCAACAAAAGAAGTTCTATCCAATGTGCATAATATAGTCCCATTATGCCTATAGAATGTTCTAGTTGTTGGGTTGTAGGAATTCATTAGGGCCTTTAACAAATCAACATCAATGAAAACTTCTAGAAATATCAAATTTTCCATATTTTTGTTCCATGGGTTACACATTGGCACATTTTTTGTTCTATTATGATAAAAGTACATAAAAATATCATAACCTATCACTCTAGGGAATTCTGCATCTCGAACAAAAACATATGGGTCTCAAAAAATATGGTCATTTGCAAAAATTGCATTTGATGATCTTGGGACAATTTTCAACCAATCCTCAGCATGCTTATTTGGTTTCTTGATTCTTGTCTTCTTCTCAGTCTTAGCAACAAATTTCTTCCTTTTTCCTTTAGGTGTGACCTCTACAACATTGTAACCCTTGTCTTTGACTTCAACTTCTTCTTCATGCATCTCTTCAACTTCTTTTTCAGCCATGTTTCTCTTCAAATTATATTTTGACTTCTTCCACAGTAACACAAAACACACAAAGCTCTACAATTTTCAAATTTCAGAATGGACCAGAAAAAAAGCTTCTTCACAGTGGAAAACATGATGACATTTAATCAAATATTTGATATTTTAATCATAAAACTACCAACTTTTTAAATAAATTCAACATGCATGAGCTTTAAAACTATTAATGCAAGTTGTCAGTAAGGTATATCAATCACAAATTCTAATCTGGGTGTACTTTTCAATGCTTTATTTTACTTGGCTATGGTGATTCTATCCTTTTTTCTTACTTGGTATGACACATCAATAGCTTTCGTTTCAAAATTTGGTCTCCCATTCTTATGTTGAGTCAATCCTCCAATCTTTGTAACATCGAAAATGCCCTTGATGAATCTCTATGATCACTCAGAGATGCTTCAACATACCCTAATCATATGAACATAATGATGTCTTAGCACTGTTTTGAAAATCCTATTTACATTCTTACAATGCCCTTTATCCCGTATGACCTTAAACCCTTTCACTTGATACTTCCATTTTTTTGATTCAGGCATTTTTTGTATAAGCATAAAACCCTTATCTCAGACTTCTTAACCTTTTACGCCTATATGCAACCTTGTACACCATAAGATCTCAAACCTTCTCAACTGACATCTTCACTGTTATGATTTAACCACTCCTTGTATGAGCATAGAAAACCCTTGGTAAGACTTTCTCTTTACCCTTTACGTTCACACATGCACATATCAGTGGAAACCTTAAAAAATTCTTCTATGTTCCTCCACTTACTTCATTACTCGGGACACTGTAAGACTTCAAATTTTATCTTCTAATCATACGCTCTTAGCTTTACCCATAGCATCAAAATATCTTGTAGCTTTCTTTTATTAATCCTTTACGCCTTTATAAGTTACCTTCATCTCGTATGACGAGAGAGCCTTCTCAAATGATAGCCCGCTCCTCCCTTTACCCTTTCTCATAAAAGCATAAAGAAACCTTTCATTTATTTCCTTCAGTTACCATTTTACGCTTATATGCTAAGACTAAACTCGTAACCACAAAGAAAAGATAAAACAACCTTTTGCTCATACGGTCACCTTGCAAGCGTAAGGGCATAATGAAAAAACTTCTTTTTCCACTTATTAATGACCTAGATCTAATCCAATAAAATGAAAAAATAACATCACCGTTGATTTTTTGCACATGTAGAATTCAAAACTTAAGTTGTATGCCATGCAAACTATGCCCATCTGACATAGATGTCATGTCTTCATCTAATTTGCTTGCACCAAGGCCCATTTGACATGTTAGTAGGTCCCACTTGGAACTTTTACTACTAGAACAAGGCTTTACAGTTATCCATGAACTCAAAAATGTATGCACGTAAACAAATTTGAACCTTACTTTCGTTCTTACAAAATCCTTTTACCTGTAGAACCGTAAAAGTTTCATGCACCCTTTCAAATCAAGCTTTACAGCATGCTAGGGTATCACACCCTTATGCTATCCATTGAAACGTATATGTGTAAGTCATAACTCAAAACCTCTCTACCCTTTCACTCAAACTACTTACTCATAACCTTGTAATAAGATCTTTCAAAGTGCAACAGACCTTTACACTTCTTTGCTTTAAGACCATTCATATGATCGGGAAGCCTCTTGACACACTATTCTACTATTACGAAAAATAAAAGTGTATCCTCGTAGAACATGAAATCATTCATAGTGTTATGCTACATTATGAAATGCAACCATAGAAGCAAAAAGAAAATGGTACTCTACTCTTATGTGAAACCCTACATCATAAGACTATAAAGGATGAAATTTAAGCACTTTACAAACCTTTTTCAAAAAATTGAAAGGAAACCTAGGGATTTTCATACTTAGGGCATTTTCATGGTTGCTTTAAGGGACAAACCTTGAGAATTTAATAGAGTTTGATAGTACATGAAATAGGGCATTACTAGGGCAACCTAAACATTTTAAAAAACAAATGAGGAATGAAAACCCTAATCTGCTTAATACAAAGACCTAAATGATTTTTCACCCAAATTTTTAGAATTTTTCTATACTATGAAAAATCAGATCAACAATGGCTCTTTCTAGGGATGATAGACTACTTGAGTCTATGCAAGAATTTAGAATCTATGGGAGAGCAAACCACATACTTGGTGCAAAAATGACAACTTCTTCAAAGAGCACAAAGCACACATAGGAACAAAGAAACCAAACTGCATAGAGACTAATTATAGGGATTTACAAAATATATAGAATATACACGAAAAACCAAAAACCCTAAAATTATTGTTCATGGAAAATAGGTACTTCAAGAAAAGTACCTCTTGAAGAATTGTCCATGAACCGAGAATTCAAGAATACCTTTAGTTAATTCCTTCAGAAAATATGAATCTTCCCCATTTCTATCACAAATGTTATATGGACCAAGCCAAATTGAGTCAAATTTACCATGCTTTCCTTTATATTCCAATGTAGCATTCCACATCAATACCATGTCTCCTATTTCAAACTTTCTCTTAATGGCCTTTTTATCATAAAAGTGCTTCATCTATGATTGGAGCTTAGCATTTTGAACAAAGGAGATTCTTCTTGTCTCTTCTAACTATTTAATATCATCCATTCTGAGTTGCATCTCATCAATAATATCATCTTCATATAGCTAAATGAATTTATACATCTCGCTTAGATTTTCTAGGGAAGTCTAGCCTGTATACCATAAACCAAGTCAAATGGGGTACAACCAATGGCCTTTTTGATGGGGACACAACCCAAATACCAGAATAGACACAATAGAAAGGGGAAATTATATTAACTGAGAAAATAAGCTGGTACAAATAGTGCAGAGAAAATAAACTCAAAACATGCCCTGTGGGCTTACAATAGCATAAATCTAGAGAATATTTCTCCTTTTAGCACCTCCTCTCAAGCTCCAATCCGAACTGCCTTTTACAATGCCAGAAATCTCCTTAAATAGACCCCAGAGGGTTAAGGACTAGGAGTACATTCTAGAAAGTGCTATTAGGCATCCACCGACAAAATAGAAGGTTCCGAAAGTTGCGTTAGAAGTCGGTGCAATTCTAGAAGAATCCAAAAACGGTAGCCGAACTTCCGGGAGGCATAACTTTTGAACCGTAACTCCGATTGATGAACCGTTTACATTTTCAGAAAGCTCTCGAAGCGCTCTATAGCCCTATGGACAAGCTTTGCTCGTCCCCCATTTTTCAACCCTTTTTGAGGTCATTTAATGCCCCAAACCTGACTTTGAAGCATTCTCAAGGGGTCTCCAAAACCTGAAAAACTGCAATAACTTTCAAACCGTGGGGCCTTTTGACTTGATTCTTTTTCTGGAATGCTCTAAATCTCAATTATATTCATCTGGCCAAGTCACGCCTTCTAGGTCACCAAAATGATGGTCAAATTGCATGCTCCTATTTTTTTGGGATTTTTAAATGCACTGATAGTTGAACTATGAGAGTTGGAACCTTTATTTGAGCCAAATGGGTATCCAAAAATGCAAAGACATAAAATAGAAACTAAGTCTAAGTACATTTTTTTTTTGGGTGACACAGGATTGCCCTTATACCTCTGGATGCTCCTGCATCAGACACCCAGGGTAAATTGAAAAGTGACCCTGTCACTTTATGGATGGTAGAGGAAATCCCAAATGGGAAACCTTAGCTGCTGAAATCGAAGTTGAGTCTTCGATCGGTCGTCCTTTCCATTTGACCAAATACTCTTCATACTGCCTGTTTCTGGTACTCCTACCCACACGATGATCTAGAATGTCTTCTATCTCCTCTTTCTTAGAAGCAGGAATTGGACATGGCTCTAAAACCAGCTCCTCATCAGTACCATCATCATGATACTCTGTCAAATCTGCAATGTTGAAAATGGGAGAAATGTGAATACCATCTGGCAGCTCCACCTCATATGCATTTCCTGAGTTATGTTTCTTCAAAATTTTGCAGGGGCCAAATTTCTTCATTTTCAGCTTTTTGTAAGTACCAACGGGAAATCTTTCTTTTCGTAAGTGCACCATGACAAGATCCCCTACTTGGAATTCCTTATGTCTTCTCCTTTGATCAGCCCTAGCTTTATACTCTTGATTCATCTTGATAATGTGTGCTTGGACCTCCTCATGTAGACGCTTGATGTGTTCAGCAAAATCCTCAGCTTCAGCACTTGTTCTCTCCCCTTGTTCTATCTTCCTCAATTCTGGTGCAGTCCTTGGGCTATTTCCATATACAATTTGGAATGGTGATTTTCCAGTACTCCTATTTACAGAGTTATTATAAGCAAACTCTGCCTGTGGTAGAATCAAATCCCATCCCTTAGGCTTATCTCCAACTAAACATCTCAGCAAATTGCCCAGACTTCTATTTACCACTTCTGTTTGGCCATCAGTCTGTGGGTGATGCGTGGAACTGAATTTCAAGTCTGTTCTCAACTTCTTCCACAATGTCCTCCAGAAATACCCCACAAATTTAGTATCTCGATCAGAAACTATACTCCTTGGGAGACCATGTAGTCTTACCACCTCTTTGAAAAACAAGTCTGCAATATGGACAGCATCATGAGTTTTATGGCATGGAATGAAATGTGCCATTTTGGAGAACCTATCAACCACCATGAATACTGAGTCATTACCCCTTTGTGTCCTTGGCAATCCAAGAACAAAATCCATACTTATGTCCTCCCATGGCCTTGATGGAACAGGCAATGACTGATATAGGCCAGTATTTTGACTAAACCCCTTGGCAACTTGACAAACCTGGCAACTCTGTACAAACTTCTTCACATCATGTGTAATTTGAGGCCAAAAATAATGTTCTCTAAGAATGGCAATGGTCTTATCCCGACCAAAATGTCCTGCCATCCCTCCACTGTGTTTCTCCTTAATCAGATTTTCCCTCATGGAACTCCTTGGAATGCACAATTGACTACCTTTGAACAGCATGCCATCCTGAATCAAATAGTCTAACCACTTGGTTCTATCTACAGCAACAGGTTCTTTACAAGCTTTCCATGCTTCAGCAAAATCAGGATCCTCGGGGTACAAATTCTTGAGTTCATCAAACCCAACTACTTCAACTTGCATTGTTGTAAGCAACAACTGTCTCCTACTTAATGCATCTGCAACCCTATTAGATTTTCCACTTCTATGCTTTAACACAAATGTATAACTCTGCAAGAATTCTACCCACTTCATATGCCTCTGATTCAATTTACCTTGGCTATTTAGGTACTGTAATGCCTGATGATCAGTATACAAAACAAATTCCTTTGGCAATAAATAATGCCTCCATTTCTTTAAGGCCTGAACTATTGCATAGAACTCTTGATCATAAACAGAATACTTCTTCTTTGCATCATTCAATTTTTCACTAAAATATGCAATAGGCTTACCTTCTTGGCTTAATACAGCCCCAATAGCACTACCACTAGCATCACAGTCCACCTGGAATACTTTTCTAAAATCTGGAAGTGCCAACACAGGCTGTTCAGTCACCTTCTTCTTTAGCAATTCAAAACTTCTCGCGGCTGCTGCAGTCCATTTGAACTCTTTTCTATCCCCTCTTATTGTATCAGTTAGAGGTGCACATATGCCACTGAAATTCTTAATAAACTTTTTGTAAAAACTAACCAGACCATGAAATGATCTTACCTCAGTAGCAGACCTTGGAGTAGGCCATTCCAAGATGGCTTTTACCTTCTCTGGATCCATTTTGAGACCTTCAGGTGATATAACAAATCCCAAATAGACTAACTCCCTTTTTGCAAAGACACACTTCTTTAGATTAATTAACAATTTCTCTTCCCTTAGCCTTTCAAAGACACTACGAATATGCAGTAAATGTTCTTCCAAAGTCTTGCTGAAAATTAAAATATCATCCAAATAGACAATAACAAATTTTCCCAAGAACTTCTTAAGTACCTCATTCATGAGCCGCATGAAGGTGCTTGGGGCGTTCGTCAATCCAAAGGGCATGACTAACCACTCATAAAGACCCTCCTTGGTCTTGAAGGCTGTTTTCCACTCATCTCCTTCTCGAATCCGTATCTGATGATAGCCACTTTTCAGATCTATCTTTGTGAAGTACTGAGCTCCACTCAAGCAGTCCATAAGATCATCCATCCTTGGTAAAGGAAATCGGTACTTGATGGTTATCCTATTTATAGCTCGAGAATCTGTACACATCCTCCACTCTCCATCCTTCTTTGGTGCAAGTACTGCAGGTACTGCACATGGACTCAGGCTCTCTCAAATCAAGCCCTTCCTCAATAGCTCCTGAACCTGTCTATTTAGCTCCTCTGTTTCAGTAGGAGTCATCCTGTGAGCAGCCTTGTTAGGCAAACTAGCTCCTGGAATCAGATCTATCTGATGACTGATTTGCCTTACTGGTGGCAATCCATCTGGAACATTATCAGAGATAATATCTCCAAATTCTCCTAGTAAATCTGAAACTTCAAATGGTATTTCACTACTACCTTCTTTATCTTTCCTAGGAATCAAAGCATAGCACATACGCTGATGTTTCATGCCATCTAAAAACTTCCTTCCATCAACAAGACAAATCCTAGCACTGCTACATACCTTTTCACCTTCCTTTTTCATGGGCTTCAATTTGTGGCGAACTCCATCCTTTGTCAGAGAGTATGTGTTCGCATGTCCATCATGTATTGCATGTCTATCAAACTGCCATGGTCTACCCAACAATAGATGGCAAACATCCATCGAAATAACATCACAGAGAACTTCATCATGGTAACTCCCAATTTTGAATTTTACTAAACATTGTTCACTTACCAGGACCTTATGATCATCTTTTACCCAAGAAATCCGATAGGGCTGGGGATGTTTCTCTCTCTTGAGCTTCAGCTTAGAGACCATCTCTTCTGATACCAGGTTATCAGTGCTACCACCATCAATGATCACATCACAACATTTATCCTCACACTTGCATCTGGTACGGAACAGACTCCTCTGTTGCCCTGGTTCATTCTCACCACTTAGTAGGACTCTTTCATTTACCAAGGCCTCTCCTCTTTCTACATCCTCTGAATGTGATGATTGTGCATCCTCATCCACATGAGCAACCCTAGCTTGGCCCTCAGCTCTCCTATCTGTCCTTCCTTGTCGTTGAGGGCATTCAAAGGCATGATGACCTTCTTCATTGCAATGGAAACAGGTACCACGGAAGCCTCCTCTTCCTTGTCCATGTCCTCTACCTCTTCCTCTTTGATTTCCAAAGTCTTGATCACGGGAGCGGTTGAAACCCTCATTCCTCTGGTTCCTGCTAGTACCCTCATCTTCATTTTTCTTTTGAGTTTCATTGCGGCCTCCAGATGATCTACTGCTTCCCCTTCCTCCTTGACCGTGCCCTCTTTGTCTTCCTTCAAACCTTTTACTCAGCTTCTCTTCAACTCGTAGGGCAAACTGGTATGCTTCTTCAACGCTGGTCATTCTTACCAGACTTAGTTCCTCCTGGATGCTAGGTCGTAACCCACTGATATAACGAGCAACCTTCTCCTTATTTGCTTCTGCATGCCCCACTCTAATCAGGAGTCGGTAAAAATCCTCTGTATATTCTTGGACTGATCTTCCTGCTTGCTTTAACCCATGCATCTTCTTAAACAGATCAAGCTCGTAGTCCACAGGAATGAACTGCTTCTTCAATTTGTCCACCATGCGATCCCATCTTGTGATCTTCTCCTTTCCTCTTCTAAGTCTTTCCAGTTGAATCTCTTACCACCAGATTTTGGCATGGCCTTTTAGTTTGGCCTTTGCAAACTTAACCCTATCTGGGTCCCTTATATCCTCATACTCAAAGTATTCATCCAGTTCATTGATCCAATCGATCAACTCATCTGGTTTCAAATTCCCTGAAAATATACCCACTTCAATTGTAGGTCTTTTCCCAAACCTAGAAATGGCCCTAAAAAGCCTTTCCTCTACAGGATTCAGAACTTCCCCGTCAACTTCCATTACTTCCTCTTCATTGTCATCCTCACTATTGTCATCTGCGGCAATATTTGCTCCTCTACGAAGCTCCTCTTGCAATGCTTGTACCTGTCTCTGGAGGGCTCTAACCTCCTCAGGATCAATAGCTCTGGCCCTTCCACCATGCTCTCTTCGTGGAGGCATCTTCTAACTCGAACCCACAACCACACAGTCCTGGTGCAAACTGCCTCACAGTCGGCGCTCTGTCTACACACTCAGGAAAACCCGCTCTGATACCACTTGATGGGGACACAACCCAAATACCAGAATAGACACAATAGAAAGGGGAAATTATATTAACTGAGAAAATAAGCTGGTACAAATAGTGCAGAGAAAATAAACTCAAAACATGCCCTGTGGGCTTACAATAGCATAAATCTGGAGAATATTTCTCCTTTTAGCACCTCCTCTCAAGCTCCAATCCGAACTGCCTTTTACAATGCCAGAAATCTCCTTAAATAGACCCCGGAGGGTTAAGGACTAGGAGTACATTCTAGAAAGTGCTAGTAGGCATCCACCGACAAAATAGAAGGTTCCGAAAGTTGCGTTAGAAGTCGGTGCAATTCTAGAAGAATCCAAAAACGGTAGCCGAACTTTCGGGAGGCATAACTTTTGAACCGTAACTCCGATTGACGAACCATTTACATTTTCGGAAAGCTCTCGAAGCGCTCTATAGCCCTATGGACAAGCTTCACTCGTCCCCCATTTTTCGACCCTTTTCGAGGTCATTTAATGCCCCAAACCTGACTTTGAAGCATTCTCAAGGGGTCTCCAAAACTCGAAAAACTGCAATAACTTTCAAACCGTGGGGCCTTTTGACTTGATTCTTTTTCTGGAATGCTCTAAATCTCGATTATATTCATCTAGCCAAGTCATGCCTTCTAGGTCACCAAAATGATGGTCAAATTGCATGCTCCTATTTTTTCAGGATTTTTAAATGCACTGATAGTTGAACTATGAGAGTTGGAACCTTTATTTGAGCCAAATGGGTATCCAAAAATGCAAAGACATAAAATAGAAACTAAGTCTAAGTACATTTTTTTTTTGGGTGACACAGGATTACCCTTATACCTCTGGATGCTCCTGCATCACTTTTTTACAGTAACCCTATTAGCCCACAAGGCTAATGGCAATTTTGAATCCCATGCCTTCTTGTTTTCCCCCAAAATCCTCTTGATAATCTTTAGTATACACTTATTGCTTGATTCTGCCTGACCATTCCCTTGAGGATGATAAGGTGAGGATGCATATTCTATAATGCCATATTTTCTACAAAACTCTTTATATTCATACATAGCATTGTCAATTATTATCTTATGTGGGCAACCAAATCTAATTATAATTTTGTTCAAGATGGAATTGATCACCACTTTGCTTGTAGCATTCTTGGTAGGGATTGCTTCAACCCATTTAGTGAAGTAATTAGTTGCCATCAGAATCCAAGAATGTCCACCACTAGATTTTTTCAAGATTTCACCTATGAAATCAATTCCCCACTGTTGAAATGGTGCCTATACTTCTATAGGTCTTAATGGTAAATTCCCAAAAAAAATTAACTTTCCACTAAATCTTTGACAAGTATCACAAGTCTTAACCAATTCATGAGCATCCTTGAAAAGTGTTGGCCACCAAAAACTAGACCTAATGACTATGTGGGATGTAGTTTTAGCCATGTAATGACCTCCACACACACCTTCATGCATATCTTTCAAAATTCTCACAACCTTAGTTTGATCTACACATTTCAAAAGTACTCCTTCCATGTTCCTCCACCATAACTATCCTTGTACTGTAACATATCTTATAGCATGCAACTTAAGGGATCTCCTTTTATTATCAGTCAAATCTAGTGGGGATTTCATTGTTTGTAAATAATAGATTACATCTTTGTACCAATCAAAGATGTCCATATCGCAGAAGTCTTCTCTGCAATTATCATCCAACTGGTTAATTTGGTTTGCCTCTAGATTTGCATCTAACATCAACTTGGTCAAACCTTGACCTCTGACCAATTTAGTAATCTAGATGTCAATGTTGAATTCTTGTATTCTATTGATCCACCTACACCTCCTGCCAGATACCTCTTGTTGTGAGAAAATGTCTTTCACAGCAGCATTAGGGACAAAAGCAATAACTGTAGCCCCCATTAAATAACATATGAAAGCCTTCACTCCTTTGACCAATGCATATGCCTATTTTTCATTAATATCATACTTTAGCTTAGTTGTTTGCAATGATTTGCTAAAGAATGCAATTGGTTATTCATAACCTTCTTCATTTTTCTACAATAGTACTATAGCAACAATGTGAAATAAGGCAAAAGAAAATATATGCATTGGTTTGTCATAATCAGGAGCTTTGAGAATAGGGGCATCTTTAATAGCTTGCTTAATTTTTTGAAATGCAATATTGGGTTCACCATCCCATTTTATCTCAAATCCTTTCTTTAGCATTTTGATATGGGCCTACTAATTTCTACAAATTTTGTCACAAATCTCCTAAGAAAAATTATCTATCCAAAAAATGACTAGATGCCTTTGACACTCTTGGGTTTCTAAATCTTATCTATTGCTTCTACCCTTTTAGGGTCAATCCTCACTCCTTGCTTGCTAACTAAATGTCCTAACAATTTTGCTTCAGTGACACCAAAGTTACATTTTCTTGGATTTAAAGATATTACATATTTAAGGGCTCTGATAAATACCTTTTCTAGGTGCATGCAATGATCATTTTCATCCTTGGAGTAAGCAGTAAGGTCATTCTAATACACAGCCAAAAATTTGTCAATAATATCAGCAAAAGCCACATCCATGACCCTTTGGAAAGTAGCTCCAGCATTAGTAAACCCAAAAGGTATCCTAACAAAAACATATGTACCCCATGGAGTAGTGAAGGCAGTCTTAAACAGTTCAGATTATTTGACAACCACTTGATTATATCCTAAAAATCCATCCATCATGGACATCAATTCTGAACTAGTGACCCTTTGTAACATGGTTTCCATATTAGGTAAACCATAATTATCTTTTAATGAAGATATGTTGAGATTCTTGAAATCAACACATAACCTTATATCTCCATTTTTCTTTCTTATTGGTACTAGATTGGATACACAAGAAGAATGTCTAATAGGCTTTATAATCCCAGCATCTCTTAACTTGATCAACTCTTCTTGCATTTTGGGAGCCAAGGTTGGATTTATTGGCCTTTATTTTTGTCTAAAAGTCTTAGCATATAGTTTCAAAGAGATTTCATGTTGAAATAAATCTTCCCTATAGGCCTTTAGTTCATCATACAACCATGCAAACACATGTCTATATTTCCTTAGCAGACCTATCAAACCTTGTCTTGTTTTAGGAGACATTTTTTTACCAATATATACCTTCTTAGGGGTTTCCTTAGTTCCCAAATTTATCTCCTCCAAATCCTTAGCATTATATTCACTAGTATTGATATGAGATCTATCATGATTGTCAAAAATAGTTTCCAGGAAAACTAAACCTTTTGGTATTTTGTTTGTTTTCAATTGCACAACTTCTTGTCCAAAATAATATCTTTTCCATCTATGTTTTCTACATATTCTGCACAATCAATTTCTTGCCCTGATAACATACACTTGCAATTCAAAAACCTTAAAATATCTTTATCATCCTCAAATACTTGCCAATTTTGGACATTGTCAAGAACAAAAGGCCTGATTTGAGTTTCAATTTTAGATATACTAGCAAATGTAATATCATCAGGTTTTATTGCTATATTTTCTAGCAAATCTACCATCTTATTGTTGGATCTATCCTTCCAAATTATCCCAAATGCATCAAAGCACTCAATCATGTCCCATACTACATTTCTATACTATTTTAACCTTTTATTCTTTGACACATAAACATTTCTCACCTAGGATATAATTAACTTAGAATTCCCTATTACATGTATACATTTTATCCCATGTATACATTTTGCTAGTCTAAGTCCTAACAATAGAGCCTCATATTTTGCTATGTTATTAGTATAGGGGAAATTCAACGTGAAAGAAAATTTGTAAGTTACCCCAATAGGAGAAATTAATAAAATACATGCACCTGCTCCATCTTTGCAATAAGCACCATCAAAGAACATGGCCCACAAGTCACCTTTATCCATATTTGTATCAACTTCCATCTCCATCTAAGACATTTTCTTGCTTTTCTTCAAAGTTAGGACCTTAGCTCTGAATGCATTTACATCTATATCCACAAAATTTGTCATATCATTCTCAACTTCCTCTACTATCATATATATGCTTTTTGGTTCTCTATTGATCTTTACAAAAGTTCCATCAATATTAAAAGTAGCAAATGATAGGTAAAATTGTAAACTTCCTCCCATGGTAGCACTCCATTTTTAGATAATAACATGCCATATTGAGATGGTATGTCAACAACCAATATGCTCATAGTGAGTTCCTTATTTGGACAAGTTGTCAATCTATAGGGCAGGCCACTAATAGTGCCTATAACTATAACTTCCCTCTTATCCATGGCACAACATCTTCCTTGAGTAGTGTCAACCTTCAAACCCAATTATTTCATTATATCAAAAGGCATAACAATACTAAAAGCACCCGAATCAATCATACAATTCTTTAATGTCTTACCATTTACTAAGATGCTTAAGAAAAATGGTTCAACATTTCTAAAACATTCATTGATAGAGTTATCCAAAAAAATCTGAGGAATCTGAGATACAACTACTTCAGTATCCTATTCCTTCACCTTTTCCTTTTTCACTCTTTTAGGAACATTATTTTCATTACATTCTTGACTTACCTTTACATTAGTATTTCCCAACCATGCTATGGCTTTATCATGGTGCTCTGGGATTCTTAGTAACTTAGATAAGGGAACCTTAATATTAATCTAAGAAAAAATAGTAAACATATCCATAGAAGAATCAAAAAAGTTATCATTATTTACATTCCCTTTCTCATGATTCTTACTCAAAGTTTTCAAAGGATTATGATGACCCTTATCTTACTCAGTGATATTTTGTAATATCTTCCCATCTCTTTTCTTGGAGATATTACTTGAGTACTCTATATTCTCAGGGTTGCCCACTTTCCTTGGTTCCCATTTTTTATTTGTAAATTTACCCTTCACAGTAGGGAACTCTTTAGGTTTTACAATTTCCCCTTTCTTATGGTCAATCCCCTTTATGAAAATACTAGCTACCTTATTTCCCTCATTTCCTTGAACCATACTTCTAGTTTGAACCTAAGCCACCATATTAGCAGAGATTTGGTCAATTTATTCTCTAGAGGGTTTTCTCAAGGTCACTTCTTCTTTTGAACCTACCATGTTACACACATTATCCTCAACATCACTTTCATCAGAAAATACTTGTTGTTGGTTGACACTATGAAAACATCTCTAATCATTTACATCTCTGTGACAACCTTCATTGTCAGAATAATGTGAATCAAACATGTTACATCATACATCATCATTGGTTTCCTCCTATTCTTGATATTTTTCCACTATATTCTAATTTCTAGAAAATGACAAAGCTACTGCTCAATATTCAGGGGCATGAGGTAGTTGACAAGCATAACACCATGTAGGTTCAGTAGTGAATTCAGGATCATCTACCAAATTTACAAAGTTTTTGGATAAAGGATCAGGAGTCACTTTGTTATTGGTGTTCTTGGGGGGAGGAACATTAGCCTGACCATCCTTCCAAGTAGTACTATAAGGGAAATTCTGCAATCGATGTTTTCTACTAAAATTTTATTGGTAAGGGACCCTATTTTCAATGGGGTTCCTATCATTCTTTGCCTAAGGAAGATTCAGACCTTTTATAGCATTTAGAATTTGACTCATTTCGCTAGGCTCTTTCTTTTTCCCTCCTGTAACTTTATGTTCTTCCCTTTTATTTCCCTTATTTCCAAATAGCCTAGGATCATCTATTTTGCCTTCTAACCTCCCTAAAACCCTTAAGTTATTTTCTATATTAATAGCAATCTTGAAAGCATCTCTTAAAGTCCTAGGCTCCTTATCCCTAAGTTGGTATGCCATTTTACCATCAAAAGCATTTAGATAAGTAATCAAACATACCTTGTCATCAATCCACATGGCTTGCATTAGCTTGTACATCCTTTTCTGGAATCTAGTGTTGAATTCATTAATAGATTCATTAAACAACCTCTTAATATTATTGAATTCACTCAAAATATAACTTTGATTTTTCTTGTCACTATATTGCTCTTTGAAACAATGCTCAATATAATTCTAATCAACAATAGATAATTTAGGGAGTCTCTTGAACCATTCTCTACCATCTTTAGTTAGTGACTGAACAAACAACTTCATAATGACATCTTCAGCTTCAACCTCATAATCACTCATCATATCAAGAAAACTCCTCAAATGGTCCTCACAAGAGATAACATTATTTCCATCAAATTTAGGCAATCTTTTCCTCATTTATTGTGGTATAGGGTTAGGAAAACTAGGGAACCCATCAAAACATATTTTCCTATAACCTTCTAAGTGGACAGGTCTCCTTTGTACATCAATCTTAAGCTAATTAGCACTATCTTTCTTATTATTATTCATAGTGTTACTAGTGCTAGCATCACCAACAGATTTGCTAAGATCTACCTTTAGTGAAGATGAAGATAAGAAAGGAGGTACCTTAGTATTGTTTTGGTTTGCATCATTAGATCCATCATTATCTTTAGGCAAAGCTACAAACTGCTTCTTGGTATTTTCCAAGAATTTGATCTTGTTGTTCATTTCAACTATAACAGCCTCATTTTCTACAATCTCAAATCTCTTGGCTAAAGCATCCCTTTCTTTACTTCTCTTTTCCAATTCAATATCAGAGAGTGACATAGAATCATGGATCCGAACTGTCTTTACTGGCTCATTGATCTTAACAACAATCTCCTTTTGTTTTCCTCTGTCCTTAGCCCCTACAACAGGTTCCACATTCTTTACTCTATTGTTATCAACTTCTAGAGCAGTATAGTTCTTGACTTTCTATATCATAGGTCCCTCTAGATTCATTTTCTAAGTTTCCAACAACTTTTTCTATTGCCTCCTAAGTTGTTCAACTTGTCCCACAATCTCAGGCTACCATGCACTAGCTGCTATCTCGTTTTTCTTCTTTAGAGCAGAAATTCACCTTAGTAATTCTTGTTTTTCTTCATAATTCTTCATAATCACTTCTTCCCTTTCCTTTTGAAATCTCCTACCTATAGCTTCTTGCTCAGCAAGCTGTGCTTTCAAAATTTCATTCTCATCAAGATCAGGGATAGTGAACTCAGACCCAGATGTTTTCTCATCATTAAATCTCCTAGGTTCTAAGTGTCTTGGTCTAACCTTTTTAGCGGAATAAACTAAGATGAAAGGGCTTGTACTATGCTAGAAAATATTTTTACTAGTCCTACCCTTAAGACTAAAAACATGTGGTTGCACAATCTTGTCCTAGCATATCATCTTAGGGGTATTATAGAAATCATCATCAGAAAAAACTAGATGAGATCTCAGACCTTTGGAGAAAGGCACTGTTTCAATAGTAGAATGGTGAGCACTATCTTTACCTACTACCTGCTCCTGTGAATAGTTTCCTTTCTATATCTAGTTTCCCTTCATAGCCCAATTCTGTCTTCCTCTAGGAGGGAGATCAGTTTTTAGTTTGATGGCCAAATTTTTTCTTACATTTGCCTGTGTATTTCTCTTATTTTTCATAATTTGGGACAACAATTTTTTAAATCTTGACACTAGTTAAAAACTTTTGAGTCACCACCCACTCTATTAGAATGGGAAAAGAACTGAACAAATAATAAATCTTTTAGTGAAAATCTTGGGCAAAATGTATACAAATTCCAAATCCATAGGAAACTTTAGCATAAAAATCTGCAACTCTACCCAAGGGGACACAAATCTCTAATTATTCACTTTTTATGACAATACTAAGTGTAATTCCCCAGTAGAGTCACCATTTTGTTGGTGTTTGAAAACTACTAAACAACAAAATGTTCAATACCAAAATGATAACACTCATATAACCTAAGGATCAACCAATTCCTATTATCAATTATATAAGTAAACCACTTGGACCCAACTTCAACAAAACCAAAGGATGGTTTCCTACTCTTTTGGCTCTACTAAACCAAGGTGGGTATACATAAGGATGATTCTAATGCAAACTATTGTGTAGAGATTCTTTTAGTTTCATTCTGATTCTCATCTATCACCTACTAACACATGAGTAGTTTACTTCACTTCTTTTAATGTTCTCAGACTTGTATGCATCCCCTTATAAGCAGATCTGGTCATCATTCTCCTTGAATTTACAATTATTCCTAATAATAGCAGCTATCTAAGACTCAGAGAATAGATATAAATGAGTATTGACCAGCATTTATAATTTTGAACAAAATTGAATGAAAAATGATTTTGATTTTATAATTGTTTTGATATGCAATAGCAGAATTTGTCCTTTTTCACCTCTAACTTGTGAGACCAGTGCCTTATCCAATGGGCATAAAATCAACTGTTGGAGGGAGATCTAACTCAAATAACTTGTAAATGAATTAATCAATTGTAATCACCCATTCCCATTCTTATGAAATATCCTTTTCATAAATTCATAAACCCTACTAATTTACTAAAGCATTTCTATAATTCCTTGAATTAAGAGCAATAATGAAATCAATATGCAACCCATCTAGATTACATTCAATCAATTTAAACCTTATTTAAATGACTTCAAAGTAGATAAACACATAAAATGGAGATAGAAATTGATGACACAGATATAATGCAAGTACCCTTTTGTATTATACTTTTAGATGACTAATACAATAACCAATAGAAATGAAAGTGCAGAATAGCTTACTGATTATGTCATTTCAATATATCATCAGAAAGTACAACAAGAAAATAAACTAAGAACAACTACACACTATTGGACCGACTGTATTTCCTCAAAAGACTCAAAATTATAAAAAATTCAGACCATCACATTGCCTTGAAAACTCACTTATATAGGCATGAATTGCAACAAGCAAAGGGAAAATGTGATTGATAAGTGTCCTTTTACAAATATGAAAATATTACCCCTTTACAAAAATATTTGGACACCTTAACTCAAAAAGAAACAATAGAAACAACTATAGATAATAGTTGGAGCATAAAATCTTTAACTTTGTCATTTTCTCTAACTGCTCCCTATTGGTAAATCTTTGATTTCTATGATCGCTTCCCAAAAAAATACTTCTCTTTTGGTGGAACATTCACATTCCTTGACTGTTGTTAGTTCATCAATATTTTTTTGCCACCTAGCATCAGTAATCACCCTTCCTTCTATGGTAAACTTATTCATTTTAGTTTCAACCTTGAATAGGGTATCAATTAGTTCATTGAAAAGACACTCATCAATACCATCTTGGAAAATGGATACCACTTGTGGCAAGTCTATAATGTGATCAAAATAACTAGACCACTCACTAAAATCCTTTATTTTTTCATCAGAATTAATAATAGTAAGAATTAAAGAATAGAAACCCTTTGTCAGCAATTTTAATTTGCTTTGACTTACTGCCAGCTTCCCTCTGAAGATTTCCAATAAGTCTTTTATTTTATCCATACCTTCCTTCACAGTAATAACTTTATCTGGGAGATTTGGCTTCTTACCTAACAAGGGTATCAACCTATCAAAGAATTGCATATATGCCCCCCATTGTTGAAAAATAGGCTCAAGCCATTTGATTGCATCCTTGCATACCTGCTCTGCAGATTCTAAATTGATGAATGCATTATAAGAATCTTGAGATATTCTTTTTGGAATGCTTATTCTATGATTTAATACATTTATCAAAGCATTTTTCTTAGTGGCACTGTCAGATTAAGAAACTTCTATTTCCACACTAATCACAGGTACTGTCACTATTACCCCTATAGGTATTTCTTTTGTTTGGGCCTCTACTTCTACATTATGCATTCTTTCTTCCTCTTGCCTTGGTGCATGTTCTACCTCTGCTACTGTCTTGAGTTTTTCTTTGACGGATATTATTTCTATTTCTAGATTTTTAATTTTCTCCTCCAACTCTTATATTCGTTGCCTTTGTACATGGCTCATTTTGAGCTCTTCTTCATACATCCTTGTAATGTCAAGGCACTCATTGCACATTGCAGCTAGCTTATCCTCAATTTCATCAACCTTTTCCTCATTCATGAGAGCAAAGTGTTTAACCAAACTAGAAATCTCTTTCCCAGTAGTGCTCTCCAATTTCCACACAATCATATTACCCTGTGCAGTCTCCTCTATATCCATCATTTTGGGCTTCTTAATGTCAGGGGCCACACTCCATACTGCTAGGGTTTTTGTGTCTACATTAAAACCTGACCCTCTTTTAAAACCTTCACTGCTAGTGACTTCATAACTGATGGCCTTGTCTTTTCTTCTCATTTGATCTAGAACAAAGGCCTTCTCAATATCCCAATATGGTATTATAATCATACCACTCCTATATACCAATTCCCTAGCTTCTACATCAATCATTGTTTCACTCTCAAGATCATAAGCTAATAGTTTTTCAACTAATTCCTTATTCTTCTCTTGATCCTCTCTTGGCATGAGACTCAATGTGAGCTCATTTTGTTTAATTTTATAAAGGAAACTTTTAAACTCAAATGATTTAATGAAATCATCATGTTCCATGAAATTTTTAGATTGAATGAGCCTATCATCCAATCTTGATACTGCAACCTGAAGATCAGTAGAGGCCTTCCCTACTTTTGTAGCCCTTTGGTGTAAATAATTTTCCTAATATCAGCAAAATAGTCATTATTCCCTAACATTACTTGTAGGGCTCTGCTAGCCACCTTTTCTAGGATGTGCATTATCTTTTGTCTCTTATTTCCTTTTATTGGCACCCAAGCTAAAGTTAATGGTTGCGCCTTTTCTAACTCAATCTCCAATTGTGTATTTGGCTCAAGGGATTCTATATTTACAATGGCTTCCTCTCCCTCTAGCTCATGAGGCATTTGTGACATAATGTGGTCAAAATTATCCACCATTCTTCTCAAGTTAATAGGATATGGAATCTCTGTATAAAAACTCTTAAAATTAGGGTTGGTCCTCTTCAAAGCCTCCTCTACTCTCCTTGTTTCCTCATATTTCCTTAATAGCTCATCTACCTCCCCTATTGCTACTATGTTGGCAATTAGGTCCTCTATAGGGATTGGCTTGCTTGGAGGCAGAATGTAACCCCTAATGGCATTGACCTCATTGGTAATATAATTGTCAAGGTCATACATCCTATAGGGCCCAGTAGCAAATTTGTACTGGCCTAAATACTCACTTAATTCCTCAAATGCATTCTTGCCTATTTCAAAATCTCCTACTTTAAAGGTTCTACAGACAAAACTAGGCTTATGCAAATAGGGAGGGATCATTTCTTTATTCATCAATAAAATTTGCCAAGAGAATTCAATAATAGCCAATCTAGGGGGTAAATATTTAGGCAGAAGATGAGGAGTTTGTGGGCATGCAAACACTCTGATTAAAGTGCACTCCTTAAACTAAAAGATACTCCCCTAGTTCTGATATAATTTGATTTTTTCATCTAAGAATGAAGGCCTAAGAAAAGGCTTCAAAACATTTGGTGCCCTAAAGAAAGTATGATCTATTTGCCTCATAATAGTTGAACTAAAAAAATTAAAGAACATAAGGGCATTTGAATAATAGAAATCCTTATGCCAAATATGAGTCCAGAGTTGCATAGGTAAGTCACCAAATTCATCAAAAATTTTGTCAATGAAGTCCCCACTAATGTATCCAATGTTGTTATATAGGATAAGGTGCATCAGCAGTGAATAATGGTGGAACTTGAAGTCTTTCAACTCTCCCTTCTTTGCATCACAAATCTACATGTTTATACTATCAATGATGAAGGCCACATAGTAATACTCCTGATGGTGGAAAGGGTCATGTATATCACATGTCATCAGAAAAGGTGAACCATACACATGATCTTCTGCACCATCACTTCCCAACACCTTATGCAACTCATACACTATGTTTTTGAAATAATTCTTAAACCTACTCAGAGGCAAATAATCTCCCACGTTTTTTGGAAGTAACCCTGCCTTTTTTACGCTATAAGGAATATGTGGTAGCATAACATTGTTCAAAAAATAGGTTTTATTCCTGTCAAACTTTCCCTACAAATATGAAATGTCAATAGGTACATCCATTTGTCCTATTAATCCAAAGGCTTCAACAAAAGAAGTTCTATCCAATGTACATAATACACTCCCATTATGCCTATGGAATGTTTTGGTTATTATATTGTAGGAATTCATTAGGGCCTTTAACAAATCAACATCAATGAAAACTTCTGGAAATATCAATTTTGCCATATTTCTGTTCCATCAGTTACACACTGGCACATTTTTTGTTCTATTCTGATAAAAGTACATAAAAAGATCAAAACCAGTCACTCTAGGGCATTCAGCATCTTGAACAAAAACATATGGGTCTCAAAAAATATAGTAATTTGCAAAAATTACGTTTGATGATCCTAGGAGAATTTTCAACCAATCCTCAATAGTGGCAAACACGATGACATTCAATCAAATCTTTGATATTTTAATCATACAACTACCATCTTTTTAAATAAATTCAGGATGCACGAGCTTCAAAACTGTTAATGCAAGTTTTTAGCAAGGTATATCAATCACAAATTTTGATCTGGGTGTACTTTTCAATGATCTATTTTACTTGGCTATGTCGATTCTTTCCTTTTCTCTTACTTGGTATGACACATCAGTAGCTTTCCTTTCAAAATTTGGTCTCCCATTTTTACACTGAGTCAATCCTCTAATCTTTGTAATACCAAAAATGCCCTTGATGAATCTCTACGATTACTCAGAGATGCTTCAGCATACCCTAATCATAAGAACGTAATGATGTTCTTGCACTGTGTTGAAATTCCCTTTTACATTCTTATGATGCCCTTTATCCTGTATGACCTTAAACCCTTTCACTTAATACTTCCATTTTTTCTATTCAAGCTTTCGTCGTATAAGCATAAAACCCTTATCTCAGACTTCTTCACCTTTTACACCTATATTCAACCCTCTACACCATAAGATCTCAAACCTTCTCAACTGACATCTTTGTTGTTATGATTTAACCACTCCTCATATGAGCATAGAAAACCCTTGTTAAGACTTTCTCTTTACCCTTTACGCTCACATGTGCATGTATCAACGAAAACCTTGAAAAACTCTTCTATGTTGCTCTGCTTACTTCATTACTTAGGACACTGTAAGACTTCAAATTTTAGCTTTCGATCATACGCTCTTATCTTTACCTGTAGCATCAAAATATCTTGTAGCTTTCTTTTATTAATCCTTTACGCGTTTACAGATTATCTTCATCTCATATGACCGGAGAGCATTTTCAAATGATAGCCCACTCCTCTATTTACCCTTTCTTGTAAAAGCATAAAGAACCTTTTCATTTATTTCCTTCATTTTCCATTTTACACTTATATGCTAAGACTAAACTCATAACTATGAAGAAAGGATAAAGTAGCCTTTTGCTCATATGGTCACCTTGCAAGTGTAAGGGCGTAATCACAAAACTTCTTCTTCCACTTATCAACGACCCATATTTGATCCAATAAAACAAAAAAATGACATCGTCATTAATTTTTTACACATGCAAAATTCAAAACTTAAGTTGTATGCCACATGGGCTAGGCCCATCTGACATAAATGTCATGTCTTCATCTGATTTGCTTGCACCAAGGCCCATCTGACACTTCAACAAGTCCCACTCAGTACTTTTACTGCTAGAACAAGGCTTTATGATTATCTGCAAGCTAAAAAATGTATGCACGTAAAAAAATTTGAACCTTACTTTTGTTCTTACAAAATCCTTTTACCTGTTGAACTGTAAAAATTTCACGCACTCTTTCAGATCAAGCTTTACGCCATGTCGAGGTATCACGCCCTTATGCTATCCATTGAAACATATATGTGTAAGTCATAACTCAAAACTTCTCTACCCTTTTTCTCAAATTTCTTACTTGTAACCTGTAATAAGATCTTTCAAAGCACAACAAACCTTTACACTTCTTCGCTTTAAAACCATTCGTATGATTGGGAAGCCTCTTGACACACCATTTTGCTATTACGAAAAAACAAAAGTGTATCCCTGTAGAACATGAAATCCTTTATAGTGTTACACTACATTATGAAATGCAACCATGGAAGCAAAAGGAAAATGGTACTCCACTCTTATGTGAAACCCTGCACCTTAAAACCATAAAGGATGAAATTTAAGAACTTTACAAACCCTTTTCAAAAAATTGAAAGGAAACCTAGGGTTTTTCATACTTGGGGCATTTTCATGGCTGCGTTAAGGGACAAACCATGAGAATTTAATAGAGTTTGATAGCACATGAAACAGGGCATGACTAGGGCAACCTAAATTTTTTTTTAAAAATGAGGAATGAAAACCCTAATCTTCTTAATACAAAGACCTAAATGATTTTTCACCCAAATTTTCATAATTTTTCTATATTGTGAAAAATCATACCAACACCAGGGACATTATTGAAGCACTGGTAAATGAACCTGTAGATCCAAAGCTTCCTACCTTTGGCACTTAGGATGAAGCCAAGACTAGAATTGAGCTTGAAATCAAGCTACCCCAGGCTATAAGAAAAGGCAAGAGAAAGATAGCAAAGTTGAAAACTGCAATCGACCCTCTTATGCTTACTAAAGGAAAAGGTGAGGATGAAAAAGAAGAAGAAGAAGAAGAAAAAGGTGAAAATCTTGAATCTAAAAAAGAAGAGGAACCACCAAAGAAGAAAGGGAAGGTGATTATCACCAAACCCAAAAACTAGCCTACTGCAGTATTCTCTAGAAGAACCAGACAAGGCAAGCAGGAAACTGTACTTGTTAGGCCTCCACTCACATTTGAGGAAAGGCTAAAACAATTGAAAGAGGGAGCTGGCATCACAAATTTCAAGGCATTGAAATTTGAAACAAGGACTGATGCAGAGAAAATGCAGATTAAGGAACTAGTACTCAATAAGATGGAAAAATGGATATACTCTCTAGACCATCTTGCACCTCAAATCTCCAAAGAGTTGTTGGAGAGATTGCAACCAAGATAGGAATCAACCACCCAAACAGCCAAGGGCATATATGAGCAATCCCTGAAGAATCTTCTATTGAGTCTTAGTAAAGTAGAAATAAAGGCAGTAATGAAGAATAATGAAGGTAAAATGATGATTAGATTTCACACATGTTTAATTTTAATTAAGGACATTGAACATGTTGTAAGAGATGCAAAAAACATGTGGAAGAACATCTATCATATACAAAACCCCATTGATGACCCTATTGAAATCAAGGATGATGATAGTAGTGACAATGATGATTTTGATAGCACTCCATCCATCATAGTTACTCCAGGAGAGCTACATGCACTAATGGAAGAAAAAGAGGAAGAAGACAAGGAGGAAGAAGAACTTGAGGAAGAAAAAGATGAAGAAGATTGAGTAAAAATTGCAGCAGAAGTTATTGCATCCCTTCCTCACTCTCCACCAAAAATAGTTAAACCTACTATGGAGATAGCTTCTGTAAGTGAAATTTTGAGTATAATAGTCTCTACCACAGCTCAATCTTCACCAGCCACCTCCCAACTCTAGGTATCTAAAATAGATGTGCCAAGCACTTGATCTATCAAGTTGTCTGTCACTTCTTTAGCCACGAAGTTAGCCTCCTTAGCTCCTTCACAATCAATGAGTGTAATAGTAAGTTCTACAATTTTGTCTCCATCAATTCCAGTAAGTTCTACAATTTTGTTCTCATTAGCATTATCTGTATCCACTTTGACTCCAATCAGTTTAGATACTAATATGGGTACTCTACCGAGTGTGATACCAAACTTCTAATCATTGGATAGGAAATTGGAGAAGACATTGACTTAGACATAGAAATAGGGATTTGAAAGATTGACTATGACAATGCTACTATTGAAGAGATGAGGTTAGCCAGTCAACTTATAGAGATGAAAGCTACACAGAAATAGTTAAGATCAGAAAGGGATAAGGAATACATAATAATTGAGAATGCCAAGGATATAATTACAGATGCTATAGGTGTTGAAGTAGATTCTACTCAACACATTTTAATTTAGTTAAGAAAGGTAGTACTAAAATTTAATGAAGATTCTTTTGGACAAGAGAAACTAATTGAAAAAGCTGAAAGGAAATTTGATAATAAGATGCTAAAGCATGTTCCTCAAAAGATAGCAATCAAGTAAATTGAATTGTCAACATTTTTGGGTAATTTTGAAAATTATTTTAATAATGCAACATCACTTTTTGCCAAACTATGTGATATTTTTGGTTTTACTAAAGAAATAAAGGCTAAGCTAAATAAGATTGACATTGATATGCAATCAAGTGCATCCAAGTTAAAGGTGGACTCTTCCTCTACAACCTCCCATCACACCCAAATCAGATATTTGGCAGATGTATAGGCAGAACTATTAAGAGAGGAAGCAAGGATCCAGTCTACACTCATAGACATCCAGAACATGATCTTTCCTATCATGGACACAATGTAGAAACATATTGCTCATTGCAAAACATTGGTCCAATAGAACTTCTCAATGGCTAATCACATGATCCAATTATCAACAAAAGTTCAAATTGCTCTCTCCACCTATCAAATTTTGTAGAAGACTTGGGATAATACTTTTGCTACCATCCTTAAGGTACATCAAGATTTTCTATCTCACTTTGGTGTAGTCATATAAACTATATATGTAGTCCTTTGACATTATTGTCAAAAAGGGGGAGACATTCAGCATAATAAGTGAGAAGAGTTACCACTATAAGTGAAAGGGGGAGTTAGCACTCAATAGAGTTAGCATGTGTACATAAGTATCTTTATATATACATTATAAGTCATCAAGAAGATATCTAGAAATGTATATGTAGTAGTTCTACAAAGATCAATTTTGAAAAACCAAAATTCATTGAGTTAGGTTATGTACATATGTTTTGGCTTATAAGTGTTTTGTCACTAATGCCAAAGGGGGAGATTGTTGGCATTATATTACATTTGTCATTAGTGACAACTGTAGAACCAGAATCAGTATGCAAAGAACATTAAAAAATGAAGTAAACATTCACAAACCAAAAACTAAATTCACATATATGCTTAGACAAAGGAAGAAAACAAGAAGTGCAAACCTCACAAGAAAAAGCACTCCATGCTTTCTTGATTCTGTAGATGTGTCCTTTTGCTGTGGATGTATGCTCAAGATGCTCAAAAGCTGCTTCAATGGAGATGGGTAATGGCAAATTGGTAGCTTTGTGAGCTCTCAATTTGGCATTATAAGGGTATGGTTGATGGCTTTGGTTCTCAAAATAGCATGGTAACTTTAGCTTAAAGATTGTTGATGAAATGTCTTGGGATGGGATTCAATTTATAGGCTAAGGGGTAGAGGGATGGAGGGCTTAGATGCAAGGATGGATGAAGGCTTAAGGAGGGCTAAGATGCACTCAAAGGGGAGCACATGGATTGTGCTTGTTTAGCACCAATGGGAAGGTGACACTTGTCACAAGGAGGATGAGTGTGAGAGGGTAGGGTAAAGGGTTGGTTAAAGTCATGATGAGTGAGGTTGAGTATGTAAGAGGGATGTAAGAGGAATGAGTGTGGAAGAGGGAAGAGTGTGGAAGATGGGTGTAAGAGTCATGAGTGGGCTTGTAAGAGTCTTTATGTTTTGTAAGAGCACTCATGACTTAGTGGTTGGGTTTTTTTGAGGGGAGACTTTGGTTTGGATTAGGAAAGTCTTAAACTTTTTTAAAGAATGTGACAACATTAGGGGGTGGATTAGGCTTGGGTTTAGGATTAGATTAGGGATGTTAGAGATGTGCAAGTGGATGGCATTAATGAGGGTGGGTGAGTTAGTGGCTAAGCTTGGTTAGCATGGGTGGATGGGGTGGATTAGGCTAAATGGAGGATTAGAGATAGGTTAGGGGTTTTTGAATTTGAGGATTTCATTTATCAAATAGATTTATTTAATAAATGAGGATTTTTGGAATTAAATAGAAGAATAGGATTTAATTGATAAATAATAGATTATTTAATTTATCAATTAGGACTATAGATGATTAATTAAATTAATCAACTAGGGGATGACAAAGGATTAATTAAATAGAAATTTAATTAATAATGCCCTTTTTAGATAACTAAATAGGATTACTAAAATAGTGTAATCAAATTTAGGTGTCTACAACAACACTTACTCAATTTTGAATGATTATTGAGTTCATCACTCAGTCTATAGTGTATATCGAGCATTTAGTGGTTACCTTGTAGGTTCATCACTTAAGTAGTTCATACCAAGCATTCTTGAAGCTATCGAGTGAGTGTGCAGTCAAGCAGTTCATACCAAGCATTCATGAAGCTACCGAGTGGGTGTGTAGCCTAGTAGTATCTATCGAGCATATATTGTTCACCGAGCTTCATAGTGTTTACTGAGTGATGGAAGTCCAATGTTTACTAAGTAATGAAAGTGTAGTGCTTATCGAGTGAAAGAAAGGTAAACGAAGGATTCAATTTTTACCGAGTGATACTATATCTACCAAGTCTCCAATGGTTACCAAGTTCCAAACTGCATTGTGTGATTAGTATGGACCGAGCCTCTACTTCTATTGAGTGCATGATGATGCCAAGTAATACAGTGGATGTTGAGTATTAGAAGGTTACCAAGTCAGCTTGAACAACCTGAGTTTTCTACTATTTGGCCAACTAAGTAATATTTTGTTCACTTGTGTTTTGGCCGACCTTGCAATTGTAATTATTGGAATGGTATATATGTAATGTATTATATCATTTACAATGTATGCATGAGAGTATCAAGATAGACATGTAATTTTTTGAGAAGAATGAAAGTGAATCAGCAGTAGAGCAGAGTATTTAGCAAGGTCTATAAGGAGTAGTAAAGATTCATCAATCATAAGAGGTGATCTATACTTCAAGGATCTAGTTAGCAATGAAGTTGTAAGTAGATCAACTGTCTCATCCTAATAGGTGAATTAGTTTAGTAAATCTTTTAATAGGGTAGACTTAACATTCTTTGTATAAATCTCCTAACAGAGTGCATACTTCATTATATGTTTGTAAATCCTCTAACAAGGTGGACCTAGTAGTCCTTTGTGCTCCTAATAGGGCATATCACCAAAAGTGGTCAATGTAAGCCTTAACAGGCTAACTTCATACTGTAGTAATGAAGTTTTGTGGGTATCATCCCCAATCAAGTTTTACTTTCTATTTGGAAGGTTTCTACATTACCAGATCATTGTGTACATGTGTTATAAATGTTTGATCTCTCATATATGCAGTAGATTAGATGAATGAATGGTGAATAGTATATATGGTTAAAGTGCTGAATTATTTAAAAGTTTTGAGGTTACTAATTCACCCCTCCCCTCTTAGTAACCTGTCATATCTTGAATATTTCCAACAGAATTGCCCCCTCAAATAGAGTCCTCCCTGTCTTATGCTAGTAGCAGATGCAATTGCATGAGCTCCATCGACCTTCTCCAACAATGAAAATATTCTTCTTCTTTTTAAATGCCTTGTGACTGGTGGCTTTTTTTTGCGGTCTCTTGTTTTTGGAATGGATTACCTCTTTTAATGAGTGGATTTCTATAGCTTCTACATTGGGTGCCTTTCCCTCATAATTGTGTGAGATTCCCTTCGATCATATAACTCTTCTTTTAAATGGACTACCTACATTCTTACTTCCCCACCACATGCAATGTCTCAATTAATTTGGCAAAATTGTCATTAAAATGAACCTTCTCCAAAAACTCTACCTTATTTATCTTTTAAAATAACCACATCACAAGTAGAAAATTTATGTGAGGGGTGAAAAATGCCTTTATTTGATTGCTATTCATCTTACCCATTAGCCCTGTCTTCACATCTATACATTTTCAATTAAGAATTGTAGAGCCACATTTTTTAGAAACATCTAGCCTTCATGTCTCAATTGTATCCATTGGTGCTAATATTTCTGCTTACTTTTTAGTGAACCCAATGAGTATTTCTCTATAATATATAATGAAACCAAACCTTTTCCATAATTTTCAAATTTTTTTTCAACAAAAACTTGATCTAGAACAGTATATGTAATTAAGTCAAAAGAAACCTCTCTAGACTCTAAGATAACCACCAGCTCATCATTTGCCCACTTGCAAATCGAAGGTGGTATAAGAAAATTTGTATACTGCACATACCCTTAAACTTATGAAATCATATTTATAGGAGAAAATTTTAAAATATGCTTCAAAAATATTGCTATTTGATAATGGAACCTTCAAAGTGAGTATGGACATTGATACTTGATTCTCTTTTTATATAATGATGCATCACTTGACATTGAATAATGGTCTTCCCATATCAATCACTTATAATAACTTTTGAAACAACTTCAATCTTGAATACTTTATCAACTTGCTGAAGTTAGTTAGACCCCATAGTGGGTCCAGCTAAAAAAAAATTCATTTTCGGGTGAATGACATCTCAAAGTGTTCTATTAATCAATTGATACTGACCAAAATCAGACTCGAGCATCAAAAAAAATCATTTAGAACTTGTTTACCCACTTTATGCAAAATGTGATGTTCAGCTAATAGGGCCTATCGGCTAGCTTTAGAAACTAACCCGAACATCTGATCGAGCTCTGAGATTGAACATACTAATTCTTCATTATGCATAATCCTACCTTGTCAAATCTCATCTCATGAAAAATTTGGGGTCAAAAGATATTGACTGTCAAAGTTGACCTCTTAGAATTGCTTGCAAGAAAACATGTCAGAAAACACTAAATTGGGTTCAGAATTGGCTTCAAAAACTAGGTAAATTGACACTTGGGAAGGTGAAAATTGGGGCATTGGCTCACTGTCATGAGGAGAGAATGGATCTGAAATTTGGGCTCATTATGAATAACTGGGCACAAATGATGAGTGGTCAAAGTAGGCTACTCGAATTTTGCAAACTGGAAACAATGACAGAAAATTAATTTTTCCAAATGGAATGGACCTGGAAAAGTTTGCATATGGATTCGTCAAGACTTGAAACTTGGCATACATAAAATATTTTTAGAGTACAATGTAGTGGTATGATCCATTCAATCTCACCTATCATGAATTTTATGATATAACATCAAAAACAGGGGTTCCAACAAATTTGCAAATGTTGACACTAGTAAAAAGCTAGAAATTGCATTTGGAATCGCATTTGAAAATTGATCAAATGGATTTGTCATAAGCTTAAATTTGAAACATAACAAGTCTCTGACCTCTAAAATATAATGCAAAAGGAATTTTAGAATTTTTCTCAATTATGTCAAAATTATAACTTGTCAAAAAGGGCTTCCTAGAATTATGTACAAAGTGCAAAAGCATGAAAATAGTAAACTACCAAATTTGAGGGATTCAAAAACTAGTCAAATGGATTTGAAATGACTCAAAATCTAAAACATAGGCTCTTTGGTATGGACACTAGACACTTTTAAAGTGGCAAGTCATGACACATTATTAGGTGCGAGATATTCACTTGCAAACATGGCCTCTTATCACTAATTGACACTTAAGTAAAAAGGTAGATTTGACACTAGCTCAAAACAAGACTTCACAAAATAGCTCGGAATGGAAATTTAACTTCTTGGAACACATAGAAAGGCTAGATGGAGGGTGTTAGAAACATTGAACACCTCAAGGGGCTCAAATTCTCAATGGTATTTGAAATTGACCATGCAATTTTTAGTCCCAAAATTCATCACAAGCCCAACATTTAAAGATTTTCTTACCACCTTGTTCTCTTCTTACCAAAAGGGCTACTCCTTCAATCTTTCTATCCTCCTTGGATCTATTTTTGCTAGAAAAATATCCTCTAGCACTTGTGTTACTTGATAAACTAGGTCAAATATTCAAGGCACTAAAAGTTTTTTTTGTTCTGGTCAATTCTCTAGACTATCTACACTCATTCTCAACTTCTTCAAGTCTTCCAAGCAATGTCTCCTTTGTGAAATATTTTTTATAAGATATCAAAAAATGTATCATTTGAACTACTAACTTAAATGGTGGTATTAGAGTCTTCAATATCTTCCATATAACCTCACCATCTTCTTTGGTTCCTCCTTTAAATTTAATACCTATAGTAATTTATAATATTCTGACTACATATGTTCTTATAGATTCATTTTCCATCATTTTAGCATCTTGAAATGCACAAATCTAACTTTGTGGCCTCAACTTCTTAGAATGTGCATCACCTTCAAAACAAGTTTCAAAAGCTTTCTGAATCAAATGTGAAGTAGTAAGTGATTTTACTTGATTGTATTCAATTTCAAGAAGTGCAGTCAATAGTGCTTCTCTAGCTCTCATGTCACACATAAAAAATTCTCTTTAATCCTTAGTAAAAATTTTCAAATCCTTTTCAACGATGATCATCCTCGCTGATTTTTTTAGGATCCAATATCCCAGACCCATATATAGTAGATGTGTCTTCATTACTTCCTTTTAGCTATCATAATTTGTTCCATCAAACTTTGGACTATCTTTCCTAATGATGCTCTCCATTGATCTTCTAAATTTGTTAAACTTTATCTTCAAGGACCTGATGCTATGATACCAATTATTAGAAATAATAGTCCATAAAGATACCCTATTAGGAGTTGTGTGAACCTTGCTAGGAGTTGTAGTACAATGTATGCAATATGAGCCCACAGCCAAAACATGTAATTTCAACTACAAGAAGAGCTCAATGCTTAAACATGCTATTTAATATTATTTTCTTCTTTCCTTTTTCTTTCAACTAAACCAATCACTACCAGACCTTGTAGACTAGGTTATAAATCTTGGATCCAAATAACAAACCTTGGCTCACTCAAAAAAAACCTCAACAATGAAATTTCCTTCACTTCCTTTGTGCTCTGCTAAACTTCATATTCCACTCTCTTGGTTACTTACAGTCATTTCTTATCAATCCATTTCCTTCTCATATGATAAAGGAAAATCACCTTTCTTTATACTTAGTCCATAAAAAATTCCCAAGTTGGCTTTACACCTTCTCAATTAATCATTATAGGATACATTAAGAACATGTTACACCTAGCGATAACATTAATCTTTTGCCTTGCAACTTGAATATCTTTCTATACATGTAATATTATGATAAGAGAACTTAGCAAAATCATCATCAACATGTATTCTACACATCCTCAACTTCAATTCTTAGAAAAACAATTTTTCTAAGAGATATAATAAGTTTACAAGAACATGACTTTGTAAACTCTATCTCAAAATAGACATCACCAAAACTTACATAAATTCTTCCTGACTTATAATTTATTCATCTAATGTTAACTTCAAATATTAGATACTCAAAAGTATCTCCATTAACCTTATATAGTGAGAATAATCAACTAGCCATCAATACCAACTTGATCTTTTCACTGTTCTTCTAACAGATAACATAGAAAACTATTACGTTGACATCAATGACAAACTTAGTCACAAATGTAACATATCATCATGGTAACATATCTCCAATAATCTCCAATAGGAATATCATTAGCATTCATGCTTCCAACACTTTGTGGATATGCAACATTAACTAAGTTTACTTGGTTAACATAGGAAAATTTCTTTGAGTTAGTATTTACTGAGAAGGGTTGGCTAATGAAGGATTTTCTGGTTTTGGCACATTGAGTTCAATTGATTTGTCTATTAGTTCTAACTGACTCAGAAGATGAATATTAATTATTAAAAATTGTATCCTAGCTGACTTGACAATGCATAACATATAAATATAAGGTCAAGTTAAGGATTAGAAAGAGAACTAGAAGTGGAACATAATTAAAGATTTGATGATACTTAGAGGAAGAAAATTAGAATTTAAAAAAAAATCCTTATTAAGATGCAAAGATACATTTGATAAAGAACGATAAAGTATAAAAGTTAGAATAGAGTTCTATAATTAGCAATTTAGTTGCATCAGGAACCAAGTCATCTCATTGTTACTCTCTAACCATTGCAACAATGATCTAAATCTCTTAACAGAGTTGGCTTAATAGCTATTTGTAAATCCTCTAACAAGGTGGCATTTCTATTGAATTGCTTAAGCACCTCTAACAAGGCCACTCATAATAGGATGATTAAATCCTCTAATAAGGTCATACCTAATAGAGTGTTTTGTAACCATTAATAGGGTTGTCTCCTAATAGGGCTCACTTTAGAAGAGTGAAAACAATAGTTGCAATTGGTGGTTTTTCCCAATTTGGGTTTCCATGTTAAATATTGGAGTCACTTGTGTTCATGCTATTTCTCTTATGTGTTTCCAACTAAGTTAAATTAATATCAATCATAGAGAATATCTTAAAATTTTCATGTTAAGCATTTTCTGAGCTATTTTAGTATTTATGGAGTTACAACATAGTTCAATTTTGATTTATATTGACATCTAAGGGATCTAGGATTTCTTTTCTAGTAACTAATTCACCCCTCACCTCTCATCTAATCCTCTTATACTTCAAATGATTGGTATTATAGCTTTTAATGGTTGCAAAGAAGGTTTTAAGGATAAAAGCTAAAGATCAGGATGTCTTATAGAAGAAAGATTCCCAACTTTGCAACATGGCAGCGACTTATGCAGTTATATTTGGCAACTATTAGTGATTCAAGTTGTAAGTACCTTGATAGTGAATACAAGACTCCTACTAGAACATTATCAGTTGAAGATATTGCTGAAAAGAAAAATCATAACATCATGATGATTGACATTTCTTCTACTCTTAATTATCCCAAATTTGATGAAGTCAGAAGTTACACTACATCTTATGATATTTGGATCAAACTAAAAGCTATATATGGAGAAGATGACAATGTTAGAAGGGCTAAAGCCAAAAGTCTCAGAGGATAGTTTGATTAGATGAAAACATTGCAAAATATGTTGAGAAAATTAAAGCAAGTGTGAGCACAATCAAAGCATCCGGAGGAGACATTGATGAAAATATAGTTGTAAGAAAGGTACTCAAAACCCTTCTTCCTATCTATGAAATTAGAGTGTCTTCTGCTCAATAAATGAGATGTGATCCAAATAGAAATATAACTTTGGATGCTCTAGTTGGAATACTGATAGCTTTTGAGTTGGATAACTATGACAACTATGTCCCTAGTTCCAAAGGTATTGAATCTGCATTTGGAGACAAGATTTCACTAAAGAGAAAGGATAAAAAATCAAAGGCCAATCAATAAAAAGAAGATGAAGAAGAAGAAGAAAGTTTAGACAATGATCTTGAAGTTGTTGAAGCCCTACTTGCAAGGAAATATTTCAAAGGCAAAGGAAAGTACAAAGGTAAGATTCCTCTAATCTATTTTTGTTGTGAAGAAGTTGGTCACATTGCTACAAGGTGGCCAAGATGAGAAGACAAAGATGAAAAGAAAAGAAATAAATACAAAGGAAAGATGGAATTCAAAAACTACAAGGACTAAAAGGAAAAAGGTAAAAAATATTATTTTATGGCTAAAGATTTTGATAATAGTGAAGATGAAATGGTATATATTTCTATGAAAGATGAATTTGATGATGCAGATAAAATGGCTCTTACCTCTCATGTTAGCAAAAATGATACATCGATTATTGATAGTATCTACTCACATCATATGAATAGAGAAAAAATAAATTTTGAGCACATGGAACATTATTATGGTGGTAGTGTGAGATTTGGAAGCAATGAACCTTGTTGCATAAAGGCACAAGGGTGTATCTCACTAACCAATGAACTTAGATGTGACAATGCTTCTTGGATTGAAGGACTAAAGAATAATCTACTAAGTGTGGCATAGTTAAATTACATTGGATTCAAGGTTGAGTCCATGAATGGGAAGGCCAAAATACTATATGGAAAAGATTATCCAGTTGGATTTTTTTAATAGTGTAGTCTAGTTTGTTATTAGTGACACACACTTACTCAGGCAGTTAGTGTCTACCAAACATATTATATAGTTAACAAAGTTAACCAAGCATTTTAGAATATATCAATTCCTACATTTTCTACCAAATTAAAAGGACAATATTTAGTTCATGTCGAGAACTTTCTACCATGTTGGTGATCAACAATGTAAACCAAGCTTCATAAAGTTTACTGAGTTCCTTAGTGCAAACTGAGTTGTGCAATACTTATGAAGTTCATAGTTATAGTAATGTGAATCCAGTGTTGACCAAGCCACTCAATGTTAACCAAGTGATTCAATTTATACTGAGCTTGTTGTGATATCATTGACCAAGCTATGTAGTATGAATCAAATGATTCAATTTATATGCAAATTTTTGTAGTATTCACTATGTCACCAGTGTAGACTGAGTTCAGACTACTTGGAAATTATCAGTATGGACCAAGATTCTATGTCTATCAAATGCATGACGATGTCGAGCATTGACAGTGGATGAAAACTATCAAAACCTCAATGCCAACTATCAAAATCTCACTGAGATAGTCTTTAGAACTTGAGTTCCTACACTTGGGCTGACTTTATGTATTTTTTGTAAACTTGTATTGTAGCCAACTTTGTTGAATTGTAAATTGGATTGGTATATATGTAATGTATTATATCATATACAATGTAGTATGATGAAAAAAGGGAATAACAAGTAGATGTAGAGCAAAAGTGTGAAGTAAAAGGCTAGATTAGTATAAGGAGAAGAAAATATTTATCTATCATAACAAGGTGATCATTACACTCAAGGAATCTCATTCAACATTCCAAGTTTCAAATCAAAAATCAGACACTATTTCATCCTAATAGGTGGATTAGATAAATCCTTTCACAAGGTAGACTTAACAATCTTTTGTAAAACTTTTTACTGAGTGCATACTTCATTGTATGTTTGTAAATCCTTTTGCAAGGTGGACCTAGCAGTCCTTATTGCTCCAATGGGGCATATCATTAGAAGTGATCATTGTAAGCCTTAACAAGCCAACTTTATATTGCAGTACTAAAGCTTTTGGGTATCATCCCCACCCCAATATTAATTTCTATTTGGAAGGTTTATAGGTCACCAAATTGCATGTCAAAGTGTTATGAATGTTTGATGGTTCTAGTTTTTCATGCATGCAATAAAAAAAAATACACATGAAGGATTAATTGGTAATAAAAGATTAAGTTTTCTTAGTTAGTGATTCACCCCTCCCTTCTCAATAAGTTAGCCTATCATATATATTTCCAAAAAATGGTACCAGAGCTTTTTGGTTCTCAGGAAATAATTTTAATAGCTTGAGAAAAGATCAGAGGCTCTAGAGGTATTCATACTTGATAAGGCTATTGAAAATGAAAAGATGGATTTCAAACTAACTATTGGACAACTCAAGAAAGAAAAGAAGCAACTCTCTCAATCTTTGGAAAGAAGAAAATGTCTTGCAGTAAAAATGAATGACCAACTCTAAATTGAAGAAATAATTGAAGAAATTCATTTATAAAGCAATTCAGATGAAGCAAGTGAAGCAATTTTTAAAAAATTAGGAAGGAATGTTACACTTCAAGAAGAAGCAAAAAATTTGAGAAGAGAGCAAGAAATTTAGTCAGTAAGATTATGTGAATTAATGGAAGAGAAAAATAAGATAAAAGAAGAAATAAAGGGAAAGAATAATGAAATCCAACATCTATCTTTTCAGTAGGTAGACTTCATTAATCAGCTCACCAATGCAAATGAAGAAATCATGAATCTAAGATCAAAAAATGAAATATTGTAGAATGACCCAAACATTGAAAGGCAAACCAATGAGAGGATGATGAAATCTCAAGCAAACATGGATCGACTAAATGAGAAAATCCAATACCAAAAAAAGGGAAAGTAGGAATTGGATATATAGAAGAAGGTGAATCATCCAAATAAGGAGCTCAATAGAATCAAAAACCTACTTGCAATCATTTTTGGTAAGATAGGTCATAAATCAAACAAATGTTGGAGCAATGGGAAAGCTAAATTCAATGGAAAATGCTACAATTGCAATCAACATGGTTATAGAGCTAATGAATGCAAAGAAAAACCTGAGTTTGAAGGCAAATGTCACAAATGCAAGAAGCATGGGCACAAATCCTCAAATTACAAAACTAAGATAGTGAACCTAGCAAAATAGATTATAAAAGCTATATTTGGTTGGGACTATAACACTTGGTGTAGATGTCATTACTATGGAGAATTTGGACACATTGGAATGAATCATGTAAAACATCACATGAGGCCAAGAGACACCACCAAAATATGTTTTATTTGTATAGAACTTGGTCATCTTGCCAAGAATTGTATGAATACTAGAAGAATTGAAGATGAAAAGAAAGCAAAGGCTGATATCATCAAAAATCACATAAGATAGTAATGGATTCCAAAATCTTTCAAGAATACAAGTCTAAGAAATGACAAACATGTCACTCAATAATTGAGTGACTCAAGCATTTCTACTTGATCTCTCACAAGGCATACTAGAACTAGGATTCTAGAGCAGACATCTTACATTAGTTCTAGTCAATAGAATGAAAGATCCATATCAGCATTCAAAATTCAAAGGGATCACCAAGCATTCAAGAAGATGCTAGTCATTACTGAGCAAGGTCGAGTTCCAAACCTTGCTCGTAAGGTTTGGTTATAGGATCCTATAGAGCAAGGTTAGGTGTAAGTCATTATTGTGTAGAAACTAAGTCATGGATGACTCTATTGAGCATCTAATGTAGGCCAAGTGGAAGACATTCTATCATTTGAGTGAATGATCATACCAGGCATTTATGACAATCAAAAAGCTAAATTTGATAAAAAGTCAAAATCATATTCATTTGACATCGCAAATTTTTAAGAGCTATCTATGCAAAGCAATTTTTAGGGCATCCAAGTGATCCATGTAAATTACTATTGAAAATTTCTATATCTTTGCAAACCCTACTAAGAAAATGGAATCATCTAGTAGTAAGATTAAGAAAGGGTCAAAGATGTTAGTTTGAGGCATGGAATGGAAGGCAATAGACTTTAAGCTAAGTCCAGCTATCACAAAAACCCTAGATCCAGCTATAGCTCAATTATAAATTCCATCCAAGGTACTATTGATTAATGATATATTAGTTCACATTTTTGATGTGCTATTCAAGATATTGGAACCATGGAAATGGATGAAACCCTGGAGAAATTATGTGTGAATGGTGTGTTAAATTTAGAGCATCAACACCTTCAAACGAAAGGTTTGACTCATATTGCTCACATGCAACGAGAATTTTAAATTAAATAGATGAGATTTATTCTCAATTGTGTGCATAATGGTCAGTCATGGTTGGAGCAACCTATTATGATAAAAAAGAAGATGATCCATAGGATCACTGGTCTTCCTATGTTGACAAAAGTAGAAATGACCAAAACCCTAAGTTGGGTTGAGCTAGAAAAGAAAACCTTTGCCAAGTGGGATGGAAGGGGAATGAAGATCAGTTGTGTTATGGATATGGAATTGAAATTTAGGACACATTTCATTACACATGAAATATATAGCTTGAGAAATCTCAATAGTGTATCATGTGAAGTAGTGAATCTCACATACAAAGTGGTCAAGAATAACATGTCACTTGACCTTGCTGAGTTGATGCTAAATCAATTCAACAAAAATATTGAGATTATAAGAACTTCAAAGAAAAATCCTTTTAATTTTGGTTTACTCTTAAGTTGTCTATTTTTCTATGTGAAATTTTTTTTCCCATCTAAAGGTATAGTCATATGGAGCAAGGATGCACCTGTTCTTTACCAAATTAATGATTATATAACTGAAATGGGAGAAAACTATGTTAGTATAATGGATAATTACTTTGATGATTTTAAGGAAAAGATGAATAATATATTTAGGATCCCTAAGAAACATGTAGATGACTACAAAGATGATATTTGTTTCATGGTTGATAGTGATAAAGTGTATATACAAGCAATTAGACCAAGAACTATATGGGTCAAGACTTTAGGTTATGAGGTTAATATTGATGAAACTAAGGATGTTATTGAAGCACTGTTAAATGAGCCTATTGACCCAAAAGTTACATAATTTGGAATTTATTATGATGAATCAAAGGCAAGAATACAACTAGAAATAAAACTTCCTCGGGTGCTCAGAAAAGGAAAGAAGAGGATTACAAAATTGAAAACTAGCTCCACTCTTCTATTGACTAAAGGTAAGGTGATGACATTGAAGAAGATGAAGCAAAAGATGAAGAGAAGTTAGAAGAAGAAGAGACAATAAATAATAAAGGTATGTTTATTATAACCAATCTTGCAAAACCATCTATTATAGTGTTCATAAGGAGGGCATCTAGGAAGAAATAAGGTGGAGATGTAATCTTCAAAGATCCACCACTGTCATTCCAAGAAAAGTTGAAGGAAACTGACACTAGAGCTGGGATGGAAAATTTTTAATCACTAATGTATGAAATAAGAGCTATAGAGGAGCAGAAGCAAATTGAAGACATGGCTATTTCTAGGATGGGCAAATGGAAATATTCTCTAGATCATCTTGTTTCGTAGATTCTGAGTGAATTGTTGGAGAAAGTTAAGCCAAGATGGGAACAAGCCAAGAAAACTACTAAGTACATTCATGAATAGACCTAAGGCAACTCATGTTGAGCTTGAATGACAAGTTAAAGAATCCTTAAATAAGAATGAAGAAAAGCTTACCTTGAGGTTTAACACTTGTGTGATATTAATCAATGACATTGAACATGTAGTGAACATTTACCCAATTAGTATATGTTAAGATCACTTAGGAATTGAAGATAGTTTCCTATGTGTACCAAGTATTCCATTGTTTTCCTAGTTTAGAAGACAATATCTACCAAGTTCACTTGGGAAACAAAGTAAAGTTTGCAAAAGTTGAGTGTTAACCAAGCTCACTGAGCTAATGAAGGAAATGTTGGATTGAACCAGTGCTAACTGAGATTACTTGGTTACCAAAAGAACTATGTAAATATGCAATGTTAACTAAGTTCATTTGGTTAACATAGGAAAATTTCTTTGAGTTACAATCTACCAAGCAGGGTTGGCTAACAAATGATTTTCTTGTTTTGGCATATTGAATTCAACTAATTTTTTTTATTGGTTCTAGCTGACTAAGAAGATGAATATTAATTATTCTAAGTTTTATTCTAGTTGACTTGATAGTGTGTAAGATATAAGGTCAAGTTAAGGATTATAAAGAGAAGTAGAAGTAGAACATAATTGAAGATTTGGTGATGTTTAGAGGAAGAAAATTAGAGGGATAAGAAGAATATCCTTTTTGAGATACAAAGATACATTCGATCAAGAAGGATCAAGTATACAACCTAGATTTGAGATCTATAATCAGCAATTTAGTTGCATCATGAATCTGGTCATCTCATTGTTACTCTCTAACCATTGTACCAGTGATCTAAATCTCTTAACAGAGTTGGCTTGACAACTATTTGTAAATCCTCTAACAAGGTGACATTTCTATTGAATTTTCTAAAGACCTCTAACAAGGCCACTCCTAATAGGGTGATTAAATCCTCTAATAGGGTCACAACTAATAGTGTTCTTTGTAACCTTTAATAGGGTTGTCTTCTAATAGGGGTCACTTCAGAAGAGTGAAAATTAGTAACTAGTTGCAATTGGTGGTTTTTTCCAAATTGGGTTTCCACATTGAATTTTGGTCTCACTTGTGTTCATGCTATTTTAGTGTTTTCCAAGTTACACTAATTTTCTTTTGCGTTTATCGAGTTACAGTAGAGTTTAGTTTTAATTTATATATACATCTAAGGAATCTAGGATTTATTTTTGTGGCAAATAATTCGCCCCTCAAATCTTAGTTACTCCTCTTATACTTCCAACAAGAAAATGAGGTATCAAACCTAATCCTCAAAGCTCCTAGACAATGTCTTTGGCTTTTCATTTTACTCACCAACAATACACAGTAAGAGGTTTCATGTAAAGCCTTAATAAATGTCATCAATTCAATGTCTTCAATAGATTCCACCAGCTCAAAGACACCCATTTTAGTAATTTACATCATTTTATCTCTCCTCATCATGTCCCTTGATTCCATCTGCTAGGAGAATGATGACATTGTCTACCATTATAGAAGACAATATAGTGTTGAGAATTGTCTTACTTCTACTCTTTTCTCTTGGATATTCAAACATGTAGTGATTTATTTTTTGATGTTTTAATTGATAAGTACTAGTGACTTACATCAAATATGCACCCCTATAATGCCAATCATGGATTTTTTTAGCCCCGTGCATTTGGAATGATTATCATAGTTTCATCTTTTCAACTTGCATCACCCACTATGATCTTCATCTTTAATCAAAATTATATTTGAAGAAATTTGATATTAAGATTAGTATAATAAGAAAATATATCATGTGATATATACCTTTTAGTGGTATCGATGAAATTATGTAGCTCATGCACTTGTTCAAATACCATTTATCCTTGAAAAATAACAAAAATTCAAGGTGCTTTATTCATGATTCCATACTTTGTGTGCACATTTGTCCATATTTTTGGATTTATCCCTCTGAATTTCATAGGTGGCAAAGCATTAAACATATCCTCTAAATATCTATGCAAGGAGTGACACTAATCTTTGAGGCATGTGATTCCCTTGTCTACCCTATTTTTAACAAGACACCTCCTCATGAATAATGGAATAATAATGTAAGAATATTATCAAGGGATAATTATGTACATTTGAATACAATTTTACTCAAATTTAGGCATTTCATTACCTTTAACTATCCACAAATTTCATTTTCATAAAGCTTATTCACAATAAGCCATTTCACCAACATGGTAAATCATATTAGCCATGATCTATCAAATGGGAATTTGTCATCACATTTTTAATGTGTTTTTAATCTCTACCCAAATTTTTTTTATGAAACTTTTAGGGCATATAACTTAGTCACAATGGTTGATTTTTTTTTTTTTTCAAAAATACCTTATGATCTTGTATTCTTTGTCTTCTAGGATAGCTCCCACGGACATTTCTACATAACAAGCTGAAATGGAGCCAATAGGTTCTAGAGATTGAAACCTTCCCCCTTACACCAACTATAAAATTTGGGCACAATTTATCAATTAGTGATGAAAACATATGTCAAATTTATCATAAAAGTGATAAAAGAAGCTGAATTTTCTATGCAAATTGACCTCAAAACTATTTCATGATAAAGGAGTAGTCAATAACCACTACATTAAAATGTGTAATATTTCTCATGAATTACAAAAATTCTATCATCCATCAAAGGTATAAGCCAGTGAATATCAAGTGTCTCCCTTAATTCATTACCATATAAGCTAAAATGTTTGGGCAATTCAACCTCTTACATGCTCAAAACATTGAGCTAGACCTTCAAATATTTATATAAATAAAAGGTCCAAGTATTTCACCAACCTCATAAATATAAATATAACACCACTATATAGACCACCCATCATAAAATAAAAAATTGGGAAACCCTAACTTCTTGAAATGCAAATGAAAATATCTAGAGTCTATCGGCATCAACATTTGAAATGTAGCTTTTGGAAAAAATATTTTTTCTTATTTAAAGAAAAGATCAGTTATGTTTCTTTCATTTTATTATTATTATTATATTTCAAACCATGGCTCTTAAAAAATGAGTTTTTAAACAATAGCTTTGAATCCCATAACTCTAAACAATGAGATTGGATAAGCATAAGATGGTGCCAATCGATGAAGAGGGCCTTTATTTCTTGGAGTTTTTCAATAGTGGATTGATATAAGAAGTAGTCCAAAGGTTCGATGCTGATGAAACTTTATTAAAGGGAGACAAGAAGAAAAACAAAATAGAAACAAACTAACCCAAAATTCCAAAATGGGGTGCTTATTTACAATGAAAGGGTGAAAGAGAAGAAAATGCTAAATGTCACCATTGATGGGTTGAAAAGAATATGAGCCCTTTCAAAATAACTTTTGATAGAATGGAAGTAGAATTTGCAAAAAGTAAACTTAAAAAACCAAAGTGTGAGTTTTTTTGCATTAAAAAGGCAAGGTAAGGGTGGAAAAATAAACACAAATTCAAGAGTTTTCTCATGAATAACATGAATTTCTTCACAATTGTGAAACCAGCCTCTTCCATAATATTTTTTACAAATATATTTAAAATTCCAACAAACTCTTCCATACCTTGATCCTTTGATTGTTGCATTGATTCCTCCAAAGGTGACTTTGAGGAGAGAACTACTAGGTACTAAAAAAAAATTGGATCCTTTCCTTCCTCTTGGCTATCATTTGGTTCCCCTTCAAAATCCTTTTCTTGCACAACTTACTATCCACCAATTTATTTTTGTTCAAAAATTATCTCTTCCTTTTCCATCTCTTCCACAAGAGATCTTCTTTGGATGAGTATAGCACCATAGAAAGACATTAAAAATGCTACTTGTTTTGTCAAATCCCGTGTGACTTATTTGACTGAATTCTCTTAAAATGGAGGTATAAATATAAAGACATCCACATCATTTTCATTTCTTACAAGAGTCCAATGCTTCAAAATATTTGGGTAGTTTTGAAATACTTTTCAGTATTCAACTTCAAAAGATCCACCAATTTCCATCCTTGGGGAGGTGCCTCAATTTTTTTTTTTATAAATAAATTTCCCAAGGCACTCCATATCCCCAACAGAGCTTCCAATTTTTTTTATTAAACAAATTTGTGTTATTTGAAAATACTTCACAAATAATTCTGAAATTCCCATCCTAAAAGACAAAGCTCTGAAACCAACAATTGAGTTACTTGCAATTTTTTTGCCAAGTGCTCTCTGAATTTTGGAATGAAGGTACAACTCCCTCCTTTTGATTTATAGTAAATAATTTTCTGACATGTCTTTAACCAAAGGGAAAAGAAGGAACACTAACATCATTGATCAACATGATATGAATGTGAACCTTGATTTAAATAAATTAAGTAAAAAAAACTCAAATACATAGCATAGAGGCTATTAAATCAATCTTCCCATTTATAGATAATTAAAAGGAAGATTTGATACTCACTCAATATATGAGGCATAAAAGCATAGGATTTCATGACACATAAGAGCAAGACGATATTTTGATTATGATTAGGATAACCACAATATCATTTCCAACCAAAGAAATGTACATTTAAACTATATAATCTAAATGTAAAATTATCTTCATTCCAAATATCTAAGCATTTAATAAATATATAATCATTTTCCCTTACACCATAAACAAGTTGCCAAAATAAATACAATCTCCTCCCTTTTCTCTATTACAAGTTTGAAAACAAAAATTGTATTCCCTTTCCTTCATAAATGCACAGGTATGTGAATGTTGGAGAAGAACCCCTTTATAATAGTTTTTTCTCATTAATTAATTTTCCCCAAGAATTTGGTAATTACCACAATTTCTTCTTACGGAACCAATTTACATTTTATCTCCTTACCTTGTCCCTCCACTTCAACTTTTCCCCTTCATCCTTTGAATTTTTATTATTAAGTGCATTAATTACTTTGTACTTTAAAATAATCTTAATTCTTAATGAATTAACTTATTTCATGTTTATCAACTTTCCCTTTTCACTTCTTTTACTTTCACCTTCATGGTATCATAATAATTAATTCTTTTTAGAATTATTATGTGATATATTAATGTTGTTTGGAATTAATTTGATATTCAATTATTTTACATTTAAATATGTTAATATTTAATTCTTTAAAGAATTAAATATTATAAAATGAAAAAATAATTTTTAAAAGTGTTTCTTTTTTTAATTTCTAACATAGTTTAGTGGAAGGGGAAATACGTAGGGTTTCAAAACCCTAAGTAATAGTGACTCTAAATCATGTTTGTATTATGTGTCAGGTTGTGGATAATTCAAGAATCTTTGGTTGTTGCTATCCTATGTCTTATCCATTGGGTTGTAGAGTCACTATCAAAAAGCTCTCCTTTGTAGTCTAGCTTGACCTTTTTGCCAAAGAAGAAGCATAATAAATGGGAACATTATGGAGCTTGGGATGTGCTTTCAAATATCCATTAAGGATTAGTAGAATCTCTTGATTTCATACCTAATGCAAATGAAGAATGAGCACCCTTCCACTCCATGACATAACAATGTGTATGAAAGAAGAGAGTGTTTCTCTCAACTTGAAGTTGTTCACCATATGTTGACTCAATCATGCAAGCATCAAGGAAGAACTATGGGGGGCTTATTTAATGCACAAATGTGATGATATTATTCACAAGAGTAACAAACAATATAAATTATATGCACCCCTGCAATTCCACTCATAAAAAATGTTGTAGCAAGGACATGTCTCACTGCATAACTCTAGAATTGGATACCATTCACCTCTATAGTCTCTTCATATCACTTCCAATTTTCAATTTCATGTGATTCTATATATCTTCCACGTGTCCATGTGTGAATGTCCACAACTATAGAAGATGATTCTATATGCATGCTCCCTAGTCATATGTGATCGAAAAGGAATATTGGCAAGCCTTTATAATTGAGAACTCCCTTTGTACATATCATTCTCAATTTCATGAACATCAAACAAATAAGAAATACCTGTCATAGATTTAATTGTTATCCAAAAAAAAATTATCTATGAAAAATTGACCTCCATTTCACATGCATTGGTCTTCTAATGTGACCATCCTTGATAATACACATTATTTTTTCTCCTTTTCAAGCTTCTTACAAATGCTTGACACTACATTTTGTTTTCACTAACCACATTTTACTAGTGTGTCAATATTTATGAGTTTGTTATTTGATTGTGACGTTGATATATATATATAGATATATATACACTTTTTTTTTTTTTTTTTTTCCTCACATAGATATGCCTTCATTATTTCATCATGTTTCTTTTTTTATTTAAATCAAGATATTTCCTTAGAGGAATAGAGCAACCATAGATTGAGATGGAGAATTATTTGAACAAGATAATGCTCATTTTAATAATTTTAATGTTTGAAACCTTTTACAATATGATATACTAGAAGATGGAGTATCAAACACAATCCTCGAAGCTCCCAAACATTATGTTGTGTTGGATTTTTTCCTACTCACCAACAGTACACAATAAGAGGGATGATGTAAAGCCTCAATAAATAGCATCTATTTAATCTCTTCAATGAATTCCCTAATCTAAAAATACCTATTTTAGTAATTCACACCATTTTCTCTCTCCTCATCATGTCCCTTAGTTTTAACTGCTAGGAGAATGATGATGTTGTCTACCATTTTAGAAGCCAATATAGTACTGAGAATCATCTTAATTTGACTCTTCTCTATCTGAGTCATAGTGAGTGCCAAGCCACTCATATGCCAAGTCACTCAAGTGTCAAGCAAACAAACTATGTCGAGTGATTTAGGTGTCAAGTAAATAGTGGATGTCAAGCACTATAGATGTTGAATCACAATATAAATATTAGTGCATGTTGAGCATCAGAGATTTCAAAAAATGAGTGAAATAATTTTGACATATTTTTTGCAAAGGCACAAATAACTATGTAAAGCATTTTTTAGCAAACTTAAGGACGAATCATGATATTTTGGAGATAAGGATGAATCTCAAAATGGATTCCCTATGCAATTACATGTAGCCAATTAGAAACTAGGAAGGATTAATTAGCAAAATGGATGAATCTCAATCATAGATTCATACCTAATCCTATGTCATGAAAGTCTTCTTAAGGAGGACACACCCTAAACTTTCTATGAGTGTTGAATGAGTGAAGAAGATAGTTTGCATGCAAAAACAAAGCATTCATGTTGATTTAGAAGTGAGATTACATTATGGAATTAGTTAGAGTAGAATAGAGGAAAATAAAAGGACACAACAAAGAGACATCTAATCAAGAAGGATCAAAGATACATCAGTTTAGAGGTCATCTATTATCAGGCGAGCAAGTGCTAACTAAAGGATCAAAGCTGAGACATCCTAATAGGTGATTTCAATAAAAAATTCTTAACAAGGTAGTCCTAATAGAATACATGAAATCCTTTAACAAGGTGCTTACTTAGTTGTAAGTTAAAGTCCTTTAACCAGGCACACTTCTAATATCCTAGTGTTGAAATCCTCTAACAAGTTGAGACCTAATAGTCTTTGTAAGCCTTTAACATGGTAGACCTTTCATAGTGTAGATCATGTTTCATGGTCAAAACATTGTAACCTTCATTGGAAACACTTTATTACTCAAAGATTGAACATTTGTGCATGTCATCCCCACCCTAGTTTTACCTTCTCATTCAAAGGTTTTCTAGGTAATCATATTTGGTGTCATATTTTTATGATTTCTTATATGTTTACATGTTATTTCCATTTACTCATTGAATGCATGAAAGAGATGTTTGGTGAAATTTTTAAGATCCAAGTTTAAACTCCTAATTCACAGACACCACACCCCCCCCCCAAAAAAAAAAAAAAAAAAGTTTACCTTTTCCTATTGTAATTCAAATAATTGGTATCAGAGCTTTATTCTTTGAAAGAGAAGCTGTGCAACTTTGAGGAAAGATATTGAAATCAAACTCTATAAATTGGAAAATATTATTGAGGATCAAAGAATTGAGATACAACTAATTGTACATCAATTGGATGAAGCAAAAGAAGAACTAAAGAAGTCCTTGAAAGAGAAGGAAAGAAATTTCTATTACAGATGATGACACACAGTACAAAGAGATTGACACTACCAAGCTATTTGCCAATTGTGACTCCAATGAATTTGATGCAAGAATTGTAGATCTAATGGAAAAGAATAGAATCCAAGCTAAGGAAATCAAAAATCTCAAGTTAGAGAAAAAATCACAAGACATTCTACAATGTGAGTTGACTGAACAAAATAAGAAATCTATGGAAGACAAAGCCATGATTGAAGAAGATGAAAGAATTCTAAACAATAGACTAGAAGAGAAGTCAATAGAGCTAACCAAGATTTTCAACATGCAATTGGATACTCTAAGTCAAATTATTAATCCCAACTATGAACTGAATGTCAAGGACATTGAGATAACTACATTAAAATCATAGAATGAGCAATTAGAGAGAAATCTAAAGAGAGAAAAGGAATCTTCTAAAAGTTTCAACAAGCCAAATGAAGCCATCAAATACTGAGTAATTATTGAGATCCCCTAGATCCAATAATGATACATCTAGAATAGGATACACAAGCACTGAAGGAGGAGAATCATCCAAAAGTGTAGAAGAAATGAACAAAAAAGGTAAGAACTCCAAACCTATTTTTCATATTTGTGATAAGAAGGGACATATTTCTAATGTGTGCAAAATCAAAACTACAAATCAAAATATGAAGCCTAAGAGAATGGTTCATTGCCACAAGTGCAACAAGCACATGAATAAAGAACCAAGACCATGCACACATACGGATTTGAAGGATATTGCTATAATTGTTAGAAGTATGGACATATATCTTTTGAATGTAGATCTAAAACTGTGTGGTCATCAAATAGAAAAACAAGGGTAAGGAACAATGGCAACTCCTGTAACTAGGATTATAATACAAGGTATAGCTATCATTATTGTTAAGAATATGGACATGTTCCTAAGAATTTCATTAGGACACACTTTAGAGGTAATTATAAAACATGGTTAACTCAAATCACATGTTTTAGTTGTTTGAAGACTGGTCACATAAGTAAATATTGTTCAACTAGGTCAAAGGGAGCAAGTTATGAATTTGATAAAGGAAAAGGAAAGGTAGATGTTGAACACATCAAAGATGAGATGAATAAGACATGGAAGAAAAAGGATGATTCCAACACATCAAATGGAGAAGGGATCACTTCACCCAATGGGTCAAGTGATTACACCTCATCAAACTAGGCAATCAAGAGGTATGTGGGATTAATAATTAAAAGTTACATCATATATTAGTTCCAAAAGGTTCTAGTACTAAAAGGACCATATTAGCATGAATAAATATGCAAGGTGTTGATAGTAATTCAAGATAAATCTTTAAGTTTTTCATGTTAGTGCCAAGCATAAAAAGTTTCCTATGTATGTCGAGTGCAATGCTAGAAGACGGCAAGCTAATAGGCTAGCTAGTTGATGTCGAGCTTGTAGAGGTTGTCAAGTAATGGAAATTTTAGTGGTTTCTAACCAAGCCATAAATTATTTTATGCCAAGATTACAGCTGTGTAAGCACTCAACATTTATTGCAGGGCTTTCAAAGGGTATTTGATCAATTCTAGCTCATTTCACATCATTTTGAATTTGAGAAAGAGTGAGAAAAGTAAAAGGCAATCTAGAAATCCATCCAAAGTAGGTGTAGAATATTTTAGTAGCAATTCTACATCATTTTGTTAGATTTCATAAGGTATTTATCAAGAGCTGAGCTACACAGTTCAAATTTTGTAAGCCCTAGTTTCTCATTATGGCATTGAGTTCAAAGAATGTAGAAGGAAAGGAAGTTTTGAATTTTTAGTTAATAAGTAATGAAGTCAAACAACCCATCTTCAATTCCATTACTAATATTTCTTATAAGCAAGACCCTTATGGTGCATTCTCAATGATTCCACCGAATATGATAATGGTTCAAGATGTAAAAAAATCCTACAACTATAAGATAGGAAGAATTGGTGATATCAAGATTAGGAAAGTATATGAAAAGCTTTGTGATAATATTTTTTTGAAAGAAGAATACAAAATTGTTGACAGAAAGGGATTAACATGAGCCCTAGATTCTTCAAATATATTCAAGATAGAATGGATTAAGATAGTGCTTAGTCGAATTCATGATGTTCACTATGGAAGGATAATGGACCTATCAAAATTACTAAGAGAATAATTCATAGGGTTACTGGTTACCCAACCCTAGATTGGCCTAAGGCACTAAGAAGTGACTCAAAGGAGGTGATTGAGAAAAATACTAGAGCTGTCTGGAACAAGAGAGGCATGAAAATTGACACAATCACTAATCCTCTAATAGACTTTGTTGTAATAGTTATATCACTCAAGTCCTATCAATCAAGTAGATAAAATAGTGTACCCTATATAGCCATAGATTTTAGATACAATATTTTCAACAAATATCATACATATGATCTAGTAGAGCTACAATTGCAACAATTGATTGAGAACCTTGGAGCAATAAGGAAAACCAAGAGTGTACAATGTAAATTTGGTTCCACATTAATATGCATATTATTTTATGTGCAAAATATCTTTCCAACATTTGGAATAGTTGCATGGAAAACCAATAGGTTAGTAGCTATATAGATTAGTGAATACATTGAATAGTTAAGTGAAAATGTTGAATTTGTGATGACTAGCTACTTTGAATATTTCAAGCAGTCACTAAAGAAAAGGTTCAGAATACTAGTATTACTAGTAGAAAAATTCTATGACGGTGTATGTTTTCTTATGAATGTTGCCTACACTTTTGTACAAGCTACTAAACCAAGCATGAGATGGTTGAGGCCACTTAGTTATGAAATAAATGTAGATGAAGCCTCTATAGCCATTACTACTTTACTATCAGAAGAGATAGATAAAATTGAAAAGATATTTGGAAATTATGAAATGTTAAAATCCAAAATTACCATGGAATTAAAGATTACCTCTTCCATAAATAAAAAGGATAAGATAGTGAAAAAAATTGAAAGGAAAATTTGGAGAGATTGTTGAGGACAAAGAGGAAGAAGAAACCCAAGAAGAAGCACCTCTTGCATTAACACAAGGCATGGGAGAAGATTAGGATAGGAGGAAACTAAAGGTGTCAAGGGATAAGAAGTTGAGGAAGAATCTACTCCTACTAAACCAAAGATGAGGAAGGATAAAGTCCAACTAGTGACCAAAGCTAAAAGGGTAGCTAAGCTGAGTCAACCCAAGCCTACTACACCTACTACAAGGGCTAGTACATGTTTAATAGCTCAAAAGGATAAATAAAAGACCAAAAAAGAAAAAAAAGGATGTCAAGTTCCAAAAAGACCAAGAAGAAAATATGTTGCACAAACTAAGTCTAATTAAGAGAAAGTAAAGTTAGGTGACATCAACCAATTTAAGGTGGTGATTTATAATCTTCTTTTAGACCTTGAAAATTTATGTGAAAATGTTAAGAATACTACAGACTTATTAGGATTTACACATATTGATTTTGATAATTTGGGTAAAATGGGGAAAAATCAAGTAGAAGAACCAATATATGTTATGATGGAAAAATTCAAGACAACCCCACCAGAAATTGCCAACTCAATGCCAAAGAGTCTATGTGACATAGTTTAGCAAAAATGACACTATTGTCTAAACCTAGAAAGACAAATTAGGGAGATGACACTAGCCCAAGTGATGCTTGAACTAATGAAGGCACAAATTGCTAAGGATATATAGAAATAAAATAATATTAACGATGTTGTTAAAAAGTCCACATAGATACAAAACTCACTTATGACTTGACTACACTAAGGGAAGGAGAACCTAAACCCATTGAAGTGGAGGATGATGAAGATGATGATGACAAAGATAACACTATTGAGGGAAGATAAAAAATGAACATAGATGACAAGGAAATGTAATACCCCAAACTTGGCTCATTGCCATGATCATCAATTATTGTCTATTCTGATCAATCCTAAGAACTATTCTAATAGGCAATTCTCATTCTGCTACTCACTACTTGACTTAGTTGTCAAATGCTTAAAACCCTAATCGACATTAATCAGACTCTTTATTTAATTCCTATAGTATTGACTCATATTAGTCACATTAAACCTATTGATTAAGATTTAATTTAATTATTAAGTATTTATACTTCAATCAAATTAAATCATCACCTAAGGCTAATGTACTATGGAATTAAATTTATTTAATTTAATAAATATGCCTATTTTGATTAATTAAATGAAATTATTTAATTAAATAGAAAAGCTATTTCTAATTAATTACAAAAAGTTATTTAATTAAATAGGAAACCATTGCTAATTAATTAAATGAAGTTATTTAATTAAATAAGAAAAGTATCTTTAATTAATTAAATAGAAAAGGTATTTATGAGAGCATATCTCATTTTATAAAATAAATATTCTTTTTAATTCTTCTCTTCAATTCAAAAATGGAAATTCCCAGTTCACTGCTGATCAAATTAGAAGTGACCCAGATCACTTACTCTCACACTAAAGTTTATTTGAGTTGAATGAATCTTACACTCATATTTGAGCCAGTTAACTCCCTCTAATTTGGGAATCTTCCACCTTAATTGAACCTCATCCTCAATCCTAACCATTGATTGAAATTGATCTCAACCGTTGGAGTATTTCAAGAAAATCTATTTAAGAGACCCTCATTTCTTCATTTTGGGAGGATGAATTGAATTGCTATCGAAGTGTTGTTGAAATTCATACTTAGATTTTCTCACATTTTCTCATATTTTGCATATATTTTCATCCTTAGTTTAATTTCATTTAGTATAATATGCATATGATTAATCTAGTTTCCTTCAATTGTTCTTAGATTAAATGCATATCTCATCATAGATTGCATTGCATTCTCACATAGATTAGTTGCATATCAAATCCTTCATTCTTAGAGGGTCTGGTTGCCTACAACTTGATTCTGAGGATATTAACAGGAAAAATCCCTTTAGATAGAAGGAAACAAGTCACCTTTTCAGACTATTCTTGGGTGAACAATCTCATGTTCATTCCAGGATGAATTCACATACAATAACTATGTTGAAGTGTGTGTGTTAATAGAGGCCACATTCCATGCATATAGGAAATAGCTTAGCCAAATCAGCAGCAAGAAGAATGGAGTGTGGAAGACACACAATTGAGGAGTGCCAGTCCTCAACATGACACAAGTGAAACTAATGAAACAATAACTATCGAGGATGTCTCTGATCTATTAGCATAGAACACCAATCCCCTTATAGAGGACTATTTGAAGAAGATATTAGATCAATTTGCATTGCAAGCCAAACTTTGTGATAATCCTATTTTGGTCAATATGGATAAGCTACAAAAAATAGTGACTGATGCTATAAGGGAAAAGGTGAATCCACAAGAACAACCTTTCGTCATCCCTCCAGTCATTAATGTACAACCTTTGGTCCAAATACTAGATGATACATATAACAAGGTTGATATAATTGCCAAGGTGGATATAGCAGAGAAGAATATAGTGGAAACACAAGCCACTATAGAAGAGCAGAGTGGAAATACATCACAAGATCAAAGTGCAAGTCAATTTATTATGACAAAATAGGGAAAGCCTAAAGAGATAGAGTAGACACCTAGAATGAAGGAGGAAACAACCATCCAAGCTCTAGTAAACTTACTAGCATCTAACACTCCTTCCACACAAACTCTTTAGAAGCCAAGCATAGATGCAACTCCATTGTAGATCCTAGTGCTAAGCCTGAGTTCATCAAAGGCTAAAGAAGTCATACAATATGGAGATGTAAGGCTTGAAGAAGAAATCATTTTTCCCAAGTATGACTATGTTACAATAACCATAGAACAAATGGTCATACTAAGACAAGCCCTAGCAAGGAAAAAGCATCAAGAAATGCTTAGAAGGGAGCATAGGTAGAAGAAGGCATTAAAATATATCAAATACATCTTCTTTGATGCATTTAGTTTGTCGACTCCTGATGAGACCAAAGCACTAATATAACAACTAACAGACATAGTGGAGAAGGTCAGTAATGAAGACTTGGATAAAAATTCCAAAATACTTGAATGGTCAAAAAAGAAGTTTCAAAACAAAGTCAATGAAATGATATCAAGTTATATAGCACTAACACAAGTTGCATTAGTAACCCAGCTTGAGGATGTCAAGAAGGTACTTGAGAACATATTCTCATTATACTCTAAATTGTGCAATCCTTCACTCTTCACCCAAGAGACTAGAAGTCACATCTTGATCTTGGAAAGTCAGATAAGTTCATCAGGTGCCAAACTACCTATGAATCCAGCTCAAAGTGAGAAGCATTTCAAGACATTTATTTAAACCTAGAGTTAGTTAGTTGTACTAAAAATAGATGAAGCTAACATAAGAGTCAAATTGACTATCATTCAGGAAACTCTCACCCCCCCATATGGAGATTTTACACAAGGAACTGGGCTATGTTGAAATCCTACCAAAGAAAAACCCAAATTTTTCTACACTAGATGGTCTATTTCACCTTGATGTCAAGCTAGAAATCCAAATCAAGTCACTGGATGTAGCATGCAAGAATTGGGATGTAGCTTTGAAGTTAAAATTGGATGTCCATACATATTTTTTGAAAAAACACACTATAAGTGTATAGACCTTTGACATAAGTGTTAAAAAGGGGGAGAATAAGATAAAGGGGGAGAAATATTTTGAGGAAAAATAAGAATAATATAAGGAGAATGAGAAATGGGGGAGAATAAGAAAAAAGGGGCAAATAGAAATAAGACAAAGGACAAAGTAAAGAAAGAACAAGCTAAGGGAAGAGCAAGCATAAATAGCATGAAGACAAAGAATATCAGATTTACTCAGCAAGAGTACCAAATTTTGGATACAGAACAAACATATAAACTTAGGGGGAGTTATCAAATCTTGAGATATACAAGCTATTACAAAATTTTGAGATTTTGAAGTTTTGTATAGAAGCCAAGTTAAGATATGTTATGCTCATAAGAACAAGGATGTTAAATGCATAATCAAATGCTTTTGACACTCATGTCAAAGGGGGAGATTGTTGATCTAAGATTGGTTTTGAAAAATGAGTGTCAACACATTGGAGTTATTTACTTAGTTCAAGTTGAACAAGTAGTATATTATGAGCACAAGATGTATTTATCAGAACATGTTGAGTCATAGTGAGTGTCAAGCCACTCATATGCCAAGTCACTCAAGTGCCAGGTAGACAAACTATGCCAAGTGATTTAGGTGTTGAGTAAATAGTGGACGTTGAGCACTATAGATTCCAAGTCATAGTATAAAGATTAGTGCATGCCAAGCATCAGAGACTTTAGGTGCTGAGTGAAATAGTTCTAACATATTTATTTGTAAAGGAACAAACAACTATGTAAACCATTTTTTAGTTGACTTAAGGATGAATCACGATGTTTTGGAGATAAAGATGAATCTCAAAATAGATTCCCTATGTAATTACATGAAACCAATTAGAAAATAGGAAGGATTAAGTGGAAAAATGGATGAGTCTTAGCTATAGATTCATACCTAACCCTAAGTCACCAAAGTCTTCTTAAGGAGGAAAAACCCTAAACTTTCTATTAGTGTTGACAGAGCAAAGAAGATAGTTTGCATTCAAAAATAAAGCATTCATAGTGATTTAGAAGTGAAATTTCATTATAGAATCAATTAGAGAAGAATAGAGGAAAATAAAAGGACACAACAAAGAGACATCTAATCAAGAAGGCTCAAAGATACATCAGTTTAGAGGTGATATGTGCAAGCAAGTGCTAACATAGGATAAAAGCTAAGACATTTGAATAGGTGATTTTAGTCAAAATCTCTTAACAAAGTAATCCCAACTGACTGTATAAAATCCTTTAATGGGGTGCTTACTTAGTTGTAAGTTAAATTCCTTTAACTAGGCACACTTATAATAGGGTGTTGAAATCCTCTAACAAGGTGAGACATAATAGTCTTTGTAAGCCTTTATTAGTGTAGACCTTTCATAGGTAGATCATGTTTCATGGTCAAAATATTGTAACCTTCATCAGATACACTTTATTACTATAGTAGTGAAGATTTTTGGGTTTCATCCCCACCCCATTTTTACCTTCTCATTTGGAAGGTTTTTGGGTAATCATATCTAGTGTCATATGTGTGTGATGGTTATATGTTTACATGTTATTTCAGTTTACCCATTGAATGCATGAAATAGATGTGTGGTGAAAATTTACCTTTCCTATTGTAATTCCAACAAGAGGTTGGCTTTATTTATCACTTTGAGTAGTCTAATATGAAACTTGCAAAGAAACTTGAGGTTGTTGATAAGGATATTTCTAACCTTGTTGATTCTAGGAAGGAGATTGGTTTTCTTGATTAGTTGGTTGTGTATGACATAGAATGCTAGTCCCTAGATAGTTTTGACATTTAAGTTTCAACACACTTAGCCACTTTTTGTATTCAAGCTGAGTACACCATGTATGTCAAGCCATAGTGTGTACTAAGCTAGCATTTTAACAGGTGCTAAATGACTTCAGGTGCCAAGTAGTATATAAGTACTGAGTGATTCATAGGTTTCAAGTCATAGTTGATGCTTAGCAAGAGTGAGCTAGAATCATATATGTGCTACAAAAGATAGAGTGTAATAGGTGCCAAGTAATCTAGGATAATATGTGTTGAGCATTAGTAGTCTAATATGTGTTGAGTAACACATAATTAGCATATGAGTTTGTGCCCTCAAAAACTCAAATGTAAACCATTTTTCGAGCCAACATAGAGATATTTTGAAAAAGAAAAAGGATAAGGATGAAGTATTTGCATTCCCTATATGATTTGGATGCAACCAATCAAAAAAATGGAAATGGCATGTAACCAATAAGAAAAAATACAAGGTATGAGAAAGAATTCGAGATTCAATGTGGATCATAGATCCATACCTAACCTTAAGTCTTCATATTTTTTAAAAGGAGGTTGAATACTCCATTGCATCTATGAATGAGAATAGTATATGGGGAGATTATAGAGAAATTTTAGTGAGAAGAAGGAAAGACTTAGAGGAACAAAGAAGCAATTTCATATCCAGCTAATCAGAGCACCACAAGGGATAAGGAACACATACAAAGATCATATCAAGCAAGGATCAGGATCAAAAGAGAAAATCTAGTGCTTGAACCCAACAATTAGAGATTGCATAGTATTAGGTCAAATATTTTGATACTTTCTCACCATTGTATTAGATGCTGAAATCCTATATTGATAGGTTAGCTTAATAGGTAGGTCGGAGAACCTTTGGAGAAGGTGATTGAAAATCTTATGTATTAGGTGGGTTTAACAACCTTTTGTAAATCCTTTAACAAGGTGACATTTCATGTAAAGCATTTATAAATCCTCTAACTAGGTCGCTATTGACACAGTGTAAAGCTTTTAATAGGGCAGGCCTTTCATAGGGAAAACCATCAAAAGTGGATGAACATATATTGCTGTAGTAATTTTTGTGGGTATCATCCCCATCCTAGTTTTACCTTCTTATTCTTGGAGGGTTTCTGGGTCATCAATTCTGGTGTTATGTGTTATTGCATGTGATTTATATTATGTTCCTTTATATGTTTACATGCATGCAAATTTTTTTTTAGTTATATGTTTAAAGGAATGAATAAGGTTAAAAGTGTCAACCCCCCCACCCCCTAATCCTAGAAGCACTCTCTCCATTTTGAACATTCAAACAATAGAAATTATAGAGCACTTGGCTATGATTATTAGGTTGTTGAGTTATATGCTCTAAAGCATCTTGTTGTGAGGAATGAGATTGCTAGTATTGTGAATTTTGCATATGTTGCTAAGGAGTTACATATTGTTATTGATGTGGATTTTTCCTTGGTTCTACATGTTGTCATTAGGGATGTGGATTTGGATGCACTTGCTTTTGATATTGATGGATGTGATAAGTTGCATGTTGATTGAATGTTTGAGATTCTATTGTTTGACAGATGAATGTAGATCTAGATGATGTGTAGATTAGTTGTCTTGTCCGTATTGGAGTAGAAGACTTTTGTGAAGATGAAGATGATTGTGGGTTTTTCATTGGGCATCAAAGTGTGGGATATACTCTACTTTGTACCTCAAGTATTTGATGTAGGGACACTTTAGCTTTGGAGTTGTGGCCTCAGTCACTAGACGAGTGGTGTTCAGTTATTACTAGGTGTAGTGTTGGCTAAAGAACTTAGTCAATGAAGGGATCTCATTCAATGAAGGGGGCTCAATCATTGAAGGCTTTCTTAGTATCTAAATTTTTTTTCTCAACATACAATAGGGAGCTCAGCTTATTAAAAATGGTTTGGTTTTTTTTTTTACTGAGTAGCTCAATCAATGATGGAGCTCAGTTATGCTTGGAGGTTATTGTTGCTCGATGTGGTAGTTTTTGGCACACGATCAAGTCTTAGTTTTGAATTTCTCAAGTTGTCTTTGTTCGGTCTCTAGTGTGAGCCAAACTTGGTATTTAATTTGTGTATGGGTATTTAATTTATGTTGTAGTTGACTTATGTCTCAACATATATTTAATATAAGGGTTCTAATTTAATTTTTAATGAATTGGGCTGACCTATGGCTTAGTTGGGATTCATTAGGATGTTTTGTTGGAGTCTTAGAAATTCATTCATTCAATGGGAATGGATTATGAGTTCAGTGTGGAGAGCTGATGAGAGATTTTTTTGAAGTCTATTGATAGAATACTAAATTTGAGGTAGTTTACAACAAGATTATGCTAGAGTTGTGAGTTCTTGAACGGGCTATTAGTTGAGATTTGAAAACCAAATGATTTCTTGGTGGACCTAAGGGTACAATTGTAGACTCTTCTTGATGTTCATATCAAGTTGTGGATCTAGACTACATAGTGTTTAGATTTTATCTTGACGGTTCTTGTAGAACTATTTTGTAATTGTTGTTGTATTTGGTTGTAATTGGAAATGCCTTATAGTTAGGCAGATTGCATGTAAACATTTATTTTATGAATAAAGAGTTGCATTTGTTATCAGATTGTATATCTTGTGTTGTGTTTCCTATGTGTGGTTATTTTCTAGGGGCTAGGACATCTCCTTTGGAGATTCTCCTACCTTGCACTGCGTGAAAGATTTGCATCTCTCTATTGCAGATAGTTTAGTAGATCTAGGAACACAACTATAAATCCAAATTCAAGTTATGGAATTGGTAATACCAAGTTGGAATCATGGATTAGAGATGATTCTATAGAATCATAAATCATTTTTGTATAAGCATAACTTGATTCCTGCAAACTCAAAGCCATAAGTGTCAAAAAAGAGGGAAATTGGGTACCATGATACATGCTACAAGGGAAAAAATATGAGATATGTAAAAGGAATATTAGACATCACAAATTAAATGTATGATTATTCACTTTGGAGAGACATATACATATACTATATATAGTGAAGTCATTTTGCAAAATGAATCATAGTCTAAGGTGGAGTTCTATTTTGTAATTTTGAATGGATTAGTAAGTCATGACAAAGTGTTTTTGCAACTAATATCAATGGGGAAGATTGTTGATCTCTAAGCCTTTTTTCCTATTAGGTTCCAAAAATTATTCATTTTCCAAGTAAATTTGGTCATTCATCACTACAAGTGAGCCACCTAATGAAGGTTGAGTATTCATCGACTTGTATATACCTTTCATTATAAGTCAAGCAAGCCTAAGGTTTCTGAGCACTCTAGTATCAACCAAGTTGTAATACATGTCCAATAAAGGATAAAAAAGATGAGAAAAAAGGAAATGGTATATTCCAAGTAAGAAAGTTACTATAGAGGAAACATAAGTTGAGGGATAGCATGATTAATAGTTATGATCGAGCACCATGATATTCAATTTTGGAGTAAACTACTTTTGACATATGAGTTTGTGATGGCACAAGAACTTATGTAAATAATTTTGGTCAACTTATATGCAATATTTATGGATTTTAGAAATAAATAAGGAGATAATTACACATTTTTTAGATCTCATAAATCCCTAGAAGGCCATAGTAACAAATTAGAAAATTAGAAGGACTAGAAGCACCAAGAGAGAGAACTCTAAATTGTTGATCATGATCTAGAACTTTTTCCAATTGTCTATTTAAGAAAATACCAAGCCCTAAAATTAGTATGATGACCATGTTTATGGGAGAAGGTCAAGGATAGAGAAAATGAGAGCTAAGTTTGATTATCAAAGATAGAGATCAGACAGAGCAACCTAGAACTGAAGGGAAGACTAGATTATATCAAATAAGGAGATTAATTTAGAAAAAGAAAGAGAAGATCTATAACCTATCATAAATTTATAATAAAAGGATCACATATTGAGACATTCAAACAAGTGGATGAGGGTAAATATCTTAATAGAGTAGTTATAGGAGACCTAGCTAAATCTCCTTACAAAGTGCTTACTTAGTTTTAAATCCTTGAATCAAGGTAGACCTAAAATTCATGTAAGTTCCTAACAAGTAAGACCCCTTATAGGGTTGATCACTAGAATTGATAAAACATTGTAGCTTTAACATGCACACTTTATTGTTGTAGTAGTGAAGATTTGTGGGTTTCAGCCACACCCTAGTTTTACCTTCACCTTGGAGATTGTTTAGGTAACCAAATCTTTTGTGTTATGTATTTTTTTTTACCTTTCATGTTGATGATTTGATGTATAGTTAGATCTATCTCAGTCTTATTATTTATGGTTATATGGTAGATCCTCTAGATAAGTGATTGACTAGTGGTGAATGTAGTTAAGTTGTAATTTTCTTTGAAAGTCAAAAGTTTTAGTAATCCTAATTCACCCCACTCCCTACCACCCCTCTCAATATTTTACTTCCCAATAAGATTTCCAACACGGCTTTGAAAAGATAATGTATTATTTAATCATAACACTATATTGCCAAAAAGTGGCAATATAGAAAAAAAAACTCACTGTTCATCTAAATTTGGTGAAATGAAAAGGGTTTCTTAAGGACATTATCATCTTTTCATCGATCTATAATTATCATCAAATAATGAGTTTAGTAAGTAATTCTTATTTATTTTCTAATAGATTTGTTTACATACTAATTGAAAAAAGGTTATAACTTTAAAATGGTATACCCTTTTCAAAATTCAAAATATACATCACATTCAATGAGGAAAGAATTTTTTATAAAAATATTGTAGTTTTGAATGAGATAAGGTGTTTAGGCATGAGAGTTTTTAATTCAAATTAATGTTGTAGAAAAAAAAATCAAAATTAATTATTTACCTAGGATAAAAATTTAAAAATAATATGCATCACATCTACATATGAATTCTCTTCTTATATCTAGAATCTTAAAATAAAGTGTTATCATTTGATTGTAATTAAGGTGGTCAAACATACACTTACTTCTTATTTTTTCTGGAATTATTTTTGTACTTTTGCATTAAAGATCCAAATATTTTCCAACTAAATTATTTTTTATCAAAAAAGGGCTAGTTTTTTAGAAGCTAAAGTTAATTTACTACAAATTCTACTATTACAATTTTTTGATATAATGTTCATAAGCAATTCAACATTTCACATCAAGTTGACTAACACTAATGTCCTAATTTTTCATTACCACTTCAGACCATAGTTTGGCCCACCATGATTATGCACATACCCACTAAGTGGAATAGATGGTTGTTTTGAAGCCTAGAAAATATGATCAATAAAGGAAAAAACTTAGAGGCTTAACTAAGATTCAAAGAAAAATTCAAAAAACTGATAGTTGAAGTTGAGATGTGCTAGTATTGACCAAGTGAATAATAGAAATCACGGAAATATAGTGTCAATTGAGTACTAGTAAAAGATTGAGTATCAAAAAAATTGGACTGTGCACCAGTAAAAGGACCAAAGAAAAGATAGTGTAAGTCAAGAAAGATAGTTAGTGATGACCAAGGCCCAAGGAACACAATTTTTGACCGATTGTGAGCATTTATTATTTTGTTAAGAAATTAAGATTCTTGGCCATCATAGTTAAATAATTGGCATATTTAAAGCCTATTCAAGATAAGAATTGATGAGTTGGAATATTTATTGTAAGGAAAAGTGTGTTCGAGCATCTCTACATGTGGATTTAAAGAGAAGTTTTGAGGATTTTCTAGAAGATGGAGGAAAGAAAATGTTTGAAGGATTCAATGAATCTGATCTAAACCTAAGATCAACGATGTTATTTAATTAGAAAAAGATAAAGTTACCTATTGAAGGGGGAATAAGCGATAACCTAATAAGGTTGGAGCATTTGTTGATTGAGAACTTGTGCAAAAGGCCGAATAGTAAAGAGTTGAGGTGAAGAGTGGTTACCTGAAGGGTTGGGAAGTGAATTAGTGATGGAGATGATAATGGAGACTAGTCATTGAATTAGTTATTGAACTAAATTATTATCTATTATTTTTAAAGTGAATTATATTTATCAATTCAACTTGTTGTTACTTTCTAACCATTATATCAATTATAATCCTTTGATCAGCAATGACCTAACATTCATTTGTAAATCCTTTAAGCATGGTGAAATTCTAATAAAATATACTTAAGTCATTTAACAAGGCCACTCCTAATAGGGTGATTAAATCCTTTAATAGGATCAAACCTTGTTAGAAATAATAGTTCACCAATATAACTTGGGGAGGTGAATTAGTTATATAAGAATCTAAAACATTTATTAATCAATTTCAATCATTTAATCAAAGTAAATGGCAACCAAAAGATATGCATACACAAATACACTAGATATGTTGACTAGGGAAACCCTTGATTAGAGGGAAATCCCCAGTGGGAATGATGCCCACAAATGATGTACTAATATGAATATTCCTCGTTAGAGGATGGACCCTGTTAGGAGTCTATTACAACACTTAGTACAAAAAGTCCCTATTAGGAGACTTTGAATCCTTGTTAGCAAATTCCAACCCTATTAGGAGTTGTAAAAGGTAGTTGAACCCACTGTCCAAAAAACTCAAGGATCAAATCAATGAACCCATTGTCCAATTGATCTTGATACTATTTCTTTCAGAATAATAGATGTGTAACAATATTTTGCTTCTTCCTTTGTCTAGTATTTCAGACTTCTCCACCTTCAGATCATGTAATCAGATATGGAACTCTGAACTCATCAATAGTAACCCTTAAGGTCACTTGCACACATTAGTAAATCACTCTACTCTATTGCTTTATAGTTCACAATTCACCTCTGCTCATCGATCTCATTCATGATGTTTAAGGCTCAAAAAACCTCTTTCCTTTATACCACACTCAATGTTAAGTCCTTGAGTCAGCTTCATAGTTTACCATAAATTAATTAAATAAAATACATATTTAATTAATGTTTTCAGCTCACATTTATATGCAAACTTTTACACATGCAATTTTCGTACATATTCACTCATTGATGTCATCAGTGGTTAGTGTACTACCTCCAATTAACTACACAACCCTTTATTCCAAATATAATGCTCTATATCAATCGTACAATATAAACTATTTTCCTAATACTCTATTTCTATGTGGTTCTCTATAAATAGTCAATATCTTCTGTATGTTGTCGATTTAGGTTGTGAACACTTGCCCATGTGACAAAACATACTATAGTATGTGCTGGTAACTGTACATAAGAAAATATGCAATGCATTGTCCTTAATCCAAAAATAACAGTCTGCTACTCTATCGATCTTTTACAAACTCATTACTATGTTGTCATCAATGAAAAACATAGTTATAGATACATCATAACAATGTTCTACAATACTTCCCCATAGCATCAACATACATGCTAACAATCTCGCCCTTTGGTAGCAATGGCAACAGAGATGAAAAACATCTAGTTCTAGAGTACCAACAAGTCTCTTTATTAATCAGATCTTGCTAAATCCTCAATTGCAACAGTTATCCCCCATAATACAAGCTCTATCTAATTTTTTTCATACCACTCTCTCCCCCATTGACATTAATGTGAAAGATAGTACATAAAATTGTTTAATTTCTTGAACATGCAATAATCTATTAGCACGACCACAATTTAGTATGTTTCTTTACAACCTTTTCATATAACTCTATATACAACAAAAGTATATAAAGACATTTTTGTATACAAATTATTAATTACCAAGAGTCCTTTCTAGCTCTATTCATCATAGATACTCCCCCATACATGAAGCATCATAATTCAATCCAATCTACAATGGTGTTATGTACCCTGGACTGATGCACTTTTTCATCTTCTACTCTAAGCTAGGTAAGGGCATAACCCCAAGTATGCATCTTAGGTACTCAAATGTATCCTTTGGTAAGGTCTTTGTGAAAATGTCTACAATATATTCCTTAGTGTTGATGTATTTCAATCTAATTTCTTTCTCTATGAATTTCTCTTTCAACACATGATACTTTATATGTGCTTAGTTTTAGAGTGCAAAATGGGATTATTAGACTTGTTAAGAGTACTTGTGTTATCATAGTAAATGATAACAAGTTTTGTGAATGTAATTCTAATATCCTTCATCATCTACTTCATCCATATGACTTGATTGCAGTAGTTTGTTGCTGCAACATATTCTGCCTTTATAGTGCTTTGTGAAGTACAATCTTGCTTCTTGCTGAGCCAAGAAACTAGTCTTCCTCCAAGGAAGAATGCTCCTCCACTAGTGCTCTTTCTATCATCCCTATCTCCATCCCAATCAACATCTATATAAGTACAAAGAATTAATTTCATTACTTTTTTCATACCAGATGCCATAATTTGATGTCCCTTTTAGATATCTAAATATCCTTTTTACTATTTCATAATGATATTCTCTAGGAACGGCCTAAAATCTTGCCACAATTCCAACTACATTAGCTATATCAGGTCTACTATGAGTCAGATACTACAATCCTCCAATCATATATCTATACTTCTTTTATGCAATAGTGGTTGTCTCACCCTTGCTTGATAACTTGTGACTAGTTACCATAGGAGTTCCAATAGCTTTACAATTTTCTAGAGCAAATCTTTTTAGAAAATCTTTCAATTACTTGGTGTAGGAAATAAAGATACCTTCTTTGTTGTTAAAAAAATTGCAATCCTAAGAAAAAATTCATTTCTCATATCATGCTTATCTCAAACTCATTCTTCATATCTTCTGAGAATTTGTTACTAGCTTCATTATTTCCTCCAAAAATGATGTGATCAACAAATACAATAATTATCAACAAACCATCTTCTATTTCTTTCAAGTACAAGTTAATTTATGTTGTTCCTTTAGAAAATCCAAGCTTTGCTAAGTATTTATCCAACCTTGCATACCAAGTTCTAGGTGCTTGCTTTAATCCATACAAGGCTTTATTTAATTTGCAAACCATATCCTTCTCTTCTATCAAATGAAAAGCCTCTAGTTGCTCAATGTAAACTTCTTCTTTAAGTTCTCCATTCAAGAATGTTAACTTTACATCCATCTGATATACGTTAAAATTATTATTTGTTGCATATCTAGGAACATTATTGCTATTGCCATTCTTGCTACAGGTGCATATGTCTCCTCATAGTCAATTCCTTCTTGCTGAGAGGAACCTTTGCATACAAGTCTTGCTTTGTTTCTTATTACTTCTCCCTGTTCATTCATTTTATTTCTGAATACCCATTTTTTGCCAATCACATTTTTTTCCTTGGGTCTAGGAACTAATTCTCATGTGCCATTTTTAATTATTTGTTGAAATTCTTCCTCCAATGCTCTTATCCAATGATCATCTTTGATTGCTTCATCTACGCTCTTTGGTTCTACTTGAGATATTAGACATAGTTCTTCATTAATTCTACTCCTTGTCATTACTCCATTTTCTTTACTTCCTATTATCTAATTGACAGGATGATTTCTTATCAAAATCCTATTTGGGGTAGGAATTGCTATTTCAACTCTTATTTTAGGCATTGTGCTATGTTCTTCTCTAGCTATTTCAGTTTGCACATTATTCTGCAAGTCATTTTTAGTCTTGAGAAATAATTCATTGCATCTATTGGTTATCCCAAAATAATCATCTCCATCAGAGTTGTAATCCATCATCTTTTCCTTAGTGCCAAACTTTTCATCAATTTTCACATTTGTGCACTCTAATATAGTTTTTGTTGTATAGTTGAAACATTTGTAAGCTTTACTTTTTAATGAATAGCCAAGAAACATACCTTCATCGCTCCTTGGATCAAACTTACCAATATCATCATCTCTTTTGATGTAAAATTTTCTTCCAAATATCCTAAAATATTTGACTGATGGTGAGTAACCAAATCATAGCTCATAGTGTGTTTTGTTCATACCTTTCCTAATCTACACTTTGTTTAGTGTGTATAATATTGTATTAACTACTTCTCTCCAAAATTTTTTTGTTGCATCATTCTCATATAACATGGTGTTATTGCTTTAGTAATTGACTTGTTTCTTCTTTTAGCAATCCCATTTTGCTAAGATGTATGAGGTGAAGATAGTTGTCTTTTGATACCATGCTCTTCACAATAGATATTGAACTCTCTAGAAGTGAAGTCTCCTCCTCGATTAGATCTTAGGCTCTTTATTTTAACTCTAGATTCATTCTCAACTTTTTTATCTTGAATTTCTCAAATGCATCTATTTTTTCCTTAAAAAAAGCTACCCACATCATTCTAGTAAAATCATCAACAAAGATCATAAAATACCTTTCTCCATAGAATCCTCTTATTCTTACAGGACCACTCAGATATGTATGGACCAATTCCATCTTATGTGTAGTAAAAAATTGCTTGCTAGGGAATGAGACTCTCTTCTTCTTAGGTAAGATACATTCCTTACAAATAGTGTTAGTGGGCTTAGAAATCTTAGGTAAATCTCTCACAACAAGTGTATTATTGGCTTTCACAATGTTATCAAAGTTAATGTGACAAAATATTATGTGTCATAACCAACTAATTTCAATCTTAGCTACCAAGCATGTTATTTCAATGGAATTTAACTAAAATGCATTACCTCTAGTTCTTGTGCCAGTACCAAGTAGTTTTCCTTGTTCTTGATAATGCATGTGTCATTACCAAACTACAATTGGTAACTTTTTCCCATAAGATATCCAACCCTTAACAAGTTATGTTTTAGTCCATCAAAAAATTAAATATCATTAGTATATGTTTAACCATCAAGTGTGATAGATCCAATTCTTGTAATGTAATAGGTTGCATTTTTCCCTACTCTAACAATTCCTCCATCATGGCTTCTAAATTTGACAAATTTTTTCATATCACCAATCATGTGATGTAAACATCCACTATCAATGATCCAATATTATTTTCAGCTTGTGATATTAGTGCACTTTCTTCTCTAATTTCTCTATCAAGATCATCCTCCTTTATAGCTATGAACCCTAATTCATCTTCACTCATGTTTTGATCAAATTCTTCTTCCTCTTTTTCTTCATTAGCATATAAACATATTTTAGGTCTTCTAGACTTGAACCTTCCCTTATAATTTCTTTCTCTTTTAGGACACTTAGATGTATAATGACCATATTCATTACATGTCCAACATTTAAAGATATTCTTACCATATTTTTATCTTTCCACAAGAAGAGCCACTCCCTGTTGGATCTTTTCCTCAATAGACTTGCTATTACTAGCAATGTCTCCTTGTGCTTTTGTGTTCCTTGCTAAAATAGGTTTGATATTTAGTGTACTAAATTTTGTCTCAACTTTTTCTAGTTCTATAGATTATTTCAGATCAAATGCTGAAACTTCCAATCTACCAAGCAATGTTTCTTTGGTGAAATTGTTAGTATAGTGTGTCATCAACTAAATCATTTGTGCTACTATCTTGAAAGGTGGTGTTATACTTTTCAAGATTGTCCATATCACTTCATCATCAAATTTATTTCTATCAAGAGATGTGATTCCTGCAACAATCTTAGATATTCTACCAACATAGCTTCTTACAGATTCATCTTCCATCATTCTAGCATCTTGGAATTGGCAGTACAAATTTTGCAATCTAACCCTCTTTGTATTTGTATCACCCTCTTAATTAGCCTCTAAATTTTTCCAAATTTCATGAGATTTTTTGAGTTGTTTTACCCTACTCTACTCACTTTCAGGTAGCACTAACAATATTGCTTCACTTGCCCTTATGTTGTACATAAATACTTCTCTTTGTTGCTTGCTACAAGTTTCAAGATGGTCTTCTTCTACATTGTTTTTAGATGTCTTGGTTACAAGGCAATTTCTAGGACCCATGCATAAGAGATGAGTCTTCATTTTATCCTTCTAGCTATTGTGGTTTGTGCCATCAAATCTAGAACTTTCCTTCTTGAATAAATTCACCATGGATCTCCCAAAGTTGTTAAACTTCCCTTCAAGGACTTGAAGCTCTGATACCAATTGTTAGAAATAATAATTCACCAATATAGCTAATAGTGGGGGTGAATAGGTTATATAAGAATTTGAAAATTTTATTAAGCAATTTCAACCATTTCATCAAAGTAAATAGAAACCAAAAGATGTGTATACACAAATACATTAGATATGTTGACTAAGGAAACCCTTAATCAAAGGGAAAACACTAGTGGGAATGATGCCAACAAAAGGATGCCCTAATATGAAAATTCCTTGTTAGAGGATGGACCCTATTAGGAGTTTGCTACAACACTTAGTACAAAGAGTCCCTATTAGGAGACTTTAAATCCCTATTAGGATACTTCAACCCTATTAGGAGTTTTAGAAGGTAGCTAAACCCACTATCAAAATTGCTTCATGATTAGATCAACAAACCCACTGTCTAATTGATCTTGCTACTATTTCTTTGAGAATAATAGATGTGTGATAATATTTTGTTTCTTACTCTATCTATTACATAATACTTCTTCACCTTTAGATCATGCAATCAAATTTGGAACTCTAAACTCATCAACAATAGCCCTTAAGATCACTTACAGACATTAGCAAATCACTCTCCTTTACTGCTTCACAGTTCGCAACTCACTTTTTCTCATTGATCTCATTCATAATGTTTAAGACTCAAAAAATCTCTTTTCTTTGTACCACACTCAATGTGAAGTCCTTGAGTCAACTTCACACTTCACCACAGATTAAATAAATAAAATACATATTTAATTAATGCTATCAACTCACAGTTATACCCAAACTTTCACACATGTGACTTCTATACCTATGCACTCATTGATGTCATCAGTGGTCAATGTAATACCTCTAATTAACTACATAACCATTTTTTCCAAATACAATGTTCTATATTGATCATACAATAGAAACTATTTTCCCAATGCTCTACTTCTATGCAATTCTCTATAAATCATCAATATCTTTTGTACCCTATCAATTCAAATTCTGCACACTTGCCCATGTGACAAATACACACTATATTATGTTCTAGTAATTGTGCATAACTAGATATGCAATGCATTGTCCTTAATACAAAAATCACACTCTACTACTCTATCTTTCCTTTACAAACTCATTACTATGTCGTCATTAATGTCAAATATAGTTATAGATACATCATAACAATATTCTTCAATACTCCCCCATAGCATCAAGATACATGCTAACAAACCTAAAAAATGTGCATTGTAACATTTAACAAGCTTGCCTCCTAATAAAGCTCACTTTAGAAGAGAAAAGTAGTGGTTTTTCCAAAATTGGGTTTCCACATTAAATCTTGGTGTCTCTTGTGGATTTTATTTTAAATGGTTATTGTTAAATGTTTTACAATCTACAAGTTAGTTATTATTGGGATAGTCCACTACATGTTTATGTTACTGATATGCTTAGACTATAGAGACTAAGTGGATTAAAGATTATATCTAAGTTGTTTGATGAGTTGGAAATATTAATTACTAATTCACCTTCTCCCCCCTCCCCTTTGTGTTATTCTAAATCATTATAACATATCACTATGTAGGAGAGATGAGTACATTATGCTTGATACATCCATTAGGGAGAGATGATCATTTTGAGGAGAATTTACTTATTGATGAAGATGATTTATGAAAAATGTTGATGTAGGTTGCTTACTTGTTAATAGTATAGTACAGAATCAACTATTTATAGATGACATTCATGAGAACTATGAATGGGGGAGAAAAGGGAGATATGGAAGAAGTATTTTTGCTATCCTTGGAACATAGATTTTGTTCATCTTTATTTTCATAAATGTGAAAGTGGGAGATTTTTTGCATGAATTTTGATGATATTTCTAATGGGGGAGGATATGATAATTATTATAGACATGATTCATAGCTTATTTGTTGCATTCATGGGAGTGTTTTTATTGATGTCACCATACTAGTTATTCTATGGAGACTAACAAAGTTACACGTGAAGAAGTATTTGGGTATAGTTTTGTAATATCTATTGTAGAAACTTGGTACCAATTTCTACAAATTAGATAAAAGTTCCTTTTCATTGAGGTAGGGTCTTCTTACAAGGAACTACATTTGGCAGGACAAGTTTATGGTTGGAAAGTTATTGTTTGACGTAGCATTATTTGGAAGGAATACTATAGGGGTTATTTGAATAGTTGGTTAAGTGGTCTTCCTTTCAACTTCTAATAGGGTTACAACAATGCCTAACAGGGTTGGGATCTCCTAACAAGGATTCAAAGCCTCCTAAAAGGGACTCATTTGTATTGATTGTATTTTATTGACTCCTGTAGATGCTCAAAAATGGTTAACATCTATGGTTTCACCACTTCTTCATACTAATTCATCCCATTTTCTCATTCCACTAACTTTGATCTTTTGGAAAAATTGATCATACTTTATCATTTGTATCTTCTTTCACATCAATTTCATGTCATTTCAAATCAACTCAAAATCACTCCAAATCAAAATGGAATCACCCAAAATCAGTCATAATCATCACAAAACATATCAAACATCTCTAATCAATTGTCATCTATCCAATCCTATGCATTTTTGTGGCTTTCAATTCCTTGGAAACATATTAATCTATCAAAACCTATCAACCTCTCAAATCTTATCAATCTAACCTTAGTACTGTCATGGCTCTTAGTGCTAGGTCAAACTATCATTCTTGTCATCTGATCTTTGACATTGTCAAGGTTCTTAGTGTCAGATCATGACATCATCAAACCACTTTAATAATATTGATAGCATTTTTTGATGTTATTATGATCAACCATATCAATAAATCTCGATCCTGTAGCATTTACAATATCAGTTAAATGTTATGTATCAATCAATTCATGTCATGTGTCCTTGGCATGTTATCAATTTCAATCAATCACTCAATCTGACCATGACTTTGGTCTATCTATCATCATCATATTGAATCCATATCATCATCACATCTTCATCAAAGGATACTGTCGCACTTATTTAATCAATTTTGGCCAATCATTTACTAATTTTCTCTATACGATTAAATATCCCATAATTTAATTCTATAATTCTTACTAATTATTCTTCCTAATTATCATCCTCAATTAATAAAATTTATTAATTAATTAATTTATCATTCATAAACCATGGAAACTCTTAATTTTCTAAGTCACATTTTCCTCCATTGATTCCACTTTTTACTAACTTCTATTTTGTGGAATAAAAGATTTTTAATTCAAATATTCCATCAAACATTGGCATCATCATGACACATGGGTGTGACAACTCATGCATTCTCCTTTGACACTTGGCTAAGATATATCATAATCCAATATTCTTATTCCCTTACACATGTCTATCTTTAGCTCCCTTTGTCATAAATTCTTGGCTTTAAGTGGGCTTGAGGTGTCTTATGACATGTCATAGATTCTCTCCCACATTTAGCCAAGTTTAACTTCCATGCATCATAGAATCTTATAATTGGAATCTTGTATCATATGCATCATGGATTCTCAAAGGAATCTCTTACCACATCACATATCCAAGGTGACAAATCCAATGCTCTCACCTTGAGTGTTGATTATAAAATGAACACTCTTTCTCTCATTTCTGGTCCTTAGCTTTTTGGCATTTTTCACTCCATTTCTCACACTAAAATCACAACTTCAAGTATTCTCATAGAATTATTCATATCATAGGATTTTGCTTCAATTTTTTGTGCATGATAGGAAACTTTGGAGCTACATCATTTGGAGAAGAAAGAAGGACATGGGAGCTACAAATGAAAGGAGCTTTAACATTGTTTGCTTCTTTTGATTAGTTTTTCTTTCATGGTAGACTAGAGGGTGTTAGCATATGTTGATTGAGTTTGTGATTTGCTCATAGTATGTGAACATGCTTATCTAACTTGGGTTTTCTTATTTTGTGTTTGTAGGTGCAAGGAAGGAGCTCACTTGGAGGGATATAATAATTATTGTCTCTCCTTTATCACACCTAGATTAATTAGGGGGTCTATTAAAATGCTTGTATGCTCTTTTTTCATGCATTTTATTATCTTTCTATCCTATTGTGCACTCTGCTCTGTTAGGGAGCACTTGGGACCCCTAGGAGTAGTTTTTAGGGCCTAAGAGACACCATAACCCCTGTTTGTTATTCCTAACTGACCAACTGTGCCCAAAAACTACAAACTACACCCTTCTATGCCCCAACTACATCATGGGTGTAGTCTACTCTATCTCACTTGGGAGTATAGGTTTCAAAAATTGCAATTTCTAAGTCTTATCTAGGCATCATTTCCCCACAACTTGCACCTGGGCTCCGAACTATGCCTAAAAACTAGCAAGTCAACCCAAACTTACCCCAAGTGCACCATGGGCATAGTTAGCATTGTTTGGGCACACTTAGGGGAATTCTAAGCCATTTTGGCTTTTTGGGGTGTAGTTTGCTATGTCAGAGTGCACCTAGCTCACAAGAAAACACATAATCTACATCTAAGGTTTCCATTTGCTTCTAGGACATAGGTTAGATGATTTTGTGTTACTGATGGTCTATTTGTAGCATGTGGCAATCGTTGGATGAAGACATGATCATGAAAAACTACTAATGTTTGTTTGTAGGACGTTTTCAAAGACCGTTGTGTGTTTGTCAAAACCATGTGTGTGGATTTCCTAGATTAGATAACACTTCATTTGGTGATTAAAATGCACTTTTTCTTCTTTTTCTAGCATTTCTATAGTGTTTAATCCTTAGGGGTTACATTGGATGTATCCTCTCCCCTCACCATTCATGGATCTTGGGTGTAAGAGAAATCCATGTAACTTCTATAGGAGGTCTACCTCGGACCAAGATACTCGATATTGGGTATGCCAAGGGACTACCTTAAAGCTATAACAAGCCAAAAGATAGGTCAATGTTCTAGCCTCTATAAAAAAATTGATTATAGTGAAAGTTGTGTCAGTGGTATTGCTGCATGGTAGCTCTCCTCCAGTAACCTTGTGGTGCATCAAACCCCAGTTCTCGAGGCTGGGAGACCTTCTGCGAAAGTTTATCATTCACTTGCCAAATGGAATTGCCTCACTAAAAACTATGTTTTAGTGGCCAAAATCCTTTCTATCCACTATCTCAAGGGGTCACCCATGCCCATGGAAAAATGATTGAAAAAGATCATAATGGAACTGGTAAAGAATGTTTTCAATCATTGTTTTGTCATTGATGTCAAACTTGCTACTTGCAGGAATGACAATTTCTTAAGTGATCCAAGTACTATCAATTGGTTGATTGACAAGGAGGAGGCAATAAATAAGATGTAACTAGAGCACCTAGAGAAAGGTTGAAGTTATGATGTTGTAAAGAAGTATAAGGATTAGCTAAGCCATTGATGAAATAGTGTATTGATGACATACTCTAAGACACAAAGAATGGACACATCAAGACACATCAAAGATGTGAGGATTAACTAATTCATTTGTAAAGTTTAACTAAGTTCATTTAAGAGAGCCAAGCTAGCTAGTTAGTGCCAATCAAGTTCAACTTTAGTGTGTGCCGAGAAATCCTTCAAGTGCTGAGTAACACAAAATTGTTTAGGTGCCAAGCATCAAAAAAATGTAATTGATGTTGAGTAAGTATTCAAGTTCCAAGCAAAGAAAAAATGCTAAAGGTGTTGAGCACTAGTAAAAAAACAATAGAAGCTGAGTGACATAGAAGGAGCCAAGAATCAGTAAACCAATGATGCCAAGTTGCTCCATTATTTGTTTAGTCAAAAGATTTGCCAGATCAGTGACGATAAGTTTGATACATTGAATTTTATGAATTAGTTAGATGATAAGGATGATGATTAGATGTTACCAAATTTTATGTAAACCATGAAAACCAATTCAAGGTGAATGCTGATGGATCTATCATGAAGTTTCTAGAAGAAATAATTTGGAGGGAAAACAATACCATTTTCTCAAGATCAAATCAAGATTTGAGTGGGAAATGAAGAATAGAACTTCTTTATAAGGAGTTATAGGTCAGAAATCAAGTGTGTGTGAGAGAGAGTTGGTCAAAAGAGTGGTCGTGTGAAGTGTCGAGAAGAGGACACGGTGAGGAGTAAGGACAGAGCATCAAGACTCTAAGTTGATCAAGTGACCATAGTGTGCATTGGCATAACAAGTGGAAGAACTCAAGGAGACAAATCTTGAAAGGTGAACAAGCTATCAGCACTGCAAGGTAGAAAATCCAACCAAAGAAAGGAACTAAAGAGTGATCTGAAATCTGCAAGGTTAAAGTTGCAATATTTATTAGGTCAAAACCTTTCTAATACTTTCTTACCATTGTATTAGATATTGAAATCCTACATTGCTAGGTTAGCTTAATAGATAGGTGGATAAGCCTCAAGAAAAGGATAGAAGATCCTAGGAGAAGGATAAGAGATCCTCAGGAGAAGGATAAGAGATCCTTAGGAGAAGGATAGGAGATCCTTAGAGAGGGATAAAAGATTCTTTTGAGAAGGTGACTTTAAATACCATGGACTTGGGTGAGCCTAACAACTCTATGTAAATCCTTTAATAGGGTGACATTCTAAGTTGAATGTTCTTAAGTCCTCTAATAGGGCACACTCCTAATAGGGCATAGAAATCCTTTAACAGGGTCACATTTAATAGTGTGTTGTAGCCTTTAATAGGGAAAACCATCAGAAGTGGTTAAAATCAATTGCGCATTTATTTTATGGATATCATCCCCACCTGAGTTTTACCTTCTTATTCTTGGAGGGTTTTTGGGTCATCAAAATCCTTTGTGTTATGGTGTGATGCATGTTTACTTTTCATGTTTAATTGTATGTATGTTAAGAAAGTAAAAAGGACAATACTTCTGATTCACTTATGTTTTACTAGAAAGTTTGAATTGGACATTACAAGACATTGAATAACTGATTCACCCCCCTCTCAATTATTCTAAAGAATTCTAACAATTGGTATCAAAGCACATTGCTGATTTATTTCAAGGTACTAGAAGCAAGAAGTTCAAGATGTCCAAGAAAGAAGTTCCCAAACTAAACAAAGACAACTTTGTTGCATGGCAAAGTCTGATGAAGCTACACCTCATATCAATAGGTGACTATGCATAGACCTCAATTGCAGTTGATCATGTAGAACTTGTAGGAACCCTCACTGTAGATGACATGAGCAAGAAGAAGGAGCACAATCAAGTGATTTTAGATATTTCTTTAGCACTAAGCTATGCCAAGTATGATGACATCAAAGAATGTGGTACTGCACATTAGATGTGGGTAACATTATCAAAAATCTATGGATTAGATGATAATGTCAAGAGAGCCAAAAGAGAGAGCCTAAGAGGAAATTTTGATGATATGAAAATGGAATAAGGAGAGAATGCTACCCAATACAGTACAAGGATGAAAGAAGTGGTAAGTTCCATAAGAAGCCTAGGAGGATAGTTAGGAGAAGAAATAGTATGTAGCAAATACTTGAGAACTTTGTTTCCTATCTATGCTATAAGAGTATCAACCATCCAAGAGCTAAGGTGTGTACTAGGAAATGCATTGTCATTTGTAGGAATAATTGGAAGACTCACTACCTTTGAGCTATCCAACTTTGACAACTACAAGCCAGAAAACTTTGAATCTGCATTCAAAGCCAAGATGATAGTAAAAGAAAATGAAGAGGTGCAAACAAAGAAAAAGAGTGGAAAAGGAATGTATGTATCTAGTGACATCAGCACTGATGAAGATGATGTAGACCAATTGGAGGCATTACTAGCAAGAATATTTCATAGAGGAAGAGGCAAATTCAAAGGTAAGCTACCAATCATTTGTTTCAATTGTAATGAAGTTGGTCAAATTGCAGCTAGATGCACACAAAAGAAAAACTACAAGGATGGAGGCATCTTCAAGAACAAGAAAGAGGACAACAAGGACTAAAAAGGTAAAGGAAAAAGATGCTACATTGTTGAAAAAGACTCTTACGAGAATGATGATGAAGTAGTCTATGTGGCTATGAAAGATGAATTAGATGAAGATGAAGCAACTACCCTGATAACCTGCATGAACAAGAATAACAAATGGATCGTAGATAGTGGGTGCTCTCATCACATGACTAGAGATAAAAGTAAGTTCATTTCCTTTACTCAATATGAAGGAAATAGTGTTAGATTTGGTAACAATGCACCATGTTAGATCAAAGGGAAAGTTAGTATCAAGATTACTAAAAAGATATCATGTGATAATGCATACTATGTTGAAGGCCTGAATTACAACTTGTTAAGTGTCTCATAGTTAGGCAACATAGGATGCAAGGTTGAATTTGAAAATAGAGTGGCCAAGATCTATGATTCTCAAGGAAGTCTACTAGGAAAAGGTGACCAGACTAGGAGTAATTTGTTTTACCTAGACATGGAAGATGCTTCTTGTCTCATTGTTCAAACTGATGATGTATGGTTATGGCACAAGAGGCTATGTCATGTAAATTTTGACAATCTGATAAGCATCAACAAAATGAAGAAAGTTAGATGTCTACTAAAGTTGAAGAAGCTTGATAACACCAGATGCAAACAATACCAACTAGGGAAGATGACCAAGTCAACGTTCAAAAGCAAGGCTTATACTTATAATGAAGTATTAGAGCTAGTTCATATTGACTTCAAGTGGTCCTATTAAAGTACAAAGCTACAAAGCTAATAGATACATAATGCTATTTGTAGATGACTATTTAAGGATGATGATAGTCATGTTCCTGAAACAAAAATTAGATGCATTCCAAATGTTCAAATGGTACTTGTGCAAAGTTGAGAAAGAGACTGGAAAGAGTCTAAAATTTCTCAGATTTGATAGAGGAAGTGAATTCACATCAAGAGAATTTGAAGAATTTTGCAATCAAAGAGGAATCAAAAGGCAAACATCAACACCTAGGACTCCACCTCAGAATGGTATAGTAGAAAGAAGAAATAGATCAGTCATTGACTGTGCTAGGACCTTAATGATGGAGAAAAATGTTGCACTCAAGTACTAGAGGGAAGCTGTAAGTACTACAGTCTACACACTCAACAGAGTTCAAGTCAAGAAAGGTACAAATGCAACACCTTTTGAATTATGGTATGCACATTCTTCAAATGTAAAAAATTTTAAAATATTTGGATGCAAATACTATATATATAAAGAGTCTAGAAATGGAAATTTTGATGCAAAGAGTGAGGAAGGCACATTTCTTGGTTATTCTACTAGAAGTAAAGCTTATAAATGCTTGAATGTTAACACTAACAAAGGAGTAGAAAGCCCAAAAATTTGGTGAGCTTGCAGAAGTTCAAAGTGTTGAGAACACCAAGAAAGTAGAAGAATACAAGACCTTTGTATACCTTTATGAAGGTATACCTAATAATGGTGAAGATGCAACTCAAAATGATAATCAACAACAAAATCCAGCATCTGTCGAGTCACAAACAGTGAATGCTAAGCAGTAGAGACATTCAGAAGTTGGGCTACAGAATACAGAGAATGTTCATTTAGATTTTGAGAACATCCAACATGAAGGAAATGAACAAATACCTGATGAAAATATGCATGAGGATTTAGATTTTGAAAGAGACAACATGCAAACAAGGAAAGAACCAGTATTGGAAAAGTATGTAAGAAGACATCATCCTATAGATCAAATTATTGGGAATAAAGAGGCAGGACCACTGACAAGGAATAGAATCAAAAGTGAGACATTTTTTCTCAGCAAAATGGAACCAAAAATAGTAAGTGAAGCCATAAAAGATGATGATTGGTACAATGCTATGAAAGAAGAAATAGAAAAAATTGAGAAGAATAGGACATGGACCTTAGTCTCAAGACTAGCTGACCAGAATATAGTTGGAACCAAGTGGGTCTTTAGAAACAAGTTAGATGAGAATGGTGAAATCACAAGGAATAAGGCAAGACTAATCTATAAAGGGTATACACAAGAAGAAGGACTAGACTATGGAGAAAATTTTCCTCTAATTGCCAAAATGGAAGGAGTAAGGACCTTACTAGCATATGCAGCCTTCAAAGGATTTAAAGCCTATCAAATGGATGTAAATTCTGCATTTTTGAATGGTATACTTGAAGAGACATTCTACATAGAGAAACCAGAAGGTTTTTTTGATGAAAAGAACAAAAACAAGGTATGGAAATTACACAAGGCTTTATATGGATTAAAGGAAGCCCCTAGAGCTTGGTATGAAAGACTTCACAAGTATCTATTGCAAATAGGATTTGAAATAATTGATGATAATAGCAATATGTACATCAAATTAGAAGAAGGTAAGGATATCCTTATATCTAAAATCTTTGTGGATGACATAGTTTTTGGAGGAAAGGAAGCACTTTGCAAAAGTTTTGCTGACAAAATGAAACATAAGTTTGGAGAAATCAAGTTCGTTGTTGGACTACAAGTACATCGACTAAAACATGGTGTATTCATGACACAATCAAATTACATCAAAGAGATACTTAGGATGTTTGGATTGGAAGACTCAAAACCTATAAGCACACCAATGGCAACAGGACATAAGCTATCCAAAAATGATGAATCAGCTAAAGTCAATAAATAATGTATAGATCCATGATTGGAAAATTACAATATGTTGTATATAGCAAACCAGACATATCAGTAGTAGTTGGAATAGTGGCTCGATTCTTTGCTAATGGTAGAGAAAATCATCTCATTGCAGTAAAAAGGATAATGAGGTGCCTTAAAGGAATTGATGATTTTGGCCTATATTAAAAAAATAATGAGAAGTTTGAGCTCAATGCATACACAGATGCAGACTGGGAGGCAACATTGATGATAGGAAAAGCACAAGTGGAGGATCATTATTCTTAGGTAAAAGGCTAGTTACTTGGACTAGCAAGAAAGAAACATGCACATCTTAGTCCATTGCAAAAGTAGAATATGTGGCAGAAATAGTCAATTGCACAAACATTGTGTGGCTCAAACATCTATTAAAAGGAATGAAAAAAGAGGTAATCAAACTTGTGATACTGTATTGTGATAATAAAAGTGCTATAAACATATCCAAGAATCCACTAATGCATGCAAAAAAAAAGCATATTTCAATCAAGTATCACTATGTCAAAGAATTGGTAGAAGACAAACAAGTGAAGACGGAGTGCATTCACACAAAGGAACAAACTGCAGATATCTTCACCAAACCATTGCCCAAGGATACTTATGAATATCTTAGAGGCAAGTTGGGGGTAATGCTCCTAACTCAACCAGTCTAAAGAAACAAAGAATCTACCCTGCATCAATAGGAGTAGATCCTTGCAATATCAATAGAATGATGCAAAGGATGACAATAGGAAATAGAAATTCCAGATCAGTCACAAGTATGGTGATAGAGGGAGAAAATATTAGATGCAAAGCTTATGTTTAGCATGTTGAAGATGCTACATCTTTGGCATTTATGTCAAAGAGGGAGATTTATGAGAAATTGATCAATGAAAGGTAAAGATATGGAGAAGTATGAGAATGTATGAAAGGAAAGATGAAAGAGGGAGATTCAAATGAGATAAGAAACTAATCAACAAGAAACTATGAAGGAAAGATCAGGAATATAGAGTATGAACACAGCACTCAAGAGGGAGAAGTAGAATAAAGGATTTAGTTTGTATCAGAAAAAAAGGGAGACATGATACAAAGAGGAAGATATATAATGACAACAAGTTTTCTATTTGGTATCTAATTTTGGTGGTAACTAAGTTGATCAGCTCAATCAATTGATCAGTTTGGTTTGCCATCAATGCCAAAGAGGGAGATTGTTGAAAATGATTGAAAAAGATCATAATGGAACTAGTAAAGAATGTTTTCAATCATTATTTTGTTATTGATGTCAAACTTGCTACTTGTAGGAATGACAATTGATTAAGTGATCCAAATACTATCAATTGGTTGATTGACAAGGAGGAGGCAATCAATAAGATGTAACTAGAGCACCTAGAGAAAGGTTGAAGTTATGATGTTGTAAAGAAGTATAAGGATTAGCTAAGCCATTGATGAAATAGTGTATTGATGACATACTCTAAGATACAGAGAATGGACACATCAAGACACATCAAAGATGTAAGGATTAACTAAGTCACTTGTAAAGTCTAACTAAGTTCATTTGAGAGAGCTGAGCTAGCTAGTTAGTGTCAAGCATCAAAAAAAGGTAATCGATGCCGAGTAAGTCTTCAAGTGCTAAGAAAAGAAAAAATGCTATATATACTGAGCACCAGTAAAACAACAATAGAAGCCAACTAACATAGAAGGAGTTGAGCATTAGTAAACTAATGATGTCAACTTGCTACATTATTTGTTAAGTCAAAAGATTCGCCAGATCAGTGATGATAAGTTTGTTACATCAAATTTTGTGAATTAGTTGGATGATAAGGATGATGAATAGATGTTATAGAATTTTATGTAAACCATGCAAACAAATTCAAAGTAAATTTTGATGGATCTATCATGAAGTTTTTAGAAGAAATAATTTGGAGGGAAAAAAATACCGTTTTCTCAAGATCAAATCAAGATTTGAGCGAGAAATGAAGAACATAACTTCTTTATAAGGAGTTACAGGTTAGAAATCAAGTGTGTGTGAGAGGGACTTGGTTAGAAGAGTGGTCATGTCAAGGAGCTAAGAGAAGGCTAGTGTGAAGTGTCGAGAAGAGGACACAGTGAGGAGTAAGGATAGAGCATCAAGACTCTTATTTGATCAAGTGACCATAGAGTGCATTGGCATAATGAGTGGAAGAACTCAAGGAGATAGATCTTGAAGGGTGAACAATCTATCAGCACTGCAAGGGAGAAAAGCCAAGAAAAGAAAGGAACTAAAGAGTGATCTAAAATTTGCAAGGTTAAAGTTGAAATCTTTATCAGGTCAAAACCTTTCTAATACTTTCTTACCATTGTATTAAATATTGAAATCCTACATTGCTAGGTTAGCTTAATATCTAGGTGGATAAGCCTTAGGAAAAGGATAGAAGATCCCCAAGAGAAAGATAAGAGATCCTCAAGAGAAGAATAAGAGATTATCAAGAGAAGGATAAGAGATCCTTAGGAGAAGGATAGGAGATCCATAGAGAGGGATAAAAGATTCTTTTGAGAAGGTGACTGTAAATCCCATGGACTTGGATGAGCCTAACAGCTCTATGTAAATCCTTTAACAGGTTGACATTCTAAGTTGAATGTTCTTAAGTCCTCTAACAGGGCACACTCCTAATAGGGTGTAGAAATCCTTTAATAGGGTTACATTTAACAGTGTGTTGTAGCCTTTAATATGGCAGGCCTTTAACAGGGCAAACCATCAGAAGTGGTTAAAATCAATTGTGCATTTATTTTGTGGGTATCATCCCCACCCTAGTTTTACCTTCTTATTCCTTGAGGGCTTCTAGGTCATCAAAATCCTTTGTGTTATGGTGTGATGCATGTTTACTTTTCATGTTTAATTGTATGCATGTTAAGAACATAAAAAGGACAGTACTTTTGATTCACTCCTATTTTACTAGAAATTTTTAATTGGACATTACAAGACCTTGAATAACTAATTCACCCCCCTCTCAGTTATTCTAACTAATAGGTAGAAGGTCCATTCAGGTTTCCCTCCATTGCATATGCATTCTTAGGTATCATGCCAACACTTACTAGGACACAATTAGCTCAAAGACCTGAAGAACTTTACCAACCATTGTTTTCTAAGACATCAACACAACCAAAACCTTATCCAAGATAGAAGAAGAGCAATAAAACCTAACAAACATTTGAAAAAGACCAAATCAAGGCATCACAACCATTACTACCAAACCCCTTGAACATGTATCTACAAGAGCACCATAATCAAGCTATGACACAACAAACCTTGAACAATGCACCTACCATGACATTTTCTCTAAAAATTACCCCACACATGGGATGGTTCAATGGAGTCCTAACTTTAAACCTATATTTGTGCTTATACCACCCAAGGGAGGAAGTGTGGCAACCACACCCAAAGATGAACAATCACACTCCTTCAAATTTAGCCAACCTAACACAAGTACCTTCAACCCTAACACATCAAATATACAACAAGGTACTATACACCTAAGTGATGAATCTAACACTGATTATGGCATCACTAATTAAGAAATGGCTAGGGCATGTCAAGAAAATTTTGTTTGCAAAAACTTAAAATGTTTGACAACCCAAGAAATAGTCATGTTCAATCCAAACTTGGAAGGTCCTAAGTCAAAAAATCAAACCAACTCAAAAATTGAAAACATACAACCCATGATCCATTTGGACTTAGGTAAGGGAAAACAAGCTTTGGAGTTTTCAAATGCAATAATGGCACCTATAAGGTCACATCAAGAATCAACCATCAAAATCCTCCAAAATACATTTGAACACATCAATGTTAATCCCTTGTTTGATGAAATACCACCAATTCCTAAAGACCCCAAAAGGACATTAAGACTTGATTTTAGTTGCATGATGCAACAACAAGATGCACCTAAAGGGACTTCTACTCTAGGGATGCTAGACATACCTCCTTTGGATACACATCAACAAAGTGCACCTTTGCTCCTAACTCTACCAAGTGTTATGACATCAAATATTATGGAGCCTCCCACAAGTACACTATGTGCAACATCAACTACAAAAATCCCTATTGATGCAAAAAGGAAAAGTCTTATTGACATTACACCTATCCCCAAAAGGAATGCACCTCATTTTCAAGTCAATATGATGTCCCATGGAGAAACCTCCAAAACACAAAGGTGCCAAAGCAACAATACCAACATGGTGGTAGATTCACAAGGACATAACCAACCACCTTGACAACATCAACCTACAATAGTCCTAAGACTTAATGTTTCCAACACACATTCAACATATGAACAGCGACAACCTCAAGTGGTACAAGTTTCTAATGTCCCTAACACACAACCCAACGTAAACCCACTTGACTTCTATGAAATGTATTAACAACAACAAGCTATGTTTGCTAAACAACAAGAGCAACTCAAAAAATAATTGGAATACCAATGATGGCTTGAGAAAAAAATTGCATACCAACAACATTTTTTACAAAAACAACATGTGCCACAACTACCTCAATAGATACCTCTACAAAAACAATCACATACATGGTCTCACATGCCACCAATAGAGGTATCCCAACAACAACCACAAAAAATGGCACAACAACAACACATGGTACATCAATCGTAGTCAATACTAGAAATGCCACATTAAATACTACAACAAGTACCCCAACATGTGTCACAACAGGGCCCCTTTTATCTTCGAGGTTCCAACATACCTCCACTACCTAGTGACACATCACTAGACTCATTAGACATAAAAATGTTAGGTCCAAGTAGACATAGCCCCCACCATAGCAAACGGTCTACTCATAGGCACAAAATACTTGAAGGGAAAGCTATCATGAAAAACCCTAATGAAGAGCTATTACAACAATTCAAACAACTCTCCAAACAAGTCGAGGCATTGGGAGTCCAAAAGAAATAGGCTCTATATACAGAAAGGGACCTAGATCCTAATCCATTTGACAAAAGTTTGTATATGCCTCCATTCCCAAAATACTTTGAGGCTCGAATGCTCAAAAAAACCAAGGAAAAGGCAATCCTATTGATCACATCAAAGAATTTTGTGCCTCTTGTACTAAAATTAGTGATGATCCCACTTACCTCATGAGATTGTTCCCCCATTCTCTAGGTGGGCCCACACTTGAATACTCTAAACTTCCCAATAATATCAAATCTTGGTCAAAACTTGCAGAAAAGTTCATCTCCCACTTTGCCTTTAACATTACAAATGAGGTGACCCTTTTTTATTTGTGCTCAACTAAGCAAAAGATGGGAGAACCATTTATCACATTCTTACGATGTTGGAGAAGCTTAGTCAGTCAATACTCACTAGACATTTCTAAAGAACAACAAGTTAACCTATGCATTAAAAACTCAGTGCTAGACTTGATGTATGAACTTAAAATCAAGAGTCCAAGCACCATTTCTAAACTAATGAAAAAAGGGGTTAGTATTGAAGATGCTCTTATCTAGAAGGGAATCCTCAAGATAAACAAGGAAAACACAAACACCAACTCGTCTAATGACAAAGAATTTTTTTTCTCCAAAAATAAGAATCTGACCAATGATGGCATTGTGGGTGCCCACACGATTAGTATAGCACAACCTCAACTGAAAGGTGAAAACCCTATGAATTCACAAACTCCCAATCAAACAACACCTCAATAATAGAAAATTGAGACTTCCATGCAAGACAAACCTCAAAGACATCCTAGAATCAAGGATAGGAAATTCACACCATTGGGGATACCTCTTGAGACTACACTATAATAGTTACTAAGTAATAACTTCCTACAGTTACCCTCAATCAAAGATGAACCATTAACTAAAGAAGATTGGTGGGATGACAAAAAATATTGTGATTACCATCACACCAAAGCACATAAAACCTCATCATGCTTCCAATTAAAACATGCCATACAAGACCTTATTGATGATGGTGTAATCATAGTTAATCCATCACTATTAGCATCCAATTTTGATCACATTATTTTCAAAGATCCTTTGGGTAATCATGACAAAGAGAATCCCTCCAGTTCAAACCCAAACTCACAAGCTAATGTGAATTACACACACACTAGATATGACTACACCATTAACTATTTCAATGAGTTTGATTCCTACATATCCAAATTCACTTTAAAGTCTAAAGACCCTCATTTCACTATTGCTACATGTCATACCAAGATCACCCTACCTGGTGCCCCATCTAGACCTACTGAATCTACTAGACCTGTACCCCCTACTAGGCCTAATGCTCCTACTTCATCTAATTATAGCCTTGTTGAACAACTTGGCAAGAACCCTATGAAAATTTCCATCTTGGACCTACTGTGTGCATCTCCCCAACACTAGAAGATCTTGGATCAAGCACTTAAAGAGTCAGTAGTCCCATATAACATGGATATTTTTCTATTCAAAGCCATCATTAGGAACCTATCCACCTCACAGCATATTACCTTTTCCCCCTAGGATATTCCTAAGGAAAAACCTAACCACAATGATCCCCTTCATCTCAAAGTCTTCATCCATAATGCCAAAGTCAAATGTGTCTTAATAGATGGAGGAGTAGGACTAAACATTTGCACTCTTAAGGTTGTCAAAGGTTTGGGTTATTTTGAAGATGATGTGGATCCCTCTCGAAGAATCACAATAAAAGCTTATGATGATGGTGAATGTTTCTCCAAGGGCATCATCAAATTACCATTTAGATTTGGTCCACCTACTAAAGATACATTCCATGTCCTAGATATAGAAATCAATTGCAACATATTACTAGGACGCCCTTGGCTTCATGCTATGAAAGCAGTACCCTCTATATATCACCAATGTCTAAAGTTTTTCTATAACAACATAGAGGTTACCATCCCTGGTGATCCAGATCCTTTCTAGTTTTGTGCTAATCTGAGAGATGCTACTACATACCAAGTCCCAACAAACAACAACGCACAACCCATAGATTCTTCTAAATATGTGGATGTTGGTATACTTCTCAGTAGGCCAAGGAAAAGCTAAAGATTGAAGACAATCGGTGTGGAGAATACTTTGTCTCAAGTGTTCACTATTAGGGAGTCACCACTTTCTCCCCAATCTCATGGTAAATTACAACCATATCAAGCACAACATTCAAAGACTAGTGCACAACATACCACTTCTATCAATGATAATACATCTGTCTATATTTAGAAAGCACAAGTAGAACAAAAATCTACTTTGGTATATCCTAACAAGTATGGACTTGGGTTTACCATCATGCAAAAACAAGGCTATGATGGCTATAGTGGCCTTGGATGTCAGAAACAAGGAATAATTAAACCCATCACTACAAAGGGATGGCCTCCTAGTTTGGGGCTTGGATTCAAACTATTATGAATAGTTCATCCTAGTATTATGGTACTTATGTGTAAGACTATGTATGTTTTGAATGATGAAAAGGCATATGAGGATATCCAACCTGAAACCAACAATCCTCTAGCTTCTGAGTATAACCCCAATGATACAACTAAATCCAATGCCCATATCTATCCCTTTAACCAAAGCCCATTCAATACTAATGATGACATCCCCTCAAATTATCCTAAACTATTAGATTGGGACCAACATGGACCACCAATTTTTTATCACTTTGACAATGATGATGCTCTCACAACATACTTTGAAGTCTATGAAGGCATTATGCTTGACAATCATAAAGGAGCAATTTATTCTAAAGAGAACACATTGGCATATTTTGGGGAGCCAAATCCATCTACCAGTTACAAAGTTAAAAGCAAAGAAAAAAAATGACAAAAATAGGTCTCTTGGTGAAAACTAAAAGGCGCCATTAGACTATAAAAAATAAAAAGCTAAGTAGCTCCCAAGGATACAAAATGACAAATATGATGCCATCAATATTAGTGTTCCAGTGTTCAACATGCCACAAAGTCTTTTGGAGCTCTCTCGATCAGCATTCATGTGGAAGGTCATTGGTCTCAACCCTCCCAACCCTCCCTTATATCTAGTTGTTTATCCCCAAATCTAGCTACCAAATTTTCCCAACACCCAAGATCAAATCTTTATCCCACAAGCCTTTGTGTATGTCATCATCAGTGACACCCCACAGGACATATTTTTTGACCTAATTATCCTTAGATCCCTTGATTCACAATATGAGGACATTGTCTTACATACAGTACATGATGGTATATCTCAAGGCCTTTTTAGTGGTTAGCTACAGACTCGAAACAACTCCTACGTAGTTATGGTCAGTCATGGATCCAAAGATTATCAGCTAGCAATAGCAACACCAGATATCTTCTCAACATTCATTAGCAACATTCGTGATTCCATCTAAAAGTCCTAAAAAAAAATCAAAAAATTTGAAAAAAGTCCTGAAAAAAAAATAGCAAAAAGTCCTAAAAAAAAGAAAAGAAAAAAGTGAAAAAAGTCATGAAAAAATGGATGCCTTGATGAAAACCTGGCAAACAAACATCTTGGCATGAAAATTTGATTCAAGAGAAAAATTTTGTCCACAAGTGAAAACCTAGCAAATAGGTGCTTTGGGCCAGTACCATGGTGAAAACTTGGCAAACAAGCCCCATGTGTAATCAGTTATTGCTCCTCCATCTATTGGGAGTCCATCTAGTTTTTTTCCTTTCTATCATTCCTTGATGATATCCTTCATATTGCAAGACAACCTTGGTCCCATATCATGGCTCATGAACTGGTTAATGTCCTTTGTTATCTTGCCTAAGCATCACCAATCTGCACACACTCTATCATCGGCCTTTGTACATAGTTTCTGTCTTGTCTGGGGGCATATTACCTACATGGTACATGAGTTTGAACTTGAACTAGGGGCATGTCTCTAAGAAAATTTTATCCATTGGACTTATCGTGTAATAGATTGGAGCTAACACTTGTATATGCTTTTAGGATCCTGAAAAGTTCACTAAACATCATAAAATGTCCTAAAAAATCCCTAAACATCATAAAATGTCCTAAAAAAATCCCTAAACATCATAAAATGTCTTGAAAAAATCCCTAAACATCTTAAAATGTCCTGAAAAAATCCCTAAACATCATAAAATGTCCTGAAATAAAACTTAAAAATCGTAAAATGTCTTGAAAAAACTAGTCACAAAAAAAATCAAATATCCCCAAAAACCCTAAAAATCACAAAATCCATCAAAAATATGTAATAAACCTTGTACATATTCATTGTGGATAACCACTCCTTTTGTATACACACTTGCACTTTGTAGACTAGAACTCAAAGCACTACACTTTCCAGACAATCACACTATCTAAGCAATGTGAACCAACTATTAATCCAACATGTCACTATGAACCTCTCAACTAGATCCACAAATAGAGCTATCACATCATCAACATGTAAAACACCATCTAAAAACCTAAAACACTAAAAAGAAAGTAATAATGGACAAGAATAGCTATTGGCTCATGTTGTTTAGTGAGCGATTTATATTTTTCTTTGTTTTTCTTTGATCATGTTCCTATGCCACTTGATGATATAAACTGATCTATGAGAGTGGCCAAGATAGTTTAGGGTCATCTTTTTCTATTTTGGTTTGTTATAACATTCCTTTGAGAGTCTGGGGCATGTGCATATTCCTCGGGAAGGATAAGGTCTTTTTTTTGTTTGCATCATGCGTGTTTATGCAAAAGGCTTGCATTTGCGCTCTAGCCCTCTATGCCATGATGCGTTGCATTCCATTTTCCATATCAAAATAAACCTCCATTTGACATATAGTGTACTTTCCAAAAGAAAATATCTTCACCTCAATCTAATTGATTCTCATCCCATCTCCTCAATATTCTATCATTCATCTCATTCTCCATCACCATGATCGTGTCTTCTGATTCATCAAATCATCTTCATCTTACATTCATGCATCCCTACATCATCCTATACTGTCAATCAACCTTATATGGCTTTCCACCTAGTCCAACCTCAATCTAACATTTTTCTAACCATATATGACCAAATCTGACCATTTTTTATTATTTCACTTATGCTCTGACATCTTTCCATCATTTTGGGCATGGACACATAGTTCTGGGTCATTCTAAGTCTAATCGGGCTAATTTTGGCCCCTAGAGAATTCTAGGGTGCAATCTGCACTTTCTAAGCATAGTTGGGACTCCCAAGTGCATCCAAGGTGCACTTGGTACTATCATGGTGCACTTGGGCTTGCCAAGTGTACACTGGGCACACTTGGATGAGTTTTGGGTGCACTTGGGATAGTAGGATGCCTAGAAATACTCGTAGAGGCCTTATGTTGTACTCTAGAGGCCATAAATTTTGCATTTCAATTTGATTTACAAACTGCCAGTTGTGTTGGGCTCATATCTTTTTTGTGAAAAAATGAGCTATCATTTTCATTATTTGATCACTATATTGAGTAGTAATCCTTGAAAATACTCTTGGGCTCCTGATTGACCCCCTGTTAGGCTGATTTTGGCTCCCAAAGCCTCCTAGGGCACATTTTGCACTTTCTAAGCACACTTGGGCTTCCCAAGTGTGCCATGGGCACACTTGGTACTATCATGGTGCACTTGGGTGTGTTTTGGGTGCACCTGGGGCAGTCAGATGCCCCAAACTACTCCCAAATCACTTTTTAGCTCTAATTTGTGATCCTTAAATTGCCATGGTTTTGTCTTCTCATTGTCAAAAAATTCACTTATCATATGCTTATCCTAGTCAATTTCTCAAGAGGGAACCCATATATATTATCCCTACTGGGGCATGTTGTGGCTTTCTCATCAGTCATTCTTTGACACAATGCTCTAAATCACATTGTATCAAAGAGGGGCAAAATGTAGACACTAAAAAATGTTTCACTTCTATGGTTTCACCACTTCTTCATACTGATTCATCCCATTTTCTTATTCCACTAACTCTGATCTTTTGGCCAAATTGATCATACTTTATCATTTGTATCTTTTTTCACATCAATTTCATGTCATTTCAAAATCATTTCAAATCAACCTAGAATCACCCAAAATTAGTCATAATCATCACAATACATATCAAACATCTCAAATCAATCATCATCTATCCAATCCTAGGCATTTTTGTGGCTTTTAATGTCTTGGAAACCTATCAATCTATCAAAACCTGTCAACCTATCAAATCTTATCAATCTGACCTTAGTACTATCATGGTTCGCAGTGCTAGGTCAAACTATCATTCCCGTCATCTGATCTTTAATATTTTTGAGGCTCTTAGTGTTAGATCATGATTTCATCAAACCACTTTAATAATATTGATAGCGTCTATTGATGTTATTATGATTAGCCATATCAATCATTCTCAATCTTGTAGCATTTACAGTATTAGTTAAATGTTACGTATCAATCAATTCATGTCATGTGTCCTTGGCATGTTATCAATTTCAATCAATCAATCAATTTGACCATGACTTTGGTCTATCTATCATCATCATATTCAATCTATATCATTATCACATCTTCATCAAAGGATACTATCGCACTTATTTAATCAATTTTGGCCAATCATTTACTAATTTTCTCTATAGGATTAAATAACCCATAATTTAATCCTATCATTCTTACTAATTATTCTTCCTAATTATCATCCTCAATTAATTAAATTTATTAATTAATTGATTTATCATTCATAAACCATTGAAATTCTTAATTTTCTAAGTCACAGTTTCCTCCATTGATTCCATTTTTTACTAATTTCTATTTTGTGGAATAAAGGATTTTTAATTCAAATATTCCATGAAATATTGGCATCATCATGACACATGTGTGTGACACCTCGTGGATTCTCCTTTTACACTTGGCTAAGATATTTCATAATCCAATATTCTTATTCCCTTACACATGTCTATCTTTAGCTCCCTTTGTCATAAATTCTTGGTTTTAAGTAGGCTTGAGGTGTCTTATGACACATCATAGATTCTCTCCCACATTTAGCCAAGTTTGACTTCCATGTGTCATAGAATCTTATACTTTTCATCTTGTGTCATATGCGTCATGTATTCTTAAAGGAATCTCTTGCCACATCGCATATCTGAGTTGACAAATCCAATGCTCTCACCTTGACTGTTGATTATAAAATGAACACTCTTTTTCTCATTTCTGGTCCTTTTCTTTTTGGCATTTTTCACTCCATTTCTCACACTAAAATCACAACTTCAAGTATTCTCATAGCATTATTCATATCATAGGCTTTTGCTTCAATTTTGTGTGCACTACAGGAAACTTTTGAGCTACATCATTTGGAGAAGAAATAAGGACATGGGAGCTACAAATGAAAGAGGGAGTTTTAACATTTTTTTCTTCTTTTGATTAGTTTGTCTTTCATGGTAGACTAGAAGGTGTTAGCATATGTTGATTGAGTTTGTGATTTTATCATAGTATGTTATGCATTTAACCCATTTTCTGGTCCTACAACTCCTAATAGGGTATATCCTCTAAAAAGGATCTTTTATATTAGTACATCATTTTGTGGGTACAATCCCCATCAAGGTTTTCCCTCTGATCAATGGTTTTTCTTGTTAACATATCTAGTATTATTATGCATGGTTATCTTTCAATTTTTTTTGCATCTATTATTTATATGTTTTATAATTAGTATAGATATTGAGAGTAGTTTTAAATGCATAATTGATTCATCTCCTTTTCCCTCTTAGTTATCTCTATGGTCTTTAGTTTCTAAGAGTTACATTGCAACCAGGTTTCCTATGATTTTATAGCTTCTAATAAATTATACATCACACCATGATAGTCAAAACTTTGTGGATGCTTGACTATTCCCATCAATACCGAAATATGTTGACTTGTCTACATTTCAAAAAGATAATCATACAATGTTTAATCAAATTTTAAGATCACTAAAAATCATAAAATCTGACCCAATGACCCCTTCAAATGGAAAATATTTCATGTGATTATGTAGGAATTCTTAAGTGCTTTGAAAGAAGAGTATTTTCACAGTTCCTTGTGTTAGATATCAAATGAGAATCTAATGAACACTCTCTTCATATCCTAGTTTCTATCATTAGTAATTATAATTAAATACATTGATATCTTGACTAGGCATTTGAAATTGTCAAATGCAAAACAAATGAAATGGTATATGATTAATTCATATACTAACTATCACTTGCACATATTTATGTATTTTCTATCTATGATTGAAAGTTCATTGATTGAATGTATGAGGGGTGCAATTAAAGAGATGTGGTCATATACCCTGGACATAAACACAAATGAAAACCTCTGAAAAATAAACAACTTGCCTATGGGATGAAAATGTGTTCTTCATCTATGTACCTTCTAACTTGATTTGATTCGGTGAATATCTATAACAATAATTTTTATATCATCCATTAGTTTTGCGATATTATCTCTTCCATCCAGTCATTTTATTATAGACACAAAGGATCTAAAAAGAGAAGAAAACATTCTGCAAATTAAACACACCTTCTTCATTATGCCAGAATGCCCCAATACAAAATGTGAGAATGAAAAGGGAAAAAATAATGTCTTCTTCAATTAATTTGCATAAATTTATATAGGATGATATATACATTTTGATAATTACATATATAGAACTAATATAAACTACTTTTTATCTGATAGATAGTTATTGGATAAATTTTATTAGTTCAACTTGGATTTCTAGAATTCTTAGAAGATTACAATGGATCACCAAATGAAGAGAGAAGGTCCTCATTTATATAAATTTTGGAACAAACAATGTTAAGGCTCAACTCAACAAAGAAGTAAACAAGTTGAAAAACCTAAAATTGGCCTAGGATTGAAGGAAAATATCTAAGGTAAGGGATGACATCATCACTTACTATGGAGTTAAGGATGATGTTTTCCTCTATCTAGGGATGAGGGATAGTCCTAACCTAGACCAAAAGGATTATAGACCTTAGCACATATACTTAGTTCTCAAGGATGCAAAAATGACAACAACAAAATGGATAGAATTTTCAAAACATATAGGAATTCAAGTATAAGAGCATTCATGGATGTTGGAGACCATTAAAGGGAGACATAAAAAGGTCTTGCAAAGAAAGTGTACACTTTTTAAGATGGTAAACATTTCAAAAATAAAGTTTGATTTTTCTATATCTATGCTTAGTCACACCACATGAGGATGAGTCTTCTAGTGAGAAGAATCAATCTTCTTAATCATTTATGAAGATTATGGCCATATTTTCTCTCTCTTTTTGTTAATCAATATGTCTTGTGCTAAATTCTCATAAGTTTGATTTCATTTCCTTATTTTTGTGGCATCATATTCTATTTATATAAGTTTATTTATGATCATGAATTAATTTTCTCCTCACAAAAAATTTAGAACATGGATGGATTGAGCCTTTTAATCTTTCTCCTCATGATGATTTCTTTTGGTACCATTATTCCTTCACTACCCTTCTATAAACTATTTTTATCAAATGTAGTTATCCTCCCTACAAACTGTATAGTTGACCAATTTTCAATAAAATTGAAAACATCATGGATTTTTCCAAAAAATTCAGCATTTGATCTTCATGATCTACATAGCATGTAGTTGTTTTTCAACAAAAAAATCACTGCATTTTGTTGAATTTGGAAAAAAAAGTTTGAGTTTGTTTTGTCCTTAGTACATTTTGTCTAGAGATTAGCATATCACATTTTTCTCTAGAATCAATAAAAAATTCTTTAATTTTCTTTTCCTTCTATTTATATGTATTATTCCTATACTATGTCTTGGAGTGTAGGTGTTTACACTTTCCACAAAACTATTTATCTTAGATTGGTTTTGCCAAGTGAGTGTCAACACACTTAAGTTACTTAGTTCATGCTAAACTAGTAGTACATGTAAAGCACAAAATATAAATATTAGACCAAGCTAAGTTATAGTGAGTGTCGAGCCACTCATGTGCCAAATAGATAGTAGATGTCAAGTGACATAGGAGCTGAGAAAATAGTAAATGTTGAGTGACATAGGAGCCAACTAAATAGTGGATACCAAGAAATATAGATACCAAGTTATAGTATAAATATTAGTGTATGCCAAGTATCAAAGAATTCAGATGTCAAGTGAAATAGTTTTGACATATTTGTTTGTAATGGCACAAATAACTATACAATCCATTTTTTAGCCAGCTTAATATTATATTTTGATAATTTGGAGATCAGGACAGATCTACATTTGGATTCCCTATGCAATTACATGCAACCAATCAGAAAATGGGAAACTTTAAGCAAAAAAATGGATGAATCTTAGCTATAGATTCATACCTAATTTTAAGTCACCAAGTCTTCTTAAGCAGAATGGAGCCCTAAAATCTCATAGAGAGCATGTAAGGAATCGAAGGAGCGAAGAGAGAAGTTTTCACACACAAACAAAGCACTCATGTTGACTTAGAAGTTATGAAGAGGGAGTGACTTGTAGAATTAGTTAGAGAAGAATAAAGGATAGAGAAAATGATACAACATTAAGACATCAGATCAAGAAGGATCAAGAAGACATTGTTTAGAGGTGATATGTTATCTATGTTAAGAGATTTTTAATTAGTGATTTTAGTTAAATATTTTAACAAAGTAGTCCTAAAAAACTATATGAAATCCTTTAATAGGGTGATTACTTAGTTGTAAGTTAAAGTCCTTTAACCAAGCACACTTCTAATAGGGTGTTGAAATCCTCTAACAAGGTGAGACCTAATAGTCTTTGTAAGCCTTTAATAGGACATAACTTTCATAGGGCAGATCATGTTTCATGGTGAAAACATTGTAACCTTCATTGGATACACTTTATTGCTGTAGTAGTGAAGATGTATGGGTGTCATGTCCACCCTAATTTTACCTTCTCACTTGAAAGGTTTCTAGGTAATCATATTTGGTGTTATGTGTGTGAATGCTTGCATGCTTACATGATTTAGATGTATGATCTTTACATGTTATTTCAATTTATATATTGAAAGTATGAGATGAATATATGGTGAAATTTTTATGGGTCCAAGTTTGAACTATTGATTCACCCCCCCCACCCACCCTCTCAGAAGTTCACCTTTCCTATTTTAATTCCAACAATTGGTATGAAAGATGAGTCCTCTAAAGGAGAACATTTGTAGCTTTGAGGAAAGATCTTGAAATGGAAGTCTACGAATTGGGAGAGATTATTCAAAATCAAGGAATTGAGATACAACTCATTCTACATCAATTGGATGAAGCAAGAGAAGAATTAAAGAAATCCTTGAAGAGAAGGAAAGAAATTACTAATGCCAAAAATGACACACAACACAAAGAGATTGACACTACCAAGCTATTTGCCAATGGTGACTCCAATGAGTTTGATGTAGAAATTGTAGATCTGATGGAAAAGAATAGAGTGCAAGTTGAGGAAATCTAAAATCTCAAGCTAAAGAAAGAATCTCAAGCCATGCTACTATGTGAGGTAATTGAACAAAAGAAGAAAGCTATGGAAGACAAAGCCATGATTGAAGAAAAAAAAATAATTTTGAACAAAAGAATGGCAGAGAAGTCAATAGAGATAACCAAGATCTCTAATATGTAATTGGATACTCTAAGTCAAATGATGAATGCCGACTATGAGTTAAATGCCAAAGACATTGAGATAACTACATTGAAGTTGCACAATGAAAAACTACAGAGTGATCTAAAGAGAGAAAAGGAATTTGCTAAAAGTTTCAACAAACCAAATGAACCAATCAAATACTTTGAGCAATTATTGAGATCCCCTAGATCTAATAATGGCATATATAGACTAGGATATACAAGTACTGAAGAAGAAGAGTCATCCAAACATGCTGAATAAAGGAACAACAAAGGTAAGAACTACAAACCTACTTGTCATATTGTGGTAAGTAAGGACATACTACTAATGTGTGCAAGAGAAAGACTACAAATTGGAATGTGAAGCCCAAAAACATGACTCACTATCATAAGTGCAACAAGAAAGGTCATCAAGCACATGACTGTAGAACCAAGACCATGCATACACAAAGATTTGAAGGATATTTCTATAACTATCAAAAGTATAGGCAAAGAGATTTTCAATGCAGATCCAAATCCATTTGGTCATCAAACAAGAAAATAAAGGTAAGAAACAATAGAAACTATTATAATTGGAATTATAATACAAAATATAGCTATCATTACTATCAAGAATATGGACATGTTCCTAAAAATTGCATTAGGACACATTTTAGAGGTAATTACCAAAGGTGGTTAAGTCAAACCACATGTTTCAACTATTTGAAAACTGGTCATATTAGTAGGTATTTCCCAAGAAAGTCAAAGACACCAAGTTGTGAATCTGATAAAGGAAAAGGCAAGGAAAATGTTAAACACATTAGAGAAGAGATGAATAAGACATGGAAAAAGATAGATGGCTGCAACACATCAAATGGAGAAGGTATTACTTCACCCAATGAGTCAAGTGATCACACCTTATCAAGTTAGGCAATCAAAAGGTATGAGGGACTGATGCCTAAAAGTTATGTCATACATCAGTTCAAAAAGGTTCTAGTATTGAAAGGACTATATTAGCATAAAAAAAGATGCAAGATGTTGTTAGAAATTCAAGAAAAATCTTTGAGATTTTTATGATGTTGCCAAGTATGAAAAGTTTCCTAAATGTACCAAGTGGAATGTTAGTTGATGTCAAACTTGCAATTATTGTCACGTGATGGAAATGTCAATAGATGTTGAGTGGGCCTGAAATTAGTTGATGTTGAGCTTACAACTATGTAAGTACTCAACATTAAATACAAGGTTTTCAAAATAGTATTTGATCAATTTTTTCCCATTTTTCATCATTTCAAATTTGAAGAAGAGCGAGCAGAGTAGAAGGCAATCTAGAAATCCATCCAAAGTAGTTGCAAGAGATTTTAGTAGTGATCTCACACCAATTCATAAGATTTCACAATGTATTTATCAATAGCTGAGCTATGCAGTTTAAATTTTCTTAAACCCTAGTTTGACATAATGGAAATGAGTTCAAAAAATGTTGAAGGGAAGGAAGTTTTAAACATTCATTTAGTGAGTAATGAAGTTAAACAACCTATATTTAATGTCATTCCTAGCATTGCATATAAGCAACACACTTCTGGTGCATTGTCCATGATATCGCCAAAAGTAATAATAGTACAAGATATGAGAAAATGTTATAAATATAAGATAGGAAGCCTTGGTGACATGGAAATTAGAGGTGCATATAACAGGTTATATGAAAATGGTGTTTTGAAAGAAGAGTACAAAATTGTTGAGAAAAAGGGTCTAACATGAGCCCAGATTTTCCAAATGTACTTAAAACAAAATGGATAATAATTGTGCTTAGACCAATTCATGATGGTTCCTTATGGATATTTAATAGACCTATCAATATTACCAAAAGAATAATCCATAGGGCTACTGGCTATCCATCCCTAGATTGGTCTAAGACACTAAGAAGTGATTCCTCTTATTAACTTTTTTGTAAGGGTGATATCACACAAATTCTGTCAATCTAGTAGATTGAATAGTGCACCCTACATAGTTGTGGATGTTGTTGCAAGATTTTTAAGAAAGACCATACATATGATTTAGTAGAGCTACAATTGCAACAACTGACGAAGAACCTTAGAGCAATTAAGAAAACTAAGAGTGCATAGTGTAAATTTGGTTCAATTTTGATTTGTATATTATTTTATGTACAAAACACATTCCCCTCATTTGGTACTTTTGAATGGAAGATTAACAGATTAGTTGTAATACAGATTGGTGAGTACACTAAGTAGCTAGGAGAAAATTTTGAATCCATGATGACAAGCTATTTTGAAGATTTCAAGTAGTCAATGAAAAAGAGACTAAGAATACCAGCATCCTTAGTTGAGAAACACTATGATGACATTTTTTTTCTTGTGGGTACTAATTATATAGTTGTACAAGCTACCATACCAAGGGTAAGTTGGTTAAGACCCTTAGGCTATGAGATACATGTAGATGAAGCTTCAATAGCTATAACAGCTCTACTAGCAGAAGAGGTAGACAAAACTACAAATTTTTTTGGAAATTATGAAGTGGAAAAGTCCAAGATCACCATGGAACTTCAAATTGTTTTAGTTATTAACAAGAAGGACAAGCTAGTAAAGAAACTGAAAGCCAAATTTGGAGAGGGTATCATGGAAGGAGGAGGAGGAGGATAAGAAGAAGAAGAAGAAGAAGAAGAAGAAGAAGAAGAAGAGGAAAAAGGAACTCAAGCACGAGAACATCTAGCATTAACCCAAGGCATGGGAGAAGATAAAAAAAAGGAGAGTTAAGATCCTGAGGGAGAAGAAGCTGAGGAAGCACCTACTCCTATTGAGAAAAAGAAGAGGAAGGCCAAGGCACTACCTATGGAAAGGACCAAGAAAACTACCAAACTAAGTTAGCCAAAGCCCACTACACTTACTACAAGATCCAACACATGTGGATCTATTCAAAAGGCCAAGAAAAAGAAAAAGCAAATAGAACAAGGAGGTCAAGAGAAGAAGAGATCAAGAAGAAAACATGTCGCACAACTAGATTCTAATGAAGAGAAAAAAGAGTCAAATGACATTAGCCAATTTAAGGTGGTAAGTCACAATCCTCTCTTAGATATTGAGAATTTATGTGAAAATATTAAGAACAATGCAGATCTATCATGTTATAGTCATGTTGATTTTGATAAATTGGGTAAAGCAGAGAAAAACCAAGCGGAAGTGGCCCTATATGCAATGAAGTCAAAATTTAAGACAACACCACTAGAATTTTCCAAATTTGTATCTAAGAGTCTATATGACATAGGTAAGCAAAAATGGTGTTATTGTCTAAATCTAGAAATACAAATCAAGGAGACCACACTAGCCCAAGTAATGCCTGAATTAACTAAGGGACAAATTGCTAAGGCTGTAAAAAAAAAAAAGTAGTTAGGTTCACACCTAAATATAGAGCCTTTAGCATTTTATAAAATAATATTGAAGATGTTGTCAAGAAGTCAACACAAATATGGAACCCCATTTATGGGTTAACCACAGTAAAGAAAGGAGAAGCTAAACCCACAGGGTTAAAGATGATGATGAAGATGATGATGAATAATAAGATCACGACAAAGATAACATGGTTGGAGAAGAAATAGAAATGAAAGAAGATGGCAAGGCAATAGCTAAGCCTGAGAAACCAAAAGAATAGGGTGGGCCAGATACACAATTGTCAAGTGTCAGCCCTCCACATGAAACAACTAAAACTACTAAGACTATAACTATCAAGGATGTTTCTAATCCATTAGCTCAGAACATCATTCCACTTACTGAAGATGACTTGAAGAAAATTTTAGATTACTCTACACTATAGGCTAAACTTTGTGATAATATAGTTTTGGTAGTGTAGATGAGTTATAAAATATAGTGACTGATGTTACAAGGGAAAAGGTGAATCCACAAGAACCACCTTCTATCATCCCTCCAGTCATTAATGTAAAACTTTTGATCCAAATGTCAAAAGCTACATCTATCAAGTTTGATACAATTGTTAAGGTTGATACAATTGAGAAGAAAACAATAGAAGAGGAAGACACCACTATAGGATAGAAGGAAACAAGTCAGATATACCTATTTGCACAAGGACAAGGTGCAAGTCAAGTCACTATGGAAATTCTAAAGAGATATGTAACTGACACCTAAGGTGAAGGAACAAGTTGCCATTTAAGGTTTGGTAGCCTTACCAGCATTTGGCACTCCTACACAAACTCTTCTAAAATTGAGCACAAATGCTATTCCATTACAGATATCAGTGTCGAGCCCAAGTTCATCAAAAGTTGAAAAGACAATACATTATGGAGATGTAAGCCTTGATGAAGAAATTTTTATACCAAAATATGACTGTGAAATAATGACATTAGAACAAATAGGCATATTACAACAGGCCTTAGAGAGGAAAAAGCATCAAGAAATGCTTAGGAGAGAACATAGGCAAAAGCAAGCTCTATAGGACATCAAAGACATCTTTTTAGATGCATTTAGCCTACCAACTCTTGAAGAGACCAAGCTACTAATGGACCAACTTACAAATATAGTGGAGAAGGTTAGTAGTGAAGACCCTGATACTACTACAAAATTATTAGAATTTTCAGAAAAGAAGTTCCGAAACAAGGTACATGAGAAAATATTTGGTGACATAGCACTAACTCAAGTTGCATTGGCAACTAAGGTTGAGGATGTAAAGAAGGTACTTGAGAACATATTTTGATTGTACACTAAATTGAGTAACCCATCACTCTTCACCCAAGAGACCAGAAGCCACATTCTGAGTCTAGAGAGCCAAATTTCTACATCTAGTGCAAGACTACCAACAAATCCAGCTTAAAGTGAGAAGCATTTTAGGAAATTGCTTCAGACAAAGATAGCTGCATTGATAGAAAATGAAGCCAACATAAGGGCCAAACTAACTAGTATTCAAGAAACCCTTACTCCCCATACAGAAATATTGCACAAGGATCTAGGCTATGATGAGATCTTATTGAAGAAAGACCCCAATCTTTATACTTTAGATGGTCTAGTTCACCTTGCTGCTAAGCTTGCCATCCAAATCAAATAATTGGATGTAGCATGTGATAACTAGGATGTAGCCCTCAAAATAATATTGGATGTCTATAAACCTTTTTTGGACAAACATACAATAAGTGTATAGCCCATTGACATAAGTGTCACAAAGGGGGAGAATATAAGCAGGGAGAGAATAATGAGAATGGGGGAGAATAAGATAAAAAGGGGATATATATTTTTAAAGAGAATAAACAAAGGGGGAGACATAAGGAAAGTAAGAAATGGGAGAGAAGCATCACAATCCAAGAAGTATCAGATGAAAGAGTATAAGAATGAAGTCAAAGTGTATCAACAAAGACACATTTATTCTGAGGGAGTACAGAATTTTGGCTATAGAACAAACACACTAACTCAAGGTAAGCTATTAAATTGAGTTATCTAATTTATTACAAAATTTTAAAATTTATAAGTTTTGTATGTAAGTCGAGTTATGGATATGTTATGCTCGAGACAATAAGGATGTTAATGTATATTCAATTATTTTTGACACTCGTGTCAAAGGGGGAGATTTTTTTTATCTTAGATTGCTTTTGGAAAGTGAGTATCAACACACTTAAGTTACTTTCTTAGTTCATTCTAAACTAGTAGTACATGTTGAGCACAACATATAAATATTAGACCAAGTCAAGTTATAGTGAGTGACGAGCCACTCATGTGCTGAGTCAATCAAGTCCTATGTAGATAGTAGATGCCAAGTGGCACAAGAGCCAAGAAAATAGTAAATGGTGAGTGACACAAGAGTTGAGTAAACAATGGATGTTGAGAAATATAGGTGCCAAGTCATAGTATAAAGAATAATGTATGCCAAGAATCAGAGACTTCAGATGCCAAGTGAAACATTTTTTACATATTTGTTTGTAATAGCGTAAACATCTATGTAAACCATTTTGAGCTGACTTAATATTACATTTTGATATTTTGGAGATAAGGAAGAATCTAAATTTGGATTCCATATGAAATTACATGCAACCAATCAGAAAATGGAATGGTTAAAGCATCAAAATGGATAAATGTCAGTAGTAGACTGATACCTAACCCTAAGTCACCAAGTCTTCTTAAGGAGGATGAAACCCTAAACTTTCATAAAGAGTGTGTAAGGAATTAAAGGAGTGAAGAGAGAAGTTTGCATGCACAAATAGAGCATTCATGGTGACTTAGAAGTTATGAAAAGAGAGTGAATTGCATAATCATTTAGAGAAGAATAGAGAATAGTGAAAAGGATACAGCATTGAGACATCTAATTGAGAATGATCAAGAAGACATTATTTAGAGGTGATCTGTTATTAGGAAAGCAAGTGTCAACCACAGGATCTATGTTAGGACACTTTAATAGGTGATTCAATTAAATCTCTTAACGGAGTAGTCCTAATAGGCTGTATGAAATATTTTAATAGGGTGCTTATTTAGTTGTAAGTTGAAGTTCTTTAGCTAGGCACACTTCTAATAGGCTGTTGAAATCCTCTAGCAAGGTGAGACCTAACAAAAACATTTATCTTAATTCAAATCCCTAGCTCGGTGTTTCACAATGTTCAAATGTGACTATTTTACACTATGGTGTTTGCACATTCACCTCTTGTTCTCACAACAAACAATAAACAATTTGTTGTACATAATATCCTTGTGGATGGAGACATAAATCATTGACTAGGAATGGTCAAATGTGTGTGGATGTAGTCTTCCATATTTTAAATTCCATCATTAAAAGCTTAGTCTATTGTTTCACCTCCCTGTAGCATTTTCTGTTTGTGAAAGAATATTTTTTCTTTCCTCTAGACCCCTATCTCAAAGAGTCAACTTCTACAATTGAGATATTATTTTACATGGTCTAATTCATAACAATTCTATAAATCTTCTAGAATGTCATTTATTTTTTGGTTTGAGCATCTTAGGGAAAAGCACTTAGAAATTGATTTTTTTCCGTAACCTATGAATTTTATTGTTATATTTAGGAGGAAATAATTTATGTTGATGAATGCTTGAATTTGTTAAGATGATTTTCTTGTTTAATTATATATATTCTAGATTAACTTTAACACGTGTATATGTGTGTGTGTGTGTATATATATATATATATATATATATATATATATATATATATATATATATATATATATATATATATATATATATATATATATATATATTCAATTTTAATATAAGAATACATTCATAACTATGAAATCCAAAATGTCTTTATGTCAAAATGATTTCAATTAGGAACAATATAAAATTTTAATAATTTTTAAAATTTGATATTTTCTTTCTAAAAATATATTGTTATCTTCTCAAACTAAGAATGAGTAATATTTAGAAATTAAACAACATATATTATTATTGTCCTACACTATTTATCACATCATATATATTTAGAGCTGACATCACCAACAAACTAGAATTTTGCCCAAAAAACATAATGATTTCTTGAAGTTGCAAGTATTGTAGGTGAAGTGTGTAAGGTGCAATGCTTATTAATTTGTGAATTATTGCCTTTCTAAAAATAACTAATTATTCAAGTGAATGGGATACCAATTTTGTACAACAGAAAATGTTTGACAACAATTTGGAAATAGTTTTTAGATTGTTGGATAGTTGTTTGATGTGTGTTTAAAGGTGGGAGATAGGTTTCTCTTCTAATTGTAGAATGTGAAGCTAAAAATTAAAGTGAATGAGTTATTATGAAATAGGAATTTCAGTTATGTTATAAATAATAATATAATTAAGATAATTTTAGTTATTGTAGTTAGTGTGTTTTATAATGATTGGTGATGTTGTTATTAAGATTTATGTAATTTTTGAATCAAACTCATTCACTCATTTTTCATGACTAGTGATTCATATGAAACCATCTCTCATGATAATAAATGGAACACTTATCACTCATTAGATCTAGGTGATTCTGATAGAGGTGAAGCACCGGGACTTCCCAATAAGGCACCCATCCTGGTACTATTCTAGCTCAAGTGCACTTAACTACTACTTGAGCACACTTAACTAGTAGTTATGTGCTCTCGAGCTAGAGTAGAAGTGGGATGGGTGACCTCCTAGAAGTCCTAGTGCTTCATCTTTGTGAGCATCATCTAGATCCTATCAGTGCTAAGTGTTCCATTTATGTTCATGACAGATGGATTCATGTGAATCACTACTCATGAAACATGAGTCAACGAGTTTGACTCGAAAACTACACACTTAAATACTAAGAGCAATATCACAATTGACTATTGTGGAAAAATATCACCTACTCATAATCACTTGTTAAAGATGATGAGATTTTTTTTTGTCTAAAATATAAATTATTAATAAATTTAATATGTAGGCCATAATTGGAATCTTTTTTTTCATGTATTAATTGAGGATATCTTTTTTTGAATGAGGAAATGAGGATTTCATTTACCTTATGGTTACTAATATAGAAAAGTAACATCATAGAAATCTACAAGGAACGAACTTGAGTAATGGAAGATAGTAGTCAGCCGTAAATAATCTCCTTGTCAATTATACATTTCTTAAATTATAATCATATTCATAATCTTAATTAATAACTATGGGTAAGACACCTATTGAATTTTGGGTTTCAATAGTCTTGTGAAGTTTTAGATAAATAGACTACGAGATCATAAATTGCACTTTCACACCCTTTGAGAACTACTTTCACATTATCAATTAATTGAGAATTAATCATAGAACTCCCAAACTAAATAGACCTTGAGATTATAATATTGTATTGCCACAATCAAAGTATTTCATCAATTTCATACTATTTAACATATAGTGGTTCATCAGAGGTTTCAAACATTCACATAAATACAATAATGATTCTAGACTCACATAAATCAAGTTGTAACAAAATTTGTGAATGTGACATAAGTCCAACATTAAATCCTTTTATTGAATATTACATATTTAAAAAATCTGCAATAACTACATGACAAAAGATTTGATATATAATAGATCTAATCAAAGCTATTGATCTCTAATCATCTGAAAACTCAAACCCAATCTCATAAAAAATCAATGATGGAATAATTTATCGGCTGCCGAAAAGCCTATAAGTCTTATTGTTGCATATGTGTTCTCCCATCGCAGATGAAAGTCTCTTCGGAGCATTGCTACTGCTATTCTAACCAATTAAAACAATTGATCCCAAATCATCTTAAAATTAAGACGCAATCTCATAAAAAATCCAATGATGGAATCAATTATTTATTTGCTTCGGAAAAGACTACCCTTTATTGTTGCATATGTATTCTCCCATCACAGATGAAAGTCTCTTCGGAGCATAGCTATTGATATTCTAACATGGGTTATAACAGATACAAGCAAATAACCACTCTGTCAACCTGCATTCTCCGAATTGGGCATGATCATCTTGTTTGCAGGTTTGATCACAGCCATTTCCCAAAGGTGAGCATTGTGAAGCATAATGACCGCTCCAAAATCCGCAATACCCATCGTGGTCATAATCCATCAAATCTTTGTAATTACCAACAATAACAAATAAATGAAAGTGTATCCTAAAAAATTAACATTACTTATAGAGGAGAAGAAGAATGCACTTTACCAGAAGCCAAAGCAGAAGACGCGATCACAAATAAGAAGACAACGAATACGTATCCCTTCGCCATTTGTGCGCTCGGCTCTCTGTATTCTGTGAGAAAGAAGGATCAATGACGCTATTATTTATAGATAAAAGTAGCAATTAATTTATTTACGAAAGCTCTGGTTTTATCTAAACTTCACAATAAGCATTTTTTTCAATGGCCACGACGGTACATACAAAGCTTCAGATAGTCTCCAATTTGCAGCTGTGATGGGAAATTTTTGGGAGCCGGCTTAACCGTTTCGAATGTGCCCGTTAAGCCGGCCTAAGATTACATTGTTGTCGTTGGCACAAGGCAATCAAAGCGTTGCAAAGAAAACGATGACAACAAATTCATGTCTCGACAGCATTTCTATTGTAATTAACATTATGGAAAACCTTACCAAAACATTTGACTCTTTCCGTGGTTTTTCTGACGGCTGGTTGTACCAAGTATTGTATTGAGAAGATTCCATAATTGAACAAGAGACAGTTCTGCCAATAGTTAGAAATGAAGGAAATTAGGGAATAAAATATATGAAGAGAGAGTTAAAAAGATATATTCGTCAAAAAAATGAAAACAGAGATTTGAAAAGAGAGATAATGATAATAGAGATTTATAGATAGAAATGGAAGATACGAAAGATATGGAAGAGATTTAAAAGAAAGAGAATGATATGCTATTATAGGGACATTAAATAAAGATATTTGGAAGAGAATTAAAAAAAAAGATCTAGTATTATTTTATTATTTTTTATTTTTTTATTTTTTATTTTTTATTTTAGACTGTAGGAATTGGTGCAACACGGCCCTCTTATAAACTGCAGTGCGCCTGGTAAACTTTTTAACATGATCGGTAGCATTGGCGCGACACGCCCACCGGTACCACGAGGATGGAGGAGACTAGAACCCGTGACCAACCCCCTGCAACAGGGAAGATTTAGCCAAAATTATAAAATTGAGCTAAACCAATGGAATATTCGTTTCTACCTTTTCCAATATAAATTCAAATATTAAATTTCAAAAAATAAATTGTTAACTACTTGATCCAAACCAACAAAAAGTTAGTAAGTTTGAAGAACAATATTAGTTTTACAAATTTTAAAATGCAAAAAAAAATTAAAACAAGATTGGAAAAAATAGCTAGTTAGACATAATGTGAAAAAAGTTATCATTTTATGATTGACAAAAACAAGGGACAATGTAAAATTAATAAATATATTTAAAATAGAAAATATAAAAAATTAAAAACAAAATTTAATTTTTTTTGTAAAAAAATTTATAAATATTTTTAGTAAAAATTTATCAAATAATTATGTTCTTAAAAATATTTTTTTGTTATTTATTAAGTTAATTATAATTTAGAATTAACAATCAATTTTAAAATTAGAATAAAATAATTTTAAATTATTGTGAATAAAATATTAAATAAATGTATTTTAAAATGATATGATAATAAGTTTTTAATTAAGATTTTAAATAAGCTTAAACTCACAAGATGTTAAAAATAATAAATTGATATATTTACAATCTTTGGTAAGAAAAATGATTTATTTATTATTGTTGATTAGACATGCATTTATGTCTTAGGTGGTGAGGTGGATAGATAAAATAATTACTTTTTAGAAACTCTAATCAATTTTTCACAACTGTAAAAAAGATAAAGCTATCATTAATGCATGGCATCATTGTTGTTGGAAAAGATATGTGAATTCTTGTTAAGGAAAATTGATTTTTCTCCCTACCAAAAATAGTATGGACCAATAGAATGAGCACAAAATGTCATTTATAAAATAAGCAAAAATGATAAATAGATATACACATTGTAAGTTGCATATAAACTTTTAAATTCTTTGATTTGATTTGTCAAGTTAATGTCATATTAGCACTAACATGAATGCATAAATATTCCTGCCCATGGCAAGGACTAATAATAACAACATTTTCTCTAAATTTCTCAGCTGGTTGTACCATGTAGTAAGGAGATTTCATGATTAAATAATAACAACAATTTCTTTTAATTGCTCACCAAGCATGGATCTCTTGCCACTCTTGTTTATGTGACGCCAACATACCACATTTCCTACTAGAATTCTTTGATCACCCATTTCTAGGTCATCTTTACATTTCCTACTAGATTTCCTCAATTGCCCATGTTAGATTGTGGTGATTGATCAGGAAAGTATTGAACATACTTCATAAATTTTTTGGGGTTGGGGCAGCACCCCGAAAAAAAAATTTGGGCCATGGCTAATGTGTGGCCAACGTTGTGGCCGACATGTTGTAACCCTAAAACAGCATAAAATACTTTTATAAAAGGGCTTAGGGTTAGGTATTTTTTATTATGTTATGTTGTGATGCAAAATTGGTTCTTGTGGTAGTATTGAGCTATAAGGGAGTATAGATTGTAATCAGGTTGTAATCATTGGATTGTAATAAGATCGGACTTGCTATTTGGTAGACGTAGCCCAGGGATTGGGTGAACCACGTTAAATCTTGGTGCCTTTGCTTCTTTTCTGTGTGATCTATTATTTTCTGGTATTGGTTATATTTGCATGTAATTGTTATTTATGTCCATGGTTTAATCCTAACAAGTGGTATTAGAGCCAAGTTGTTATTTTTTTAGTTATCCTCTATAGGAAAGTCTCATGGTTGAGTGGAAGAAATGGTTAACGAGGGTAAGCTGAGGGTTGATAGGTTTAACGCGTAGAACTTGCAGTTATGGAAGATGCAAATGGAAGACTATCTTTATCATAAGGAATTATAGAAGCCATTAGAAGGCAAAATCAAGAATCAGGGATCTATGTCAAATGATGAATGGGATCTTTTGGATAGAAAGGCACTCAGAAGCATTTGGTTATGCCTAGCACCATCAATGGCATTTAATATTACAAAAGTGAAGATGACAAAAGAGTTGATGAAAACCCTAGCGACACTGTATGAAAAGCCCTTCGCTTCTAACAAGGTATTTCTCATGAAGCATTTATTTAATATGAAAATGGCAGAAGGTGGATCTATTGCAGATCATTTAAATGAGTTTAATACTATTACTAGTCAGTTATCTTCTGTGGGTATTAATTTTGATGAAGAAATCAGGGCTCTCTTAATTTTGTGTTCTTTTCCTAAAAGCTGGAATGGCTTGGTAATAGCTATGAGTAATTTTGTTCTTGGATCTAGTACCCTAAAATGTGAAGATGTGATTGGTGTTGTTTTTAGTGAGAAAACTCATAAGAAATCCTTAGGTGGATCTACATCAAGAAGTGCTCTGAATGCACAAAGCAAGGGCAGAATGACTAAGAGAGGAAATAACTCTAGAAATCATGAGAAATTAAGAGGAAAGTCAAAGAAGAAAAGGTCTCAATCAAGAGGACCAAATGACTATTGGTACTATGGCAAACCAGGTCATAAAAAGAAAGATTGTTGGAATCGAAAAAAAAATGAAGGAGATAAATTAGATGGAGACAAGGAGGCAAATGTGGTAAGTAACAAATTCGAAGAGGATGATTTGCTTCTATCTTTAGAAAGTGTTGATGATTCATGGATTTTAGATTCTGGTGCTTCATTTCATGCTACACCTCATAGAGGTTATTTCATAGATTATGTCCAAGGGGATTTTGGGCTTGTTTACTTGGGGGATAATGAACCTTGTCATATTGTTGGAAAGGGAAAAATTAAGATTAAGTTACAGAATGAGAATCATTGGCTACTAGATGAGGTAAGACATGTTCCAAGGCTAAGTGAGAATTTAATTTCAGTAGGGCAACTCGATGATGAGGTTTGTGTTGTTACTTTTAATGATAAAAATTGGAAGGTTTCAAAAAGTTTCCTTGTAGTAGCAAAAGGTGTGAAGGTAGGCACCTTATATCTTTGTACAAGTCATATTGTTCCTTCTACTTTAATTTTTTTAGAGAAAAATGAATGTTGAGGAACAATTGTTGTAGTTGACCAGGGAGAATAAATAGCTATTGTAGATTCTAATACAATGTTGTGGCACAACAGACTTGGGCACATGAGTGAGAAAGGTATGAAAGTACTTCATTCAAAGAAAGTTTTACCAAGTCTAAAATGCGTTAATATGAATTTCTTTGAAAAGTGCATATATGAAAAATAAAAGAGAGTGAGTTTTGTAAAGACTAGGAAGGAAAACAAAAAGGAGAAGTTAGAGCTTGTGCATATAGATATATGGGGACCGGCTCAGGTATCTTCCCTTGGAGGCTCTCATTATTATGTTACATTTATTGATGATGCAACAAGAAAGGTATGGGTTTATTTCCTTAGACAAAATTCTGATGTATTTCAAATTTTTAAGAAATGAAAATGCTTGGTTGAAATGAGACTGGTAAGAAATTAAAATGTCTTAGATATGATAATAGTGGTGAGTATTGTAGTCATGAATTTGAAGATTATTTCTCCACTAATGGTATTCGTAGATAGAAAACTATTTCAAGGAATTCACAGAAAAATGGAGTGGCTGAACGCATGAATAGGACTATAATGGAGCATGCAAGGAGCATGAGGTTGCATGTTGGGTTGCCTTTACACATGTGGGCAGAGGCTATCAATACTACTATATATTTGATTAATAGATGTCCCTCTACTCCTTTGGGCTATGGTATTCTAGAGGAAGCATGGACTAGTAAGAAGGTGAGTTATTCTTTTCTCAAAACCTTTGGTTGTGAAGCTTTTTCTCATATAGACTCTGAAAATAGAACCAAGCTTGAAGCTAAATCAAAGAAATGTGTATTTGTTGGATATGGCATTAATAAATTTGGTTATAGGCATTGGGATTTTGAAAATCATAAAATTTTAAGAAGCAGAGATGTCATATTCAATGAGAAAGTGTTGTACAAAGATCTGTTGCAGCAACATGAGAAGAAAGAAGATGATTATGTAGTATTGGGTAATACTCCAAAAGTTGATGTTCTAGCCATTCCTCATGATGTGCAATAACCACAAAAAAAAATACCACACACATTGATGAATGTTAGACAATTAACAAGGCAAATTAGACCTCCACAAATATTTTCTCCCTCTTTGTATTCTATTTTACTTACTAAGGATGGTAAACCTGAAAGTTATGATGAAGTTGTGCAGGTGGATACTAAGGTTTAGTGGGAGTCTACAATGAAAGATGAAATGGACTCTTTGCTAAAGAATAAGACATGGGATTTGTGCAAGTTGTCTGTAGGTAAAAAGGCTTTACAGAATAAGTGGGTCTATAGGTTGAAAGAAGAGGAAGGAGGTAAGAAAATATTTAAAGCCAGGTTAGTTGTAAAAGGATTTGCATAGAAAAAGGGAATTGATTTTGAACAGATATTTTCGCCTATTGTTAAAATGACTTCTATCCGTACTGTTTTAAGTCTTGTAGCTACTGAAGATTTGCATTTAGAGAAGCTAGATGTTAAAACATCTTTTCTTCATGGAGATTTGGATGAAGAGATATATATCGATTAGCCACAAGGATTTGCAGTCAAAGGTAAAGAAACTTAGTGTGCAAATTGAAGAAAAGTTTATATGGCGTGAAGCAAGCACCTCAAGAATGGTATCTAAAATTTAATAGTTTTATGCATGAGCATGGATATAATAGGTGTCATTTAGATTAGTATGTTTATTTTAAGAGGTTGGATGATGATAGCTACATTATTTTATGTTTATATGTTGATGATATGCTTGTAACTGGGTCTAACATGGATCATATCAAGGGGCTTAAAATTGAATTAGCACATGCATTTTCTATGAAGGATTTGGGGGTAAAAAATAAATCCTTAGTATGAAGATTTGTAGAGATAGAAAAAATAGAACATTGACGCTATCTCAGGTTGATTATGTTGAGAAGGTGTTGAAACATTTCTCTATGGAGAATGCTAAAGCTGTCAGCATACCTTTACCTAGTCATTTGAAGTTGACTAAGGATAAAATGTCCAAGGTACCCTATGATTAAGCTATAGGAAGCTTGATGTATGTTATGGTATGTACTAGGCTAGATATTGCACATGCAGTGGGAGTTGTTAGCAGGTATATGAGTCATCCAGGAATTGAGCATTGGAATGTAGTCAAATGGATTCTTAGATATTTGAGAGGCACATCCAATAAGTGTTTCCACTTTGAGGGCTCTACTACTGATTTATAGGGCTGTGTTGACTCAAATTTGGTAGGGGATATTAATACCAGGTGGAATACTACAAGTTACATCTTTACTATTGGTGGGGCAACTGTGAGCTGGGTTTCTAGGTTATAGAAGATTAATGGTCTATCCACTACAGAGGCAGAGCATGTTGCTACTACAGAGGCAACCAAAGAGATAATATGGCTTCAGTTCTTCTTGGTAGAACTAGAAAATCCTCAAAAGGATAATTATTTGTTCACAGATAGTCAGAGTGCTATTCATCTTGTAAAGAATTCAGCTCTGCATTCAAAGACCAAACACATACAGTTGCGATACCATTTCATTCGGTTAGTTTTTGGAGGATGGACAGTTAAAGCTAGAGAAGATACATATAAATGACAATCTAACAGATATGTTGACCAAGGTAGTAACAAGGGAGAAGCTAAACTCCTCTTCAGCTTTGGTTGGTCTTCTAGACTGACCATGAATAGCGGAACAACAAAGTCTAGGTTTGTTTGATCTAGTGGGAGCCCCATGTGGTAGTGGTATTGCTACAAGATCAGTCTCCAAGTGGGAGATTATTGTTTAGTGTGGAGCCTAATCAGTCCCCAAGTGGGAGATTGTTAGATTGTGGTAACTGATTAGGAAAGTACTATACATACTTCATAAATTCTTTGGGGTGACTGAATGACTGACTGATCATGGCCGACGTGTGGCCGACGTTGTGGCTGACATATGGCTGACATGTTGTAACCCTAAAATGGCATAAGATAGTTGTATAAAAGGGCTTAGGGTTAAGTATTTTTCATTATGTTATGTTGTGATGTGAAATTTGTTCTCGCGACGATATTGAGCTATAAAGGATTACAGATTGTAATCAGGTTGTAATCACTAGATTGTAATAATATCGAACTTGCTGTTTGGTGGATGTAGCATAGGGATTGGGTGAACCACGTTAAATCTTGGTTCCTTGTGATCTTTTCTGTGTGATTTATTATTATTTTTTATTGGTTATATTTGCATGTAATTGTTATTTCTATCTATGGTTTAATCCTAACAGCACATTTCTAGCTTATTGGTACACATATATGACATCCCCATGCTCCTACTATCTTCCTTTCTATTTCATTTCACTAGTGGTCTAGTGATGAAATATTGATGATCATAGTAGTAGATTTTTATTTTCTCCTAATGTGTTTTTAATACTCTGTTTCCTTGTATGATGATTCAACTTATGATATGCATTTTTGTAACACATTTATTTAGAGTCATTTATTAGTCCTTGTAGCCCATAGGTAGGGACTAATATCTTCACAACACTTTCTACATTAACAAATGTTAGGAAACTTCAAAACAATCCCTTAAACTTTGGCCTTCTTCCTTCCTTTTCGATTTACCATTATTTTCCCTCTGAATTTTCTCACATTTCTATTAGTCAAGGCTCATTTTCTATTAGTCTTTTCTTTTCTATTTCAATAAAAATCTTCAAAAAATCTACATTCCACCTATTCTTTGAAATCCACATTCAACATGTTCTTCGCACAATCTACAGTATGCGTGTCACTTCCATGCTTTGTTGAAATTACTCTAATGACCTGGGTATCCTTTTTGTAAATATAATAACAAGAAAATAAATTGAATCAAAGAAGATGAAACACACAATAAAATAGATTTATCGTGGTTCGATGAAAAAACTTGCCTATGTCTACAGTCTAGTAGGGAATTACTTGTATTAATTAACCAATACATTACATAGGCTGCACACAACCATTATATAGAACTCTACAGATATGAAAGTCATCACATAAAAACTCTACAAACTCTACAAATATCTCTACGTGGTCCATACATCTGCAAATTCTTTATAGGATTCTCGTTTCTTAGACCATCATTTGACCAAAGAACTATGTGCATAAGAGAATCTTGTTTACTCCAAATCACACTTGTGGATGCCAAGTCCTCACAAAATTGGATCAATTCATCCTTTAGAGTTCATATTTGTGCATTTGTAGTGATTTTGTTGAGAGATTCTATTGGGACACAAAATCACCTTGCCGATTTGAGTACCATTCCAATCTTTTGAGCCCTTTAAAATATATTTAATGCATGTGTACCTAGATGTCCTTTTGAGGCCTAAGAGGTGTTTGATGTTTCTTAAACCTTTGATTCAACATATTCATGCATCCCATGAAGATAAATTGCCATTCTGAGTCATTTTTTGAACTTCCATTTTGAGCAATATCCAAATCTGCATTTTTGCTCATGTAAAATAGTGACATGAGGCCAAGTTTGCATTTGAATATCTCACACCCAATAATGTTTCATGACTCGCCATTTTTGGAGTGTTGGTAGTATGCATATCAAAGAACCTATTTGTCAGATTTTAAGTCATTTTGACATATTTTGACTAGGTTTTGGATCCCTCAAAGTTGGTTGTTTATTGTTGTTTTACTAGTGTAAATTGTTCAAAATTCTAGGAGGCCCTATTTGACCAAATATAACTTTGACCCAATTGGCTAAAATGAAAAAATTCCTTTCACATTATATTCTATAGGTCAAAGACTTGTTATGTTTCAATTTTGAGCTCATGATGAATCTATTTTATCAGTATTTGACAAGATTCCATATGCAATTTATAAAGTTTTAATGGTGTCAAGAAATGCAAATTGATCAGTACCCCTATTCAAGATGTCATAACTCTGAATTTGTGATAGGTGAGGTCAAATGGATTGTACCATTTCATTCTACTCTAAAAATTGTTTAAGTGTGTTAGTTTGTAAGTTTTGAGGAATCCATCTGCATATTTTCCTAGGTCCATTCTATTTGCAAAAATCACTTTTTTTTTCCATTAGTCCTAGTCTTACAAATCCAAGTAGCCCACTTTGAATGTTTGTCAAATGTGTGCAGTTATTCATTGTGAGCCTGAATCCTAAATTTATACTCTCCTCATGACAGTAAATTGATCCCCCATTTTCTATGCCCTCAAGTGTCAGTTTGACCTATTTCTAAAGCCAAACCCAAATGTGTTCTATGGTTTTCTAAAATGTTTTCTTGCAGGCAATTCTGAGAAGGCAACTTTGATGTTTAAGATCTTTTGACTAAGTGATCATCATGAGATGAGATTTGATAGGGTACAAGAGTGCTGAAAAAAGAAGTATGTCAGATCTTAGGGCCTAGTTACCTATTTCTATCATTTTTTAAGGCTGGCCTATACATTCTTCTATCAGAAGATCACATTTTGTAGAAAATATTAAAACGAGTGCTAAGTAATCAAGTAATGAGTGATTTTGCTTCATTTTGAATCTAATTAGTTCAAGAAGTCAAATAATTGGATTTCATGGATCAGGTGTTTCAATTTTAAAAAAATTAGGCAAACCCACTTTGGGGCCTGATTATTTTTAGCATATTGACAGAATTTTTGAGGTGCCTGAAGTAGTTTGGGATCTTTCTTAGCTGATGAGATTTCTTGTTATTGGTAGTAATTGTTCCCATTTATATTAATTAAATTGATACACAAGTGAAATGCATGTCTAATTAAAATACAACACATCCTTGTGTTTCGAAGTACTCACCCCTTGTTCAAGAAAGACAATTGTAATGGAAACTAACATGTGAAAACCAAAATTAGTTGATGAAGAGCATAGGAAAGGAAAGTTGCAAGTAGCCGCTGGTGGTAATCCACAATTAGGAGCATCAGTTTCTTTTGTGAGGTGCATTTGTTTGAGCATCTGATCTACTATCTCACCATCAGAATAATGCACAAAAGAACCCCATTCTCTACCATTGCAAAAAACTCAAACAAGCTGCACCAACTACCTATTCTCCACTACAAATCCCAAATAAAATAACAAGCAAGAATGTGGGTAGATCTTACATGGCTTTTCTATAAATTTAGGCACTGGAACCCATGTGGGGCTTGGTGAGAGTGGACAAATTTCCCTCTGTGCATTGTGTGAGATGGTATACATGGCTCCTCAAACACTATGGAACACATTCCAAACTCTCTCGGTAGGGGAGATTTGAATGTTCTATTAAAAGAACTATTAGGATGGTGTCCCTATTGTTATTCTCATTCTTGGGTATTAAATGGTGAAGATGTCAACATAGCTAACATCTAAAATTTTGCATTTTTGAAGGCGATGCTTTATTTTGGTTGCCCAATAGTTTGATGCTAATGATTTTCTTTGGACATGCACATCATGAGAGAAGCAACCATATGATCTGTGCAAATCGTAGGAAGGCAATCTGTTTGTAATTCTTTGATAAATGATATTCTCCTATTGCCACCCCATCTAAATCCCATGTATATTAGAGTGTGACACTCTTTTTTGAAACCACATATTCTCCTCTAGTAGCATGACAACATAAAACTGAAGCTATGAGGAGCCATTTTGGTAAGAGGTGCTTGGAGTAAAAGTACAACTTTTAAGAATAGTAGGCTCCTTTGTGAGCTTCCCAAGAGTCAAATTTATATTTTTTCATCTTTCCCAACCAGCTGACCTTTCTCTTAAATATGGTGTTGTCCTTTTGAGGTTTTGTGGGAAATTTAAGGGTGAAGTTCTTCATTAAAAAGCTACAGAGGTATCATGAGAGTTTTTCAAAGTCGTTGTGGAGAAGAGGTTTTCTTTTCCATAAACAAAATATTTATCCCACATTTCTTGGGTGGAAGAAATTATGTCACCTTTTATATAGGATCACTCTAATGCATAGTGTCTCAAAGACATCACCTTTTGAGACATAAGAAAAGGCTCGTATGGTGGAAGCCACTTGGCTGGCTGAAGAGACGACTAGGCAATTTTGACGAAAACATGCCAATTGAGATGATGATATGGAAATGCACATGGATATCTAGATGAACCAAAGTTTGAGAAGTGGTAGCTAGTTAGGAAAATTGTAGAATAACATGTGGCAGATGAGATCAAGCTTGGAACAGTTCCTGAGATGATGACATGGTGAACAGTGACACATAGCGCAAGGTCACTATGTTGCTAAAGGCATGGTGGTGTTGAGATAGCATAGCAACATAGTGACAGGCCACCATGTGGTAGAGCCAAAGATGTGGTAGTGGTAATGTGACATTGATGACTAGATAGTGACATGGACAGAAGTGCCATGTGTCATGATGTTGTGGTGACAATGTTAATGGCCATAGCAACATGGCAACCAAATCAAAGGTCATCATGTGGGAGACAACCCAAGAAGATGTGGCAGATTGAGGACTAATCTAGTGGTGCCATGTGGCACTCAGGTGGTAGAAGTACTAACAAATTAGATGATAGGGCAAGAATTCAATGAATTAGAATGTGACATGTGTCACAAGAAAGTCAAACTAGTTTGACCCAAATGGAAATAGAGGGAAATTTCTAAGTTCATGAAAAAACAATTTTTATTATTATTCCAAGTTTTTTGAATGAGGAGGGTCATTTAAATCAAAATGGTTTCTTATTATATAGTTTTGACTTTTGAAAATTTTAAATACTTGCAAACAAATCCAGTCCAAAAAGCCATGCTAGGGACCTAATTTTCAAAGTGAAGATTCTAGGAATTTTTGATAAGCGGATATAGCACTATTATATATCATTAGAATTGGGAGAAAGAAAATTTTCTATTTTTTTGGTTTTTTTCTAAACAAGAAGCTAGTGGTTCAAGGTATTCAATGTTTCATCTCAGGTATCCATTTTTTAGTTTCATTTAGATATAACAGCTTAGATTTGATGTATTATGAAATGATGAACTGGGTGAATGCTAGAGGTAGTATGAATGCAGTTGGGAATGATTTTTCTCACTTCTAAGTCAGTTTGATGAAGGTATTATTAGCATTTCAAATGCATTTGAGATATTTTGGCAAAACAAGGGTTTTCATCATTAAGAAAGAGATATTTCCAAGTTTTTTATAGACAATGATGAGAATCATATCACATTTTGGTTTTAAAAAGATGAGAGATGTATTGCAATAGCAGGGTATGTGTAGGATCATGGTGTGCCAAAAAGTGGCGATGTGAAAAAAAAAGAGTTTGAAGACACCTAAAAGCGCTTCAAAATTTGCGCTTACAAACCAACAAAATGCCGCTCTTCGTTGGCGTGATGAAATGCAACAGATGTTTGATGATGGTTTGGATTATGATGAGGTCGCGGCCCTCAACATAACCAAAGACGATTTGGAAAGCCTTTTTGCTAACCCAAAAATGGGTATATCAGTTGACCCAAAAAAAACCAAACTATCGATTAAATGGTGCACAAATGACGCCATACGTGTAAATTTTTGGGACCATTGGTGGATGGTCTTTGATATCCCTCCACATGGAAATTTAGACATACCATTTTATTTCCTTAGAAAATTATATGCAGAATTTGTGTTGAAACTTAAAGTGAACTATTGGAGCATGAAGCCCAACATGGGCTTAGGACTAGGAGCTCCTCAACATAGACCCTCTTCCCAGCAGAAGAAACTTGGCACTTTTGTCCCCCCTCTGATATCTCCCCCCCTCCTTGAGTGCAGCATCCAGATATTATGGCAGAGGCTAGCTCTCAGACCATCAGAGCCATTCATAGGCTGAGTAGCCTAATGATATCTTAGGCTAGGTCAGTCCTGCCTCCTTGTGTTGATGATGTTGGTGCTAGTTCATCATCGGCTAGCTCATCACACGTTTGTGTGCCTCACACTTGTATTACATGCAAGAATATTTTCCTAGGTCCCATAGGTGATCTTCCTGAGTATCATTTTGTATTAAACGAGGATACACAAGACGCACGTGCAGAGGCTACAGACCTTGATGCGAGAGAGGAGGGGAATGCAGAGGCATGGACGCCTTCGGTGTCGATACGTGTATACATTTTTTTGTTATGACATATGTGATTTAAAATTAATTTTTATAATAGAGTAATTTTAATTTTTAAGCCATACTAATTTTTACATGTATGTGATCTTCATTCATGTTTAGTTGATGACCGAGGAGGAGCTCAGAAAGATAGATGATGCTACACTCTTGGCCATTTCATTTGGCCTTGAGACATCTATAGTACATTATGTTTTGTTTTCATTTCTTTTTTTCTATTTGATATTGTAGCATATATGGTTGCTAATCTTTCTTTTATCTTGCAGATACCACCTGCCCCAGGGGGACAAAGTGCGGGGGGTGAGCCAGCATGCATTGACAAAGGAAAGGTAATTAGATGGTTTCTAATTGATTAAATATTGATGTATTATTGTAAAATTTTTGTGGTAATCTCATTTAATTACATTATTTATTGTATATAGGGTGTGGCTACTGGCGATGAGCCTATATAGATTCGGCGTCCTAGATCATCAGGGATTTTCATTCGCACAGAGAGCCCCATTGTATGTATAAGTATCATTTTTTTAATTTATTTTTAATTGATGCAGAGGAAAGTATGATTGTTGTTCTATACAATTTCTATGATTTTTTCCATACCAATAATGATTCATGTCTTGCATATGTTCATTACAACTTAAATAGGCTTATATGCACCTATCCAACTGACCAAGTTGGTTACAAAGGTTTATTTAATCAAACAAATACCAAATCACTACTTTCCCTCCAAAACTAATATGACCATTTGAATTTGAAATTAAAATTTCAAACTATAGTTTTTATGCATTCCATAACTTTCTAAACTATTCCATTGACTCAAAATTGGTCATATGGATTTATTAAATGCAACTACGTAAATTTCTAGAAAATTGAAGTTTTTATTGTTTTTTCTCCAAACCACCGTACACTCTGATCTCCCCCTTTCAACTGAGATCACATATGACATATATAAAGGTCTACATGACCATTGGAACAACCATATAGGCATTCCCAACCATAAAACAAACAAAAAACCACTTTTTGCTAATACTGTTTAGACTCTAAATACCCTATTCTAAGGCCTTTTGGTCCCATGGAGTCACTTGGTTTATAACCACACCAAAATGCTTGTGGGCCTTACATGTGCCTTTATTACAAAACATAGACCAACTTGTAAAATATGGACCAAACCTTTATTCCAACTTCCTAATCTACTTGAATCCTCGCTTTCATGGAGTCGCAAGGTCTCCGGCAACAAAGATACTTGTTCCCCCCTACCACATAGGTTTGGTGCCCTGCACCACCTTTCCTCTCTCTCATTCTGAACACTAGTGCACCAAGTGAGTGATGTTCCTCTCAGTCTTGTTGTTGCTACTTTTACCTTCTTATCTACCTCTATGTCTTCAAGATCAAAGTAGTTCTCAAGGGCCTCTATCCACCCTAGCACTTCTTCACTATCCATTTTACCCTGGTATATTGGAAAATCAATATGGTTCTTCCCACCATTACCTTGTACTGCCTTAATGATTCTCATAAATCTCCTTTCTTTAGGATCATCTATTGTCTCATGCTCTTGCCTTGCATTTCCAACCTCTTCTTCATGGTTCTCTCCATGATTTATTCCTCTAACCTCTTCTCCTCTATGTTCTTGCCTTTCCTTTTCTAAGGATTCTATCCTTGCAATAAGCTTTAGCCTCTCTCTTCTCATCTATCTTTCTTCCCTCACTCTAGATGCTTCAAGTTCTCTCCTCTCTCTTTTCTCTTTTTCCAACTCTTCTCTCAATTCTTCAAGTTCTCTAGCCATTTGATTTTTAGGAGGCATTTTCACAAGAAGTTTTCTTCCTTCCCAAGGGCCAACTCACTAATTCTCTTTCTTTCCTCACCAAGAAATCTCTGGACACCACTTATGTACCTTTCAACTCTGGGACACACAAGGAGGAATTAGACACACCAAGGCTTCAACAAAGGGACCAGCACACTAAGGATTTTCAAGTTTATAGGTCTTGGTCACACTCCTAAACACCGAAACTTCAAAACCCTCCTTAAAATGGCTTAAAAACCAAGGCCTGCTTGTTCAAACCCCAAAACTCAATTCTAGAACGTTTTGACTTATCTAATGACAAGATATGATCATGACAACCTACATGAACCTATCAAATGACTCATCTACCATATGAAATCCTAAAATCCTATCTCATGCCCAATTACAACTTTCTTCCACATATGAGTCCAACATTATAATATTTTATGCTTCCATGAGCCATAATTGGTGCAAGGATTGCCCAATTGACTTCAAGAGATGTTCCATGACCTCTGTAATGCCTTGGATCTTCAATGTTCCCCTGATGAGCATGGGATGCTCTTGCATCACTTATCTTCATAAATAAATTCAAAACTAATTTTTGTGATATTAACAACTACTTTTTTGTATCTCATAGGAGACTCCTAGTGCACATGAGGTTCGACGGGACAGTTATGTAGATTTGATGACACAACCACTCACTCCTGAGGAGGAGCCTAAAATAGTAAGTTGTAGTTTGAATTCATGATTAAATATGTTATAAATTTAGCATGCTATGAATTATAATGTTATAGTTTAAATTTTAGATTCATCTGACAAAGGTATTTGAACATATACAACCCACAATCATAGAGGTACCAGCATTGCCGAGGGCATACAAGAGGACTCCTGATCGGTGCAGGAGGTCGACAAGAGAGGTATTTATTATGAAATTTTGATAGTATTAATCTCCAATATGGAAAAGATCATTATGCATTTGAGTAATTCAATGTTAGATACTTAGAATCATATAAATTTAGTAGTCTAACTTTGGGTTTTCCATTTTTGTTTATGTAGGAGGCATCCAATCCACCTAGTGCAGTGAAGAGGCTGCATTTTGATCATCCACCAGCACCCTAGGATAGTATAGTTTTTGTAGGATGCATCATGAGACATTTTGAGATGGCATATGCCACATTGTATACAGAAACATTGATATTATACACATTTTGATGGCAGGATCAGCCACATTTTGTATATGGATCTATTTATATATATATATATATATATATATATATATATATATATATATATATATATATATATATATATATATATATATTTGAGTACTTTGTCTATGGATACATGATCTTTGATATATATTTGTGTAAAAAAATTTCTATGGATGCATGTATTTTGATATATATTTTTGTCATTTACGTGGACAATGATATACATATTAATTTAGTATCTAGTATTGTTCAATTTATCGTGGATCATGTGTCATGCACTAAATTTTACTACTAAAAACACAACAATTTTTTATTTTTTTTGTAGCTTATGAAGTCACATAAGAAATTACATATTGTAAAACAAGGTTATCATTGAATAGGAGTTCAAGACTCATGTGAATAGTGTGAAGGTGTTAACATTTTAGTCACGGGTGGTTTTCAAATAGATTAGATGATAGTCTAGTTCAAGTTAGCATCATGATTCAAACGAGCAAGTTCAAGATAAAACACTCATAAATTAGTGAGGTAATTCATATCCTAACAAGCCTTTGATACTAATATTCTATTAGGGTCTGTCAGTTGTATCATATGGACTAGGTCGTGATTCTAGCATGTAAGGGAAGGGGATCAAAATTACTTATTATCCTCATTACCAATGTACACACATTAATTAATCATTACAATATATATTAATGTGACAATTACTATATTACTATATCCTCATTATCTATCAACATTGCTTCCTCACCAAACTAGCACTCACTATAGTTTTCTAAACACAAAAATTACTATTTCAATACATAAATTAAACTCTCTAACAAAAGACAAGTACTAACTATCTAGCTCATCAACTACTAACTAATCTAGCTACATTGCCATGCTTTTACATTTACTATTTTAATTACTATAATTACTATACTATTACATTTACTTTTTACATTAAATTACATCTAACTATTCACCATAAGCTCACTTTCTCACTATCAATATTATTATTATCAAAGCATGATAAGATTCAAGGTAGTTTCATAGTACGAATTAGTAAGCAGATAAAATGAGGAACTCTTAGTAAGTCTAAGGGCCAATTCAAAGTACTTAACTCAATAATAATTCACGATCTATATTTAAACACATCCTACTACACCATCGTATTGAGTGTGTCAATTTAAATTTTTTAGATGAATTGTTTATGCAAGGATTAGGTGCAAGCGTATAAATAAGGTTTGTATATAACATACCTTGTCATTCTAACATATATGTATCAATGTATCAATGTGCTTTATTGACTAGATAAAACTAGATTTGAGTCATATTCTCTAACATGCACACTAATCTGCCTTTATTTATTTAATTACTAATTTATTATTTGAGTGTTGGATGTGACTTAGAGGTCACAAGATTGTAATGTGTACCATTCTGTCACTTAGAAAATATATTAGTCTAGGACACTCATTAGTCTCTATATGCTATTATTATTTTTATTTTTATTGGATAGCAGTCTAGAATCTGGGAATATTCTTTAATATTTTATTGCTCTGTATTATGAAAGGGATTTATTTGCCTTTACCATACATTTTCCAGAGAGGAAAATGCATGCCTACAGCAGTGTATCTCATAGATTTTATTATGTCTTCTCTTACAACAAACTTCATTTTGTTATATCATAAAATTAATTTGATGATTTTCTTGCTTAGAATTGCATTAAGCTTGGTAATTAAAATCAATATTATCCATGCATGTGATATGAACATAAAAATTTCCTTCCAAATTATTGAGTGCACAACAAGATTGTAAGCAATCTACTAAGTTTTAAATTTATACAATCAATGGTATCACATAACATCTATGGATTGTTATTATCAACTAGTCATTTACAATACCACAAGGAGAAAACTTTCTTTCACATTTTCAAATGATAACAATGATGTCAAAGCAAATCTGTGACTCGTACCAATGCTTTCATAACAATATAAACTCCAAATGAAACATGCATATACAACCTTATCAATTATTTCTTCTACACGTACATTAGGTAACAATGATACAATCTCCTTCCATCATAATGGGGCAACATAAGGGACTTTTCAAAATCATAAGGAACATGGACATTGAAAGATATGGACAATGAGTAGCATGAACATTGTCCAACATGATCATTGAGAAAATGAACAAGATGGTGAATCCTCCTTCACAAATGAGGGCACAATGTCAAGTTTTCTCATCCAACATCAATCTGCAAGATGATCATTCCAAGCCATTTCCATTGCCCCCTTGGAAAAAAATCTGAATATGCAACACAAAAAAATAACAAGGACCATGGGTGCTTTCCACCCAACCATAGGCCTCAAAGAGACCACCCCCACGTTAGGGAACAAGGCTCAAACTGGGATACACATACAATATTTCAATGCATAAACATTACATTTCAAACTTGAACAACTTCCCCCCAAGACTATTTCACAATGGCTTCACAGATGGAACCATAAACATAGGGTGAAGGTGTGTTCTAAAATGGAGACTTGCCATACCAAACCATATTTGCAATAAACAATTTGCATGCCCTCTCGGGGTTATCATAATTCACCAAATTTCATGCCCTCTCGGGGCTATCATAAATGAACCATTTAATGCCCTCTTAGGGCCTCCACATTTCCTCCTCCAAACCCACTACCATCAGCTATAACTCCTCAAACCTCCTTTCTACACCATACTTTCCTTATCACCCCCAGCAAGATATGAAATGTTATGGCATACAATGGAGCCCATACTCCAAGGTTCTCAATACATTTTTCAAAACCAACTTAAGCCCTTCACCCTGGCCTTCTCTTCCCTTCCCACAAGGGTGAGTGTAAGTCCCATGCCCATAAAAATACTCAAGCACAAAACAAGAAAACAAAACCAAGTAGAAATAAAACAAGAAATTTTCAAGAGCACAATACATTTTCACAACATAATATCAACACCCATAATACAACAAGGAAATAGACGAAATCCAAATAGAATGTGATCTCTCAAAAATGAGATAGGTTATTTTAGGCTTCAGGATCACCATCCTATAGCATTTGACAGTTCATCGATAGCCCTCACGAGCTCTGAGTTATGACCCTTGAAAGATCGACCTCCAAATGCACTTAGAGCACCTTGGAGACTCCTCGATACGGGGTGGCCGCAAATGATAAATGGTCATCGTGGCTAGAAAAAGGGTGTGACTAGGGTTTACCTGCCCATCCAAAGCTAATGGCACTAACGATTCGATGCCAAGATCAGCGGTTTCAAAGTTACGCTGTGGTGCACCTATGAACTAAGGCACACTGCAAGTTTTGGCATCGAGCGAGATTGTTGTGCTGAATCCAAACAGAATGTGATCTCTCAAAAATGAGATAGGTTACTTTAGGCCTCAGGATCACCATCCTATAGTATTTGATGGTTCATCAATAGCCCTCACGAGCTCTGAGTTATGACCCTTGAAAGATCGACCTCCAAATGCACTTAGAGCACCTTGGAGACTCCTCGGTATGGGGTGGCCGCAAATGATGGATGGTCTTCGTGGCCAAAAAAAGGGTGTGACTAGGGTTCACTCGCCCATCCAGAGCTAATGGAATTGACAATTTGATGCCAAGATCAGTGGTTTCAAAGTTACGCTGTGGTGCACCTATGAATCGAGGCACACTGCGAGTTTTGGCATCAAGTGAGATCGTTGTGCTGAATCCAAATGGAATGTGATCTCTCAAAAATGAGATAGGTTATTGTAGGCCTCAAGATCATCGTCCTGTAGCATTTGAAATTTCATTGATAGCCCTCACGAGCTCTAAGTTATGACCCTCGAAAGATTGACCTCCAAATGCACTTAGAGCACCTTGGAGACTCCTCGGTACGGGGTGGCCGCAAATGATGGATGGTCTTTGTGGCCAGAACAAGGGTGTGACTAGGGTTCACCCGCCCATCCAAAGCTAATGGCACTGATAATTCGATGCCAAGATCAGCAGTTTCAAAGTTACGCTATGGTGCACCTATGAACTAAGGCACACTGCGAGTTTTGGCATCGAGCGAGATCGCTGTGCTGAATCCAAATGGAATCTAATCTCTCAAAAATGAGATAGTTTATTTTACACCTTAGGATCACCATCCTATAGCATTTGACAGTTTATCGATAGCCCTCACGAGCTCTAAGTTATCACCCTCAAAAGACTGACCTCCAAATGCACTTAGAGCACCTTGGAGACTCCTCAGTATAGGGTGGCCGCAAATTATGGATGCTCTTCGTGGCCAAAAAAAGGGTGTGACTAGGGTTCACCCACCCATCTAGAGCTAATGGCACTAATAATTCGATGCCAAGATCAGCAGTTTCAAAGTTATGCTATGGTGCAACTATGAACTGAGGCACACTACAAGTTTTGGCATCGAGCGCGATCGTTGTGTTGAATCCAAATAGAATGTGATCTCTTAAGAATGAGATAGGTTATTTTAGGCCTCAGGATCACCGTCCTGTAGCATTTGATAGTTCATTGATAGCCCTCACAAGCTCTGAGTTATGACCCTCGAATGATCGACCTCCAAATGCACTTAGAGCACCTTAGAGACTCCTCGGTATGGGGTGGCTGCAAATGATGGATTGTCTTCGTCACCAAAACAAGGGTGTGACTAGGGTTCACCCACCCATCCAAAGCTAATGGAACTGATGATTTGATGCCAAGATTAGCAGTTTCAAAGTTATGCTATGGTGCACCTATGAATTGAGGCACACTGCGAGTTTTGGCATCGAGCGAGATCGTTGTGCTGAATCCAAATAGAATGTGATCTCTTGAAAATGAGATAGGTTATTTTAAGCCTCAGGATCACAATCCTATAGCATTTGATAATTCATCAATAGCCCTCACAAGCTCTGAGTTATGACCCTCAAAAGATCGACCTCCAAATGCACTTAGAGCACCTTGGAGACTCCTCCGTACGGGGTGGCCACAAATGATGGATGGTCTTCGTGGCTAGAACAAGGGTGTGATTAGGGTTCACCTGCCCATCTGGAGCTAATGGCACTAATGATTCAATGCCAAGATCAGCGGTTTCACAATTACGTTGTGGTGCACCTATGAACTGAGGCACACTATGAGTTTTGGCATCGAGCGAGATTGCTATGCTGAATCCAAACGGAATGTGATCTCTCAAAAATGAGATAGGTTATTTTAGGCCTTAGGATCATCGTCCTGTAGCATTTGATAGTTCATCGATATCCCTCACGAGCTCTGAGTTATGACCCTCGAAAGATTGACCTCCAAATGAACTTAGAGCACCTTGGAGACTCCTCGGTACGGCGTGGCGGCAAATGATGGATGGTCTTTGTGGCCAGAAAAAGGGTGTGACTAGGGTTCACCCGCCATCTAGAGCTAATGGCACTTACAATTCGATGCCAAGATCAGCAATTTCAAAGTTACGCTGTGGTGCACCTATGAACTGAGGCACACTGCGAGTTTTGGCATCGAGCGAGATCGTTGTGCTAAATCCAAATGGAATGTGATCTCTTAAAAATGAGATAGGTTATTTTAGGCCTCGGGATCACCGTCCTATAACATTTGATAGTTCATCGATAGCCCTCATGAGCTGTGAGTTATGACCCTCGAAAGATCGACCTCCAAATGCCCTTAGAGCACCTTGGAGACTCCTCAATACGGGGTGGCTGCAAATGGTGGATGATCTTCATGGCTAGAACAATGGTGTGACTAGGGTTCACCCGCCCATCTGGAGCTAATGACACTGACGATTTTATGCCAAGATCAGCGGTTTCAAAGTTACGCTGTGGTGCACCTATGAACTGAGGCACACTACGAGTTTTGGCATCGAGTGAGATCGCTGTGCTAAATCCAAATGGAATGTGATCTCTCAAAAATGAGATAGGTTATTTTAGGCCTTAGGATCAGCATCCTATAGCATTTGATAGTTCATCGATAGCCCTTACGAGCTCTAAGTTATGACCCTCGAAAGATCAACCTCCAAATGCACTTAGAGCACCTTGGAGACTCCTTGGTACGGGGTGGCCGCAAATGATGGATGGTCTTCGTGGCCAAAAAAAGGGTGTGACTAGGGTTCACCTACCCATCTGGAGCTAATGGCACTGACGATTCGATGCGAAGATCAGCGGTTTCAAAGTTACGCTGTGGTGCACCTATGAACTAAGGCACACTATAAGTTTTGGCATCGAGCAAGATCGTTGTGCTGAATCCAAACGGAATGTGATCTCTCAAAAATGAGATAGGTTATTTTAGGCCTTAGTATCACCATCTTGTAGCATTTGACATTTCATCGATAGCCCTCACGAGCTCTGAGTTATGACCCTGAAAAGATTGACCTCAAAATGCACTTAGAGCACCTTGGAGACTCCTTAGTATAGGGTGGCCATGGATGATCGAGGGTCTACGTAGTAGGAACAAGGGTGTCACTATGGTTCACCCACCCACTCGGAGCTAATGACACTGACTTGTAGCCATTAGGAGTTAGATTTTAAAAAGTTGTCAAGAAAGGTTGACCCCTTTGACTTGTATCATGAAAGGTTGCATTGTGCCTTGCTTGATTGTTTGAAGACTACTCCATGTGTCACTATCTTTCTTGGAAAAAAAATTTCTTTTGAACATCAAGCTTGCAATATTATCAATTATTGTCAAACTTTTTCAACCAAGTCAAAACATCAAATGCAAATATTTGTTTGCATTTTTTGCTAAGGGGAGTTTCATAAATTGGCTTTGATTTTCTATGTCTCTAGTGCTTGAACATGCTTAAAATGGCTCTTTGGTCTTAGAGCTATTGGTATTTTCTAACTTAATGGTCTATGATATGCATACTAAGAATTTCTTTCACTAAATGGTTTCCTTGATCTATTGACTACACTTAAATTTGTTCACTTGTCATCTCTCTTTCTATATGTTCAATACAAAGAGCTAGAAGAGACAAATAATCTTTCTTACCTTCATCTCTCTAAGAACATGATAGAAATCAATTCTAAAATTGAGAAAAGGTTAGAAGAGAATATTGCATTCTTAAATTAATCTCCCTTAAGACCTTTACATACACACGGGGCATTCTTAAATTAATCTCCATGGAAGAAAATTTCATAAAACTAAAGATTCCATAGTGTTGAAACATAAAATCCAAGATCTCATTTATGATGGGATTGTTGATACCTCTAATGACTCATCCACTCATAGCCTTCATATCCAACTTCATATCATGTCATTATGCATGTGCTATCTTGCTTATTGGCTTTAATTGCTTATCCTACATGCTATCTTCTTTCATGGATTTCATGGCTTATCCCAAATGTGCTTCATACAACTTTTCAATATGAAAGACTTTCAAAACATTATACAATATTATGACTCTTTATGCTTTCAAATGCTATGATTGGTTACAAAATGGAAGAAATCAAGTATTCTAATTGTTCATCCGTACTTTCTAGATTTTTCTTATTTGATTAGTTTGATAAAAAATAGTTTTAATAATCATAATGTTAGCTTTATGTCAAATAAGGAAAAAACCAAATTTGTAATAAGATATCCACATGCAATTATCTTTCATATACTTATAAATGCTCTTAAAATTGTCATTATAGCCTTGTATCACATGCAAATATGATTTGGAAGAACTTGTTCAATATCTTCCTCTTATAATTCCTTACAAAGAACCTACCAAAATACAAAAACCATATACAAAAAACTACACATTTTACATCATAAATTTTAGAAATTCTCCCCAATACCACCCCCCTCCAACTCTTCATGATGTACCTACATTCGAATATCATACAAAAATTAGTAACTTATTGTATTAAGCAAGATAATCATCAATTCATTAAATCATTATGAAGAAAATAACATAAGAAGTATATATACCTAGTCGAGTATTCCAATAGGATCCTCTCTCTATTTTAGGGCCTCCAACAAGGCTTCATGATCAGCATTAGCAATAGTAAAAAGTTCGTTTACTTTTGGTCTTCCTTGATGCTTAAATAACTTTACATTTGTTACTATAATAAGATGTGAATATATGAGAATTACTTTGTGCTTCTAATAGTCTTCGAATGTAGGAATTTTGTTCTTTCTAAGCATGTATGTCCGCAGCCATGTTCTAGCAACAACCACTGAACCAGTAGGATACGTGAATCCATCATCATCTGTGATCGGTTGTGCAAGTTTTTGTTTGCCTCTTACACAACGTGCTAACCAATAATCGGATTTCTCATCATTCCCCTATGGTGCAACCAATGCAAAGACATGTCCTAGCTGAAGTAGACTTGATAGATGGTTATGCTCAAGTGAACTTTCCATGTCATCATTTTTTATAGAGGTTATGATAGACAATGGAGTAAGATAATGTGGAGCCCATGTGTCCACCCGTTGACTTGACTCACAGTGATCCCAATCACACTAAAACCAAGTACGACAAAAACAAGCTATTTGTCGTGTCCAAATGGTCCATGTACTAGAATTAGAGCTCCGAAATGAATGCATTTTTGATGAGTCTCTCACTGTAGCACAATCTGATCTATCACCTATGGACCCTTCCTCAACCAACCAAAAGAACCTGCGTACCACTGAGTTAAGAGTCCCCCCTTGTGATAATGCTAAACTACACCAATCAACAATGCTACGAGCATCAAGAAGCTCTGTTGTTGAAATCTTCAGTTGCTCCTTAACTAGAGCTCTCTTCACACATGCCCCTGCTCCATCATATTCCCCTTTTCCATGGTCGGACTCAAAAAAACTCCAAATATGAGGCACCCCTCTCTCTACGTGCATCCTACACAACCAATAAAACATGTGAGCATTCTTGAATTGACCTATACAGTTATTTGACCAAATGATATGTCTATCCATAGAAATTGCATGCTCGTGTAAGAAATCAAAAAAATTCTTGAAACAATGTTGCACAAACTCGTGAGAGTGAGATCTATCATCACTCATATAAAAATGATACTCTCTAATAATCTTTCAATTATCTTCCACACTATCAGGGGCATGTCTATATGTTATGTGAACAAAAATTGCAATCTGAATAGAGTTGTAATACTAAGATTGTGTCTCATTTTGAGGTTGCAATGTGTAGTTCTCAGAAAAATCAACAACTGAGATAATAGTGCTAATGGGAAAATTCTCCTTACACGTTCTAAATTGTTGATCCAACCACTGAGACCTGTGACTATGTCTTGCATACTTGTAAAAAAGATTTTCCTTGAAATCTGAAATAAAATTAGCCACATTGATATCTTTTCCAACCAATTCACATCTAGAGCTCTCACTCCCACTCTTCAATGTTTATTTCACCATTTCATAGACCCTTTCTTTCACTATTGTCTTTCCAAGATCTTGTTCACACCCCTCATGGAAACATGTGTCAAACTTGGATAAGCCACCACATTCTGAACACTTCTCATTTAAGCAAGCATTTTTATAAAAGGAACAACCATCAACTCTACAACATAAGAATTGATCTAACAAGTCTCTTGATGATTTTGGAAGCCCACTAGCCCCACAATCCTCCAACATTTCTTTACTATGCAAAGTAGAACAGATGGAGCGTAATAGTTCATGGTGCATAGAAAACTCAGCATGATATTTGCAACAACATGTATTTCAAATTTTGAGTGGCACACAATAAAATGGCTTCAAAGATTCAAAAGCCCTTTGTGATATATGAACACTTGGATGACTCTCTCTAAATTGTTTGAACAACATAGTTTGACTTACCTCCAAATAGTGTTTAGGATGTGGCGTGCGGTCTCTAATGCCAATTCCCAACTTTAAGACATCTTTAGCATTGGGTGATACTCGTGAGTTAGAGTGCCAAAATTGTATAATTTTTTCCTTCACATCATCAGATAGCTTCTTATCAAAATGTGGAAGTCTCCCACCAAATGCCCATGTTTCATTTTGAAGAGGATCATCAATTTTCTCTCGTCGACTAAGTGCTCTTCTCAAAGTAGTACAATTTAGATTCAAATCAATACAAGTTTGTCTCATATATCTACCCTTTCTCAAATGATGACTTACCAAAGAGGTTGTAATAACCCTTCGAGCAGCTCTATTATCCTTCTCTCTGATATTTTTTCCAATGCTATTGAGAGCACTAAAAAGATTCTTCACAATAATGGCATTTCTTTCCAACTTTTTATTGACACGAATTTTCAATTTGGAAAGCATAGGTCTCATCTTTTGCATCTTTAATAAGTGCATGAAAAGATGACATTTCTCTACCACTGTCTTGTTGCCTAAAAACATCTGATATAGTCTTGAAGCCCATAACCGAATGGTTCTTTCTAATTTTTTTCCTTCCGCACTAGTCATAATTGTTTCATCAATTTCAATTATCCATTTTGGTGTTTTAGAACCTTCATGTCTATTATAATTAGGAGATATGTAAGGTTCTTGTGCATTAAGTTCCTGTGCATTGTCATCTTCGACATGGTCAATTATGCAAGTTGGATTATGACTTGGTGGCATTTCTTCTTCAAAATTTTCAATCTCTACATTTTCAACTTCCGCATTATCATTTTCAATAGGTACATTTTCATTCCCCAACTATAAATTTTCATTATCTGACTCTATGATTTCACCTTCTATTAATTCATCGTCAACTTGATTGATATTTAGCATACCTTGTCTTTTTTTTCGGTGTTTCATTTTGTCCCTTTCCCTATATGCCGCAATGTCTTTATTGGATATCTTCCTTTTACGTTTATCCTTTCAACAACTGCTGCTCCCCATTCAGATGACAAATTCGAATTCATTTCGATTGGTTGGGCCCCAAAACGCGACTTTTTTACAAATCGCGTGAAAAAGAGGTTAAAAAGTAACGTTGTTGGGTCTGTAGGGATAGTCAAATATTGGAAATTGATGCCAGTAAAATTGGATATCCGATATAGGAAAAGGACTTATGGGGGGAAAACTTGCTAAGGTTTTCCTCCTTTGCCTCAATAATATTAATATTATGAAAATATTTGGAGGCAAACAACTTTAATTTATAACTAAGTTAATAGTATATTAGTATTAGTATAAAGTATCAATAATATTAATATATAATAGTATTAATATACCTATAGTATCAATATTATTATTATACCTATAATAGTATTAATATTATTAATATAGACATAATAATGTAAATATATAGTGTTTATTTATATTAAGCTACAATAAATAGTATTAATATATATTATTATAACTATAATAGTTTTATTATTATTACTATACATATAGTAATATTAATATTTAGTGTTTATTTATATTATAATTATTAACCTAAAATAGTATAAATAGTATATCTTAAAATATTACGTTATTATATAGATATATTAATAACATACATATTAATATAATAATATTTATAATATATATTATATTTAATAAAAATATGAAATGTCCCTTTTCTGATTTTACATGATATTTCAAATCTCAAATCAGATCTTTAAAATCAAACAACCAATATTACAAAGATCCACCAATTTCTCAATAAAATCCAAATCGTGTATGACCAAAATAGTGCCAAAAGCTTCACAACTTCACAAATTATTAATAAATATGAAAATGGACATTTTTATAGAGATTTCAGCAGCATAACAGCCTACAAAATGACATTTCCATATCTATATAGCCTTTACAAAAATGTTCACAAATATAGGACAAAAACAATGCTCATCGGGCTCCTAAAATTAACACAAAAATGCTCGAAAACACCACAAAAATACTAGTAATCTATCTCAAAAGTTAAATCACGTCCCAATACATATATTCAGCTCTATTTTAACATCTTAAAGTCTGAAATATAGCAGCAACCCAAACTCATATGAAATACTCAACTAAAAACACCAAACTCATACAAAAAACACACCCGAAAACCCACAAATCTGCACTGTTCAGCACAAAGGAAAACTCTGTATGAGCATGCACATGGAATGGATTCAAACTCCCATCCTTAGCCTTCCTAGAAACCTACAAACTCTCATTCTTGGGTCTCCCTAGAAACCTGCAAACTCTCGTTCTTGGGTCTCCTTCTCCACAGGTTTGGCAGCCTCTGAAGAATAACAAAGAATGAGCAAAAATCCAGTTCTGGAATCAGCCCAAAATGCCTCCAAACCCCTTAAAAGAGGGCATAACCCTAACTCACATCCAAGAGGGGTTAATAAAACATATTTTAATAATAATGTTCATTTATTAGTCTATTAGCTTTCAAAGATTATCCCCTTTTTCCAAAACTTCACCTTTTTGGGCCTGCCTATCTTAGCAAAGATTATTATTTTTAATTATTTGAAAAGGGGACATGACAAGTCCTCCCCTCCCAAATATTGCTTGTCCTCAAGAAATGGCTAAAAAATAAACCAATCAATCCACCTGGATCCCAAATGTAGTCATGAACTATACTACTGCCAATTAACACAAGCTCCTACAATATCCTCTGCAATATGACCAAGAGGAATCCATAATCAAACTGACAATTACAACTCAACCCAACTCCAAGATCACCACTACCACAGTCAAAAACCCATGAGACACAAACTCTTAGAACATCAAAACCTAAGTAAAGTGGACAAATCAAACTACCAACATAGTAAATACCATCAACACATCCCATTGGCCTATACAGAATCTACAATCCAACTCTACAACAATGGTGAACACTCTCAAATGAAACTATACCAAGTATGGAGAATCCACACACTGTACAACTCCTACAGTCAACACAACTCTGCAAATCATCGGCCACTATCTCATAACCATAACTCCCATGCACTGTTGATGGTGAAAAGACATTACAAGATAAAGAGTAAGAAATGGAACCCAAACCAAATTTGCCATGAACAAGTGATATAGCCCACTGTGACTGACTACTACCTAAGCTAGGAGATGTCATAGCCAAAGGAGTAGAATTAGTAACAACAACTACTGAAGCATCACTCCCAAACTCCTACTCTAAGTCATGTATTATCAAGCTGTCATCTGCAGAACCTATCACCATGTCATGCCCATCACAACTCTCATCCCAAGACATCAAACTATCCCATAACTGATGACAAGCACTAGGAACCAAAGTACATCTTTGTATCATCATCTCATCAACATGGTCATCAAAGGTAAATTGATGAGCGTACCTCACAGTGCAATGCCGATAGAATGCGCCAATCTCAGTCAGTGGCTCAGACTGTAATCCAGACGAAACTAACTACAATTGATCATTAACCATGTTGGAACTAACTACTACCTCCGAAGATATCACCAAGGGAGTAGTATTACTAGTAGTAACCATGCCAACTGCCGACTCACCAACATCACACATGATCTTTGATACATCTTTAGTCTCCATGCCATCAGTACTAGAGGCCACCACCATGTCAGGCATACAACAATCTGCTACAACACCCAACTCAACTGAACCTGACTCTAGTGGGAATGAACCTAATACGCCAATGTTAGTATCAAGGATGGATGCATCCCCATCTCCACTATCTCTGACAATCTTGGCCATGGACATCCTCGGATCACCAAACACCACAGCTTGTGACTGTATAGAATCAGGTAAAGACTGTAGTCACTCTAACTCCATGGTCACCTTAGCCAAATGAAACTGTGACTCCTTGAAAGCCAACTGTGTACTCTCAAGAATCTCAGAAGTCACCTCAAGCTGCTCAGTAAGCTCACTCACCTCATCTTCCTTGGCCAAAAATGCATCATATGATGTACTACCCCACTCCATAAGATAATCTCTGTTGGCTAGCAACTGCATATAATTCTGTCTCAAAATCCAAATAGCCTCCCATAAAGAGTGGATCTCTGTCAAGGAAAGATAACTTCCTTCCTGCTCATCACTAGTAGGAGAACCCCATCCATAAACTGTTAACAACTGACGAGTAGCATCAAAATGGTGGCAAGTCACAGCAATGTCTCGGTCACTAACTCTCAACTGATTAGACACATGATGGCATTGGCTTGATTGTCTCCTACAAACCTCCTCTGATGCACTATCTAAAGGAGTATCCTCAAAGTTACTAGTCTCTAGAGTATTACCATCCATATCCTATGAATCAAATCTAAAGCTCATATCAACATACAAAGTATCAAAAACATTAGCACTGATGTCCAACTCCTCTGTACCCAAGGAAACTAAGTCTTCAAAACTGCCCACTATATCCTCCTGGATGTCATCAATGCCAATATGATCCTGGGACTCATCTGTACACACTGCCAAATATGAAATATCATCAACACATTCCAGCAAGTATGGCCGACTGGATATATGAACAAAGCCCAACACTAGTGTATAAAAACTAATACCAACATCAGATAAGCTCCTGGCACAAGAAAAGACAACACCATGCAATCTGCTAATCAAATCCATGATAGCATCCAAACAATCACTGCTACCAAAAAGTGTTAAAGATTTCCAGTCAACTAAATCCCAAATGCCAATATAACAATCTCGAGTCCATATTCGTAAACTATAATCAGCTAGTAACTCAAGAAAAATCCTCACCTGAGTAATATGACCAATACCAACTAATTCCACATACCTGTCTGACATTATCCCTATATCCTAGATGTGAATGCAAGATGAACTTGCAACATTATCAATGTCCACATATGATCTACCATTCGTAGAAAGCTGAGTATTAGGAGTGCAAGATGAAACTAAACTTAATTCCATGCCATGCTTATCCCCATGTCTCTCCCAGTCTTGTAATGCCAATGGAGTATTCACCAAAGAAGCTCGAGTGTCCTCAAGCTCGTGAGAAAGCCTATCAACTTCCTCCTCCTTCCTCCTCAAGGCATCTAAATAGTCTCCGACAAGGCTAAGAAGATGGTCATGATCTAATAGAAGATGTAAATAACTCAGCTTCATCGTTCTCATTCCTTCCCTAATCGCTTGTAAGTCAACACAAGGAGACTTTGCCTGAACTCCCTTATGTCTACCCTGTAACTGAATCATCTGAATGTGATCCTCTATCATATCCTACATGTTGTCATGATGAGATAATGAAGTCACAATACTATCTTTGTTCACCTTCAGCTGACTGGACAAATCATGTGAAGTACTACCTGCCTCAACCTCATGTGATGAAGCATCTAACTGTGTCTGGTACTCTTTCTCAGCAAAGTCATGAATGCCCAATGTCTGCTCATCTCTACTAGGTATCTCACCATCATGCACAACAACATCCTCATAATCATCATCTAAACCCACTACCTACTGTGGCAGAGTAGAATCTGAGACCTTTGCCTGGCTATAAGCTAGTTTCTCAAACTCCTCATGCAAGTGCTTGGTAATTGTGTCCTCTGCCCTGTGAGAAGATTTGCCAAATAGAAATCTAGTCAACTTATCCACCTTAGCTGGATCGGAAAATATGTCATTTATCATACGGTGGTGCTCAACCAACTGTTCAGACATGTCATGGCTTATTTTCATAAGTTTATCTCGAATGTCTAAATAACCATCCTTTCTACTGTTTTGACTCTGGATATCAATTGTCCAAGATCATGTCCTCTGAGACTCTGTACTATACCTGTCCATTCTGGATAAAGTAGAGTGTAACCCCAATAGGATATAACTTCTTCAAACACCAAGAACTAACATGCAAACGATTATAAGTAGCATGCAACCATAGATTTTGACATGCAACTGATTAGAAGCAACATGCAACCACCAAATTCACCAAGAACTAACATGAAAATGATTAGAAGTAGCATGCAACCATAAATTTTGACATGCAGCTGATTAGAACCAACACGCAATCATAAATTATGACATGCAAGATCTGGGTAGTTATCAAAACTGACATGCAAGATCTGGGTAGTTGTCAAAACTGACATGCAAGATCTGGGTAGTTGTCAAAACTGACATGCAAGATCTAGCTAGTTGTCAAAACTGACATGCAAGATCTGGGTAGTGTCAAAACTAACATGCAAGATCTGGGTAGTTGTCAAAATTGACATGCAAGATCTGGGTAGTTGTCAAAACTAACATGCAAACTTCTACAAACCCTCAAGCTGGCAAGATCATAGCTCTGATACCACTAAAATGTCCCTTTTCTGATTTTACATGATATTTCAAGCCTCAAATTAGATCTTTAAAATCAAACAACCAATATTACAAAGATCCACCAATTTTTCAATAAAACCCAAATCGGGTATGACCGAAATAGTGCCAAAAGCTTCACAACTTCACAAATTATTAATAAATCTAAAAATGGACATTTTTATAGAAATTTCAATAGCATAACAGCCTACAAAATGAAATTTTCAGATTTATATAGCCTTTACACAAAATTTCACAAATGTAGGAAAAAACAATGCTCATCGGGCTCCCGAAATTAACACAAAAATGCCCAAAAACACCACAAAAACAATAATAATCTATCTCAGAAGTTAAATCACATCCCAATACATATATTCCACTCTATTTTAACATCTTAAAGTCTGAAATACAATAGCAATCAAAACTGATATGAAATACTCAACTGAAAATACCAAACTCATACAAAAAACGCACCCGAAAACCCACAAATCTGCATTGTTCAGCACAAAGGCAAACTCTGTATGAGCATGCTCATGGAATGGCTTCAAACTCCCATCCTTAGCCTTCTTGGAAACTTGAAAACTCCCATTCTTGGGTTTCCCTGGAAACCTACAAACTCTCATTCTTGGGTCTCCTTCTCCATAGGTTTGGCAACCTCTGAAGAATAATAAAGAATGAGCAAAAATCCAGTTCTGGAATTAGCCCAAAATGCCTCCAAACCCCTTAAAAGAGAGCATAACCCTATCTCATGCCCAAGAGGGGTTAATAAAACATATTTTAATAATAATTTCATTTATTAGTCCATTATCTTCAAAATATTATCCCCTTTTTCAAAAACTTCGTCTTTTTGGGCCTGCTTGCCTTAGCAAAGATTATTATTTTTAATTATTTGAAAAGGGGAGATGAAAAAATATTACGTTGTTATATATATATATATATATATAAATATATATCTTATATTATTATACATATTAATATAAAAATATATAATACAAATATGTCCCATATGAACGATTCGAATATGTCCCTAGGGGTCCTAGGACCCCTAAGGACATATGTCGTCGTTTAATGAGTCAAAGGGGGTCATAGGTCAACCTATGACCCCCTTTGACCCATATGAATGATTCGAATATGTCCCTAGGGGTCCTAGGACCCCTAGTACCCCCTTTGACCCATATGAACAATTCGAATATGTCCCTAGGGGTCCTAAGATCCTTAGCGACATATGACATTATTTAATGGGTCAAATGGGGTCATAGGTCACCCTATGACCCCCTTTGACCTATATGAAAGATTCAAATATGTTCCTAGGGGTCCTAGGACCCTTAAGGACATATGTCATCGTTTAATGGGTCAAAGAGGGTCATAGGTCACCCTATGACCCCCTTTGACCCATATTACCCATTCGAATATGTACCTAGGGGTCCTAGGACCCCTAGGGACATATGTTGTCATTTAATGGGTCAAAGGAGGTCATAGGTCACCCTATGACCTCCTTTCACCCATTTGAATGATTCGACTATGTCACTAGGGGTCCTAGGGCCCCTAGGGACATATGTCATCGTTTAATAGGTCAAAGTGGGTCATAGGTCACCCTATGACTCCCTTTGACCCATAGGAACGATAGGACTATCTCCCTAGGGGTCGTAGGACCCGTAGGGACATATGTCATTGTTTAATGGGTCAAAGGAGGTCATAGGTCACCCTATGACCCCTTTTGACCCATAATACCCATTCGAATATGTCCCTAGGGTTCTTAGGACCCCTAGAGACATATATCGTCGTTTAATGGATCATGAGGGTCATAGGTCACCCTATGACCCCTTTTGACCCATATGAATGATTTGAATGTCTCTAGGGGTCCTAGGACCCCCTAGGGACATATGTCATCGTTTAATGAGTCAAAGACGGTCATAAGTTACCCTATGACCCCATTTGACCCATATTACCCATTCAAATATGTTCCTAGGGACCCCTAAGGACATATGTCATCGTTTAATGGGTCAAATGGCCTATGACCCCCTTTGACCCATATGAACGATTTAAATATGTCTCTAACGGTCCTAGAACCCCTAGGGACATATGTCATCGTTTAATGGGTCAAAGGGGGTCATAGATCACCCTATGACCCCCTTTGACCCATATGAAAGATTCGAATATGTCCCTAGGGGTCCTAGGAACCCTAGGGACATATGTCATCGTTTAATGGGTCAAAGAGGGTCATAAGTCACCCTATGACCCCCTTTGACCCATATTACCCATTCGAATATGTCCCTAGGGGTCCTAAGACCCCTAGGGACATATGTCATCATTTAATGGGTCAAAGGAGGTCATAGGTCACCCTATGACCTCCTTTGACCCATATGAACGATTCAACTATGTCTCTAGGGGTCCTAGGACCCCTAGGTACATATGTCATCGTTTAATGGGTCAAAGAGGGTCATAGGTCACCCTATGACTCCCTTTGACCCATATGAATGATTCGACTATGTCCCTAAGGGTCGTAGGACCTGTAAGGACATATGTCGTTGTTTAATTGATCAAAGAGGGTCATAGGTCACCCTATGATCGCCTTTGACCCATATGAACGACTTGAATATGTCCCTAGGGGTCTTAGGACCCCTAGGGACATATGTCATCATTTAATGGATCAAAGAGGGTCATAGGTCACCCTATAACCCCCTTTGACCCATATTACCCATTCAAATATGTCCCTAGGGGTCCTAAGACCCCTAGAGATATATATCGTCATTTAATGGGTCAAAGAGGGTCATAGGTCACCCTATGACCCCCTTTGACCCATATAAACGATTCGACTATGTTCCTTGGGATCCTAGGACCCTTAGGGACATATGTCATCGTTTAATGGATCAAACGAGTTCATAGGTCACCCTATGACCTCCTTTGACGCATATGAACGATTCGACTATGTCCCTAAGGGTCCTAGCACCCCTAAGAACATATGTCGTCATTTAATGGGTCAAAGAGGGTCATAGGTCACCCTATGACACCCTTTGACCCATAATACCTATTCAAATATGTCCCTAGGGGTCTTAGGACCCCTAGGGACATATGTCATCATTTAATGGATCAAAGGGGGTCATAGGTCACCCTATGACCTCCTTTGACCAATATGAACGATTCGCCTATGTCCTTAGGGGCCCTAAGACCCCTACAGACATATGTCATCATTTAATTGGTCAAAGAGGGTCATAGATTATCCTATGACCCCCTTTGACCCATATGAACGATTCGAATATGTCCCTAGGGGTCCTAGGACCCCTAAGGACATCTGTCATCATTTAATGGGTCAAAAGAGGTCATAGGTCACCCTATGACCCCCTTTGACCCATATAAACGATTCGACTAGGACCCCTAGGGACTTATGTCATCATTTAATGGGTGAAAGGGGTTCATAGGTCACCCTATGGAGCCCTTTGATCCATATGAACGATACGACTATGTCCTTAGGCGTCCTAAGACCCCTAGGGACATATGTCATTGTTTAATGGGTCAAAGGGGGTCATAGGTAACCCTATGACCTCCTTTGACGCATATGATAACCTATGACCCCCTTTGACCCATATGAAAAATTTGATTATGTCCCTAGGGGTCCTAGGACCCCTAGGGACATATGTCATCATTTAATGGGTCAAAGAGGGTCATAGGGTGACCTATGACCCCCTGAGACCCATAATACCCATTCGAATATGTCCCTAGGGGTCCTAAGACCCCTAGAGATATATATCATCATTTAGTGAGTCTGACCTATGACCCCCTTTGACCCATATGAAAGATTCGAATGTCCCTAGATATCCCAGGACCCCTAGGGACATATGTCATCGTTTAATGGGTCAAAGAGAGTCATAGGGACATATGTCATCATTTAATGGGTTAAAGGGGGTCATAGCTAACCCTATGACCCCATTTGACCCATATGAACGATTCAAATATGTCCCTAGGGGTCCTAGGACCCCTAGGGACATATGTTGTCATTTAATGGATCAAAGGGGGTCATAGGTCACCCTATGCCCCCCTTTGACCCATATGAACGATTCAAATATGTCTCTAGGGGTCCTAGGACCCCTAGGGACATATGTCATCGTTTAATGGCTCAAAGGGGGTCATAGGTCCCCCTATGACCTCTTTTGACCCATATGAATTATTCAAAATTGTCTCTAGGGGTCCTAGGACTCTTAGGGACATATGTCATCATTTAATGGGTCAAAGAGGGTCATAGGTCACCCTATGACCCCTTTTGACCCATATTACCCATTCAAATATGTCCCTTGGGGTCTTAGGACCCCTAGGGACATATGTCATCGTTTAATGGGTCAAAGGAGCTTATAGGTCACCCTATGACCTCCTTTCACCCATATGAATGATTTGACTATGTCCCTAGGGGTCCTAGGACTCCTAGTGACATATGTCATCGTTTAATGGGTCAAAGAGGGTCATAGGTCACTTTATGACCCCCTTTGACCCATATGAACGATTCGACTATGTCCCTAGTGGTTGTAGGATCTGTAGGGACATATGTCATCGTTTAATGAGTCTAAGGGGGTCATAGGTCACCCTATGACCTATGACCTCCTTTAACCCATATGAATGATTCGAATATGTCCCTAGGGGTCCTAAGACCCCTAGGGACATATGTCGTCAATTAATGGGTCAAAGGGGGTCATAGGTCACCCTATGACCCTCTTTGATCCATATGAATGATTCGAATATGTCCTTAGTGGTCCTAGGACCCCTAGGGACATATGTCATCATTTAATGGGTCAAAAAGGGTAATAGGTCACCTTATGACCCCCTTTGACCCATATGAACGATTCGACTATGTCCCTAAGGGCCCTAAGACCCTTAGGGACATATGTCATCATTTAATGGGTCATAGGTCAACCTTTGACCTCCTTTGACCCATATGAACAATTCGACTATGTCCCTAGGGGTCTTAGGACCCCTAGGGACATATGTCATCGTTTAATTGGTCAAAGAGGGTCATAGGTCACCCTATGACCCCCTTTGACCCATAATACCCATTCGAATAAGTCCTTAGGGGTCCTAGGATCCCTAGGGACATATGTCATCGTTTAATGGGTCAAAAGGGGTCATAGGTCACCCTATGACCTCCTTTGACCCATATGAACGATTTGACTATATCCCAAGTGGTCCTAGGACCCCTAGGAACATATGTCATCGTGTAATGGGTCAAAGAGGGTCATAAGTCACCCTATGACCCTCTTTGACCCATAATGCCCATTCGAATATGTTCTTAGAGTTCCTAGGACCCGTAGAGACATATATCGTCGTTTAATAGGTCTAAGGGGGTTATAGGTCACCCTATGACCTCCTTTGACCCATATTACCCATTCGAATATGTCCCTAGGGGTCCTAGGACCCCTAGGGACATATGTGGTGTAGGAGCATGTTTGCAATAGGAAGTTTGGTGGAGACAGGAAGACAACTTGCAATATGACTAAAATGCAGGGTACAAAGCAAATATCAGAAAGTTTTGATTTTAAAATTTAAATTTTGAAATGTTTGTGTGTGTGAGTTTAGAGTTTTATGTTTAAAAATAACGTCTTATGATGTGGTGGCATAAATGGAGTGAAATGATAAACTCTCCAAATATAGCCACTTAGGACCATGTGTGTTTGTTTTAGTGGAAGAATCTAATCATATCCTAAAAAAGGACAGATAGTTGGCAGCATGAATATTCATAATTTTTGAAACAGTCTCCTATTCTTGGATAGGGACGTTTCATATTCCTTATTTAGGGAGTCAATTTTTAGAGAGGAAGAGAGAGGAAGAAGACAAGCTTTTATTTTTGGGTTGAATTTGGTATGTTTGCAGAAATCAGTCTCAGTGCATTTGTAATATCTCCCAAATGCACTGTTGGATTTTGATGAGCTTTGGATATGTTGTTGTAGGCCTAATTACGCCCATCTTCACTAGAGCGATCGTAGAGTTTTGATCTGGTTCAAAAGTTATTCATGTCTGAGTGCAGGTCTATCCAGGAGGCAACAAGAATGTATTTTCTGGGCAATTCGTTTTAAAACTTTTGTTTAATGGATTAAGTGGATGGAAAAGTATATAGAATGGATTTAGAGAGTATATGAATTTTTAATGTGTATGAAGAAACTCAATTAATACATTGTGATGTTGGATTTTAGTGTGTGATCCTGAAGGTTGTAGATGCCCCTGATGCAACTCAGTTAAGTGTCTGATTCTTCCTGAGTTTTCCAAGGTGTGGCTCTGCATCATTTTTGGTATCAAAGCCTTTGTGAAGGTTTCCAGATTGATGAGTTTGAGCCTTTGAAGCAACCTTTCAAGTTGATTATATCCACGATAGGTTTCCAAAGTGTAGCTCTGCATCATAATGGAAGAAAAAGAAGCAAAAAGACAAAGCTATAGCCAAAGACATTCTATATTCCGAACAAAGTGCAAGTGCAAGAATAAGGTATGCAAAGTTATAGTTGACAGTGGTTCCTTTGAAAATATAATCTCAGTAGAAATTGTTGAGAAACTAAATCTTCCAAGAGTACCTCATGATTTACCTTACAGAGCTTATGGGTTAGGAGATGAACAGTGGATTGATGTCTTCGAAAAGTCATATGTTTCTTTTAACATTGGACCATATTTTGATACCATTGAATGTGATATTATGCCTTTAAAAGATTGTCACTTGATTTTGGGAAGAGCATGGCAATATGACAGGTCAACCATATATGATTGTAGAGAGAACACATATACCATCAACAAGAATGGGAATAAGATGCTTTTATTTCCATTGAAGGATGATACAACATGGAAGGAATCAAGAAGTATAGGTCTTATTGATAGGATAGCATTTTCAATGCATGATGAAGTGAAAGAGGAAGTGAAAGAAGTTTTGGTAGAGGTAAATGAAACTACAGAGAAGGCAACCATAAAGAGTGTAGATGTATGTGAAGTTGGTACAAAAATCTCAACAATGATAGATGTAAGTTGTCTTTTGGAAGGGAAAGAACCTGAAGAGCAGAAAGAAGATAAATTGCAGCAAGTAAATGTTGATGAGAAGAATAAAGAGGAAAGTCCTATGGGATTTGAGTGCGATAAAGTTATGGTTGGAACAATAATGTGTCCTTTGAAAATAGAGATGAGTACAATGCTGAAAGGTACTCCTATGAAAGAGAGTTTGGAGGAAAATAATGAAGCCTTCAAAATGCATGGTGTAGTGAAATGTCAAGAGCAATGGCATGAGGACGGAGATAAAGATTGTGTAGCAGCAAGTTCTGAAGAAGAATATGATTTATGGGAAGAGTTTACAGCCATCATGGGAGAATGGAAAAGGAATGATGGTAGTATGGAGACTCAACATGAAGAAGTTTCCAAAGAAGAGGTATCAGATGATGTTATGGACAAATAAGGTGAGGCTGAATATATTTATGATAGGGCAAAAAATTATTTTCGGGACATAAAATTCAGAATAAAAATTCAAGTGTATACAGCAATAATAAAAATTCAGAATGTGATGAAGTTACAAGTGTATGTAGCAGCCATACAAATTTAGAATATGATGAAGTGGATGCATAGTGAGCAGCAAATAATTTTTATCTTACCAATGGAAAACAAACCAAAGGTAAAGATGAAAGAGAAAGAGAAAATTCAAATGATACAAGTTCAAGAAAGGCCATGTTTTCTAATGGAGGAAAAGTACAAACCAAAAGTCAAGATGAAGGGATACATATATTTTTCTAATGCTTTGTTTTGTAGGTGTTTCCAATGGACTTGGAAACTTTTGAAATTTGGGAGTATGGTGCAGGAGCACGTCTGCGATAGGAAGTTTGGCGGCGACAGGAAGACAACTTGCAATATGACTAAAATGTAGGGTACAAAGCAAATATCAGAAAGTTTTGATTTTAAAATCTAAATTTTGAAATGTTTGTGTGTGTGAGTTTAAATTTTTATGTTTAAAAATGATGTCCTATGATGTGGTGGCATAAATGGAAGAGTGAAATGATAAACTCTCCAAATATAGCCACTTAGGACCATGTGTGTTTGTTTTAGTGAAAGAATCTAATCATATCCTAAAAAAGGATAGATAGTTGGTAGCAGGAATATTCATAATTTTTGAAACATTCTCCTATTCTTGGATAGGGACATTTCATATTCCTTATTTAGGGAGTCAATTTTTAGAGAGGAAGAGAGAGGAAGAAGAAAAGTTTTTATTTTTGGGTTGAATTCGGTATGTTTGCAGAAATCAGTCTCAGTGCGTTTGTAATATCTCCCAAATGCACTATTGAATTTTGATGAGCTTTGGATATGTTGTTATAAGCCTAATTACACCCATCTTCACTAGAGCGATCAAAGAGTTTTGATCTGGTTCAAAAGTTATTCATGTCTGAGTGCAGGTCTATCCAGGAGGCAGCAAGAATGTATTTTCTAGGCAATTTGTTTTAAAACTTTTGTTTAATGGATTAAGTGGATGGAAAAGTATATAGAATGGATTTAGAGAGTATATGATTTTTTAATGTGTATGAAGAAACTCAATTAATACATTGTGATGTTGGATTTTAGTGTGTGATCATGAAGGTTGTAGATGCCCCTTGATGCAACTTAGTTAAGTGTCTGATTCTTCCTGAGTTTTCCAAGGTGTGGCTCTGCATCATTTTTCCTTATTTAGGGAGTCAGTTTTTAGAGAGGATGAGAGAGGAAGAAGACAAGTTTTTATTTTTGGGTTGAATTCGGTATGTTTGCAGAAATCAGTCTTAGTGCGTTTGTAATATCTCCCAAATTCACCGTTGGATTTTAATGAGCTTTGGATATGTTGTTATAGGCCTAATTACACCCATCTTCACTAGAGCAATCGAAGAGTTTTGATCTAGTTCAAAAGTTATTCATGTCTGAGTGTAGGTCTATCTAGGAGGCAGCAAGAATGTATTTTCTAGGCAATTTGTTTTAAAACTTTTGTTTAATGGATTAAGTGGATGGAAAAGTATATAGAATGGATTTAGAGAGTATATGAATTTTTAATGTGTATGAAGAAAGTCAATTAATACATTGTGATGTTGGATTTTAGTGTGTGATCCTGAAGGTTGTAGATGCCCGTTGATGCAACTCAGTTAAATGTCTGATTCTTCCTGAGTTTTCCAAGGTGTGGCTCTGCATCAATATGTCTTCATTGAATGGGTCAAAGAGGGTGATAGGTCACCCTATGACCCCCTTTGACCCATATGAACAATTCGACTATGTCCCTAGGGGTCCTAGGACCCCTAGGGACATATGTCATCATTTAATGGTTCAAAGGTTGACCCATATGAATGATTCGACTATGTCCCTAGGGGTCCTAGGACCCCTAGGGACATATGTCATTTTTTAATGGGTCAAAGGGTGTCATAGGTCACACTATGACCTCCTTTGATGCATATTAATGATTCGACTATGTCCCTAGGGGTCCTAGGACCCCTAGGGACAAATGTCATCGTTTAATGGGTCAAAAAGGGTCATAGGTCACCCTATGACCCCCTTTGACCCATAATACCCATTTGAATATGTCCCTAGGGGTCCTAGAACCCCTAGAGACATATATCATCGTTTAATGGGTTAAAGAGGGTCATAGGTCACACTATGACCCCCTTTGACCCATATGAATGATTTGAATATGTCCCTAGGGTTCTTCGGACCCCTAGGGACATATGTCATCATTTAATGGGTGAAAGAGGGTCATAGGTTACCCTATCACCCCATTTGACCCATATTACCCATTCAAATATGTCTCTAGGGGTCCTAGGACCCATAGGGACATATGTCATCATTTAATGGGTCAAAGAGGGTCATAGGTCACCCTCTGACCCCCTTTGATCCATATGAACGATTCAAATATGTCCCTAGGTGTCCTAGGATCCCTAATGACATATGTCATCATTTAATGGGTCAAAGGGTGTCATAGGTCACCCTATGCCCCCTTTGACTCATATGAATGATTCAAATATGTCCCTAGGGGTCCTAGGACCCCTAGGGACATATGACGTCGTTTAGTGGGTCAAAGGGGGTCATAGGTCACCCTATGACCCCTTTTGACTTATATGAACGATTCAAATATGTCCCTAGGGGTCCTAGGACCCCTAGGGACATATGTCATCGTTTAATGGGTCAAAGAGGGTCATAGGTCACCCTATGACCCCCTTTGACCCATATTACCCATTCGAATATGTCCCTAGGTGTCCTGGGACCCCTAGGGACATATGTCTTTGTTTAATGGGTCAAAGGAGGTCATAGGTCACCCTATGACCTCCCTTGACCCATATGAACGATTTGACTATGTCCCTAGTGGTCCTAAAACCCCTAGGGACATATGTCATTGTTTAATGGGTCTGACCTATGACTCCCTTTGATGCATATGACTAATTCGACTATGTCCCTAGGGGTCGTAGGACCTGGAGGGACATATGTCGTCGTTTAATGGGTCAAAGGAGGTCATAGGTCACCCTATGACCCCCTTTGACTCATATGAATGTTTCAAATATGTCCCTACGGGTCCTACGACCCCTAGGGACATATATCATCGTTTAATGGGTCAAAGAGGGTCATAGGTCACCCTATGACTCCCTTTGACTCATATTATCCATTCGAATATGTCCCTAGGGGTCCTAAGACCCCTAGAGGCATATATCATCATTTAATGGGTCAAAGAGGGTCATAGGTCACCCTATGACCCCCTTTGATGCATATGAACGATTTGACTATGTCATAGGTCACCCTATGACCTCCTTTGACCCATATGAACGATTCAACTATGTCCCTAGGTGTCCTAGGACCCCTAAGGACATATGTCATTATTTAATGGGTCGAAGAGTGTCATAGGTCACCCTATGACCCCTTTTGACCCATAATACCCATTCGAATATGTCCTTAGGGGTCCTAGACATATATCGTCATTTAATGGGTCAAAGAGGGTCATAGGTCACCCTATGACCCCCTCTGACCCATGTGAACGATTCAAATATGTCCCTAGGGGTCCTAGGACCCCTAGGGACATATGTCGTCGTTTAATGGGTCAAAGAGGGTCATAGGTCTCCCTATGACCCCTTTTGACCCATATGAACAATTCAACTATGTCCCAAGGGGTCGTAGGACCCGTAAGGACATATGTCATCGTTTACTGGGTCAAAGGGGGTTATAGGTCACCCTATGACCCCCTTTGACCCATATGAATGACTCAAAGATGTCCCTACGGGTCCTAAGACCCCTAGGAAGATATGTCATCGTTTAATGGGTCAAAGAGGGTCATAGGTCACCCTATGATCCCCTTTGACCCATATTACCCATTCGAATATGTCCCTAGGGGTCCTAGAACCCCTAGGGACATATGTCATCGTTTAATGGGTAAAAGGGGGTCATAAGTCACCCTATGACCTCCTTTGACCCATATGAATGATTCGACTATGTCCCTAGGGGTCCTAGGACCCCTAGGGACATATGTTGTCATTTAATGGGTCAAAGGGTCATAGGTCACCCTGTGATCCCCTTTGACCCATATGAACAATTCGATTATGTCCCTAGGGGTCCCAGGACCCCTAGGGACATATGTCATCATTTAATGGGTCAAAGGGGGTCATAGGTCACCCTATGACCCCCTTTGATGACCCCAATAGCCGGTAGCACACCTAATCAACGAACAGTGACCACCGGTGCTGTTTAGCAAGTAGCCCTTTCTATGGATTCCACAGTAGCAGGACCGGGGCGGGCCTTCGAAACAAACAACTGCCTTGAGTACTCGCATTCATCCATTGTAGGGAGGGAAGCAATCAGTCCAAATGATTCAATAACTCGACTACCAGTTACACTACTCTCCACCCAGGTTGAGAAGAGATGCCCCGGGATTTTCTTTGATTGAATCTGTGATGGTTCAATACTGCCCTGGCACTGAAACTCCTACTATTCTATGGGCCCTACTATTCTAAGGCAAGGGGAATGGGTCCGAAGGTGATGTCAATCCCCACGTCTCGTCTTGCTGGGCCTTCTGGATCAGGAAGACAAAGAGTACGTACAATTGAATGTTCCCCAGCAAAGGTAGCATTCATGACATATCTGCCCTACTATTCTAATGGGAGGGCATTCTTTACCTTGTGCATGCAGTCGCATGCATCGCTCTGTGGTGTGTCGAGGCCCTCACCACTCAAAGGGGGCAAGCTGCCCCCAAACATAGAAGAGATGGATGGCGGGACATATGTCATCGTTTAATGGGTCAAAGAGGGTCATAGGTCACCCTATGACCCCCTTTGACCCATAATACCCATTCGAATATGTCCCTAGGGGTCCTAGGACCCCTAGAGACATATATCATCGTTTAATGGGTCAAAGAGGGTCATAGGTCACCCTATGACCCCCTTTGACTCTTATATATTAATAATATACATATTAATATTATAATATATATATATATATCATTATTATATTTAATAAAAATATTACGTTATTATATAGATATATTAATAACATACATATTAATATAATTATATTTATAATATATATTACATTTAATAAAAATATTACGTTGTTATATATATATTATATTATTATACATATCAATATAATAATATATAATACGTATTTTATATATATATATAAATTACGTTATTATATTTAGTAAAAATAATAATAATATAAATTATATTTATAGATTGTAATAAGATTTACGTAAGATATTATTATATATTACTAGATTATATCTTGTATGTTTACATTACATTATTATATACATATATATATATATATATATATATATATGCCTTTACATATTAATATAAGTGAAATCATTTTAAAATAAAAAACTAGAACGTTTAAATTGAATTTCCTTCCAAAATTTGAAAATTTTTATAATTTGACTATCAAGCCATATCGGATATCCGATTTGGAATCGGATATCCGATCAGGCTAGGTATTTACCAAGCCTGCCCAGTGAACCCCAAAGACGTGTTTATAGAGAGTTTTAGTGATACTTAGACTTCGGGTAGCCATCTGACAATGTTATTTTGATCGAAATTGAATGAAACGAAATGGATTTTTAAATATCACTCTCTAGATTCCATCAATATAATTTCTGTCAAATTCTGAGTTCAATAAGTATTTATTAGTTAATTATCAGTGAAGATTATTGTAAAGTGTTGATTGACATACTAAATGAAAAATAGCTATAACTTTCAAATGGTATAACATTTTTCAAATCTAAAAGTTGCGTCACATTCTATACTTCGCCTAGTATAAGAAATAAAAAATTAAATTAAATTTGGTCAAATTTTCTATTAGTTAGGGTGGTCAGACATAGGACTTCTTTTACTCCAAAAAAGTTTTGGTAGAAAATTCATATTTAATTATTGATTTGAAATAAAAATATTGAAAAATATGCGTCACATCCGGGCATGAGTCTATTTTTCATATCTATAATTATATTAAAAAAAATTATGATTTGATTTTGATTAAGGTGGTCAGACATACACGTACTTTTTATTTTCGCCCTAAAATTTTCTTAGTATTGCATTAAAATTCAAACTTTTGACCAATCAATTTTTTTTTTCTCCTGATAAGGCCTAGTAGTTTAGAAACTACATTCAATTTTCTACAAATTATTTTCTTACAACTTTTTGATATAAAGTCCATAACCACTTCAAAATTATGTGTCAAGTTGACATAAACTTGATTTGCTGATTTTTCACTACCACTTAAGGCCATAGTTTGGTACACCATGATCCTACACATACCTAGCAAGGAATGAAGATTCAAGTGGACACATATCACTTCTAGATTAGGTCTAGGATTAGATTCCTTTCCTATATCTCTCTCTTTCTCATCCATTGAAAAGGTTCCAATCTTGAGTTTTTTCTTAGTATTGTAAGACCAAGGTTCTAGTTTTTGATATGTTTCATTAATATGATGCCATGTTGGTTCTAGTTTCTCTATGAGACCATGTTGTTAGATCAAGAGCTTTGATTCCACCACATTCTTTAGTATTTCTCTTGTATGAACACTAGTATTTAAGCTAATATAGATAGCTATGATCTATTTAGTGGTTTCAAGAGCTATTTACATGAATCTTGAATGTATAGTTTTAAAGAAATGAATACAAATGAGCAAGAATTTTCTTAGGTTTATTCTAATTCTCATCTCCTATTTCTATAATCTATAAATTTTTGAGGTTTAAGGACAAAGAACTTAAACCCATTTCCATCTCCTTAATGTTGTATGTCTGGTATGTTTTGTTGTTGGAATAAAGAGCCAAGTAAATGCTTGATGTATTTGATAGGGTTGCTAGTTATTTGAGAAGGATGCTTCATGAGAATGAGGTCTTTATGAAAATTAATGTCTAATTCAAAAAGTGATAAGGATAGATCAGATATCTTGATGTATGAAATATGTCACTTCTATCATAGATGTATGTGTGTGATTTATAGAATTTCTCAATAGATAAGGCACTAATCAGCTATAAGATCAACTTGTTCTTACTATTGCACATTTGGGGATTTGTTGAAATAAACATTATAATCATCCATTTCTCTTTTCATTTAAGAATTGAAAGGATGCCCTCACCTAGTTTATCAATTTCTTAGGTCATGTCATTAGTTATTTCATGTCTATGATATTTACATAAGTACAAAAGATATAAGGGTTTAATCTACTTTATTTAGATTTGGTGTATGCTTTGAATATTGGTACCATATGTGGAATCTAAAGGTTCACCAAGCTAGGTTTTGCAAAGCTTGAAGTAGAAGAAGGGTCTAGCCATATATTTGGCCTCATCTCTAAAAATATATGTTGAAGATAGAAAGTAGCTACCCCTAGATGTATTAGGTTCTCATTGGGGTAATTTGAAACCATGACATTTCAAAACACCAACAAATTCCATATTCAGTAGGGACATCCATGGCCTGTCATCTGCCACATAATGTTGAACATCCTACATACCATTTGTATATGCATTCATGGATTTCTCTTCCCTGTCCTTTGTACTTTCACCTTCTTCCAAAGGGCACTCCTTGTTTCCACTTTCATTTTCTTCTACAATGAATCTCTCTCATTCCCCTTTATTTTCATTCATAACATACTTCTCGTCTTCCTTTTCATCTTCTTCTAATGGAAACTTCCAATGCTCTTCAAAGTATTCTAGTTTTAGCATCCCATGAACTTTAGATGCAAAATTATATATATTAGGGTGTGAACCAGAGATAAGAGAAACCACTTTATAATATGCCAACACCATTCCTCTTATAGACTCACTAGTCTTATCTTCTCTTGTTTTCCTCCCTAATTCTTCCATGAAAACTTTCTTATTTTGTACATCACGATTACCCATGAGCTCAAGAATTGTATTAACCTCAACTATAAGAGCCTTAAAATTTTATGTTTCATCTTTAGGTTTATTTTGCTATCCATCCCAATAGTGCACATGGCAGATTCTTCTTCTTTTAATAGGCATAACCTCAACCTATACTAATCCCAAATATCCAAGAAATTGATTGGTTATAAAATTAACTTCACCATTTAACATCTCTACTCTAGCCTCAACTCAACTCTAATACCAATTCTAAATATAATAACAAGCAAAGAAATTAAATCAAAGAAGATGAAACATATAAAACAAAAATTTATCATGGTTCAAAAAAACTTGCCTACATCCACACTTGAGCAGGAAATTACTTTTATTAATTAATTGATACATTACATGGGTTGTACACATCCATTATATAAGAGTCTATGAATACAAAGAGTCAAAAGAGAGAATGAAAAGACATATGATAGTTGGGATTCATATCGCAACACTTATTTACTTGGCCTCTACTTGCTTCCTTGATTTGGGTGTTATTGATTGGGTTCCTTCATTATCATAGATGATTCCACTTTAGCATTACACAAAGTTCCTCTTTCAGCTACACATCATTGGGCATGGCCTTCTCACATTTCTCTTCTTGTGGTCTCCTCACTTTTGGTTGCACTTTTTTGGACAAGTTCCTCTGCATGCATGAGACGCATCTTTTCTATTATAGGCCTCAATAGCTAGCATTGGCACTACAAAAAGAGAGAGAAGAAGTGAATCCTATTGTTAAGGATTTCCTTTTAGATGAGAAGGCAAGAGATGAGACTAATTTGTTAAAGACGATAGGAGAAACTAAGAATGCAGAAATGGTATGGGAGCTTCTAAATAGAGGTGCCTATTTCATGGATCTTGATGAGTACAAAAATGAAAAACATGGATATGAACATATACAAAATGCAAAATCAGGTAAATGTGTTTATGTTATCATTCTACATTTTTGTATTTTAATTTTGTAGTTATTTAACACCAGTCGATTATCAATTTATGGTGAAGGAATAAGAAAATAGAAATAGAAAATGAGCATGGATGAGATAAACCAAGCTTGAGGGATAATCTTGGTAATATAATATTTTATACTTTCAGTATTTAATGATATATTTAATGTGGAATGTACAAGATCAGCCTCCCATCTTGAAAAATTTGCTTGTCTAAGGACTTGATGCCAAAGGGAGTGTCTAAGGCCCTAATACCAAAAGGAGTTTCAAAGATAGAAGGGAGTAATCCATTCTAAAGAGATTACAAACTAGAAGAGTGACCATCAAATGGATGAGTAACCATTGGGACTATAACCATTTTGTTCTTGACATTTAATGCAACACGTTCCATAGCAAATTGTAGAGTGTAAAAATGTCACTTGCATGATTTTCTAACATTAATCTAATGACCTAGGTATTGTTATTGTAAATATAATAAAAAGCTCAAAGAAATTGGATTAAAAAAGATGAAACACACAATCACACAAATTTATTGTGGTTTGACAAAACTTACCTATGTCCACACTCCAATAGGGAATTACTTGTATTAATTAACCAATACATTAAATGGGCTACACATAGCCATTATATAGAACTCTATGAATACAAAGAGTCAAGAGGGAGAATGAAAAGACATATGACTTTTGGGCTTAATATCCCAAAAATCTCCCCCATGATGGCCAAATGGTACAAGAATGCAACATCCACTATATCGCATTTGATTTTAGAGAAGAATGAATCATTGAGAGGATCTCAAGGTTGCCAGACTTTTCTCTAGCACACTCTGAGTGAGTCTTCTCCACATTAGATCAAAGTTATAAATATATCCATGTGGTCCATACATCTACAAATTCTTTGCAGGATTTTCATTTCTCAGTACATCATTTGACCAAAGACTTATTTGCATAAGAGTATCTTGTTTACTCTAAATCACACTTGTGGATGCCAAGTCATCAATAAACTAGATTCATTCATCCTATAGAATTTTTATTTTTGTGGTTATAGTGATTTTGTTGAGAGATTCCATATAATATAGGGATATCTATGGCCCATCATCTATCACATAATGTCCAACATCTTGCATACCATTTGTATTTGCATTTAGGGATTTATCTTCCCCTTCCTTTGTACTTTAACCTTCTTCTAAAGGGAACTCCTTGTTCCCACTTTCATCTTCTTCTACATTGAATCTCTCCCATTCCACTTTATTTTCATTCATAATAGACTTCTTGTCTTCCCTTTCATCTTCTTCTACTAGAAACTTGCCATGCTCTTCAAAGTATTCTAGTTCCAGCATCCTATAAACTTTAGATGAAAAATTATTTGTGTCTTTAAGGTGTGAACTAGAGATAAGACAAACCATTTTATAATATGCCAACACCATGTGTCTTACAGACTCACTGGTCTTATCTTCTCTTGTTCGCTTCCACAATTTTTCCATGACAAATTTCTTATTTCATGCATCACCATCACCTATGAGCTCAAGAATTGCATTAACCTCAAACTTAAGAGCCTTAAAAAAATTTGGTTCATCTTCAAGATTATTTTTCCAACCATCCCATGAGTGCACATGGTGGATTCTTTTGCTTTTAGTAGGGATAATCTCACTCTCTACCGAGCCCAAATTTCCAAGAAATTCATTAATAATAAAACCAACTTCACCATCTTCCATCTCTCCTCTAGCCTTAGCTCATCTCTAATACCAATTGTAAATATAATAAAGGGAAAAGAAATTGAATCAAAGAAGATGAAACACACAATAACATAGATTTATAGTGGTTTGGCAGAACTTTCCTACATCCACACTCTAGTGGAGAATTACTTGTATTAATTAACATATACATTACATGGGTTGCACACAACCATCTATGAATACTAAGAGTCAAGAGGGAGAATGAAAAGGCATATGACTATTGGACTTCATATCTGAACACTTATTTAGGTGGCCTCTACTTGCTTCCTTGTGTTGGTGAAGATATCTACAATTTGTTGTTCTATAAGACAATATTTAATGCAATGACCTGCTCTTAAAACAACTCTCTAATGTAGTGCATATGAACCTCAATGTGTTTTGTACATTGATGTTGTACTAGATGTTTGGAGATTTCAATAGCACTCTAATTATAACAATGTATGACTATGGGTGGAGGTATGTCAAATCCAAACTCCTTTAGAATATGTTGTAACCAAATAGCTTCTATAGCTGTAGTGATAGCTCCTCGATACTTGACCTTAGTAGAGGAAAGAGAAATAGTGTTCTATTTTTTACTATACTAACAAATGGGGTCAGAACCAAGATGAAACATGTATCCTAAAGTGCATTTGTAGGAATTAAGATCCACTGCATAATCTAAGTCTATATAACCCACTAATTGTAGTCCAGTACTAGCTGCATAGCGTATCCCATATGTATGTGTACCTTGGATATAGTGTAAGATGCATTTAGCTACCTTCCAATGAAGTTCATGTGGCTCTTGCATGAAGTGAGAAACCATGCCAATTGCAAATCATATGTTAGGGCATGTATGTGTCAATTAGATGAGACTTCCAACCAACTTTCTATACAAAGTAGCATCAACAAGTGGAGTGGAACACTTTTCTTCTAACTTAACACCTAAAAGAAATGGAGTAGATGTAGCCTTGCAGTCTTTAATGTGAAATCAAGAAATTAGACCAAGAGGATACTTGGGTTGAGATAATGTGATCCCTAATGAAGATTTTTGTATCTTAGTAGCAAGGAAATAATGAAGTAGACCCAAGTCTATCATGGAAAATATGTTCTAGAAAGTAGACTTGACACTATTAATGATGGATGTTGTACTCCCTGTAATGATTAATTCATCAACATAAAGCACAAGTAGCAAGTGATAATCATCCCAGTAATGAATATAGACATTCAAATATAAATGACATCTAGTGAACCCTGTTGAGAGAAGGAAGGAATCCATCTTGGCATACCAAGCTCTTGGAGCTTGTTTTAGTCCATAGATAGACTTTTCAACTTGCAAACCAAAGTAGAATCCTGAATGAACCCACATGGCTATTCCATATAAATCTCCTCATAAAGATCACCATTCAAGAATGCACTCTCCACATCCATTTGATGAACAACCCATTTTTGAGTTGCAGCTATAGCTAGTGTTAAATGAATGGAGTTCATTTTTCAAACTAGGGAAAAGGTCTTTGTGTAGTCAATACTAGGCACCTAAGAGAAATTTTTTGCAACAAGTCTAACCTTATCTACACTTCCATCTACTGCAAACTTGGTTTGATAGATCCACTTACATCAAAGCAATTTTCTTCCCTTGGGAAGAGAGACTAAGTCCCATGTGTTTTTTTCTCATAAGAGAATTGTATTCTTCCTCTAATGCTTTATCCCATTCTAGATTTTTTGAAGCTTCTTTGAATGATTGAGGATCAGAAGAAACTGCAATATAAGCATGAGGGAGTGAGTTGTGTTTTGTCTTGTCCTCCTAGTATCTGAAGGATTCCCAATCAATGGTCCTATTGCATCCGATGCCTACCAAGCCCTTCACTGAGGTCAAGTATCTTCATTTGTGAGATCTCTTGGGCATGCAAGATTTTTCACCAAGGGGGGTCACATGAATCTTCTCTTCTTTATTTTACTTATCTCTCTTTTGGATGAGGTTTTTCCCATGAGGTTTTCCCTCTTTCTTCATTTTCATAGAGATTGCATTAGATTTGTACATGGGTACCTAACATGGCCTAGTAGTTGGGACCCATCATGCATTTTCCTCTAGCTTTTGTGAGCTTAAGTGTATTCCCCTAAGTTGCACTTAAGGGTGGGTGTTGGTGTCAATATGTACTTACTATTTACACTTTACTTAAGTTTACTTAGGTTAATGCATTAGCATATTAGTTATATACACCTAGGAGTTTGCATATTCATCTGAGTTGTCATGTTGTCATGTTGACAACATAGTTGTTTGAACTCCAATTGAGCACATGTTGTCTACTACATCTCTTTATGAAATACACCTCAATATTATTATCCTCTCATTATTTCATGCATATTCATGCACAATAGAGGATAATCCACTCTTGGTGGACATATTCTTAGTTGTGATGTTTATCTCTTTGTTGACTCCTAGTCATTCTAGACTCCTTCATATATAGGCACTTCTACCATTTATTCATAATATATCCAATTATCGAGTTATCTAATATCTAATCATCTCAGATCCATTATCATTTTGATCATTATTGAGATTCTCATTTGATCACTATTTGTCTCTCTTGTGCTATCTACTAAGATTCTTGATATTGGTGTTGAATTATTTCCTTAGAAAAATTCTTACATGTATCAAAGTTATACCAACTTCTTACATGGTATTAGAGCTATATCAAATTCTAACACCTTGATTTGGGTGTTTTTGATGTGGTTCCTTCATTATCATGGACAATTTCACTTTAGCATTACACATAATTCCTCTTTCAACTACACATCATTGGGTATGGCCTTCTCATATTTCTCTTCTTGTTCTCTCCTTGCTTCTGGTTGTGCTTTGTTGGAGTGGTTCTCCACATGCATGGGAGACCTCTTTTCTATTATGGGCCTCAAAAACTAGAATTGGCACTACAAAAGAGAGAGAAAAAGTGAATCCTATTGTTAAGGATTTCTTTTTAGATGAGAAGGCAAGAGATGAGACTAATTTGTTAAGATGGTAGGAGAAACTAAGAATGCAAAAAATGGTATGGGAGCTTCTAAATAAAGGTGCCCATTTCATAGATCTTGATGAGTATAGAAATACAAAACTTGAATATGAACACATACAAAATTTTTAATTAAGTAAATGTATTTATGTTATCATTCTATGTTTCATTATTTTAATGATGCAATTGTTTAACATCATTTGATTATTGATTTATTGTGAAAGGAATTAGAAAAATAGGAATAGAAAAGGAGCATGGATGAGATAAACCAAGCTTGAAGGATAATCTTGGTAATATATAATATTTTATACTTTTGGTATTTAATGATATGTTTAATGTGGATCATGAAATCAGCCTTACCATCTTGAAAAAATCACTTGTCTAAGGACCTAATGTTGAAGGGAGTATCTAAGGCTCTAGTGCCAAAGGGAGTTTCAAAGGCAAAAGGGAGTGATCCATTCTAAAGGGAATGCAAACTAGAAGAGTGGCTATCAAATGGATGAGTAACTATTGAAACTATAACCATTTTGTTCTTAATAGTTGATGCACCAAATTCTATAAAAAATTGTAGAGTGTATAAATGTCTATGGGATTTGTTGGGTTGTAGAGGTTGTGGTTGTGAAATTTAGGTTGATTGTAAAGACAATCTAAGCCTATGAGCTTGTCTAGAAACTAGAGATTGTTGTATGTAAATTGCTTACTATAATATAAAGTCTCTCAAGGGTTTTTGGGTGGTGGGTTTTTTCCAAGAGGGTTTCCCATGTTAAATATGGCTTCCTGTATTTATCTTATGTGACTATTGTTTTTTAATGCTCTTATTTTTCCTGTGCATCTCAATATTCTAAAGTAGATTTACAATATTTAAAATTTCCCATGTTAATTGATATTTCGAAGGCATTTTGCACAATTAGCTTTCCTAACACAAGTATGGGAATTTTTTTTTTCAACAAGAACTTACTTTAAAATAGAAAAACATAAACTTGAAACTTTCAAACATGTACATGTATACCAAAACAAAATGTTATGCAATACTTGCTATAATATTTCCTTGGAAGAACTAATGAAAGGTACATGTGATAAGCCCTTGCAATATTATTTGTATTGTATCAATAGTATTTGTAATTGTATCAAAAATGATTGTTAGAAATATATTTTTAGTATAAAGTCATTTTTGTAATTACATAGTTGTAAGAAATATTGGGAAAAACAAAATTTCATCTATTAGCCTTCATTGTATATAGATTTTTAGTCATATGATTCATTGCCAATTTTCCAGTTTAGAATACTACACAATAGCTTCTTCTATTTTAAAACACTAATTAATGATGTAAAATATAATATAGAAATATTTACCTATATGATCTACTTTAAAAAATAGAGCACAAGGCACTTTCTATCTTCAAATTTAGAATTTCATTTCCTATATGTGACATATTGTGAATGGTAGAAGGATTGGTAATTTGTAGAATACAATGTATGAATATTTGACCTAAGACAATCACACTAAATTTTATAACTTCTACTAAGGGAATCAAGTGAAATAATGTATTATAGTTGAAAAATTAAATGCAAATAATTGTTTGCCCCTAGAGCCAAATGCCCACCTACCACCCTAACCATGTTAGAAATATCAATGCTCGATAGGTGAGTTTCAAATTTGGAAAAGAGGGGGAAATTTTTTTGAAGGGAGACAAACAGAATGTTTATTGATTCATTCGCATGGTTTAGCATATTAGAGAGTTGGAAGAATTGCAAAGCAAAGAAGTGCAAGTGCATAGAGCTGTGAAGGAAATTGATCAACAAATCTAGTTGTTAGAGTTCAAAAGATATAAGGATGTTTTTTCTTATGTTTTCAGTTGCACATGTTTCCTCTTGTCATTCTATAAGTTCATTGTTTATTAGATTTGTCCAATGAAGCACTAGTTGCTCCAGGCATTGTTGTATATAGCCATTAGAGCTACAAGTTTAAAGTTTTAGGTTTTACCAGTTTGAAGATTTTAAGGTTTTTTTTTTTTTTTTTTTGGGTTGAAGTCAAATGCTCCTAGATTTTGTAATAGTTTATCATATTTGAATAGCAAGCAAGAAAGTAGGCATACATATCTTTTTTGTTCTTCTCTTATTCATTATTGCATGTTTTACATTTGAGAAGTTCTTTGTTGAAATCTTCATACTTTGGCTCTCTAGTTTTAATGGTGGAAAAATCTAAGTTGTAAGTTTCATTTATAGCCCACTAAATTTTTGTCTTTACGAAGTCTTTTTAATTTTCTTTCACCAAATTCTCTCTGCAATTATTACTAGGCTCACTCAGTGTCCTCTTCTATCGAGCACCACTTTGTAGTGGTTATTGAGCTCACTCAGCATATACTTGTGTCAAGGTTCCCTTGTGCCAAGTTCACTCAGCTTCCTCTTGTGCTGATCTAACTTAGCACCCACCTTCCCACCACTCGACATCCATTGGTGCCAAGAAAAACTGCCACTCGACACCCTCATGTGCCAAGAAAAATTGGCACTTAGCAATAGTTGTTGCCGAGAAAAAATTTTAATGTTGTGATTTATTTTTCACATGTTATCAAACTTTGAGGCCTGATATCCATAGTGAGTTAAGACATTTTTCTGGGATGTTTGACATGGTAGGAGATGTAGGAAAGATATGGTAGCAGCCACCATCTTTTAATGGACAAAGCTATGATACATGGGCAAAGAAAATGAAAACCATAATGGTATGCAAATGATTTTTTGGAGTTTGTGATTAATAGGTTCAATGATGTGACAGACCCAACTCAATATGCTGCCCTTACTAACAATCACAAGACTCAATTGAAGGAATCAAGGAGAAAGGATGCAAAGGCATTAAGTCTGATTGAGGCAGCAATGACAAAGACAATTTTTCCCAAGATTGCAGTAGCAAATTATGAAAAGGAAGCATGGGAAATCCTTGAGACAAACTTCAAGAGAACTGATAAGGTTAGAGTAGTGAAGCTACATATGATTAGAAGAGAATTTGAGAACCTTCAGATGTGGGATAATGAACCTGTTGTAGATTTTAGCTCACAAATCTCCACTTTGATAAACTAGCTTAAGCCAAATGGAGAAGACCATGATGAGTAGAGAATTGTAGAGAAAATATTGAGGAGTTTACCTTAGAACTATGATAATCTTATGATGACCATTGAGGAAGCAAAGGACCTCACCACATTGAACATGGATGAGTTGATGGGAACTCTTCAAATCCATGAGCACTGGATAAATAGGGTAGCAACTACTTCCCAAGAGAAATCTTTCAAGTCTCAAAAGAATTCAAGAGGTAGGGGGAGAAGAAGAAATGGCTCTGATAGAGGCTCAAGAAATAGAGGTCATGGAAGGAATGGTCAAAGGAATGTTAGTGCAGAAAGCTCAGAACAAGCAAGCAACCAAGAGGGAGCAAGAACCTCTCAAAATAGCTCTAGAGGAGGTAAGAAAAATTACAACTCGAACAAGAGAAATGTTGAATGCTACTACTGGCATAAGTATGGGCATTATGCAAGTGAATGCTAGAAGAAGCAGGGTGATCAGTCAAAGCAAAATGCTCATGTGGTTGATGTGAATATGGGAAATGCAAACAATCCCATAGCCTTCATCATGTGTAACATTGGTGAAGAAGGAAGCCCTAAGGTATGGTACCTAGACAATGGTTGTAGCAACCACATGAGTGGTAATGAAAGTTTATTCTCTTTCATTGATAAGACTTTTAAGTCTAAAATTAAAATGGGAAATAATGGAACTATTCCCATAGTGGGAAAAGGATCTATTATGGTTTGCACCAAGCAAGGTGAGAAGAAGGAAATACTGTACATGGGTAAAAGCACAAACTTGTGTCACCTTTTATGAAGAAATGTGATATCAAAATGCCATAGTTCAACATTAATGACAAAAAAAATGGTATTTATGTTTAAAATTTGAAAATGATGTAAACTGATGAAATGTGTAGAATTCGACGAACTTTATACCTATCATTTTTTAAAAAAATTTTGAGTAAAAATTTATTCATTTCTTTTTTTTTGAAGTCCCTTTTTTAACTATAGAAAATATAGGGTGTAGTTCCCATCAAAAAAAAAATGCAAATCATCTTTTTTTGTTTTGATTTGAAAATATCTTATAGATGACATGTATATCTAGTGCACAAAAAAAGAAATAATTATTTTTGATCTATATTTTCTTTGTTATAAGTACTCAAGCTCGACCTTCTTAGAAGCCAACAGTTTTTTCCTCCTATCAAAACTTCCCAGTCAAATCTACACCTTCTTGAGAAAAAATTACATATTCATGAAGAGGACTCTCTCCTCTAGAGATAATTTTTTTTTTTTTTGTTTTTTTGGTACAATTTACTATTTTTTCCCTTTTCTAAGTGAGCATCTTCTAAAATGTTGAAATATCGACTTATAATATTTTGAAATTCTAACATATTATAACTAATAAAAACACTCAATAATTTATATAATGATGATATTGAATCTAAGATCTATAAAAGGGTATTTTTAGTTTTTGAATAAAATTGAGTTTTGATAGAGAAATGAAATTTGACAAAAACAGGTTTTGATATCACAAATAGTGACACAGATATGTGCTTTTACCCGTATTTTTCCCCTAGTATGAAGCACAACTTGATGAGTGTTGGACAACTTATTCAAAATAGATATTTGCAACAGTCCAAATGACAAAGAACTTGATGTTCTCCTTGAGAATAAAGACATGTTTCTCTTCTCAAGCCAGTGCTCCACCTCCCAAGCATGCATGTAGAATAGTACACCAACAATCAGTTCTTAGGAGCATGATTGAAGGCACCTCCAAGCTTTGGCATCTCAAGTATGGACATCTAGGCTTTGCTAGTTTAAATTTTTTGTCCAAAAAAAGAATGGTAGATGGTTTGCCAAGCATTGTAGATTCATATGACAAGTGTGAGATTGCATATTGGGTAAGCAACATAGGCTTCCCTTTAATCTTGGAAATTATAGAAAGGCTAGAGCACCATTAGAATCTGTGCATTATAATTTGGTAGGCCCTATGCAAAAAACTTCTATTGGGGGGAGTACTTATTTTATGACATTCATAGATTATTTTAGTCATAGGACATGGGTGTATTTTTTGAAGAACAAATCTGGAGCATTTAACAAATTTGTAGAATTTAAAGCCCTGGCTGAAAAAGAATGTGGGCACTATGTTAAGGTCCTTAGATTAGATAAAGGAGGGGAGTATACCTCCAATATGTTTGTAATTTTTTGCAAGCAGAATGGCATCAAGAAAGGGCTTACATCCAATTATACTCCATAGAAAAATGGAGTGGATGAGAGGAAAAACATGACCATTGTTGAAATGGCTAGAACCATGATGAAATAAAAAGGACTCCCAACTAAATATTGGGGAGAAGTTGTAGCAATAGCCATATATTTAATTAATAGGTGTCCTACAAAATAAATTCGTGACAAGATACCTTGAGGCTTGATCAAAGAATAGATGTATAGTTGAGCACTTGAGAGTGTTTAGATGTGTAACATATGCATATGTGCCTAAGGAACAAAGGAAAAAGTTGGATGAAAAGGTGTGAAGTGCATCTTCATAGGGTATAGCTCAGAATCAAAGGCTTATAGATTGTATGATCCAATTAACAAGAAGATCATCATTTCAAGAGATGTGGAATTTCTTGAAAATTAGTCATGGGATGGCTCGATAGTTGAATCCTTAAGTACTTTAAGTAAAGTGCCCACTATTGAAGAGGAAGAAGATGACATTGGTGATCAGCAAGAAGATGGAGCAGCAAACATAGATTGCAGACAAAGGCAAAAAGGGAAGTAGCCCTTAACATGTCAAGCAACAGCTCCAAGCACATCAAGACAATCATGAGCTAGTATGAAAAATAGTAGTAGTAGCAATACTAAAAATTTAGATCTCACTCTTGCCCCTCTATTACCAAGAAAGACTAGAAGTCTAAGGGAGATATACCAAGAAGAAAGGTATGATGAAGATTATGATGAGAGTGTAAATTTTTCATTTTTTTCTCATAGTGATCCAATATATTTTCAGGAAGCTATGAATGAAGAGAAATGGTGTAATGCAATGGATGAGAAAATAGATGCTATTGAAAGAAATGAGACATGGGAGTTAACTACATTGCCTCCCAAGAAATAAGTAATTGGATTGAAATGGTTTTATAAGACCAAGTGCAATGCTAAAGGAAAAATAGATAGGCATAAGGAATGCTTAGTGGTCAAGGGGTACAAGCAGCAGTATGGTAGAGATTATGATGAGACATATGCCCTAGTTGTAAGAATGAAAAATGTGCATGTTGTCATAGTAATTGTAGCCTAGCACAAATGGAAGGTATATCAAATGGATGTGAAGTCTACCTTTCTAAATGGTGTATTGAAGGAAAAAGTTTATGTAGAGTAGCCACCTAGTTATGAAGTTCCAGGTGAAGAACACAAAGTGTATAGACTGAAGAGAGCCCTTTATGGCTCAAGAAAGCTCCACGGGCATGGTACAATAGGATTGACTCAAATTTGATGAGCAATAGATTTAGAAAAATAAATGGTGAGCCCACACTTTACATCAAGGCAGCAAATGGTAATGTGTTGATTGTTGTCTTGTATGTTGATGATTTAATCTTCATTGAAAATGATAATTTCCTAATTGGTGAGTTCAAAGAGGCCATGAAAAATGAATTTGAAATGATAGACTTAGGTCTCTTGAAGTATTTTATATGCATAGAAGTAAAACAAATGCATGATGGCATTTTCATCTCTCAAGAAAAGTATGCAAGGTAGATCTTGGAGAGATTCAAAATGAAGAATAGTAAGGCAGCCCCAACACCAACAGTAGTAGCTCTAAAGTTGAGCAAAGATGATTGTAGAAAAAGAGTGAATCCAACATTATACAAGAGTAGGGTTGGAAGTTTGATGTATTTGACTGCAACTTAGCCAAACATAATGCATGCAGTAAGTTTGATTTCCAAATTTATGGAAACACCAAAAGATTCCCATTGGCAAGCAAGAAAAAGGATCCTAAGGTATGTGAATGGAACCAAGGGATTTAGGATTTTGTATATTGCAATAAATGAATTCAAGTTGGTTGGTTACATAGATAGTGATTGGGTTGGAAGTTTAGATGATAGGAAGAACACTTCTAGATACATGTTCCATATGGGATCGGGTACTATTTCATAGGCATCCAAGATGCAACCTATTGTTGCTCAGTCTATAGTAAAGGCTGAATACATAGCAAAAAATGTAGCAGCATGTCAAGCTATTTGGTTAAGGAGGATCTTGATATATTTGAATGAAAGGAAAAAGGATGGAACCACAATTTATTGTGACAACATGTCCTCAATCACATTATCCAAGAATCTAGTCTTCCATGGGAGAATCAAACATATAGAGATTAGATATCACTTCATCAGAGAGTTGGTGGAGAATGGGGATATCAACATAGAATTTTGCAAGTCTGAGCAACAACTAGCAGACATTTTCACAAAGCATTTAGGCATTGGAACTTTTGTGTGCCTAAGAGAGAGTCTTGGTGTAGTTGATTTGGATCAAGAGTGATCCTTGTTTTTGTTTGGCTTGGGACAAAGAGGGAGTGCTGAAATATTAAATACCAATAATCATTTGCCCCTAGAGCCAAACACCCACCTACCACCCTAACCATATTAGAAATAGTAATGCTCGATAGGTGAGTTTCAAATTTGGAAAAGAGGGGGAAAACATTTTGAAGGGAGAAAAAAGGAATGTTTATTGATTCATTTGTATGGTTCAATAGATCAGAGAGTTGGAAGAATTGCAAAGCAGAGAAGTGCAAGTGCACAAAACTGTGAAGTAAATCAATCAGCAGATCCAATTGTTAGAATTTAGAAGACAAAAGGAAGTTTTTTCTCATGTCTATAGTTGCATGTGTTTCCTCTTGTCATTCTGTAAGTTTTTATTTTATTGGGTTTGTCCTATAAACTAGTGATTGCTCTAGGCATTGTTGTATGTAGCCATTAGAGCTGCAAGTTTAAAGTTTTAGGTTTTACCAATTTGAAGATTTTAGGGGTTTTTTTCTAGCTGGAGCCAAATGCTCCCAAATTTTATAATAGATTATCATATTTCAATAGCAAGCAAGCAAGAAGGCATACTTATCTTTGTTGTTCTTCTCTAATTCATTATTGCATGTTTTGCATTTGAGAAGTTTTTTGTTGAAATCTTCATACTTTCGCTCTCTAGTTTTAATGGTGGAAAAATCTAGGTTGTAAATTCAGTTTACAACCCACACAGTTTGGTCTTTACCAAGTATTTATCATTTTATTTCACCAAGTTCTCTCTATTATTTTTATCGAGCTCACTCAATGTCCTCTTCTACTAAGCACCACATTATAGTGGCTATCGAGCTCACTCGGCATTTCTTGTTCTTGATCTCACTGAACATATACTTGTGTCAAGTTTCCCTTGTGCCGAGTTCACTTGAATTCCTCTTGTGTCAAGCTAACTTGGCACCCACCCTCTTACCACTCAGCATCCATAGGTGCCAAGCAAAACTACCACTCACCACCCTCATGTGCCAAGCAAAACTAGCACTTGGCAATAGTTGTTGCTAACCAAAATTTTTAGGGTTGTGATTTATTTTTCACAATTATGTCAATAGTTGAAACTTAAACCTGATAAAAAATTTAAATAGATGGTGAATCATTCTCAACCTACTATTTGGAATTAATTTTCACTCTAGTAATAATAATAATGATTAACTTTCTTGTTTATGCTATGGCCCACTTATAATTATTGAATAAAAAAATTCCAAATTGAATTTTTCACTATCTCATTGGATGTGTTTGTTTTTTGTGTGTAGTCTTCTTCATTGTATTGAGGAGGAATTTGGGAAAAAGGAAGCCTCTAGGGGCATTAGACATGTCATTTGTCCAAGATTTCATGTGGCATTTTGTAGGATGCTAGATGTAGCCTATGCATGTAAGATTAACATGTAGAAACTCTCCCCAACTTTTCTCCAAATTTCCATTTATTTTCACATATCTAGAAGTGGTACAATAGTTGATATAAATTTTCTTTCAATTCTCCTTATTTTCTTTTAGTACACTATCGATACTTTAAGTATTCATAGAAATGAATGAACCTAATTTCATTAATGGCCATTTCAAGCCTCTAGAAGTAGTTTTATCAATGGATATAAATTTTCTTTGAGTTCTCTTGATTTTCTTTCTATAAATTGTTGATACTTTAAGTATTCATACAAATGAATAAACCTGATTTCATTATTGGCCATTCAATCCACCTATGACATGTGTTTTAAGCTCCAAAATCTACCATAGTTGATTGATTTTTTCCTTAGCATTTCTTCTAGGTGCTACAGTTGGAGATCGAGAGCAGACATAGGGATAGGGCCTTGCTAAATTTGGATCACCTTAACTTACTATTTTAAGGTTAAGGGAGCAGTTCTAGTTCTAGTTCCATGGCCATATGTGGACATATATGATGACCATTTCAAATTCCATTCCAAATCAAAATGTAGAGCCATAGCTATCCCTTCCATTTATAGATTGAGATGAAGATTTACTAATTTCACAAGCATAGGCACATGTAGTAAGACAAGAAAACCCTAAATGATAAATAAAGGTAGAGGCAATTTAATTTGATGTTGGCTCACAAGTATGTCTAGATAGGTCATATCATATAACCATTTTAGTTCCCATTCAATAGGCATAATACGTTGTGTTTATACAAACCATCTTATGGGAAGGAAACAAAGTCCCACCAACAGTTGTTTATCCTAAGCCACCCTTTGTCCTACTTTTTTAATTCATTCCATGTATGGGTCCCTATACATAAAAGATTCAATGAATTTGAGGAAAAGTTTAAGTTGAACATGTTCTAAATCCCTTCTAGAAGAGCCAAATAATTTTGCCATGAATGGGTTAAATCAAGTCAGGGGGCGGGGGGGGGGGGGGGGGGGGTGGGGTGGTGACCATAATTCTATATACAAGATAGCAATTTCTGAGTCCATCTAGTTGAGACCAAGTAGTAGTAGACTAGCCTGAAGGCATAGATACCTCCCAAAAAGCCTACCAAAGGACAAGACTTGCACACAGCCTATGCTCATAATATAAATGTAAAATTACATGCTACACCATTCTTGTCTTTGTATTATACTTCAGTATATAGATCAATAATAATTTTGATACATGCATTTGATGATACCTTGGTCAATAGTACTAAACAATCTATTAGCTTTTAAACATCACATACTAAAGACAAATTCTTAGATTTCAATTGTTAAATTATAAAATTTGAGTTGTTTTTCTCAAGCTTAATTTGTTTGTTAGTGAGAGACGTTTAAGGGTTGCTATTAATAATAGCTTATATCTATTAAATTATTTTTTTTTTGTGTGTAACAATAAATTATTTTAGGTTTATCTTCAAGACATCCTTTACTCATGATTAGCATTCTTGTGCTTATACTATCTCTTTTCTTGTGGATCTCATTGATGCATTACTTATTTTACATCACATGAAATTGATCTTTACGATTCAAATTATTAAGTTCATAAAGGAGTTACATTTATTATTTTACTTTTCAACATGATCTTACTTCAAAACTATATTATGTCATTTACTAGTGTATACTCTTGTAATTCAAAATATTAAACGTGTGGGCAATTCATTAAATATAATGATATAATATTGTAAAGATTGGTCATTTTGAGAAATATTGAAAGCACTAGAAGAAGCTAAGATTTTATTAGCATTTTAGTATATATTTTCATTAATCATGTGTCTTGTGTTCGATAATTTTACAAATATGATATTGGTCTAAGTAATGGAGACTGATGTAGGATAATATGATGTCTGGAAGTTCATGATGTACCAAGATACACTAAAAAGTGTTATCCCTTGGTAGTCAATTCTAGATAACAAATTTAGGAAATAAGAAAGAAGAATTGTAGAGTTTGTAAGATTAAATTTTAAAGTCACAAACAAAAAATGTTTGACATAAGTGATGATGATGCACATGTTTAATCTACCATGTCACTAGAACTATTGGTATACCCTATTGAAAATAAATTGATAGAAGTATGATAATGTGTTTCAATCATTCTTTTATTACTAATTTCAAACCTCTTACTTGTTGGTAAGGCAATTTCTTAAATGATTTGAGTGTTATCATTTATTTGATTTATGAAGATGATCTGATCAAATGAGGTAACAATAGCACCTAGAGGAAATGTTGAGTTATTATATGGAAAAGGAGTACAAGGATCAGTTAAGATAGCGATATTATAGTGCATTGATAATCTACTTAAGGTTGTATAGGATGGATACATTGATTAATTTTAGAAGAACAAGTTAAACAAATTGTGTCTACCAAGCTTAACAATTTGTATGATATGTGTCGAGAAAAGTTAGTGTAAGACAAGCAGAAAATTAGTTGGAGGTGAAAAAAGTCAATTTTAGTGTAAGTTGAGTAATACAATGTAAGTTGAGTAAAGTTTAGTTGATGTTGAGCACCAATAAATTTTAGTTCATGCTAAGTGTTTTGATAGTGGATGTCGAGCAACACAGTGTGCACTGAGCATCAAAAGCAAGTTAATGCCTAGTGTCAAAATTATGAGAAAGATTGTGAATTTGATGAATCTGAGATGACAAGTTTGATTTGTTGGATTGTGTGAACCATGTGGAAAATAAGTTTGATGAGATAGTGGCACAAAATTCAAGATAAACCATTTTGAGGAAAATTCAAAGATGAGTGAAGGAAAAGTTTCTAGAAGGGAATAAAATGAAAGGGTGGGTGGATTCATTGAAGGACTAGCTAATACAACCTAACCCTAAAATGGATGATGGAGGATGAACAATAAAAGATCTTAATTTTTTATTTATAGAGATGGTTGGGAAAAAGAAAAGGTTATCATGTGCGAGAACCTATGAAAGACAAGGAGTCTAGGGTATTGCTTCATTCAGTAACCTAAGAGAAGAGACTACATTGGAAATCAAAGCAAGAAGGCTTAAGGGCATGGATTCTTGAAGGGTGAACAAGCTATCAAAGTTGAAGTGTGTGAGAGACAAGAAAAATGGAGGACTGAAACAAAGATGTGTAATCTACAAGTGTGTTGCAAGTTGTTATCAAATCAAGCCTTATTCTTACTTTCTAATCATTATACCAATCTAGGGTGGTAGTCATTTATAAATCCTTTAATCAGGTGGCATTCTAATCTACTTTAATGATCTAAAGTCCTTTAACAAGGATCGCTCCTAAGAGGGTGATTGAAATTTTGTAACCGGGTCACATTTAATAGTGTGCATTGTAACATTTAACAAGGTTGGCCTTTCATAGGGCATCACTTCAAAAGAGTGAGAATGAGTAGCATGTTATTGGTAGTTATTCTCAAATTGGGTTTCTATGTTAAATCATTATGTCAAATGTGTTATTGAATCTGTTATGTTTCATGCTTACATTTCTGCAAAGTTGGTTTGACAATAACATACAAGTTTAAGTGATTATATGATCTAATAGATGCATGCATGACGAAAATGTTTTATCGATATGGATTCACTATGTTGTGAAAAGTTTTATTTGTATATCTAGACCTTGGATAATTGATTCACCCCCCTCTTAGTTATTCTAAAGAATTCCAACAATAGTCAACTATTGAAGAATTAGAATTAGATTTATAGATGAAATATAAGGGTATCTCAATTAAGGACCATAATAATTTTACATATTTCATTCCTAGAGATATGTATCTTAATCTTCTTTTCATTTTATATTTATTTGTGGAAATTATCACTTTTTTGCTATTATTTTTAATCATCTAGGTAGAGTCGTATTGAGACATATTCATTTTGTTTGGTCTGCTTGTAAATTAGTTTTGACTAGATACTCTCCTTCATTATATTTTTTGACCTTGTCAATACTTACACCTATAGGGCTTGATACCTTCAATTTGCTTCTAATTTTGATATCTAACACAAATTTTACACCATCACTCACTTTTATCTAAATTTGGGCATGGAATTATGTTAGTCCATACTCTGATAGGTTTGATCATTTTCAATTAATAAAAAAGTACAGTGCTTAAAATGTTCCATTTATACATGTTTTATTCCCTCTCCACCATCGCTATACTTGTCCTTTTTTATACTTCATTTTTTCCATTCATCCACAAGAATGGATAATATTTGATTTATGCACTATGTTAAAAAAAAATTCAAAAAAATTAATATATTATGATTACATTATTTTTTATTAGTTTGAAAAAATTGAAAATTGAAAAGTATTATATTTTTAATTTCTTTTTAAAAATATATATGTAAATAGAATGGTTAAAAAAATTATTTTGAAATCAGTAAATACTTTTTGATTTTTCATTTGATTAGTAAAAGAAATTCAATTATTTAAATTATGAAGAAATAGGAAAAAATTTAATTTATTTAATTAGTAATGTAAATAAAAATAAAAATTAAGTATTTAAAAATATTTTAATTTTAAAGTCTTTCTTATGTATATCTACTTAATAATTTATTTACGATATATTTCATAATTTAATTATTAATTATAAAGAATTAATTATATAGAAATTAACTAATTTAATTCTAATTTAATTATAAAGAATTGAGGAAAACATAATTTATTTAATTAATGAATTTAAAATGAAGAGTTGGATACTTGAACTATAGAAAAATTAAAAATAAATAAATGATATTAATCAATTGTGGAGAAATAAAAATTAAGTATTTAAAAATATATTTTAAAGTCTTTCTTATGTATATTTACTTAATCGTTTATTTACGATATATTTCATAATTTAATTTTAAATAGAAACTAACTAATTTAGTTATAAAGAACTGAGGAAAACATAATTTATTTAATTAAGGAATTTAAAATGAAGAGTTGAATATTTGAATTATAGAAAGATATAAAATAAATAAATGATATTAATCAAGATATAGAGAAAATAGAGAAAGGAAAAATGTGAGCTCAATTCACTTATTAATTATTTTTATATGATAAGGTCTATTATATTCAAACCCAACCCATCGCACATCAATAATTACTTAATAAACAAATTGTGTACAAATGAGTTAATTAATTAAAACATCTATATTCATTAAGTCATAGTATTAAATAGTCTCTTTCATTTTAAAAAAAATGACCACATCTTTTCCTTAAAAAAATAAAATCTGATACAAAATATTTGTTTTTGGCTCACATTGATTTAATCTATTGGTTAAATTAATTATTCAATAAATAAACTTAAATCATTATTTTAGTTTAATTATTATTTTTTCTTATACTTATTAATTGAAACTTAGAGTTTGTTATTATTTCTATTTTAGTAATATTTTTTCCATTAGTAGCTTACTAAATAATAATTGTTAAGTTATTTTATATATTATTATATAAATTCATTAATTAAATACATTATGTTTCTTCTCAATTATTTAAAATTAAATTAGTCAATTTCTATTAAAAATTAAATTACTAGATATATCATAAATAAAAGATTAAGTAAATATATATAAGAACTACTTTAAAATAAACAAAATATTTTTAAATACTTAATTTTTATTTTCATTTACATTAACTAATTAAATAAATTATTTTTTCTCTAATTCTTCATACTTGAAATAATTGAGTTTCTTTTACTAATTAAAATAATAAACATTGACTGATTTCAAAATAACCAATTTTACCATTCTATTTGCATATATTTTTAAAAATAAATTAAAAATATAATACTTTTCAATTCTTAATTTTTTCAAATTAATAAAAATAACATAATCATAATATATTAAATTTTTATAATAAAAAATTATTTAACATAGTACATAAATCAAATATTATCCATTCTTGTTATGAATGGAAAAAATGAAAAGTATAACGATGATGGAGAGGGAATAAAACAAGTATAAATGAAACATTTTAAGCACTATATTTTTTTATTAATTGAAAATGATTGAACCTGTTAGAAGTACAAAGATGTCAGGCATATTCCACATGTGACATGGGGGCATGTATGTTGTGGTGGAAGGCATGGAGTGGAGGGGCTCGACCGATGCAAATATGTTGCACTGTAGTTGGTGCCCTTAGTCTATGGGCAAGTACTAATAAGTAAGCAACAGTATATTATGATGCTAAGCATTTTGAGCAACTAAGTGACAATAGGCAAGGAAAAAGAATAAGTTGAAATCTAAAAGAATTTTCTTTCCAATTTATTAAAATAGAAAATTAATAAAAGTATTTAAACTCTTTAGTCCATACCCATATCTTTTGATTGAAAGAGATTTTCAAGAGTGTCTTTATTAAAAACAAGGTAAAAACATTTATACATATTCAAGCGTGCTATGGAAAGTTAGACCCCTTTCTTAATTGAATCATATGGATCAAGGATAGTTGTTTTAATAATTTCTTAATCTTAATGTAAACAAACATAATCTAAATTATTCTTATACATGAACATAAATCAAATTGTATGCAAAAAAATTATGAAAGTAGCATAAGTCGAACTTTAATTTTTTTAATCAAGTATTACATTAAATAACTACATGAAAAAAGATTTGATATATATTACATCTAATAAAAAATACTAAGCTTACTAACAATGTTCAAGACTTACTACTCCAATAGTAGTGGGGATAAACAAAGTAATCAGTTAACAAAAACCACACCATGATGGAGAGTTTATAGAAATGTTTAGAAGACAATACATAAAAATGGTAACCTACAATAAAACAAAAAAAAGTACCAAAAATATAGGTATATAAAGTAAGCTTGTTTAATGTTCTCCCAATCTTCATTAAATTACTTGATTTCTTCACTCCAATTCTTGATCTTGGTGGAACTCTCAAAATCATAAAAAGTGCTAAGAATATTTTGACTAAGGTGATAGGTGTTGAAGTTGATACTTCTCAACACATTTTGTTTCAATTAGAAGGGGTGGTCTAGAATTTTAATGAGGACTCAAGTGATCAAGACAAATTGATTGAGAAAGTAGAGAAGAAATTCGATAACAAAGTGCTTGAACACATTGCTCAAGAAATTGCCATCCAACAAGTGGAGCTTTCCCCAATTTTGACATGATCTTGAAAACTCTTGCATAAATGCGACATCACTCTTTGAGAAATCATGTAATGTTATCGAGTTCACAAAGGAAATAAAGAGAAAACTAAAAAAGATTGATTAAGATTTGAAGGCTAGTACATAGCAGTTGCAACTTGACCCTAGTTCAAGCTCTGTACATTATATGAAAATTAGATTCTTGTTAGACATGCAGGCAGAGTTGTTGAAAGAAGAAGCAAGGATCGGATCTTCACTGATAGATATTTAGAATATGATCCTTCCCATCATTAACACAATGTAGAAGCACATTATTTACTCAAAGACATTGATCCCTGACAACAATTTCTTAATTGCGAATCACATGATAGAACTCTCTATAGAAGTCCAAATTGCTCTACATATGTGCAAATTTTTGCAAGAAATTTGGGATAAGACTTTATCACTCATAATTAAGGTACATTCTGAGTTTCTGTTTTATATTGGTGTCTTTATGTAAATATATTTTCAATAAATCTTTGGCATTATTGTCAAAAAGGGGGAGAAATAGTATGTATATATATGAGAGACAATATGTATATATATAAGAGATAGCATGTATATTGTATGGGGGAGAATCATGCAAAGCAAAGGATAGTATACTGTATATACTTATGAAGACAAATTTTGAAAAATTTCAAAAAAAAAACAATATACCATACTGAGTCAGTATCACACTATGATGTATATAAGTTTTGGCTGATAAGTGTTTTTGTCATTAATGCCAAATGGGGAGATTGTTGACATTAAGTCAAGTTTTTTATTAGTGAAAAAACTTATTCAAATTCTATATGGCTACCAAGCTCATTGAAAAGTCTATAGTGTTTGCCATGTAATTCAGTAGCCACTAAGCTTTACAGTTCCTACTGAGCATCCTAGTGTTTACCAAGTGAAATCAAGCAGTGTGAAGTCTAGTAGTTCAACCTAAGTAGTTCAATGGTTACCAAGATTCATAGTTCAAATTGAGCCAATAGTTCATGCGAAGTGAAGTTAGTGTTAACTGAGCTATGTGATGATCAGTGTTTACCGAGTGCAGTCATGGTAAATGTGTAATTTAGTTTCTACCAAGTTACATAGTATCTACTTAGTCACCAGTGTAGACTGAGTTCAAGACTACCTTGAGATGATTAGTATGGACTGATCTTCTACTTCTACTGAATGCATGGTGATGCTGAGTAATGATAGTAGACATTGTGTATCAGAACTTCATCAAGTCAATCTTCAGAACTCGAGAGTCTTCATTTGAGCTGACTTTGTAATTTTGTAAATTGGATTGATATATATATATATATGTAATGTATTGTATCATATCTAGTATATATAAATGAATGAATGTATGCATGTATGGAAAGTAAGTAAAAGTGAAGAATATGTAAGAAGCATGTGAATGTGAATTAGCAGCAAAGCATATTGTAAGGTCGTTTCAGAAAACGAGCAGCAGAGTCATATCTATCACAAAAAGGTGATCAGTACTTCAAAGAATCTCTATAAAAAAATTAGTTGTAATTCAGAGATCTATTTTTTCATTCTAACAAGTGAACTAGTCCAAATCCTCTAACAAGGTAGACATAAAAGTCTTTTGTCAAATCTCTTCACTAAGTGCATACTTCATTGTATGTTTGTAAAACCTCTAACAAGGTGGACCTAGCAGTCCTAATTGCTCCTAATAAGGTAGATCATTAGAAGTGATCATTGTAAGCCTTAACAAGCCAACTTTATGTTGTAGTATTGAATTTTTGTGGGTATCATCCCCACCCTGGTTTTAATTTCTATTTGGAAGGTTTATGGGTCACCAAATTATTGTGTTCATGTGCCATGAATGTATATGTTTTAAATTTCTCATGCATACAATTAGATCTGATTTAATGAATTAAATGGTTATTGGATTGTTGCAATTAAGATTTGAATTTGATAAAAAAAGTGAGGTTACTAGTTCACCCCTCCCCTCTTAGTAACCTAGCATAGTCTTGAATATTTCCAACAATTGGTATCAGAGCATTTTTGGTTCTCAAGATAAAGCTTGATAGTTTGAGCAAAGATCAAGGACAATGGAGATATTTAGACTTGATAAGGCAATTGACAATGAAAAGCTAGATCTAGAAATAGCCATTGCACAACTCAAGAAAGCTATGGAGCAACTTTCTCAATTCTTGAAAAGAAGGAAGGAACTTGCAAATCAAATGAATGGTCATCAGTACGTTGAAGAAAAGATTGAAGATGTTTTCCCTTCAAGTAGTTTAGATGAAGCAAATGATGCAATCAAAGAACTCTTAAAAAAGAATGATTCCCTGCAAGAAATAAGAAAGCTTAAAAGAGAACAAGAAATTCAGTGAATAAGGCTATGTGAAATCTTGGAACAAAGAAATGCAATGAAAGAAGAAATGGATGGAAGAAACAATGAGATCTAGAACCAATCCCTTTAGCATGCAGATCTTATAGATCAAATCTCTAATGCAAATGAAGAAATCATGAGCCAAAGATAGATCAATGAAAGATTAAGAAATGATCTAAATTCAGAAAGACAAATCAATGAAAGAATAAGAAATGAGCTAAGATCTAAAAAGAAAATTAGTGACATATTGGAACATGACCTAAACACTGAAAAGAAAGTCAATGAGAGAATGATGAAATCCCAAGCAGACATGAATCAATTGAATCAACTAAATGAGAAGAATCTCTATAGAAAAAAAGTTAAAGTAGGAATTGGATACAAAGAAGAAGATGAATCCTCCAAACAAAGTGCTCAAAGGAATCAAAGACCTACTTGCAATCATTGTAGTAAGATAGCTCATACATCAAACAAATGTTGGAGTAATGGTCAAGAAAAATTCAATGGTAGATGTTACAATTGCAATCATCATGGTTTCAAGGCTAATGAATATAAAGAGAAACCAAAAGTTCAAGGCAAATATCAAAAATGCAAGAAACAAGGTCACAAGGCATCAAACTACAAAACCAAGTCATTCAATCTAGTAGAAAAAATTGTGAAAAAAATATTTGGTTGGGGCTATAACACTTGGTGTAGATGTAATTACTGTGGAGAGTATGGACACATTGGCATGAACTGTGTTAGGCATCACACAAGAAAGAGAGATACCACCATAAGATGTTTCACTTGTACAGAACTTGGTCATCTAGCCAAGAATTGCATGAATATAGGTAGAATTGAAGATGAAAAGAAAGCTAAAGTAGACAACATCAAAAAGAAAATGAGGTAGCAATGGATTCCTAAATCCACTGAGGAAGCTAGTCCAAGCAATGATGGTCATGTCACTCAAGAAGTGGGTGACTCCACCATTTCCAACTAAGTTCTTAAGTAAGAACTAGAACTACATTATCATGATCACATCTAAATAGTTCCAAAATTGAAAGGGAACAATGATCCAAATCAGTATTCAAGATACAAAGGGATCAGTTATCATAGAGTTACTTTCTCTATCGAGTAAGGTTGGGTCATGGACTCTACCAACCAAGTTCAGGAGTAACTAGTCACACATGTTTGCTTACCGAGTTATGAAGCATTGACCAAGCAATCCAAACAGATAGTGGATGACAACCTATCACACATAATGATGTAATCACAAATACTTTCATACTAAGCATTAATGGTGAAGTGTTATAAAAAAAGGTAGGAAATTCAATTCATTTTTCATTAAAAATTTAAATTGTTATTGTGATCAAGAAAATTATAAAGCGATCAAGCAATTTCGAGCAGAATTTGTAGAAAATTTTCTCAAAGTTTTCCATAACCTACTAAGTAGTCATGGTAGCATCAAGTAGTAGTAGCAAGGTAAAGAAAGGGTTAGAAATAGTTGTTCAAGGAGTTGAATGGAAACCACCAAATTTTAGACTTGTGCTAGAAATTGCTAAAACGCTAGATCCAAATGGAGTGCAATGGTAGATCCATCCTAAAATACTACTCATTAATGATATCTAAACTCATTTTAAGTGTGCAATTCAAGAAATTAGAACACTAGAGATGGATGATTCCCTAGGTAAATTGTGTGTGAATGATGTTCTTGAACCCAAACATAAGCACTTAGAAGATAAGGGTTTAACCTATTTTCCCCACCTACCCAAAAGTTTCCAAATCAAATGGATTAGATACATCCTAATCTGAGCTTACAATGGTCATTTATGGCTTGAGAAACTAGTTTTGATCACTAAGAAGATGATATATCATGTGAAGACCAAGCTTGAAGATGATTGAGACTATTATTAACTTAAAATATACTGCATTGGTAGCATAATTTGTATATTGTATGCATCTCAAGCTGGGGAAGCCTTTCAAAGTATTTTTAAATTTTGGTACTCCAAAGCCAAAATTACTAAAACCCTAGTTGAGTGGGACAACAGAGGTATGAAGATTAGAAGTGTAACAGATGCAGAACTAAAATTTGGCATACATGTGATAGCACACAAGATCTATAGTTCTAGTCATCTAAATAGTGTATCATGTGAAGAAGTAGACTTGGCATTCAAGGTCATGAAGAACAATCTATCATATGATTTGGTAGACTTGTTGTTGAAACAGTTTTTTTAAAAACATGGAAAGTATTAGGACATCCAAGAACAATTGTTGCAAATTTGGTTCATTGTTGACATGTCTACTTTTCTATGTTCAAAATTTTTTCCCTTCAAAAGGTACAATCACATAGAGAAAGGATGTGCCAATTTTGTATCAGATTAATGAGTATATTGCAAAAATGGGTGAGAATTTTGTTAGAATAATGGATAACTACTTTGATGTTTTCAAGGGGAAAATGAATAACAAATTCAGGATTCCCAAGAAATTGGTTGAAGATTACAAAGACGATGTTTGTTTCATGGTAGACAGTGACAATCTACATTCAAGTAGTAAATCCAATAGTTGTATGGGTAAAACCTCTTCCCTATGAGGTAAACATTGATGAAGCAAAGGACATAATTGAAGCCTTGATAAACAAACCTGTTGATCCAAAGGCACCACACTTTGGAACATATGATGAGGCTAAGGCAAGAATAGAGCTTGAAATCAAGCTTCCACAAGTGGTTAACAAAGGCAAGAGGAGAATAGAAAAACTCAAATCCAACACATTTCTTATGTTGATCGAGGGTAAGGGAGAAGATGATGATGAAGTAAAGGATGAAGAAGAGTCAAAAAAGGAAGAAGAGCTTGTAAAGAAGAAAAACAAGGTGATCATCACCAAGCCACCCAAGCCATCCATTGTAGTGTTTACCAAGAGATCTAGGAAGAGAGGTAGTGAAGTTGTATTTAGCAAGCCTCCTCCCACCTTCTAGGAAAAACTAAAACAATTGGAGGAAGGTGTAGGCATAACAAATTTCAAATTATTAAAGTATGAGACCATGACAGAGGCTGGGAAGAAACAGATTGAAGAATTGGTGCTAACCAAGATGGGAAAATGGAAGTTTTCCCCTAATCAAATAGCCTCTCAAATCTCTAATAAGCTATTAGAGAAATTTAAGCCAAGATGGGACTCAGCTTTGTAGATAGCAAAAGATATCGATGAACAAGCCTTGAGGCAGTTGTTACCAAGCATCATAGATGCTAAGGTGAAAGAGTCTATGAAGAAAAATGAAGATAAGATGACTCTTAGATTCAATACTTTTTTAATTTTGTTAAAGGATATAGAGCATGTATTCAAGAATGCTATAGGTATGTGGAAGAATATTTATCACTTACATAAACAAACTGACTTTCTAGTAAAAGGCAAGGATGATGAGAGTGATGATGAGGAAGGAGGAACATACTTTGAGACAATATAGTTTGACAATGAAGAAGTTGAAGAAGATAAAGAGGAAGAAGCTATAGAGGAAGACAAAGAAGATGATGAGGAGACTGATCTTATGAAGATAGTAGTAGTAGTCATTGCCTCACTTCCTCATTCTCCAAGAAAATCAGCAGCTACATCAAGTTCAGAGATAGCTTCAACAAGTTTGATTGTGATCATAGTAGATACATCAAATGTCCAATCACTCTTCACTCCCTCATAGCTCAACACATCACTAACAGAAGTGTCTACCAATTCATCTACCAAGTTATAGCCTCCCTCTTCTTCAATTCCTAAGTTAGCATCATCATTAGTGAGTATAGCATGTTCTACAATTTTGTGTTCTTCAGTAGTGAGTACAGTTTCGAGTTCTACAATTTTGGATTCTACAATTTTGTTTTCTATAGCTTTAGATACTTTTATAAGTATATCAATTTTGGATTCAACAAGCATACTAGCCAATATTCCTTCTATTGGTACTATATTAGTTTCCATAGCTAGTTTTACTATCTATACTATTGTTTTCATTCCAGATTCTAAAGCATTAAGTACAAAGGCAATTGAACTTAAGGCTCAACCAAGTTCAATACTTTTGAGTGGAAAAGAGATAGAGGAGGAAATTGATCTAGATGAAGAGATTGAAATCCCAAAATGGGATTTTGATAATGCCACTGAAAATCAAATGAAAATAGCTAGCCAGGTCCTCTAAAAGAAAGCAAAGTAGAAGAAATTGAGAGGGGAAAGAGACAGAGAATATAAAATCATAGAAAGTGCTAAGAATATTTTCACTACGGTGATAGGAGTTGAAGTTGATGCTTCTCAACACATTTTGTTTCAATTAGAAGAGGTAGTCCAGAAGTTTAATGAGGACTCAAGTGGTCAAGAGAAATTGATTAAGAAAGAAGAGAAGAAATTTGATGATAAAGTGCTTGAACACATTGCTCAACAAATTTCCATCCAGCAAGTGGAGCTTTCCTCAATTTTGACCAATCTTGAAAAATCTTGCACAAATGCAACATCACTTTTTGAGAAATTATGTAATGTTATTGAGTTCAAAAAGAAAATAAAGAGAAAACTGACAAAGTTTGATGAAGATCTGAAGGCTAGTGCACAAAAGTTACAACTTGACCCTAGTTCAAGCTCTGTACATTATATAAAAATCAAATTCTTGTTAGATATGTAGGAAAAGTTGTTGAGAGAAGAAGTAAGGATTTGATCTTCACTAATAGATATTCAGAATATGATCCTTCCCAACATTGACACAATGCAAAAGCACATTGTTTATTCAAAAACATTGATCCATGACAACGATTTCTCAATTGCAGATCACATGATAGAACTCTTTGTAAAAGTCCAATAGCTTTACATACATGCAAAGTTTTGCAAGAAAATTGGGATAAGACTTTAGCACTCATACTTAAGGTACATTCTAACTTTCTTTCTTATGTTGGTGTCTTTGTGTAAATAAGTTTTCAATAAATCTTTTTCATTATTGTCAAAAAGGGGGAGAAATAGTATGTATATATATGAGAGACAGTATGTATATTGTATGGGGGAGAATCATGCAAAGGAAAGGATAGTATACTATATATACTTACTAAGAAATTTTGTGAAAAATCTCAAAAAAAAAATAGTATACCATATCGAGTTAGTATCACACTATGATGTATATAAGTTTTGGTTGATAAGTGTTTTTGTCACTAATGCCAAAGGGGGAGATTGTTGATATTATGTCAATTTTGTTATTAGTGACAACACTTATTCAGATTTTGTATGACTACCGAGCTCATTGAATAGTCTATAGTTTTTTCCATGTAATTCAGTAGCCACTAAGATTTATAGTTCCTACCAAGCATCCCAGTGGTTACCAAGTGAAATCAGGTAGTGTGAAGTCCAACAATTCAACCAAAGAAATTCAATGGTTACCAAGATTTGTAGTTCAAAATGTGCTAGTAGTTCATGTGAAGTGAAGTTAGTGGTAACTGAGCTATGTGATGATTAGTGTTTACCAAGTGCAGTCATGGTAAATGTTTAATCTAGTTTCTGTAGACACCTAAATTTGATTACACTATTTTAGTAATCCTATTTAGTTATCTAAAAAGGGCATTATTAATTAAATTTCTATTTAATTAATCCTTTGACATCCCCTAGTTGATTAATTTAATTAATCATCTATAATCCTAATTGATAAATCAAATAATCTATTATTTATCAATTAAATCCTATTCTTCTATCTAATTCCAAAAATCCCCATCTATTAAATAAATCTATTTGATAAATGAAATCCTCAAATTCAAAAACCCCTAACCTATCTCTAATCCTCCATTTAGCCTAATCCACCCCATCCACCCATACTAACCAAGCTTAGCCACTAACTCACCCACCCTCATTAATGCCATCCACTTGAACATCTCTAACATCCCTAATCTAATCCTAAACCCAAGCCTAATCCACCCCCTAATGTTGTCACATTCCTTAAACAAGTTTAAGACTTTCCTAATCCAAACCAAAGTCTCCCCTCAAAAAAAACCAACCACTAAGTCATGAGTGCTCTTACAAAACATAAAGACTCTTACAAGCCCACTCATGACTCTTACACCCATCTTCCACACTCTTCCCTCTTCCACACTCATTCCTCTTACATCCCTCTTACATACTCAACCCCACTCATCATGACTTTAACCAACCCTTTACCCTACCCTCTCACACTCATCCTCCTTGTGACAAGTGTCACCTTCCCATTGGTGCTAAACAAGCACAATCCATGTGCTCCCCTTTGAGTGCATCTTAGCCCTCCTTAAGCCTTCATCCATCCTTGCATCTAAGCCCTCCATCCCTCTACCCCTTAGCCTATAAATTGAATCCCATCCCAAGCCATTTCATCAACAATCTTTGAGCTAAAGTTACCATGCTATTTTGAGAACCAAAGCCATCAATATTACCCTTATAATGCCAAATTGAGAGCTCACAAAGCTACCAATTTGCCATTACCCATCTCCATTGAAGCAGCTTTTGAGCATCTTGAGCATACATCCACAACAAAAGGACACATCTATAGAATCAAGAAAGCATGGAGTGCTTTTTCTTGTGAGGTTTGCACTTCTTGTTTTCTTCCTTTGTCTAAGCATATATGTGAATTTATTTTTTGGTTTGTGAATGTTTACTTTATTTGTTAATGTTCTTTGCACACTGATTCTGGTTCTACAATTTCTACCAAGTTACATAGTATCTACCGAGTTTCCAGTGTAGACCGAGTTCAAGACTACTCTGAGATGATTAGTATGGACTGAGCTTCTACTTCTACCAAATTCATGACGATGCCGAGTAATGATAGTGGATGTTTTGTATTAGAACTTCACCTGTTTAGTCTTTAGAATTTGAAAGTCTTCATTAGAGCTAACTTTGTAATATTGTATCATATCCAATATCTATGAATGAATGAATAGATGAATGTATGTATGCATGTATGGAAAGTAAGTAAAAGTGAAGAATATGTAAGAAACATGCAAATGTGAATCAGCAGCAAAGTATATTGTAAGGCCATTTCAAAAAAGGAGCAGTAGAGTCATATCTATCACATAAAGGTGATCAGTACTTCAAAGAATCTCTATCAGCAAATCAGTTGTAAGTTAGAGATCTATTGTTTTATTTTAATAGGTGAACCAATCTAAATCCTCTAACAAGGTAGACTTAACAGTTTTTTGTCAAATCTCTTTACCGAGTGCATGTGTCATTTTATGTTTGTAAAACCTCTAACAAGGTGAACCTAGTGGTCCTAGTTGCTTCTAACAAGGAAAATCATCAGAAGTGATCATTTTAAGCCTTAATAGGCCAACTTTATGCTGTAGTATTGAAGTTTTGTGAGTACCATCCCCACCCCAGTTTTACTTTCTATTTGGAAGGTTTCTAGGTCACCAAATTATTGTGTTCATGTGCCACAAATGTTTATGTTTTCAGTTTCTCATGCATACAGTTAGATCTGATTTAATGAATTAAATAGTTATTGGATTGTTGCAATTAAGATCTAAATTTGATAAAGTTTTTGAGGCTACTGATTCACCCCTCCCCTCTTAATAACCTAGCATAGTCTTGAATATTTTTAATAAAATAATGTCACAAATCTTACTCTTAATCCTTTTTTTGTAACACTTCATATAGTGGGGTTTTTTTCTACCATCGATGTGAAAAATATTATAAATCATTATAACATACCACACATAAAGCCTTGGTTTAGTAGAGCACTTTCTAACTCATCACCATAAATACCTAACATCAGTATTATTAACCACCTTAGCAAATAACAAGTTAAGATATGGGTAGGATTTGCACAACAAAGATTAATTAAAGAAATGATATGGTAAGTACTTTTTTTCTTTACAAGATTAAAATCCTTATTAAAAATTTATTGAGCTTGATAACCAACCAAGGCCCAATAAGATTATATCTTTTGATACTCTTATAAAACAAACCTTAATGACTCAACATCTTAGCAATCCACCTTTCACCTTTTGTATTCATAATACATGCCTTGATATATTTTTATTATAATTTTAAAAAATTATACTTAAAACTTGTGTGTACTCTATCTAAGTCACCATCTTCCACTCCTCGTAGTTTAATTCCCATGGGAACAAATAGTTAGTAATTTTATTCCCTTCTCTAACGGTGTGTTTGATAATAACTTTGTTAAAGGATAAGGGCCATCTTCTACAATGATTTATAATCAAGAAAATTCTCTAGGGGGAATTAAATTTGTTTAGAATTAAATCAATAATTAGCTTTGAGTATCCTTCCAACTAAACATTATCTACTTCTAATTCCTATAATGTTTTAATACCAATCCAGATTGCAATAGCTCAGCATAGTTGTTAGAACTTATTCCCAATAGTTTCGCAAAGCCAATGGTCATTTCACCTTTCCAATCTTTGATAATTCCTCCTATTCCAGTGACACTAGGATTACCTTTAGAGCATCCGTCCATACTACATTTCATTCATCCCCTTTTAGGGAGAATCTAGTAGAACTTTTTTCCTTTTGTAGATCTTCTTCTAGTTAATATCTATAAAACTTTGATTAATGTTCTAGTTTTTTAAAACCTTAGGTCTAGTAGACTAGGGAACTTGAAACTCTTGGGAAAGTAAGCCCAATTATACTTCCTCTTATGATATTTCTAATGATGTGGAAAGTAGAGCAACATCCTTCTTTTTGTCTTTAAAAATCCATTTTTTTTCCTTTCTTTCCCAACACACTAGTTAACAATATGAAGAATTAATTCCCAAGTATTAACAAAGATAGGGTGACAAAAACGAGAAACCATCCATTGAATCATTAGATTATTAACAGTTTTGGGGAATACCATGGATAGATGACAATCCTTGAGAACCATATTCTAGATCTCAACTATGAAAGGGTAGTGTAACAATAGATGATTCATAGACTCAACATCCATCTCATATAGGGCACATATGTTAGCTAACTTCATACCACATCTAGATAGATTGTCAAGCATAAGGATTTTACTGTGAGCTACTACCCTCTACAAGAAATTTATTTTAGGCTATAGGTTATGAATCCAAATTTTCTTCTAGAAAATATCTCCCATAAGATTATCTTCTAACACCATGTAGACAGAACTAAAAGAGAGGATATTGTTGTTGTTATATCTCCAAATCCATTTATCTTCTTAGAATTGGTCAAAGAGACTAGGTTCAAGATGCATATCCATTAGATATGTGACTTCTTCCTTACTAATATTCCTAATTCTTCTAATATCTCTTTGGACTTTCCACAATCTAAATTAAGTCCTTCCATATTGCATTTTCATTTCCCCATTCTAGGTAGTTTTCCACCTTCTTGTTGACATTCACCCTCAACTAGTCCATCAATTCTTGGTTATTTAATGTCTCCTTGATGGGAACCTCAACCTTACATATGTCTTCCCATAATAAGACTTTTCTACCATTTCCTATTTGCATTCTACATCCTCTTCAAATCAAGCCTTTGGTTTTCAATATGTTCTTCCAAAGGACAAATATTCCATTAGAGTTATTCTTGTCAAGGTATGAATAGGAATGACCATAAGATAAGAATTTGGCCCTTAAGATTATAGATCAATATTTAGCTCCTTATAAGGTTAAACAATCTAATTTAGAAATCAGATCTTTGTTCATACTTTTAAAATTCTTGATACCAAGGCCTCCAGTCTCCTTGCATTTACAAACTTGATTCCAATTGACAAGGGCCATCTTTTATTTTTCCTCCACTCGAAACCATAGGATTTATTTTTCAATTCTCTCGAGGGAATCTACCAACTTTTCGAGCATTAAGGAAAAGGAAATGAGGAATGCCAGGATACTTTTGAGGCAAGCATTAAGGAGAAGATTCTTACCCTCAAAACTTAATAGTTTTCCTTTCCATCTAGCCAATTTCTTTTGGAATTTCTCAATAACCCTATTACACTATAGGAAAGTAGGTTTCTCTGGAGAGAAGGGTAGCTGATGATAAATATCCAGTAAACATTGGATTTGGTATTTCCATCACATAAAAAAAAATCTTTCAATGTCCTGCAGGGTATTGAAAAAGAAAAGTTTACTCTTATCAAAGTTGGTATATTGACCAGATAACTTGGCATAGTTAGCTAATAGGGACTTCCAAGCATCTTCCTTAGATAAGATAGCTTATCCTAAAAGGATAGTATCATCTACAAATTTTTCATGAGTAGAGGATGGAATATTATAGGCAACTTTGACATCATGAATTGAGTTTGAGATTTTGAGTCTATTTAGGTCCCTACTTAGGACATCCACCATAATTATAAATAGATAGGGAGAGAAAGAGGGTATGCTTGGCTAAGGCCAATACTTGCAATGAAAAATCCCAAGGTAGCATCACTGGCAAGAACAACATAGGATTTAGAGGTAAAACAATTCATAATCATCTTGATATATTTTCAAAGAAAACCAAATTCAGTTAGCACTTTTTCAATGAAAGAGCATATCACCCTATCATAGGCTTTAGAAATATCAATCTTGAGAACCATGGCCAATTTTTCATTAGCATTCATAGAATGTAAAATCTCATGAGTAGAAATGGTTGCATCCATAATATTCCTCCCACCAATAAAGCCTTGTTTATCTTTTGAGATATTTGTCTCTAGGATTGTCTTCATTGAGTTCACTAAGACTTTTGCTATAATTTTGTACATAGTATTGCAAAGAATAATAGGATGAAAGTATTATATACAAGTGAGGTTATTTTTTAAGGAATGAGAACAATGTAGTTTTGATTAGTCTTATTTTCCATTATTCCTAATATGAAGAAGAGACAAAATGATTTGAAAATATCATCTCCCATAATATCCCAATATTCTTGGAAGAGTATTAGGGAGAACCCATCTAGACCTAGAGATTTGAAACCTTAGAAGGATAAGGCAACACATCTAACTTCTTCTATGTCAATCTTTTTAGCTATAGCAGAATTTTCCTATGTAGAGACAAGTGTGGGAATGCATCCTAATAGGTCAAAAGGGTCTTCATCTTCATCATCAATAAATCCCCTTTGACAAAAATATTTTATCTAGCTTCAATGTTAATGTCATCTTCAAAGTAGTGAAATGGAAGAATCTATTATTCCTGTCACCTTCTTTTAGCCATTGGATCTTGGATTTTGTTTCCAAGAAATTTCTTCCAAAGAAAAGATGGAGATCCATTGGTCCCTATGAGATATTTTCAATTTTGGAGTCTATATCATTCATATTATCTTCCACTTTCTTTTGAGAAACCACTATTTTAGCTAAGCAATCTTTTTTCTTATCAAATATGTTACCAAAGGACACTTTATTCCATTTCTTATCCTTGTCTCTAAGCACTCCCAACTTAAAGTTTATATTTATGAAATGAGAAGACTTGGCCATAGTTTGCCACCATTCATATATCAAATCTCTTAATTTTCTATTGGATTGCCACATAATTTCAAATCTAAAAGGGCCAGAGATTAATTTTCCCAATTTCCATTCAAGGAGGATAGCACAATGGTCTGACCATGTTTAGGGTTTGGTTTCCAAGGTGAATACATCTATATTACTCTAGTTAGAAGAAAGAGAAAACTTGTCCAATCTAACCTATATAAGGCTTCTCCCTTGTCTCTTATTTGACTTGGTAAAATTTTCCCCTTTAAGGTCCAAATTCATCAATGTAGTAGATTGGAAGAAATCTCCCAAGTCTACCATACTATCAGAGAAATCTTCAGAGCCACCTAGTTTCTCTAAAGGATTGAGAGGAGTGTTGAAATCTCCAGCTATCATCCATCTAATGTTCTAACTATTTGTCATTAGATTTTCAAGGAAATCCCATTGTTTCTTCCTTTATCCTCTTGAGTTCAAAGCACAAATGTTAACCACATTCTAGTACCATCCAGTAATAATATCATGACAAGATAAAATAATGGATTTCTTATTGAAGTGTAAAATAGGGCCCTTTTTTTTTTTATTCCACACAACTGACATCCCTTCAACACCATTGGACTCATGCAAGACCCAAGAGAAACTTGGCCAAATGTGGGACATTGCCTTGTCCAAGTTATCTTTACTCATTTCTTTATTTCTTGAACAAGAACCATATCAACTTTGGATTCAAGTAAGGCACACTTCAACATATATTTCTTAAGGTGACTATTGAGTCCTCTAACATTCCAAGAAAAGTCTCTAACCATAGAAAATTAAGGGGAAACCACTCTAGTTTCAACCACACCATACCCCAACAATAAGGAAACAAGACTAAAATCCAAGAGGAATGCTACCACCTTCCAAAATCTTCTAGAGGGTCCCCTTTCCTTTAGTTCCTCCAAAAACCCCAGGGGTCTACTCACTTTTCTATCACTACCAAAATCTTTTTTATTATTTTTCTTGTTTTTCTTGTCTACAACTATCCATTCCATCTCTTTAATCATAATCATAATTTTAATTTTATTTATAAATATAGTTATTTAATAAGAATTAGAATTATTAATTGTTAAGTATAAGTAATCTAAATCTTAAAATTATAATTTTATTTTTATGTAAAGTTTTTGGTATATATTTTCTGTTGCATATATATCATATGATAGTATGTTAGAAATAAATTATAATAGAAATATAATTATATCTTTCTAATAACAATATATTATAATATTTGTTAAAATATTATATAATATAAGTATATATTATTATATTCACATTTTTAATTAGATAATTAATCAGAAAATAACTCTTAAAAAATACTATGTTTTACAATTCATGAAATCTTAACAATATAAGAGTTAAATAGATTCATCGAGTCAAATTTTGGAAAAAATATTTTCTAGAAATTATAATGTTAAAAATGTTGCTAGGGGAGAAAGAGAAAAAGATAAAACTAATGGTGTTGTGGATGGGTGGGCTCCTCCTAAGCCACCCACTAAGCTCACTGATGTATGTGGTTCTGATGATCGTGATGCTCCTCCCTTGATTGACATTGTTTGTACAGCTTGAGGGATTCTTATATGTTTTTTTTTATGAGTAAATAAGTTTTAGGCCTCTGAGACTTTGAACTCTGATCACGTGGTGATCCTTGTATCCCTTGACCTTTTTGTGTGAATATGTAGCTCTAATATTTAATTAATGGAAAAGGGACTATTCATCAAAAATAACTTGCATCTATACTATGTGATGTATTCATTTTATTTTTAAAAAAAATTAAAAATGATGAATCCTAATTAGTAGACACGAAGAGTATTAATCATTAATTAAATTGAATAAACTATCAAATGATGCAATACTACTTAGTCTACTGGCAAGTATTAAGAAGTAAGCAACAATATATTAAGATGCTAAGCATTTTGAGCAAGTAAGGGACAATAGAGAAGGAAAAATAATAAGTTGAAATCTAAAAGCATTTTCTTTCCAATTTATTAAAATAGAAAATTAATAAAAGTATTTAAACTCTTTAGTCCATTCCCATATTTTTTGATTGAAAGATATTTTAAAAAATATCTCTACAAGGTACAAACATTTATACAAATTCAAGTGTGGTATGGAAAAATTAGACCCCTTTCTTAATTGAATCATATGGATCAAGGATAGTTGTTTCAATAATTGCTTATTCTTAATGTAAACAAACATAAGCTAAATTATTCTTATACATGATCATAAATCAAATTATATGCCAAAAAAAATATGAAATTAACATAACTCCTACTTTAAATTTTTTTATTTAATATTACATTTAAAAAAATATATATCTGTTATAACTACATAAAAAATGTTTGAAATATAATACATTTAATCAAAACTATTGGTCTCTAATCGTCTGAAAACTCAAACCCAATCTCATCAAAAATCCAAGATGAAATCATTTATTTATCTATATTGGGCTGCTGTAAAGCCTAGTCTTATCGTTGCATATGTATTCTCCCGTCGCAAATTTATGTCCCTTCGTAGCTATTCTAACAGATACAAGCAAACAACCACTCTGTCAACCTACATTTACTGAATTGGGCATGATCAGCTTCTTTGCAGATTTGATTACAGCCATTTCCCAAAAGTGAGCATTGTGAAGCATAATGACCGCTCCAAAATCCGCAATACCCATCGTGGTCATAATCCATCAAATCTTTGTAAATACCAACAATAACAAATAAATGGAAGTATATCAGAATTTACTCTAAAAAATTAGCATTAATTATAGAGGAGAAGAAGAATGCACTTTACCAGAGGCCAAAACAGAAGACACGATCACAAATAAGAAGACAACGAATACGTATCCCTTCGCCATTAGTGCGCTCGGCTCTCTGTATTCTGTGAGAAAAAGGAGCAATTAATTTATTTACGAAAGCTCTGGTTTTATCTAAACTTCAAAACAAGCATTTTTATTTTAAATGGCCACGACGGTACATACAAAGCTTCAGATAGTCTCCAATTTGCAGCTTTGATGGGAGATTTATGTATCCCCTGAAACTACTATTTTATGGGAGCCAGCTAAAGATTACATTGTTGTAGTTGGTAGAAGGCGATGCCAGCCAATCAATCAAAGCGTTGAAGCGAAAACCATGACAACAATTCGTGTCTCAACAGTATTGATATTGTAATTAACAATATTATGATAAACCTTACCAAAACATTTGATTCTTTCTGCGTTTCTTCTCACGGCAGGTTGTAGCATGTATTGAGGAGATTCCATGGTTGAATAATAACAACATTCTCTTTGAATTGCTCACCAAGCACGGATCTCTTGCCGCCCTTGTTTATGTGACGCCAACGGACCCCATTTCCTACTAGATTTCCTTGATCACCCATTTCTACATCATCTTTACATTTCCTAGTAGATTTCCTTGATTGCCCATTTCTAGCTTATTGATACACATGTTCGAAATCCACATGCTACTACTATCTTCCTTTCTATTTCATTTTACTAGTGGTCTAGTGATGAACTATGCCACTAGTGATGATCATAGTAGTAGATTTTTATTTTCTCCTCGTGTTGTTGAAGACTACTTTTCCTTCTACGATGATTCAACTTATGATATGAACTGTTGTAACACATTTATTTCGAGTCATTTATTCATAATATAAATGTAAAATTACATGCTAGACACTATTCTTGTCTTTATATTATACTTCAGTATAGAGTGATAATAATTTTGATACATGTGTTTGATGATACTTTGGTTAATTTATAGTACTAGACAATGAGTTGGCTTAAACATCATATAGTATAGGCAAATTCTTAGAATTAAAGAGGTAAATTTTAAAACTTTAGTTTTTTTTTCAAACTTAATTTGTTTGTTAGTGTGAGATGTTTAAGGGCTGCCATAAACAATAGAATATCTATTTCGTGATTTGTCATGTGTAACAATAAATTATTTTATGTTTAGTTTTGAAGCATCCCTTACTCATGATTATCATTTTGGTCCTTCTACTAGCTCTTCTTGGTGGAAATGTAATATAGACTGGATGACTAAGAGGGGAGAGGTGAATCCGAACCAATAAAACTTTAAACTTGATTCACCGATTAAACCATCACCACATAATCTAATATAGCTCCATGAAAGCAATAAAATATTCATAACATTTTGGCATAATATATGGTAACCTTCCAAAATAGAAAGCAAAATTGGGGTGGGGATGATACCCACAAGCTTTATGAGTGTAGTATAAAGTTGGTCTGTTAAGGCTTACAATTGACCACTTCTAGTGATCTACCCTATTAGGAGCAATAAGGACTGTTAGGTCCATCTTGTTAAAGGAATTAAAAACATACAATGAAGTATGCACTCTTTTAGGGGATTTGCAATAAGATTGTTAAGTCCACCTTGTTAGAGGATTTGACTGATGCATTGGTTAGGATGAATCAGTGATTGATCTCTAATCTCCAACTTTGATTTGTTGAATGAGATTCCTTGAATTATAATGATCACCTGACTGTGATAGATAAGTCTCTGCTATTCCTCATAATGCTTGTAGCCTTCTTCAATTTGCACTCATCTGTTTCTTACTTGTTCACATACATTCTGTTTATTACATTTGGATATGATGTAATAGATTACATATATATCAATCTACTAAATTACTTGTTGGATTCACTTGGTTAACACTGCAAGCTTGGTCAAGACTGAATTCACTTAGTTACCATTACAAAGCTCAATTAACACTAAGATCTTCATCACCTATGTTGGAAAGCTTAGTAGACTCTTCTACTAATGTAGTAAAAGTTAGTAGAATCCTCAAAGGAGATGTCCTAGCCCCCAACAAGTAACCACACAGTGAAAACACAACAATAAAGAAAGAATAATGCAAGATCTGATAGAAAATCATAGCTCTTTATCCATAAAATAATTGATTATACATGTAATATGCTTGACTATAAGGCCTTCTAGGTTACGGCCAAGTACAATAGAAATTACAAAATAATTCTACAAGATCCCTCAAGATCCAATCCAAACCCTAGCTAGTCCAGATCCACACTCAGGTAGAAACCTCCAAGGAGGATCTAAACTTGTACTCACAAGCCCATCAAGCAATCTCCTATTTTTCCAAGCCTCAGTCACTAGCCCTTCAAATTTCACTCACACACTTCATCTCCAAGCTAGATGATAATGAATGACTAAAGACTCCATGAGACCCCTTACTTATACCCAACTAAGCCACAAGTTAGCCTAGCAATTATAAATTAAATAAAAACCCTTGCAATAAATGCATATTTAAGCCACAAGTTGGCTCGCAACAAACATTAAATACAAAATGTTAATCCTCGCATTAACCCGCATGTAACACGTGATAACTATACAAAATACTTAAGACAAGTCCCAAGTTTACAACACTGATCAAATGCACATATAAGAGATAACCAAGACCACACATAGGTACACACAAACTCTCAAAATGATTCAAATCGTGATCACACACTACATGCATTAAATGCACCAAGAACTAATCCAGGTGGATCTAAAAAGACTAAAATTTTCACAGTCTCAAAATCTCTCAAATTCAACATCATTCCAAAGATCTCAAAATAATTAGACCCAACATAACTTGGATGGGGTCAAAAGGATCTCACATGTAGTAGTTATGCTCAGTCAAAGGTTTGGTGAAATCGACAAATTAGAGGGCTCAGAAAAAGGTAAAAAAATAAAGTCATCAAAATGGTTCAATATTGGTATCATTGTGAAGATTTTTTTAAGAGCTTTTCAACAGTGTTTATTTCATCAAAATCTGAGATAAAATGTGAAAGATATTGCAAAATTACTTTTACCTCAGAAAAAGGAGCTCCCTATTTTAAAGCACCCCTATTTTTGTGGGTCTATATTTCCTAAAAAATTAGCCAAAAACTCTCTTTTTTTTAAATTTTGTTTACCATTCCTAGTTTAAAGGGTTGGATTATGAACCCCTATAAAATAGCAAGCTCTATTCTCCACTATAATTAAGGATACAAATCCTTAAAATATTGAAGCTATTTCTAAGGGAGCCAATCAAATATTAAAATGATTTATATTTTTTGTAGATAAATTCTGAGAAGGATTTCGTGATCTACTTATAAATCATTCATTCCTTGGAAATTATATTTTTGTAAGATATTATTTTAATGGGGAGATTATTATATAAAAATGGGAGATTTGTAACTATTATGGTTTTCACCATAATAGGAAAATAAACTTGTATAAAAGGGGGATTATTTTCCCTTTGAAGGGGAATTAGTCTGTGGCAAGAAATTAGACTTTGGGAATTAGTCCTTGAAGAAAAAATAGCCTTGGAGAATTTTTGCAGAGAGATATTTTGTAAAGGAAGGAATAGTTTTCCCTTGTCAGAGAACTTGTAAGCACAAAGGCATTGTCTAGTGCCTTCAAGTTCATAGAAGAGACTGTGAATGTTTGAAGCTTGGATTCTATAACAAAGTGTTTTTCTTCGTAGAATTAATTGAACGGTCCCCCAATTAAGAAGTCAACTTGGAGACGTAGTCCTATTCTGATAAACTCTGTATCAAATTGTTTGTCTCTCTTTATTTCTCTTTCTTATTCTCTCAATTCTTTAAGTTTTTATTGTTATTAAACACATAGTTGATTAATTATGATTAAAGCATAATTTTTTTTATAATTTCAATGGTTTAAAATACATACCATGCATTTACTGCAAGGATCGGGAATTTAAATCTGTATTTTGGATTAAGCTATAAAACTTGTAAATCCTAGTTTACATATCAAGTTTGGTATCAAAGCCTATTTTTGTAGAGAAATTATAGGTGGTGAATGTTAACTAAGTTGAAGTTGAAACAAGGAGAAGGTGAATGTGCAGAGTTTAATCTAGATATTGGGAAAAGAAGGACTATTCATCGATCAGAGATGGCATCTGAACAAAATATTTTTGAGTTTGATGTGGAAGCCTTCTAGAGAGCTTTTGTGGAGTTGAAAGCTTTGGTGGATATTCTTCTTCAAGAAAGGCATAAACAATAGTTGAGAAAGGCAGACAAGGCTAAGAAGAAGGAAGAAACAAAATCTTCATCAAAAGATGGCAAAGGAAAAGGAGTAGGAGGTGGTAGTGGCCCTCCTGAACCTCCATCCCCATCTTCTTCATCTTCTTCTTCTCTATCCACTTCTTCTAAAAAGAAACATTCTGTGAAGACACCCTTGCTAAAGCTTGATGTAAAGTTTGATTTACCTATATATAATGGTGAATTGGATGCTGAAAATTTGGATAATTGGCTTAAGCAAATCAAAGTGTACTACAGGATTCAAAATATTTTGGATGATTCTTCCAAAATCCAGCTAGCTACTCTTAGGATGGGAGGTATTGTGTTAGTCTAGTGGGAGAGTAAGATCTAGGATGATCTTGCTACACATGGTAAAATCATTTCATCTTGGTATGAATTTACTTTTGCATTGAAGAAACAATTTTATCCTTTGGGTTATTTGCAACAAGCCATTATGGACTGGCAAAATCTCAAACAAGGTAAAGGGCAATTTTTGCAAGAGTATACATAGATGTTTAGGAAGAAGGCATTAACTTTTGAAATTCTTCTTTATACACAAGATACTTTGTTAAAGTATTCATCAAATTTTGCAATAAAACAAGAAACATCATCCATATCAAGGTAAAACAGATTACTCCTTGTTTGATCTCCTTTTCCTATCAGTTTACCATTAGTATCATAAATTTTTGCAGTTTTGTTTCCAAATTCTACTTTACATCCTATATTGCCTAACTGTGAGACACTCAGCAAATTGTAGTTTAATCCTTCAACATAGTATGCATTATCACATGAAATTTTCTCTATGAGCCTAATGGAACCTTTTCCTTTGATTTGGCATGGAGCATCATTACCAAATCTAACACTATTTCCATCATACTGAGTAAAGTTAACAAACTTACTTTTGTCTCCTGTCATTTAATGTGTGCATCCACTGTCTATGATCCACCTGTCATTCTTGTTCATACATGTTACAGTGCTATGGGCTCTTCTTCATCAGATTGATCCTTCATTGCTACATAAACAACTTAATCATCATTATCATCAGAATTTTCTTCAACAATATAACACTTCTTACCTTTTTCTTTGTAATCTCTCTTGTCATCATCTCTTCTGAATTTTTTTTTGTTTCCTTCCTTGTAATCCTTTTTCTGTGTACACCTGGCAGCAATATGACCTACTTCATTGCAATTAAAACAAATGATAGGCATCTTACCTTTGAATTTCCCTTTACCTCTATGAAATCTTCTAGCAAGTAGTGCTTCCAATTGTTCCACATCTTCCTCATTAGTGCTACTATCACTGGATACATTTTTCATTTTTCTTCCTTTCTTTGATTTCACCTGTTCAATATCTTTCAGTGATAGCTTGGCCTTAAAAGTAGATTTAACATTCTTAGGTCTATAGTTGTTAAAGTTAGATAACTCAAATGCAGTGAGTCTACCTATTATACCTTCAAAACTTAGATTGTTTCCTAACACACATCTTAGTTCTTGTATTGCTGATACTCTAATAGCATAGATAGGGAGAAAAGTTCTTAAGAACTTACTATTAATAGTATCTTCATCCAATTGACCATTCAAGCATCTTATTGTACTTACCACTTCCTTTATTCTTGCGCCATACTAAGCAACATTCTCATTTTCCTCCATTTTCATATCATCAAACTTTCCTCTGAGACTTTCTCTTTTTGCTCTTTGTACATTCTGATCTCCTCCATAAATGTCTGATAGGGCTTCCCACATTTTGAATGCAGTGTCACATCCTTTGATATCATCAAATTCAGCATAGTTGAGTGCAAAAGCAATCTCCAGCATTGTCTGATTGTGTTCCTATTTGTTTTTCATGTCTTCTATAGTAAGAGTACCAGTTGGATCAACATGTTTAGTAACAATTGAATTTTGGGCATAATCTCCTATGGATCCAAGATGTAGCTTCATCAAACTTTTCCATGCAACAAAGTTGTCTTTGTTGAGCTTGGGAACTTCTCTCTTAGGCATTTTGATCTTTTCTGCTTATAGTCCCTTTAAACTGAATCAGCAGTCTTGCTCTGATACCAATTGTTAGAATTTTTTTAGAATAACTGAGAGGGGGGGTGAATCAGTTATTCAAGGTCCAAATGCCCCTAATAGTACTTTTTCACTACTTTTAATGAATCCATACACTTTTCATCCATCCAAACTTAAATCAACCATATTAGCAAGTTATAGTAAATCAACATGCAGAGATAAAACATGCAAGATCAACAGATGACACAATGATTTATGTGGAAACCCAATTTGGGAAAAACCACCAGTAACATGCTACTTGATTTTCACTCTTCTAAAGTGATGCCTTGTTAAAAGCCTGCCCTATTAAAGGCTTACAACACACTGTTAAATGTGACCTTGTTAGAGGATTTCACCAAACTGTTAGGAATGGGCCTAGTTAAAGGACTTTAGAACATTCACTTGGAATGTCACCCTGTTAAAGGATTTATCTCATGGCTATTAAACCAACCTAAGTCCATAGGATTTAAACTAATTGTTACAATTGCTAGAGAGTAACAATAATGGCTTTTTGATCTGATACAACTTACAACATACTTTGCAGATTTCAGATCACTTCTTCAGTTCAGTCCTATTGCTTGACTTTAATCATTTCAGCTCTGACAGCTTGTCTTTCTCTCAAGCTTCATCTCCTTAAGTCTTCTTACTCATCATACCAATACATACATATCTGAGGTCTTCTTATTGAAATAGAGTAACTATGCTCTCTTTCCTCCTTAGCATCTCCTTTAGCATTTTATGCTTTCATGCTTGACCACCTCTCTCTCTCATGAACTTATGACTCCTTAAATAGAAATCTGATTTGCCTTTGCCGCTTGATTCTCCCTCTCCAATTTTAGGGTTTCTAATGGATTAGGTAGGATACAATGTATCTACCCCATATCTTGTTCTTATCTAGAAACTTCATCTAGGTTCCAGTTGTAACCTCAAAAATGTTCTACATGGTGTTCTCTGCCACCAGCTCATCATTCTTATCTTCCATTTAATTCACAGATTTCTAGATAACAACCTTGTTAGCTTAAATCTGGCGAATCTTCAATTTTCAAAATAATGCAGCAACTCGACATTATTGATTTTACTGATGCTCGGCACCCCTATGTTACTCAGCACTGTTGGTTTTACTGGTGCTCAGCACCTCTGTGTTACTTAGCACTGTTGGTTTTATTGGTGCTCGGCACCTCTGTGTTAATCAGCACTTATATTTTTTCAGCACTTGTATTTTCTCGGTACTTTTATTTTCTTGGCACTTGATATCACTCGGCACTTGTATTTGCTCGGCACTTGATATAACTCAGCACTGAAGTTTACTCGCTCGGCTTCAACTAGGAATCTATTCAGTACCTACTAGCTATGCTTGGCTCCTTCTCTCTAATGATCTTAGTTGGGCTTTACAGATGTCTTAGCTAAAACCTTACAATTTTGATATTTTTTAGTGTGCCTATTCTCTGTGTCTTAGAGTATGTTATCAGTACACTTATTTCATCAATTGCTTGACTGATCCTTGTACTTCATTACAACATCATAACTTCAACCTTTCTCTTGGTGCTCTAATTACATCTTATTGATTGCCTTCTTCTTGTCAATCAACTAATTGATAGTATTGGGATCACTAAAGCAATTGTCATTCCTAGAAGTAGCAAGTTTGACATCAATGACAAAACAATGATTGAGAACATTCTTTGCCAATTCCATATGATCATTCCAACAATGTTCCTCATGATCTTTTCAATCATTTCCAACAGTTGGAAATATGTCCAATAAATTAGATAAGCTAAATTATGGTTTTCATTTATGGAAACATATTTATTTTGTAGATTAGCCCCATTTAGTGGACAAGAAAATTGTCTAAGTATCAGACAATGTCACAATAGTAGGATAGTTTTGATGATAATAGAATATTCCCTTGGAATATTCTCTACAATTGACCAAAGATGCATGATGTCATAATGATAATGTATACTAGTGTGCATGTTTGTAAAGTTAACTAATTTTGAGTTATGAAGGAATTAGTGATGCAGCAATGATATAGCATAGAATAGAGCATATCGGCAGAATATGTTTAAAATTTTGATTTATTGGTTTGAGTTATAATTTATTATTGAGCTGACTTTAATGATGATATAGGAACCAACTAAGGAAGTATTTACTAAATTTTTTTGTATAAATAAGAACTTCATTTGCGAAGTTAAGTGTGTAAGGGATATGGTGATGATGACATGTGATCAATGATTGCAAAGTTGCTATGATCTTGTGAAATGAGAGGAACAAGTGAATGTGACATTGTGATATATGATGTGAAGAATTGTTATGTGAAGATATGATGCAGCTTGATATGTGTGCAGTCCCTCTTGTGTGAAGAATCATCAATCAAAAGATTTGTGAAGTATAAAATATAAGTCAGTATTGTATGTATACTTAATTTTTCGAGGAACTTATTGCAAAGTTGCATGTTAGGGAAATGGGCTCTTCCTACACACATTTATATATGGTTGAACCAACTTCTAATAGGGTTGAAGAAACTCCTAATAGGGTTGAGGCTTCTAACAAGGCCTACTCTCCTAACAGGGACTCGAGACACTATACATGCTTTATAGACTCCTAATAGGGTCAATATCCTTTACCAAATTCTTTATATAGTGAATCACCTAGTGGGTTTTCATCCGCACTGGGGTTTTCCCTTGGCCAAGGTTTTCTTAGTTTAAAAAAATGGTGTTATGATCTCTCTTTGTATATGGTTGTTTATATTTTTCAGCATTATTGGTTTACTTTCTCGTGCATGTGGTAAAGTAATTGGTTATATTTAGTTGTGGGTAAAAGGATTTAAAATACCGATTCACCCCCCCCCCCCCCCCCACCTGCTCTCAATATTATCTATTTCTAACAACATATACCATTTATCTTGAGGAGATCAATGGGTAGTGCTTACCCACAATGTGAAAAAACTCAAAGTTTAGATAAAGTGGGCAAGTAACTTCTTGACACATAGCATATAATGAGGTCATGGGCACACAATTCTTAACATATGGTAATGCAGTATATACAGTTGAAAATTGTTAGAGCATGTTGGAAAAGGATAATGCATTTATGGGATGACCTTGTTCACTAGATCATGTAGAATTTGAGCAAATATGTCAATCAAATCCATGAAGCCCAAGAATACCTAAATGTAGAAAACCTGTCACAGAGAAGAAAAAGACAACAAGAGTCAAGGGTTTGATCTAAAAAACATGCAAAATTGTATTCAGATAAAGAAAAATATTATTCGATGAATTCAATGAATTACAAAGAGATTAATCCTTATAAAGGAGATTGAAACCCAAAAAGGGTAACCTAAAGCCTAAAAAAGCTAGGTTGCACATTATAATTAATATAAAATATTAATTATATGTACCTAAGAGATAGCTTAAGAAAACTAGAGTAATAGACAACTTAATTAATTAAATCGAAGTGATTTAATTAATAAGTGTAAACAAATAATTACTCTAACACCCCCCCTTAAGCGAAGCTCAGGAGGTAAGCTAACCTAGCACAACTATGAAAGTAGAAAAATGGGTCCCAGCAACAAGGCCTGATGAGGTACCCAATACAAGAAAATCTCTTTAAATTGGAGAAATAGAGAAAACCACATGGAAAAACCCTACTCCAAAAAGAGATAGCAAATAATGTTCCACAAGATAGGAACAAAGAGAGATCATGAAGAAAACCACTGAAGCATGAAGAAGCCACAAAACTCTGTCAAAAAGAGACCACTGATCTATAGAACCTCCATGGAAATAGAAGGCATGAACCGAGAGTGTCTATATGGTAGATGATCCATCTCACCGAAATGCATTGGTAGCTAGCCACTACAATCACCTAGTATATAGGATTAGGTACTAAATACATAACTCATACTAATGAACCATCAAACCAATGAAGTATTAGAAACAATAGAATAACCCCCACTTAATGTAGATAGGATGAGGTGACAAGCAACTAAAAAAGTGGGCCAAAAAAATCCTACAACACAGGAACCAAGCACATTGAGAGTGAGGTACAGACACCTATAAAGGCACATGTCACCGACACATCATGGGGCTAATGTCATGGAAGGGACACTCACTTGAAAAATGAAGAGAGCCTAAATGGCAATCAACTATCCCCCCATGGCACTTTATAAAATAGTGCAAGTACAATGAATCACAATGATGAAAAGGATCCTGAAATGCAAGGAGTGGCACTTTATCTCAATGTGTTTGCAAAAATATGATTACAAATGATATCATCAATGATCAGAAAAGGCATAAGACTAATACAACAGAAAGTACAGCCCAAAATAAAGCATCTAAAGCAAGAAAATCAATCCTCGAACCTGAAACAACTAAGATATCTGCCAAAATGAAAAACCATAGAAGACTGAATAGAATGTGCCTAGAGAAAAATCTAGAAAAACAACTAATATCACTAGAAAGAGCATGGAAACAGCTTTCCAACGATATAAAGAAGTCCAAAATCGAAGATTGGATACTCAAGATATGCCTCCCAGAGTGCAAAACATAACATCTAGCTTTAACTACCAAAATAGGCAACCAAAGTGCATCAAAACTCAAAAATACCTATACAAATATCTTAATTTAAAAACTAGCTTTCTAACAGATTTTTTAGATCGAAAAAATATGTCTATATGCTCAAGTTATGGAAAAAAAAAGATAGGGCCTCTAGAATGCATGAAAAAAAAAATTCATAAAAAAATAATTTAAAAAATTAAAAACTCCACTAAAAAATGTGCCACTATTCGGCAGAGGCTGAGCGAAGAAGAGGTGGTGGAGTTTCTGGTGGCCCTAGTGGTGGACGGGAGGCACCACCAGTGGAGGAGGCCGCTGAGTAGCAGCGAACCACTAGTGGTTTACCACAGGCGGTTACTGCTAACCCCTAGTGGTTGCGGTGAGTACAGGAGGTTTTTTAAACCACTACAATAGAAAATGCCATTTTATTTTATTTTTGTGATTTTTTTATTTTTGCGCCTCGATCTGCATGCCAGGGGCCATACGGCCCTACCTAACAAAAAAAAATTTCCTCCCAGATCAACATTGTCCAAATCGAACAAATTTTATATGGAAATGGGGGTTTTGATGCCTTTTGAATCCAATCTATGATGTCCATTTGGCCTCAAACTACTCCAAAAATAGTGACTCCCTATTTTCTCTGAAAAATCTTGAAAAAATACCAGATCTGATCCTCCAAACCCTCATTCTTTCTTATCTCTAAATACCAAACAAGCTACAACAGATCTAGCTCTGATACCATGTAGAATTTGAGAAAATATGCCAATCAAATTCACAAAGCCCAAGAATACCTACATGTAGAAAACTTTTCATAGAGAAGAAAAATATAAGAAGAGGCAAGGGTTTGATCTAAAAAACATGCAAAATTTTATTCAAATGAAGAAAAATATTATTCAACGGATTTAATGAATTACAAAGTGATCAATCCTTATAAAGGAGATCAAAACTTGAAAAGGGTAACCTAAAGCCTAAAAAAGTGAGGTTGCACATTATAATTAATATAAAATATTAATTATATGTACCTAAGAGATAGCTTAAGAAAACTACAGTAATAGGCAACTTAATTAATTAAATCAAAGTGATTTAATTAATAAGTGTAAACAAATAATTACTCTAATAGATCATAAAGGGAAAGATTTATATATAACATCATTGATGTTGAGAAGATCAATAGGTAGCACTTACTCACAATATGAAAGTGAAGGAACTTTAATTGAAGTAGTAAAGTGCCTTCACACCATGTGGCAGAGTGGGACCGATCATTAAGGAGATCATCAAATCAAGCCAGGGTGGAAAGCATGATTATATGGAGTACAGTGATTGGTAAGATAGTACATGTATTTGTCAGGCTAGGAGTGAGTATACCAGTGGGGCTAAAATTTTAAAAGCTATAATTATGAAGTTGTAATAATTTTTTGTAATCATCGATGATCGGCACTTCACTGCTTCATGAAGATACCAGAACTTTATGAAATGTGGGAATGCACCTATTTGATGTGTGGAAAATTTTCCAAAGTTTTAATGTACCTTTCATAAATTCAAATTAGCTCATCTGATGCTTCTTGATCGATGGAGGAAATTTAAAATTCAAGGTGTGACATGAAAAATGATTATTAGAAGCTTTAATTATGTTTAGTGCCACTTTGTGCAACCTTAATGCTATAGTAAAACTTGGAATTCACCATTATTGAGCCACAAGATCATAAAATTCTCACAGCACAAGCATTTCCAAGAACTAGGGTAAGAATTTATCAAGATTTTAAGCAATTTTCAGATTGATTTATGGAGACTAAAGGGAAAGAAAATATAGGTAAGTTGTCTGATACTCCTAAGAATTAAAAATTTGTGGTCATATTAGGGTAAATTAAAAAAAGTCTCCTCACAAGAATTTTTCTAGCAAGGTAGACTATTTGTAAAGAGCAGTTCATGATGATTTTCTAGAGCAAATGCCTCCATTAGTAAATGAATTAACTAAGAGTAGAGAATTTATTCCAAAAACCCTTTGGTTATTAGTTAGTGAGGGTTTCTATGATAAGGAAAATTACTTGAGGGATGCAAAGGTTTCTATGGGAGGCTTAGAACTATTTAGGAAATCATTTGCACAATGGAATTTAGATACTCCAATAAGTAATGTTTAGAAATTTGATATAGGCAAATTTATTGTCCCTGGAGTTTTCTTTGATGGTAACCTACTAGCAGATATGGCTAATAAATATGATCCAATCACTAGTATAGTGAAGAACCATGTAGGGGATAACCTTTTTAGGGTTTGACTTGAGATGATCGAAGAAGTATTCAAGTTGAACCCTAACCATGTTGTTCATGAAATAATTGGCATGGAAGACCTATAGGAAAGATATGATGCACAAAGGGTATATCCAAGGGGAGGGCCATTACTATAGCACTTTGCTAAGATTGGATCATTGCATTTAGTCACACAAAACACCCTCGAGCCCTTACTAAAAAATTATTTTAATCCTAGGGCATAGGCTTTATATTTTTCTATTTGAAAAATATATAGTATGGATGAAAAAGATCACATCCCCAACTCTATTGTTCTTATTCTGGCTCAAACTCTATAGTATGGAATAAATTTAATTCTTGACTTTGCTAATTTCTTGGCTAAAGAAATTCATAATGGTTTGATTGGAATAGCTTAACATAAAGTTAATAGGCCCTTTTTCTGGTATTCAATGTTAATGTATATCTATCTATATAAAGGATCCACTTTCTTCTCCAAAGAAATCAATTTGGAAATGGAAAGAGATGGAGAAAGACTCCCAGTTCAGCTATGGAGTGCCAATATGACATGGGAGGTCACTAATTCTAGTTTTGTTAGAGTTGATAGGTATTTTTCCTCAAGGCTCAAATTATTGTTGAGAGGGGATAGCCCTTGAATACCATAGTCCTTATTAGAATTGATAAGACCCAAATATCATGCTAAAGCATTGTTGGTAAGCCACAATTGGGGAGATATCATTTCTTATGTTGTTTCTACTATTTTTAGAGTTTATGGCCTCTTAGGAAAACCCCATGTGGTGCCTTATTAGGTGCCTTTGAAGGTAGGAATTTCACAATTATTATGGCAAATTGGATCAGTTGATGAAAGGAATTTGCTAGGAAAATCCAAAGGTACTTTCTTTCCAATGGTTACTATCATTCATGATTTTGTGTTTGATAAAAAGGGATGGAGAAATTTGGGGAAATTCCTAGATAGATATCAAATGGCCCAATCCATGCCTATTTTATTGATTCAAAGGGATTCTATGATCTCCATAGAGAAAGGAGTAAGGCTAAGGTTTAAACACAAATTGTATATTTTCCTAAGGATGTTATCAAAAATAAGTTCTCATTGCAAGAGCAAGAACTTAGAAAACAAAAGTGGTTAGTTTATAGTAAGATCTTGAATTTCATAAATTCTTTAGAGAAAATATATGATCCCTTGGTGAATAAGAAATATTGGGTGGTGAAAAAGGATATGTTGATGAATAATTTTGCTAGAATCATGCAAACTTTGAATGAGAAGAAGGAGATCATAACAAAAGCACACCCAGAAAAGACTACTAAGGTGGAAAGAAGGTTAACCATTAGGATGATTATGACCCTAGGTCAATATATGATTATGACCCTGGGTCAATATACATTGCAAAGAAAGGCTGGATATGTTGTGGCTCAAAATATATAGTCTGTTCCTTCTTACAAGAGGCCAAGATTAGTAATCCCACCTTATACAAATGCCCCCAAGAAACAAAGGTTGGAACAAGGATCATCTTCTCATATAGGAGAATTTTCACCATCCTAGAATCCACTTAGAGTAGATGATGAGGCATCTTTGAGAGAAAACTTGAGACAAATTGGAAGGGAAGGAGGCATTGTTTTACAACTACTAATATGGAAGGAGGAGTACCTGAAGAGCCTCCTATGCCATCCTTTGACCTTACTATTGAAAACTAAAAAGGTAGGGAGATAGATCCTATAATTACACAAGCCTCCAAAAAGTTCATTGATGATGAAAGCTTTATAAAATCTAGAGCCTTTGCACAATTTTTATAGAGAAGAAACATTGGTAATTTTGAGAATAAGTGCAAATCAATAAAAGTAAAGCAACCAAATAAGTTGGACTCTAAGATTGAGGAAGACGTTAAGGTCAAATTCATGGAGAAATTTGCACAATTCACCCATGAAGGAGGAAGATAGGTATTGAAAGAATCAGGAGTTTTGATATTACATGAGTGGGACATAGCTAATGCTATGTTTTTTTTCTTTGTCAGGAAAGAAAAGGATATTTAGTATAAAATTGAGGAGTAAATTTTGAAAGCACATAAAGGAATAAAATATAGTAATGATCACCAAGCATTGGTGATATGGTCTATTGAAAATAGAGACAACACCAGGATACAAGAAGTCTCTAGTGTTGAGCATACATGTAGTATCACTGTTTACAGGTTAGATGAAGTGGACAATGAGAAAGTGTCTAAAATGATTAAAGAAATGATGGATTTTGGGGTGGTAGTTGCTGAAAAAGCTAAACAGAAATTCCTACAACTTAATACCAAGTTTGAAGAAATACTAAAAGCATATAAGGATAGAGGGAAAAGGATACATTGAAATTGGAGACTCAAGTAGCCTAGATGGATAAGCAACTAGGAAAGAGAAAAGTGGGAGAGTCTAGCAAGCCTAGAATTGTTTATCCTCTTGGAAATATAAGAGGAGTACTAAGAGGGGGGGTGGGGTGGGGGGTGAATCAATTACTACAAAAATAAATCTCAGATCCCTTAGATGCCAATACAAAGCAAATTCTGATAGTTGAAATGCTAATGCTCGACATACACACAATTAATGCTATAACTCGATAAATACTAAATGTACTTGGTAATGAATTAGCTTTTTAGATCTTAAGATGTTATCAGTGGTTATCATTACTTTAAATTTATTGCAAGCATATAATAAATAGCATGAACACATTTGACACCAAGATTTAACATGGAAACCCAATTTGGGAAAACCACCAATTGTAACTAGTCACTAATTTTCACTCTTCTTAAGTAAGCCCTATTAGGAGCCAACCCTATTAAAGGTTACAAAACACATTTTTAGGTGTGACCATTTTAAAGGATTAAATCACCCTATTAAAGTGGCCTTGCTAGAGGTCTTTAGACAATTCAAGAGAACTGCCACCTTGTTAGAGGATTTACAAATAGCTGTTAAGCCAACTCTGTTAAGAGATTTAGATCACTATTATAATGGTTAAAGAGTAACAATGAGATGACCTAATTTAGATGCAACTAAATTTTAGATTATAGATCTCTATTATTGCTTGTACATAATTCTTCTTGATCAAGTGTATCCTTTCAGCTCCTCAAACACATCTTTCTCATTTCCAAATTCGCTTCCTTAGAGCAATCCTTAAGTCTTCAATTTTTTAATTTTTTTGCACATACACACTATCTCAAAACTTGAACTTATACTTATATCCTTCCTATTATCAATTTGGATAGAATACAACTTAGAATAATTACCATTCATCATCTTAGTTGGCTGGAATCAATAGATAAATTAATTAAGCTCAATATGCCAAAATAGGGAAAACCTTCGTTAGCCGACCTAGCTCGATAGACACTAACATAGAAATAATTTCCTTGTGTTTGTTAGTGTAAATAATTATTATTTACACTTTACTTAAGTTTACTTAGGATAAATGCGTTATTTTATTATTTATTAGGTTTGACACATAGGAGTTTGTGTACTCATATGAGTTTTCATGTTGACAACACAAGAGTAAGGAACTCTATTTTAGCACATGATGTCTACAATGCTAGAATTTGCATAATTAACTAAGTTGTCATGTTGACAACACAATTATTCACACTATTAATTAAACACATGGTGTCTACAACATAATTTTATGTGAAACAGCTTTGTAGGCTTATCCTCTTATCATTGTACTAACTCTTGTGCTCAATGGAGGATAATCCACTCTTGGTGGACATGTGTTTAGTTGTGAAGCTTATCATATTGCTAACTCCTACTCATTCTAGAAGTATTCTAGAGGCCTTTATATATAGGAACTCCTAGTGTACTTGTACATTAATTGAATTTCATATTGTTATTCTAATCATACTTTATTAGTCTATTTTGTGCTAGTTGTTGAGCTTCTTTGTATTGGGTGATTTTGCCTTAAGGAAAATTCTTACAATGTTAACCAACAGAAGTTTGGTTAACACTGCAAACTTGCAAAGATCCTTTGGTAACCAAGCGAACTCGGTTAACACTGATTCCATCCAACATTTTCTTTATTAACTAAGTGAGCTCGGTTAACACTCATCTTCTATAGACTTTCCTTCGATGCCCGAGTGAACTTGGTAGATATTGTCTTCTGAATAGGAATGCTCGATAGACATAGAAAACTATCTTCACTATTCAAGTGAGCTCAATGTACACTTTCTAATAATGAAATTTGTATAACATCAAAGACAACACACAATTAATTAGTTGTATCCAACATATTCTCGACCCCCAATTGAGCCATTTAAGTCAACTCCAATTGTAGAGCTCCCTGATACTCCATAAAGGCCAAAATTCTATATTGCTAAGGAGTTTGAGGAAGAAAAGAGTAAGTTGTGGGCCTTACATGTTGAATTGAATGATCAGTATGAATCTAAACTTAGGAAAAAAATCTTATATATAGTAGATAAGATTGATTGGCCAACATTTAATTAACAATTGGTGAAAATCTTGGACATGTGGAATGAAATAAGGAGTGGTGAAGATACTTTGAAACCTATCATGAATAAATGGGGTGGAAGAGATAAATATATTATTGTTTTTTTGTTTCAGTTCTTAGTTTATCTTGTGAATAGATAGAAAAAACTTTTGATATAACTAATAATATTTCTTAGTTTGATGAGAAGAGGGTTGCAGTTCAAAAAAGAATAATAATTTGCCTTTCTAGATATCTAGGTGAGAAATTTGATCTTTTTCCCAAGCACTTGAAAAGATTGATAAGATAAAAGGAAAGGAAGAGTGGGATAAAGAATTAGATGATTTGTTGTGCCAAAGAATAAATTTAGTCATAAATGAGAAGGGACATTTGATATGGGCAATAATAAATGAGGAATTTAAAGTGCAATTATTTTATAATTCCATCAAAGAAGAATTTTTCAAGATAAATAAAATAGGAGACTATGTGATTAAGAAATAGTGTGAGGTCTTGAGTTTTAATTGGCCTGATGACATAGTTTTCAACAAATGGATGGACGATTTTGTACATGCAAAGCAAATGGAAATAGAGGAAGATGATGTAGACTAGGAAGAGAATCAAACAATTGATACATCAGCAAAAGAAGACAAAATAAAACAACCAACCTTAGTGCTAAGTACAATAGTTATAGTTGGCAACTAAGAAATTGGATGTAATTTTTTTTTTAACAGTACATGATGATGTAAATGGAGAGCCTAAAATTGAAGTATGTTTGCAGAAATCAAGATTGGGTCCATCACAAACATTAAATTTGATGGCTATTTGACTATCATCTGCAGGCCAAATTACACTACCATAACGTCCATTTGGATGTTAAATTTAACGTCGCAGTTTGCTAATGAGACCCCTCACTAGATTTAGTTTTTATTTGATAGTCTAACTTTGGGAGGCCATATCTCAATCATTCGAGCTCCAAATCATATGCAACTTTTTTTTTCTTTTGGTTAGAATTTCCTAAACTTTTCAATGGTGCTATTATTTTCTAGTTTGGTGCATGGATTTGTTAGAAATTGCATTTTTTGGTGACTATACCTGTCTAATCCTACATTTTGCAACTTTACTTGCTCTGTATAGGCTCATCTAGAATCCAAATTAGGTTCCAAATTTTTTGAAAGTGAATTTTTTTTTTGTATACTTTCTAGATCTACTATCAGACTATAGGCTTGTGTGGACAAAACTATGAGTTTCAAAATTAGGTCCTTTTTTGCATTGTAATGCTTTGATAAATTTTTAGAATTGTAGTATTTTTTACCTTAATTATAAAGTTTCATATTTGAACTCCAAAGAGGGGTTGCAAATAGAAAATTAGAAGGCCACTAAGGCCAAAATTGGCAAGTAGCTATTGTAATTGCACTAAGTATAAAGTTCCAAAATCTTTCATTTAAGGGGAGGATTCTTGATTGAGTGAATAGGGGGGGTGTCTCTTGGTGTTGTGTTCCTCTTTTCCTATTCTTATCTTTCATTTCTTGCATTATGGTAAATCTTAAGATTCTAAAATTAACACCACATAACTATGCCACATGGTCTATTAAAAAATAGCGTTAAATGATGCACGATGAAGTTTCTCAATATGTAGATGGTTCCTTTCCTAAACCAATAGGTGTTCAAGTATAAAAAAGTGATATTGATGCTTGGATATAGGGAGATAGGAGAGCCCTAAGTGATATTAGGTTTGGGGTTGAAGACAAGATCCTCTATCAAATCATGAAGTATGATACATCCAAAGAAACTTGGGATGCCCTCAAAAACCTATATGGTAAAGTGACTAAGGAGGATGTTTACAAAATTGAATATGATCTTGTCTAATTAGATCCTAAGACCTTTGATTATATATAGGATTTTATCGTTAAGGTGAATGAATTAAGAATAAAACTTGATGATTGTGGTAGTCCTATCAAAGATGAGAGGTTGATCTATCTCATTCATAATAAGCTGCCATCTAAGTACTCCACATTTGTCTCTTCTTTCAACACCACAAAGACTACCCTAGGAGCTTCCTATATGAAAATCACTTTTGATGATTATGCTCAATTGTTAGAGGATGAACAAACTAAGTTAACAACAATGGGGATTGTCAAATCTTCAAAATAATGAGGGTTCTCAAAATTTAGCTGGTCAAAGTTCAAACAAAGAAAAGGGCAAAAACAAGAAGTGAAAGAAAGGAAAGGAAAAAAAAAGGGATACAGAAAAGTCAACACAAACATCAAATCAACAACAAGGAAAAAATTCCTCAAATACCAACAAAAAGGGGGACACTAATTAGGTGAAGAAAAAGTGTGTCTATTGTAAGAAGATGGGTAATGATGAACATCAATGTTATCATAAGTAGATTGATGAGTTGAAGAACATCATGAAGAAACACAATGTTCCACTGCCTAATGCTTATAAAGAGAAAGCGTCTTCATCATCAGATTCTAAGGGCAAAGGGCATGCTTTACTCACAAACATAATTAGTTAGGAAGATTGGATCATTAATTTAGGTGCCACACATCATATGGGTGTGTCAAAGAGAGATTTTTCTTCCATGACATATTCAAAGGTACCACACATCTTTGTAGGAGATGATACTAAGGTGGAAGTTGAAGGTAAAGGTGAAGTTGAGATGGACAATGGAGCATTCAAGAATGTTCTATATGTTCCTAATCTTACCTCCAACCTTCTTTCAGTCTACCAAATGGCTCACTATGGAGATAGAAATAAGGTTGAATTACTTCCTGATTTAGTGGTAGTGAAAAGCATTAAGGATGGCTCTATAATTGTAATAGGAGAATCCAATCATGATTCAAGGCTTTATACTTTCTCTTCCTTTGTACTAAAATCAAATGCACAAGCCTTGTTACTACATTCAAATGTAGAAAGAAAATTGTGCATGAGAGATTTGGACATATCAACTATGGATATCTTTAGCAGCTTAGTAGCAAGAAAATGGTTATGGTCTACCTCAAGTCCAATTTTAAGAAGGTATTTGTTTAGGTTTCTCACTTGGAAAACATCTAGAAAAAATGCATGACAAGGGGAGTCTTGGAGAGCATAATGTGTTCTTGAATTGGTCCATAGTGATGTGGCGAGACTATTTCCAATACCATCATTTGGCAAGTCTCTCTATGCACTCACCTTCATATATGACTACTCTCATTTTACTATGGTTTTCTTCAAGGCTCATAAGAGTGAAGTGTTTGAAAAAATTCTCAACTTAGAGGCTAAAGTGGAAAAGCAGTTATAAAAAGCCATCGAAATTCTTTGAACAGATAATGGGGAGGAGTATGTGAACTCAAGACTAATAGACTTTGCACTCAAGAGGGAATTGACCTTCAGCATTCAATACCAAATATGCCACAATAGAATGGTGTTGCTGAAAGGAAAAATAGAACTCTTAAGGAGATGACCACTTGCATGCTACAAAACAAGTCTCTTGGTCAAGTCTTTTGGGATGAAGCAATGAATTTTTCTAACTACATCAAAAATATGAGTCATCACAAAGCTTTGGATGCTATAACTCCTTTTGAATCTTGGACTAGTAGGAAACCTATGGTTAAGCACTTCATAGTCTTTGGTTATCTAGCATGGGAATGAATACCTCCACAGAAATGTAAGGCATTGGAAGCTCAAAGAAAAACTTGCATCATTTTTGGATATGCAATCTCGTATAAAGCTTACAAGTTAATGGATCTAGAGACACATGATATATTCTATGAGAGGAGTGTTCACTTTGAAGAAAGGTGTCCAAGCTTTAATTCTTCAAATCCTCCTTCTTCCTCCTTCATTGAATAGAGTGAAAATGATGATAATGACTTGGAAGATGTGCATCCATGACCCAAATTGAGGCATCATCCAATTGAAGTTGAGGATATTCCTTCTACATATTCTTCCACTAGACCTAGATGGGCTAAGAAGACATTGGATGTAGCAAGACCATTGCCAAGGAATCGTTCATCTACTAGGAGGACAAGATCATAGCATAACTCACTCCCACATGCTTATATTGTAGTTGCTTTAGATGAAAAATCATTTAAAGAAGCATCAGGTATTCTACAATGGGATAGAGAAATGGAGGAAGAATATAATTCTCTTATGAGAAATGATACATGGGACTTAGTCTCTCTTCCTAAGGGAAGAAAATTGGTTTGATGTAAGCGAATCTATTGGACCAAGTTTGTAGTGGATGGAAGTATGGATAAGCATAAGGCCAAACTTATTGCAAAAGGTTTCTCTCAAGTACCTAGCATTGATTACACTGAGACCTATGCACCAGTGGCAAAAATGAACTCCATTCACTTGACACTAGCTATTGCAGCGGCTTGGAGATGGGTTGTTCATTAGATGGATGTGAAGAGTGCATTTTTTAATGGTGATCTATATGACATGATATATATGGAGCAACCACAGGGGTTCATATAGGATGCTACCTTGGTTTGAAAATTAAAGAAGTCTATCTATGGACTTAAACAAGCTCCAAGAGCTTGGTATGCCAAGATGGATTCCTTTCTTCTCTACAAAGGGTTCACAAAATGTCATTCTAATATGAATGTCTACATTCTTTAGAGGGATGATTCACATTTTCTTTTTGTGCTTTATGTGGATGACTTGATCATTATAGGAAGTACTACATCCATCATTGACAATGTCAAGGCTACTTTGCAGGATAGGTTTTCAATAATAGACTTGGGTCTACTTCACTACTTCCTTGGTATAGAGATACATTAGTCTTCATCATGGATCACACTAGCACAGCCCAAGTATGCTCTTGATCTTCTAGCTCAATTTCACATGAGTGATTGCAAGGTTGCATCTACTAAATTCCTTTGAGGTGTTAAGTTAGAAGCAAAGTGTTCCACTCCACTTGTTGATGTGACTTTCTATAGACAGTTGGTTGGAAGCCTCATCTACTTGACACATATACACCCTGACAATTCATTTGTAGTTGCCATTATTTCTTGCTTCATGCAAGAGCAAAATGAACTTGATTGGAAGGTGGCCAAATGAATCTTACACTATATCTAGGGTACCCATACACATGGGATACACTATGTAGTTGGTACAAGACTCTAGTTAGTGGGTTATACAGACTCAAACTATGTAGAGGACCTTGATTCTCACAAGTATACTTTAGGATATATGTTTCATTTTGGTTCCAGCCCCATTTTTTGGTAGAGTTGAAAGAAAAATAGTATTACTCTTTCATCAACTGAGGTTGAGTATCAAGGAGCTATTAATATGGTGATAGAAGCTATTTGGTTACAACAGATCCTAAAGGAGTTTGGTTTTGACATTCCTAGACCCACCATCATAAATTGTGATAATTAGAGTGCTATTGAGATCTCAAAAAATCTAGTTTAGCATTAGTGGACAAAACACATTGAGGTTCATATACACTACATCAGAGAGTTGATTCATGAGTAGGTCATTGCACTATAGTATTGTCCTACAGAGAAGTAGGTAGTCAACGTCTTCACCAAGCCCTTCATGGAGGTGAAGTATCTTCATTTGTGAGATCTCTTGGGGGTGAGATATTTTTCACTAGGAGGTCACATGATCCTTCTCTTCTCTATTGTACATATCTCTCTTTTTGGAGGATGGTTTTTCCCATGAGGTTTTCCCTCTTTCTCTATTTGCAAAGAGATTTCATTTCTTTTTAGCTTTGCATTTGTACTTGGGTACCTAACATGTCCTAGTAGCTAGGACCCATTATGCATTTCATCATAGATTTTGTGAGCTTAAGTACATTCCCCTTAGTTGCACTTATGGGGGGTGTGTTAGCTAGGGTTTTGGAACCCTAAATATTTCCCCTCTTAACTCAACAACATGAGAAATTAGAAACCTTTAAAACTTACAAATTATTTTGCATTTATATTATTTAATTCTTTAATGAATTAAAAATATCCAAGATAAATGCAAAGTCATTAATTAATAAACCACTACTCTAATTTCTCGTATGATTAATTCTATAATGAATTAATTATAATATGAGGGTGAAAGTAGAAGAATTATATTTGGAAAAGAATAATTTAAAATAATTAATTCTTTTTTAAAAGAATTAATTATTATTGTAATTAGTATTGGTAGGGTAAATTGGAAAGAGATTTTAAAAATGATTAATTCTTTAAAGAATTAATTATTAATGTAATAGGGAGTTAGGGTAGTTGAGAAATGACTTGGATAGGATTTCTTTAAAAATAGGAAATTCTATTGTAAATGGGTTCCTCCCATTTTGAAGGAGTCGGCACTCCTAAAGGAAAGGGTAGACAATTTAGTTTTTTTTAATCTTGTATTAGAAAAGTTCATCTCTCCATAGAATACTGAGTTAGAACTATTTTTTCCTAAGTATTCTATGCTTTAAAACTTTGAATATATTTTCTAAATTTGTGGCAAAGTATATAAAATTGTACAGTTTTATATGTTATGTTAAACTTTCTGGAGTAGATACTATTGTTTACTCTACTGTGATTCATGTTCTTGTGGATATTAATTGCATTTGAAAGTTTAGCTTTCCTTTGTTGCATAGTGGAAATGTATTTTGGAGTTTAAAGGTTCTAAGGGAGGAAGTTAAATTTTTCCATCTTTTTCTTGTTTTAATATTCAGTTATGTTGATGAATGGATGTTAGTATTCCTTCATTGCCTTCTAGGTTAAAGGCATAACCAGAAAATCATTTATTGTAAATCAAAAGGAGGGAGCTATACCTTCATTTCAAAATTTAGAGAGCACTTGACAAGATAATTTCAAGTGACTCTATTGTTAGTTTCAGAGTTTGTCTTTCTTTTGGGTATTCAAGAGTCAATTGTAAAGGTGTTTTTGGAGAGGACAAATCTAAAAATTATTAGTGAACAATTTTTTCCCATGAATGTTCATATATCAAAATAGAGAAAATAATGTAAACTAACAAATGAATTCCTATCCGAGAGGCTTAGGAATTCTCTGCTTAAAATTTCTTAATTGGAAACACGTGCAACTACCTTTATTGCAATGAAAGTTTTAACCAAATAAACTCAACAGAATAACTTTCGAAGAAAATAATCTGCTGAAGTTGTTGAAACAACTTATTTCATCTCATCAATATGAAATAGACTTTAATGCAAAAGAACCACTCAATTTTAATTATCAAAATGATCCACATAATTGAAAATTAAATCATTGAGTAGGCAAATTTCATAAACTAACTTCTCACAGAATTTCCAAATTCAGAGTTGACAATTCCAAAATCAATAACAAACGCAGCTAAAAGCTTGAATAGTATCTATAGAAATACTAATTAAAATAAGCAGATAATAGTATCCACTCACAAAGCTTTCAACCCAAAATCAAATTGTAGAGTTTCATGTATCTGCTGAAATCTTGAAATGCTACTTCTAAACTGGAAATAAAACCATAAAAAAAAGTAGTTCTATCTATCAGTCTGCTAGAGAAATTCTAACCCCTTAAAAAATACTAATTATTACATTTATAGGCATGGGACTGGACCAAAGCCAAAATTACCCCACCAGGAGTTAATCGTCTTTTGCAAAGAAACTACTAATCTTTAAAAAAAAAAAGATAACTGAAAGAAAACAGCCAAGGAAATATAACTAAACACTTTCAAGCGTAACCACTTGTCTTGTTCATGCAACGTTGTCTCCACTAGCCATGCCTTTCACCATTTTCCATGTCTCATAAGCAGCTAAAAAGGCCGAGATAACCGATTGGTGCAGCAAGCCGATGTAGGCAAATCTCTGCTTCCAGACCTCTTTTATCTTCTTCAGCTTGGCGACCTTTTCTTCATGCATCTCCAGGTGCTTTAAGTTGATGATCAACATAGCCTCGATATGAGCCACATTGGAGAAGTCCTACTTAGCCGACGTCTTTTTATCTTGCCACTCTTGAAATTTCTTTTGCACCTCTTTGATTATTTCATCTGATTGGGCAACGGAGTCATCATACCTCTCGATGAACTGCTTGGCAAACCATTTGAGACCATTCTGGATAATCTACTAAATGACTCTGAGTTCATGTAGAGCTTCTTTGATCTCAAATATTCCCTGTGTCAGTACTTCATTTCTCTATTCAATACAATCTCTGATGACATACAGGGCTTTTTCATCAAGATCGACTACGGGGCATTCTACCTAAAATTTCTGTAAAGCAAAAGGATAACTCACTCGAGCACAAAAAAGGCATCAATCGCTAGAAGCAAGAACACCATAATTGTTGACCTTGAGGCAGTGGAAGATCCACCTATGGCAGACAATTTACCAGAATCTCAAAGCTTGTTAGTGACTACTAAGAATTAGTAGAGTAATCTCATTCTATTCAAATGTTCCTCAACTACAAAAAAATATCAGGCAACACCTAAGTGGCTAGAGACATCGATGGAGAAGAAAAGAAGCATAGTCCCAATATCCATGCCAATCGATGATCTAGTTAGCAAGTGTCTCAGTAAAATGCCTAAGGTAAAGAAAGCGAGAATAGAAGCAAGGATCAATTTTGATAAATCATCAGGATGATGGGTAGCAGAGATAGCTACACTGCCAAATGAAAGCTCCCATGATTCCATAGCCCCTCAAGACTATCAGATAACCAAGGTTGACTTAGGAAAGGGAAATTGTGAGATAGAGATGAAATTCTTTGAGGTGTCCAATAAGAAGATCATAGAAAGAGTGTAGAAAGACGGGCAGGATAAGCAGGAAATGAAAGAAATGATTAAAAACATGGCTCAGTATATTAATGCTATCCTTCATCCTGAGGCTAAGCCAATCAGTGAAATGTTTGCAATCATTGATGTGTCCTCTACGACCAATCAGCAATCACTGGAAAATTTGCACAAATGTAAAGCAGTAGCAAAAATAGCGGGTGAATGGGTTATGAATGTTCTGCACAACACTGTAAAACACATAGGTCACTTAGACCAAGCCTCAAAGGAGATATTGAAAATTTCTAAAAAGGTGGAAACAAGCAATGAGGGATACAAAAAAGCAAGGAACAACTAGTCCAAAATAGTCATGTGGCTGGAAGAAGTGCAAGAGCTCGGTTTAAGTTTACTTAGGATAAATGCATTATTTTATTATATATTAGGTTAGACACATAGGAGTTTTCATACTCATATGAGTTTTCATGTTGACAACACAAGAGTAAGAAACTCTATTTTAGCAGATGATGTCTACAAAATTGGAGTTTGCATAATTAACTGATTTTTCATGTTGACAACATAGTTATTCATACTCTTAATTAAGTGCATGGTGTCTACAAAATAATTTTATGTGACACACCTTTGTAGGCTTATCCTCTCATCATTGCACAAACTCTTGTGCTCAATGGAGGATAATCCACTCTTGGTGGACATGTACTTAGTTGTGAGGCTAATCGTATTACTAACTCCTAGTCATTCTAGGATTGTTCTAGAGGCCTTTATATATAGGCACTCCTAGTGTACTTGTACATCAATTGAATTTCATATTATTATTCATATCATACTTTATTGGTCTATTTTGTGCTAGTTGTTGAGATTCTTTGTCTTGGGTGATTTTTCCCTAAAGCAAATTCTTATAGCGTTAACCAATAAAAGTTTGGTTAACACCACAAAATTGCAAAGATCCTTTGGTAACCAAGTGAACTCAGTTGACACTGATTCCATCCAACATTTCCTTCATTAACTGAGTGATCTTGGTTGACACTCATCTTCTGTAGAATTTCCTTCAATGCCCAAGTGAGCTAAGTAGACACTATCTTCTAAAAAGGAATACTTAGTAGACACAAAAGAACTATCTTCACTATCTGAGTGAGCTTGGTTTACATTGACTGATAATAACATTTGTGTAACATTAGAGACAACACACAATTAATAAGTTGTATCCAACATATCCTCACCCCCCCCCCCCCCCCCCCCCACAATTGAGCCATTTAAGTCAACTCCACTTGTAAAGCTCCCTGATACTCCATAAAGGTTAGAATTCTATACTACTAAGGAGTTTAAGGAAGAAAAGAGTATTTTTGGGTCTTATATATTGAATTGAATGATCGGTATGAATATAAAATCAAGAAAAAAATCTTATATATAGTAGATAAGATTGATTGGCCAAAATTTTATGAGCAATTAGTAAAAATCTTGGACATGTGGAATGAAATAAGAAGTAGTGAAGATACTTTGAAAGCTATCATGAATAAATGGCATGGAAGAGATAAAGATATCACCCTTTTGTGTGTCTCAATTATTAGTTTATCTTGTGAATAGATAGAAAAAATATATATATATAACTAATAATATTTCTTAGTTTGATGGGAAGAGGGTTGCAGTTCAAAAAAGAATAATAATTTTCCTTTCTAGATATCTAGGTGAGAAATTTGATATTTTTCCCAGCCACTTAAAATAAAAAGAAAGGAAGAGCGGGAAAATGAATTAGATGATTTGTTCTGCCAAAGAATAAATGAAGTCACAAATGAGAAGAGACATTTGATATGGGCATTGAAAAATGAGGAATTTGTTAAAGTGTAGGTATTTTATAATTTCATCAAGGAAAAATTTGTTGAGATAAATAAAATAGGAGACTTTGTGATTAATAAATATTGTGAGGTCTTGAGTTTTCATTGGCTTGATGACATAGTTTTCAACAAATTGATAGAGGATTTTGTACATGCAAAGCAAATGGAAATAGAGGAAGATGATGTGGACCAAGAAGAGAATCAAATAATTGATACATTAGCAAAAGAAGACAAAACAAAACAACCAACCTTAGTGCTAAGTACAACAGTTCTAGCTGATGACATGGAAACTAAGGAATTGGATGTAACTATTGTTTTAACAGTACATGATGATGTAAATGGAAAGCCTCAAATTGAAGTAAGTTTAAAGAAATCAAGGATGGTTCCATCACAAGAAACTTCATTAGCTACATCTTTCAAGGAATAGAAACAACAATAAATCCAATCATTAACCTTTCATCAACAAAGAAATGCAAAAAAAAGTGTAGTAGAAAGTGGTCCCTACTAAATAATATTCGTGATGTAAAGTTTTTCTATAGCACAAAATTTTATCTTTTATGACAGTAACAATGTAAATATCTTTATGTCTTAAGGATAGCTGTCAGTACTCTCTAAGCCTAAAGCTTGTTACATCTCGCATTATATAACCGAGATTCTAGGGCTAGAGAGGGGGGTCTAAGTCATTGCATAATTTTAGTTTTACTAAGTCTGTTCAGTCCAATCCTTGATGCAAACATTTTGATGTATTTTCTCTACAAGTATCTAAGAATACATTGATGTCATAGGATCTTGATGTCTTATCTTGAGTCATTTTGAGTTCTATTACAATTTTTATATAGTTTTCAAAAGGAAATTAATACAAAAGATGAACTATCTCCATGTCTTTTCTTTCTAAATCTTGTCTCCATTTTATTACCTAGTAATCTTGAAATCACATGAGAAAAGCTTGTTCAATTTAATGCAATTAGGCTAAGTTGGATATCATTTTCACTATTACTTTTAATTCAATGAATTAGCAAAATGTTTCAGTGAATCTAATAGGATTTCCATGATAATAGATAGGATATATGTAAGAATGAGTTTCAGTAAGAGTTGTTGATAGAATTGAATGTAAAGTAGTCAATTAGGTCAAGAAACTAGATAGACTTTGAATTCCAATGAATGAGGCACCAATCAACTAGTTTCAATCTACATATGGAGAAAACATGAATAAGAATCAAGCTTAAAATTAAAATCAATTTTACTTTAATGTTTGAAGAATGTCAAAGTAGGTCAGCACTTATTTACATTTAATTTCTAAGTCTTAGTTAGCCACTATTGCCAAGAATTGTCTATAAATCTAAGAAGAATTTTGACAAATCTACTATAAGGGATGTGTATTATTATAAAATGCCATGAAATGAGTGAATTATATATGTAGTATTAGGTTATAAATCTTTCATCCCTTAGGTGCACCTACCTTGGTTTTGCAGAGCCAAAAGAGTAGAGAATCTTTCATGATTTTGTTGAAGTTGGGTCTAGATCTGAAGAACATATAATTGTTTATGGGAAGTAGTTGATCCTTGGGTTTTTTTTTTCATCATCTTGGTATTAAGTATTTTTTTGTTTAATATTTTAGGAACACCAACAAGCTCCAATTCAATTGCACCAATAATGTGATTCAGTATGAATCCTTGATTCAAGGTCTTCTACTGGCCCAAAAAAGAGGAATCCAAGCATTAAGTGTATATGGATATAGTGAGTTGGTGGTTAATCAAGTCAAAAATCAAAATGTCACTAAGAGTGGTTTACTCAAGTCTTATAAACATAGAGTATCGGATTTGCTTGAAAGTTTCAATGCATTTGATATTCAAAGCATCCCTAGGATAGAGAATAGACATGTTGATAGACTTACATTAGTGAGTACATCTTATGATGTTCCAAAGAACCTTGATGTTGAAAAGAAGAAATAGATTAAAGTGGTTTTTAGACCTACTATTCCTGACAACAACAATAATTGGAAAATGTTTGAATCTAATGTAGAAATTGTAATTCCTTGTAGAGTGAGGAAGAATTCTTACAAAGAAATTAGTCAAGGTTGCATGAAAAGTATGGGGATTAGATCATCAATCTCAATTTAAATAAGTTTCCTAAGGGTCTCATTACCTTAGAAGGTGTTTTCAATCCTGATGACCTAGCAAGAAATAGAGGCATGAACCTAGCTGCCAATAAAGAAGATTACACACCAATCAAGGTTGCTAATGGAAAGTCCTTAAATATGGGAAAGGTATGTTCTAAAACTGAGCAAGAGAATTTCATTCATCTATGTCAAGAATTTAATTATGTATTTTCCTTGACATATGATGATTTAAATGGTTTTGACCCTAGTTTGTCTCAGCATACCATAGATTTAATTGATAATTCCAAACCTATAAGGTAGAAATAGAAGCCAGTGAATCCCAAGATTGAGACATTAATGAGAAGAGAGCTATCCAAGATGACTGAGGCCAATATAATTTTCTCTATCAAGCACTCATCATGGGTGTCGAACCTTGTCCCTATTAGGAAGAAGAATGGAGAGATAAGACTATGTGCAGACTTTAGGGACCTTAACTAGGCTTCTCTTAAGGACCATCATCCTATCCCTTCCATGGAACAAATATTGTCTAAGGTTAGTGGTTTAGAGAGATTCTCTTTCTTGGATGGATTCTCTAGTTACAATCAAGTGCTAGTTAAAGAGGGTGATAGGTATAAGACTACATTCATAATAAAGTGGGGTACCTAATCTTATAGTAAAATTCCTTTTGGGCTAACAAATGCAAGTGCCACATTTGCAAAAGCAATGGAGATGGCCTTCAAGCACATGATTAGAAGCTTTTTATTAGTTTACCTTGATGATATCACATTGTATTCAAAGAATATATCAGATCATTTTGGTCATCTCAAACAACTATTCATAAGATGTAGAGAGTTTGGATTATCTTTTAATCCAATAAAGTGTGTCTTTGCTACTAATCAAGGGAACTTGTTAGGACACATTATATCTATGGATGGTTTAACCATTGACCAAGAAAGAACAAATGCAATACTTGCTCTCTCCCTTCCTAGCCAAAAGAAGTGGCTACAAAGCTTTCTTGGTAGGATAAGTTTTGTGAGAAGATTTATCCCTAATTTAGATACCGTGGTAAAACCTCATACAGCTATGCTTAAGAATAATATGGTCTTTACATGGACCAAGGAAGGGAAGGTAAGTTTTGAAGAGATTAAAGTAGCCATAGGCTCAGCCCCTACTCTCATTAATTCAAATTTTGAGAAGGATTTTATTCTTTATACCTTAGGTGGTGAGTCAAGCATTTATCTTGTCTTGACTCAAATAAATGATAACAATGAATAATAGCCGATTGCCTTCTTTAGTTAAGGGCTTAAGGAATATGAAGACAAGTACAATTATATAGAAAAGAAAATCCTTCCAGTCATAAGAGATTTGAAGAAATTAAAACACCTTTTGTCTCATAACAAGATCCATTTGTTAGTACCCATGCCAATGTAAAGGACTTTCTTTTGAGCAAAGATATTAGTTAGAAGAGAGCTAGATGGATCACTAAGGTAATGGAGTACAATGTGGACATTCAAATTATCAAGTTGGTAAGGGGAAAAGGATTGGGCAAATAGATGGTCTCATATCAAGAATCAGATGAGGAAGTTGCTATGATATTAACAAAACAACAAGAAGTAAGAAACGATAATCCAAGGAGTTGGATAGTTGACATGAAGGCCTTCTTAGTAGGAAATGGATATCATCAAGGGTTGGATGAGGATAAAAGGAGATATTTTATATTACAATCAAACCCCTATGCTATATTTGATGGTACCCTATTTAGCAGAGACTTCAATGCAACTTTGTTATGATGTATTGATATAGACCAAGTTGATAGGGTGATTAAGGAGCTTGATGATGGTCCTAATGGTGGTTACTTTTTACCAAGGACAAATACAATGAATATTATGAGGGCTGGTTACTACTACCCATCCCTATTCCATGATTGTCATAAACATGTAAGAAAGTGTGAAAAATGTGCTTTCTTTTCTAGTAAGAAAATACTTGCATCTCTTCCTCTTCATCCCATTCATGTGGATCAGCCCTTTTCTCAATGGGGATTGGAATTCATAGGCCGTATCAATCCACCTTCCATCTTGGGTCACAAATGGATTCTAGCTACTATAAATTACTTTACCAGATGGATGGAGGCAATAGTATTAAAGGATGCCACAAAATCTTCAGTTGTTGAATTCCTTGATGGAATTATAACCAAGTTTGGTGTCCCTTCAACGATTATTTCTTACAATGAAAAATATTTTTTTGGGAGCTCAAATATGTGCATGGGTAGTTGATCATAATATCTACTTGAGTACATCCTCAAACTACTATTCTTAGGGCAACAAATTGGTTGAGTTATCTAACAAGAATTTTCTTAGAATCATTAAGAGCACTATTGAGGATAACTAGAGGTGTTGGCATCAAAAGTTGAAAATGGCACTATGGGCTAATAGAACAACACCTAAGATAGCCATAGGAAATTATCCTTTCATTTTGGTATATAGTAGGGAAGCTAGACTTTGTATTTCACTAGAATTCCCTACTCTTGAGTTGGATCATCAGTTGGAGATAACTAGAAATGATGCTATATCCATAAGAATGGTACAACTGATAGATATGGAAGAGAAAATAAATCAAGCCATTTAGACCTTAGAAGCACATCAACAGCAAGTCAAGAAGTCCTTTGATTGGAAGGATAAGGTTATAATCTTCATAGAAGGTGATCTTGTATTAAAATGGGATCCAGACAAGGAAAAACTAGGGAGGCACTTAAAATTTGATACATTATGGAGTGGTCCCTATGTGGTTATCAGTTGCAAGTAGGCCAATGCTTTCCTATTAAGCAGGCATGATGGTGAAATTCTACCTATTCTAGTTAATGGAGTATATCTCAAATCTTGTTTCTATAAAAAAAAAATGATGTTTCCTGTACATAGTTAGAGTAGTTTGCTTCCCATTTGTTCCTTTTTCCAAGAAGTGTCAAGCACATGTTTTGTGGCAAATGTAGTTTTCCTAAATTTTGAGGTCATAGATGGTCACAATTTTTAGTATTATGATTTTTGGCAGGGAAAATTTTCATGTTTTGGCTATATATCCCAATGGATGCTTTGGGTCATTGGTCAAATACATAATAGGCTTGCATCCCCTATCATTTGCTAGAATTGTTAACCAAAAATTCCTTCCTACCAAAGAATTGGATCCAAAGGCCTAAGCATACCCTAACATTCATATATTTTAAATTTTAAATATTAGGGCACACAAGAATACTTTAGTTGTACACATTATATCCTAAGTTCCAAAGTTAAGTTCATGTTTTAATATCCCTACGACCTTGCATTTTCCCTATCGTCAGATCTCCCCAAATCGATGAGCATCACTTTTTCACTTTCCAAAAAAACATAAAGTTTATTTCATGTGACAAAGTGATAGTATGACACATTTCTAAGTGGTTCATTTCTTCTTCTTTAGTCAGCATAGTCATCAACAAGTTTTCATTTCTTGTCAGATCTTCCTAGATCTACACTCATCACCTTGTCACCTTAGGAAGTTACAAGGGTTTTATGGAAGTCAACAAAGTGACATTGTGACACATGGACTTGGTGACATCATTCCCTAGTGGGCCAAAAAAGTAAAGACTTGTCAAGTAAGGTGGATCAATGTTAGACAGATTGGTGCATGAACGAGTTCCAATTAGTTTGGATGCTGGCATGGTCGATAAATTGGTTGCATGTTTCTAGGTTTTCAGATGGAAGAAGATCAATGGTTTTCATTATGTTGCTATCAAAAAATGGTCAATCTTTAGTTATAGAAACATGGTGAGGTCCCAACAAGTGTCCTTGGTGGGCCCAATTTCTTCAATTCCTATTGTAAGGGTGAAAAAAGTTAGAGCTATGGTGATATGACCATTTTTCCATAATCTTATAATCTTGTGTAAGATCATAAAGTTAATTCTTAGAGCTACCAATGTTACGATATTCAATTATCATAGCATCATAGAAGTGTATGGTCACAAAAGATGATAAGGAATGTTGTGATCTTATGATATGTAGGTTTCATAAGATCATAGATATGGTTAAAGAAGTCCTCCAAAGACATAAAGATAAAGGATTTTTTGTAGAATCAAGGTGATTGTAAGATTGTGAAGACACTTCAAGGGAGGCCTGATGTTAAGATGAGTTGATGATCACAAGATCATAGGAAGGATGAAATATGCTCTTGATCTGAAGATATAATATGTCATAAGATCATAGGAGTCATCTTCCAGGCTAGAGATGATGTGAGGGTTGTGACTTTATTGATGATCATAAGATTATAGGCCCCTAGGTTGACCATGATAAAGGTGTTTCACTTATCCAAGCTAGAAAAGGAAAGGGTCTTCGCCCAATAGAATTGTAGGAAAAGTATAGGATGAATGTTAAATATTATTGACCTACTAATACATTGGACTTGGTCTATTGATAGTAAGGAAGAAATGACTCTTTAATGGGGAATCATATTTTTTGATCGTCTACAGATTGCTTTCAGCATTTCCCATGTCTAGTAAATGCAAAAGGAGCACACATTCATCATCTAGTTATCCATCTACCTATTTGTGCACTAATGATCATCATTTATGTCTTCTTAGGGTCATTCTTTTGGAAAAATGTTGGATTTTTTTACCTCTAGGTTTGTTCCAAGATCGTATTTTCTCAATTTTTATGATTTTCTCTAAAATCTTAATGATGGTAGTTGTGCTTTGCTGATGTAGGCAACAAGTGAATAACTAGGGCCAAAGGCTCACCTAGTTATCCAAACCATCCTACAAGAGTTAACACAATGGAAGCAAACACAAGGAATAGCAACCAAAGGAGAAAGAAGAGTGAAATACTTTTATTGATTCATCAAAACATCTTCATACATGCCTAGCTATAAGGCCTTCTGGGTTATGGTCAATTACAATACATTCACTTACAAAGATCCAATAGCAAATTCCCACCTTCAATTCTACTCTAAAATCTTATTCTTAAAACTTGCCTAACTCTAAGCCTAAACACTCTATTTATACTTGCCAAAATGACTTACAAAACATTCTAGAACATTACATAAGAGGAAGGCCAACCCAACAATAGTCTAGACTCATCCCAAGAAAAGATCTTAACATAAATGTCATGAATGAAATAAATCCTACAAGTTGGCCTATAGAAATCACATTCAAATACTGACATTCGGCATACACTAGGTAACTTGGCACATGAAGGAATGTTACAGTAACTCGGCACCAACTAAGTGCTATAATTTGGCACCAAGTGCTACAGTAACTTAGCACATGAAGAGTGCTATAGTAACTCAGCACATGAAGAGTGCTATAGTGACTCGGCACATGAAGAGTGTTATAGTAACTCGGCACCAACTAAGTGCTACAATAACTCGACACCAACTGAGTACTACGGTAACTTGGCACCAACATGCAGAAAGAAAAAAAATGAGCAGGATAACATGGCAACCAAGATGCTCCTACATCATTTTCTTCCTAGTAGAAGTTTCTTAGTTATGCTTGAACTATAAAAGCAAGTTTTTTTTTCTCTTTCGAGGGTCAATCATTCTCTAATTCTCTAGTATTTCATTCCATACATACTATTATAATTCATTGTGCCTCCAAGCCATTATAATTCTTTGATGTATCTCTTTTAGCCATTAACACACTGTGCAAGACTCCTTTGCCTCTAGTTAATTTTCTTGTCTATATTCTATAATTTTCATGATTGTATCTATTTTGGTAATTGAATGATATTAAGTAAATTTTCTTCCTATAGAATTCTTTTATTGTCTGATCTACATGTGGTTGTTGGATTAAGCAAAGTCTAAATCTATATTCTTTGAGATTAGAACTAGTTAACTATACCTTCATTGGATATGGAATAGATGACTATGGTTATTGGTTAGGGGATTCTAAAAATCTGAAAATAATTAGAAGTCAAGATGATATATTCAATAAAAAGGTCATGTACAAAAAATAGTTACATGAAAAGAAGCATGACTAGGTCAAAGAAGACTATGTGGTTTTGGATGAGACTCCTGAAAAAGAAATGCCTCTAGCATATGATGCTCAGCAATAATAGATTATCCCACAAACTCCTATAGTTGTTAGACATTCTACTTAGTTGAGTAGACCTCCTAAAAGGTTTTCTCCTTCTTTATACTCTACTTTATTGATTGATTTTGGTGAACTAGAGGAGTATAAAGAGGCAACATAGGTAGATTTCAAACAACAATGGAAACTAGGCATGAAAGAGAAGACAAACTCTTCATAAAAAAATAAGACTTGGGACTCAGTGCCTTTACCTAAAGGAAAAAGAGGCTTTCCTAACAAATGGGTTTATAGGCTGAAGGAGTAAGATGAAGGAAAGAATAGGTATAAGGAAAAACTTGTGGTAAAAGGTTTTGCACAGAAAAAGGGTATAGATTTTGATAAAATATTCTACCCTATTGTAAAAATGACTTCAATTAGAATTATACTAAGTCTTTTTGTTGTAGATAACTTACATCTTGAATAGCTAGATGTGAAAACAACTTTTCTCCATGGAGATTTGGAGGAAATTTACATGTAGAAACCAAAGGGATATGAGGTCAAGGGTAAGGAGAATTTGGTGTGCAGGTTAAGGAATACTTTGTATGGCCTAAAGAAGGCACCCCGGCAATGGTATTTAAAAATTGATAGTTTCATGGCTGAACAAGGTTACCATAGATGTCATTTTGTTCACTATATATTATTTAAGACATTGGATAATGAGAGATTGGTTAATGAAATTGGATAATGAGAGTTATATTATGCTTATTACTAGGTCTAATATTTTGCTCTTAAGGATTTGGGTGTTGCTAAGAAAATCCTTGGTATGAGGATCAGATAGGAAAAGCAAAATAGAACCTTGAATTTGTCCCAAAGTGAGTATATAAAGAATGTGTTGAAAAGATTTAATATGCAAGATGCAAAAATAATTAGTACACTTTTGGATAGTCATTTCAAATTGACTAAAGAAATGTGCCCAAAGGAATAGGAAGAGGTAGATAAAATGTCTAACATCTCATATTCATCAGTAGTTGGCAGTCTGATGTATGAATGGTATGCACACAGCTAGATATTTCTCATGCAATGGGAGTTGTCAACAGGTATATGAGTAATCCAAGTATGAAACATTGGAGTGTTTTCAAATGGATACTTTGATATTTGAGAGGTACTGATACTAAGGTATTATGTTTCACAGGATCCAATTATTCTCTAAGTGGAATTTTTGACTTTGATCTAGTAGGAGATGTTGATACAAGGAAAAATACTATAGGTTATGATTTTACTATAGGAGGTACTACAGCCAGTTGGATTTCTAGATTGTGGAAGGTTACTACACTTTCAATCACTGAAGCTAAGTATGTAGCTGCTATGGAAGCAATTACTGAGATGATTTGGCTACAATGTTTTCTAGAGGAACTGGGTCAAAAGTAAGAAGATCGCCCATTGTACAGTGATAGCCAAAGTGCAATTCATCTTGCAAAGAATTCTACTTTTCATTCAAGGATAAAGAAAATATAGCTTAGGTACCATTTTATACAATATGCTTTGGAGGATGGCCAATTACAACTTGAAAAAATTCACATGAGTGATAATCCTGTAGACATGTTCATGACAATAGTCCCTGAGGAGAAGTTGGTTTCTTGCTCAGATTCTATTGGGATTCTTGACTAATAATCATGGAGTTAATACATAGTGAATCCTCTTATCCTAATAAAACCATTAGACTTGCCACATGAACCAATCATCCTTTACCATTTTTCCACTTTGCATAGTCTTCCCACTTTCACCACCTGTGATTGTAGCTTCACCACCACCTTTCTTAATTATAATCATCTATTGCTTATTAAATCATGACCAACTAACTATCACTACTTCATTGCCTACCCCTGGCATCTTTTATTAACTAGCCCAACCTTGTGAAGACTAAGATCCTAACTGCATTCACATCATCACCACTATGACCCGAGGTTTACCTCCTAACCTTGTGATTGAGAAAAATAAGGAATTATCTTGATTGCAACTCTAACCATAGCTTCCTTATTAACATGCTATGATAGCGCACTACCCATAGATCTAAAATATTTAATGGTGTGAATTGTATCCTTCAAACACTAAAGATTTTGTCATTGTCACATTATCGCGACCTAAACCATAGTATGTCAAGTTAACCTAGTGACTGAGCGAACATAGTACAATTTCATCATAAGGGCCTAAACCTTAGTTAATCCAACTAACTCTATGATAATACAAACATAATGTAATCATGCCTTCACCTCTTGAACTCCACTTAGCACTTAACTCACTACAATTGACTGAAACCAAAGTGTGATTGCATGGTCACAGCTTGAACTATTTCAAAGGTACACATGAAATAATGTCATGAGACTTAGGATAAAATACATAGCCAATGTTAAATTATTTTTTGAAGATCCTTTAATATTTGAGTTTTGAAAACCCTAGGTGACCATTGAGTAGCCTATCATTTGAATTTGATTTTTTGGCACGAGGGAAATTTTGGTTAACAACCCTCTCAACACAGGTGCTTTGGTTAAGACATCCTTCAACTATTGAAATGCTTTGTCATAGTCTTAATTCCATGAAAGCCAAAATCCTTTTTCAACAAATTGTATAGTGGAGTTGTAATCTAACTAAAATATTTGATAAATCTCTTGTAATAACTAGCATGTCCAATAAAACTTCTAACATCTTTTAACTTTTCTAGAGTGGGAAAGATACTGATCATCTCAATATTAATTGGGTTGACTTGAATACCTAGTGAGGAAATGTAGTATCCCAAGACAATTCCTTGCATAATCATGTAGCATTTCTCAATATTTAGAGGAATATTATACTCTTGACATCTTTCAAGGAATATATATAAATTAGGTTGTGGTTCCTCAAAGGTGGATCTATATGCAAAGTATTCATCCATCTAAATCTCCATATAATCAATAGATATATTAGAAAATATGCTAATCATGGCTCTTTTAAAAGTGGTAGATGCATTTTTGGAAATCTAATTGAAAAGATCATTGTGAGAAGAAGATTGATTAAAAGAGGGAGATTGTTGTTAAAAGAATGTTTTCAATCATTGTTTTGTCATTGATGTCAAACCTACTATTTGTAGGAATAAAAATTTCTTATAAGATCCAAGTACTATCACTTAGTTGATTGATGAAGAGGATTTAATCAATAAGATGTAACAAGAGCACCTAAGGGAAAGGTTGAGTTATGGTTTTGTAATGAAGTGCAAGGATCAGTTAAGACATTGGTTAAATGATGTATTGATGACATACTTGAAGATATAGAGGTTGGTCACACTTAGAAACTTTGGAGGAATAAGCTAAAGCAAGGTTGACTGCAAAGCTTAAACTAAGTTCATTAGTAAGTGCCAAGCAAGCTAGTTTAAGCCAAGCAAATTTTTAGTTGGAGCTGAGAAAATGAAAAATCGAGTGTGTGTCGAGTGAAGTTCAAGTGTCAAGTGATATAGAAGGAGCTGAGCAAACATAAAACCTTAGTGGATGTCGAGTAACACAATAGGTGTCGAGCATCAATAAAACATAGTTGATGCCAAGTAACGCAGTATGTGCCAAGCGTTAGAATTACAATAGTACCAAGCAACTGCATTATTGGAAAAGTCAAAGATTTGCCAAATTTGAGCTAACAAAGTTGTTACCTTGAATTTTGTGAACCAATTGGAGGATAAGAATGATGAGCTGGTGGCACAGAATTCTATGTAAACTATTTTTGAGTGAATTCAAGAGGATTCTTCATGATGTTTCTAGAAGAAACAAAATATGGGTTAGATTCAATGAATCCTACCTAATCCATATGAATTGAAATTAAAGGAGGGAAGAATCGAGTGGGAAAAGAAATTCTAGATTTCAATTTAAGGATTCACAGACCAAGAAGAAAGAGCTGCTGGTGTGCCAAATTGTGAAGTGGTTGAAGGGTGTCAAAGAAAAGGCATCTAGGAGAAGGAAGAATAGAGTACAGAGACTCTACTTTGATTAATGGTTAGAAAGAGAGGATTGCACTGGTAAATTGAGCATGAAGACTCAAGGAGAAAAAGCTTGAAAAGAGGGCAAGTTGTCAAAGTTGCAGAGACTGAAAGCCAGGCAAATTGTGAAGAACTGAAGAAGTGATCTGAAATCTACAAGTTAAGTTGTATGTTGTAATTAGGTCAAAACCCCTTATTGTTACTCTCTAGAAATTGTATCAGTTAGGGTAAAAGAAAATCTTATGGACTTAGGTTGGTTTAATAGCCATTTGTAAATCCTTTAATAGGGTGGCATTCCAAGTGAATGATCTAAAGTTCTCTAACCATGCCCACTTCTAATAGGATGGTTAGATCCTTTAACCAAGTCACATTTAATAGTGTGTTGTACCCTTTAATAGGGCAGGCCTTTCATAGGACATCACTTCAAAAGAGTGAGAATTGAGTAGCATGTTACTGGTGGTTTTTCCCAAATTGGGTTTCCACATAAATCATTGTATTATGTGTTGATCTTTTCATGTGTTTTCATGTGTTATGTTTGCATGCTAATTTACAATAGCTTGTTGAATAGGAATGTTTAAGCTTGGATGAATAAATAGTTAGATGGGCACACTTTACTTGATGAAAAGTTTTAATTGGACATTTGGACCTTGAATAACTAATTAAACCACCACCCCCCCCCCCCCCCCCCCCACCTTCTCAGTTATTCTAAATAATTTCTAACATGCATTACATAGACCAAAAGGTAGAACTAAATATGAAAATATTCTGCAAGGGCAAGTACAAAGGTAGCTTTATCTTGGTCCTTCGGTGCTATCTTGATTTGTTTATATATTCTAAACCCATTCAAAATATGTATATACTTCTATCTAGCCAAATTTTCAAGAACTTGATCAATGAAAGGCAATGGAAAATTATCCTTCTTAATTGTTGAGTTTAGTTCTCTACTCCACACAAACTCTCCATTCACCACTCTTTTTAGGTACAATGACCAAAAGATAAATCCATTAGTTGTCGTAGATTGGATAAAAAATCCATAATTTAGTAACTTGTGTAATTCAATCTTTACAATGTCCCTTACCACTAGATTGATTCTTCTTTATGGTTGCCTAATGGGTTCACATTTTGAACTAATGTAGGTCCTATAGGTATAAAGTTTTGGATCAATTCCCTTCATATCTATATAGCCCAATGCAAATTATTGCTAGTTATCCTATAGCAACTTAACAAGATTCTTTTGGTGAGTTGGAGGAAGACTATTGATAATATTCAATTCATTTTAGGACTGGGCTTACTTCTATTTTGGACACCTTTTCTAACATTACTACTTCTAAAAAAGTTGATGAGTTCAACTCATAAGGTTGTAATATGTGAAGTTACTAAGATTCTTCAAGAAGTGAGGTTTATTTTGAGGAGGAAGGGTCATTTCTAAGATAATTCTTGTCATTAATAATAGAGAGTCTACACCATACTAATTGGATAGAATGTAATCATCTTTCTAAGAGACTATAAATGGATTCCTATCATTTACCATAATTTGGCTTAGTGATTTAGCTTCATTCATTGTCACCCAAGTTAGGCCATAAAGCTTGATCATCCTATAAGAGTGGTTGAGAAGGAGAGTACAATCTTAATTTCTTAGTATTCATACCATTAGAGATTATATTTTTCTAGAATGGTGGTCTATAAAATCATCAATATTAGCTAATCATGGTCAATATACAATTTTAGGATATCCACCCAAGGTGTCCTTGTGGGGGGGGGCCAATACCAAACTATACTAGATATTCCCAAGAATTGAATGTGACCATTACATCCTCAATCATATAGGTTTAATAGTGGACCTACCAATAAGCTAAAGGAAAGTAAGGGTTTCTCTTAGGCTAATTATGTATAGGTAAGACAAAAATTCTCTTTTCATGACATTAATTGATGTTCCTAAATAAACCAAAGCATTTTGAATCTAAACTCCATTAATGAAAGTAGTAACAATAGGGCTTCCAAGATTAGAATACTTAGAAATTGACAACATATCCAACATTAGATGAGATAGTTAACCCATGACATGAATAGTCTATGGATCTTTTCTTTCCTAGCAGGGTATACAACACAAGATTCCTTGATTTCTTTTGTATAAGCTTGAACTTATTTAATAACATCCAAAAATGGTATTTTTATAGCCATTTCTTTCAACTAATTAGGAAACTTAACAATAGTTAGATTTTCAATAGGAATAGCAAGGTTAGTAAGCCTCTAAGGAAAGACTAAAGCCTTTTTTGCAAGAGTGGATGGAAGAATAGATGTATGTTCTTTTGCAGTCGGAGTATCCTCAAAAGTTACCAATGTAATGATAGGTCCCTTATGTGCAAGAAGAGTGGTTCTTAACCTTAATTGTATTTCCTTAAGAGCAATGGAATAGGTCTATTGTTGGTTATGTTTCTTAATGTTAGGATTAGGATTAGGTTTCATATGCAACTAATTTTTCTTAGGTTATTTTCCATTGGTTATAGGATAAGGATGCATTCTATCTTACTACTAAGGTGGTAGCATTATCGCTTTCTAGTTAGGTCAATTAGTCCCCCACTGAGGTGATTTTTTGAACTATCTTGTGGAGGTTTCCATTGATTGGTTTGTTGCTAATTTTTTTTAGGTTGTTTCCACTAATTATCTTGCCAATTTTGATGAGAATACTACTAATTTTGGTTAGCTATTGTAGTTAGTTATATGGGGGTTTTTACCAATTTTAATTGTTCCATAGAGTTTGGGATTTTGTAGACCAATTATTATTCCATTGTAACCTTGGGGGGTCATAATTATTGTAGTATTGGTTTTTCCATTGATTACTATTATTATAATCAAAAAAATTTAAAGGATCTTGAGGCATACCTTAACATTGTGCCCATGGACTACATTGAGAAACATAGAGAACATTCTTATTCTCATCAATAGTTTTGAACTTAGTAGGGATTCATTGGGTCTGCATGATAGTAATTATCTTGCACTTGCAATACCTCATCTTCTCTCTACAATGTTTGAAAAATTAAGTCAACATAGCTTCAACTTCCTCATGCTTCCCTTTTAGCTTGCATTGTATCTAGTTGGGTAGAAACATTATTGATGATTTCCTACTTAAAATGTGCTAAGAGAATGGAAATCTCTACCTTTGACACTCTAGAACCATTGGAATTACTAGGTATAGATGGAGCCCCTATTAATTTCTTCATGGTTGTCCTTGAATAGTTGAGGCATATCCTATTGATATCATCCCAGGTTATTTGTGTAATATCATCTCCCATCATGAGGTTCAAGGCTTCAATACTTGCATCATTGAAACCTTTTAAGGAAAGATGTTTTTAAGACTCCTCAATCAGTTGATATTGAGTGTTCTTTTTTAGATTATCTTGAAATTGAGTGTTCTTTTTTAGATTATCTTGAAACATAATCTTCTAAGGTCTTATCCTCCTTTTGTGAGATTTTAAATATGGAATTCCCTTTCATATCATAACCACTACAATACTCCTTATATTTAGCAAGGAATAGATTCTTCATTACATCCCAATTAGCTACAACATTAGTACCCTACCCCATAAACCACCTTAAGGATACCTCCTTCAGAGTATATGGAAATAAATTCAACCTATGTGAATTGATTGAATAGTCATAATTCCTACAGAGAATATCAAGCTCAAATAGAAAGGTTTTATGATCTTCAATGATAAGGCCACAAAATTTTTGGAATATAGAGAAAGGAATGTTCTTCAGGTATAGGAAAGGGAAAAGTAGGTTGAGTCATCATTGGTGGTGGTGGTGGTTTTTCTTGTCCTAGCTAGTAGATTACAGTGGCAAGATGGTTATTCTGATATTCTAGCTCAAAAAAGAGGTCATTCAAATGAAATCATACTTCTAAATGGGGGTGAAGGAAAGTCTACTTGGGCATCAACAAATGGGTTTTCAAATGGTTTGTCTTCTTCAAAAGGTTAGTTCACTTCTTGGTTTCTTTCTTGGTTGTCAACTTAGATAATTAATGGCTTAGGATATACAAATTCTTCTATTTAAAAGGGATCATTTGGAGGAAGGAATCTCCCAAGATGGTATCTTCTTCTATGCATGTAAAATGGATAAAGAAAAAACCTCCTATTTTATAGAAATTTGTAAAAATAACCCTTAGGAAAGGTTTAGATTGACACCATCCCTGGTAACAGTGCCAAGAATGCTTGGTTGATTAATTAGTTTAGAAATTAGAAATCCTTAAGAATTGACCAAATCACATATTAGACTCATTTAATGTATCAACTAATTGTATACTTGATATGTGTAATCACCTAAAAATGGCCATCTAGACTATTAGCCCCTTTCTCAACATGCTAGGTAAATTATTTAATCATTTAGACTAAGCCCAAATTTCTAATAATCAATTTATTTTGTTTTAACCTATAGTTTGACTATAGTATCCTAAGTCCATATGTTTTTATGAATAGTCCTTTTCTATTAATAAATAATATACTAAGTTACAATTCACAAAAAAGGGTCATGGATACAAGATCATCCCATGAAAGTTTACACGGTCGAAGCTAGAATCAACATCTATATATCAAAAAAAACATAACAAAAGCAACCCTCAGGTAGCTAAAAGTGCCAACTGAGGGGATGGTTCATCCCAATCATGAAATCTCCAGTCGTCCCTAGGATTGGCAAGAAGGCTAGGAACAACCCAACCATTAGCAGCATTGTTGGGGGCCTAGTTGGCATCTTTGGTATTAGGCCATAGAGGTGAGATGGCCAATTCTAGGTGAAAGGGCCATTTTCTAGAAACAACACACCAATCACTAGGAGGAGGAGCCACTAGGCCTGATGATTAAAAGAATGTGTCCCCTTTTAATTAAATAAAAGAGACCATTCTTCTAACTCACTCTAATGTGCACACATAAAGTCTTTTTTCCTATTTACAAATTAAAAGAAAATACTTTGTCTCACATGAAAAGTCAACTCTTTCTCATTGGTCAAAATGATCTTGCACATGGATCATTCTAAAACTCAGCTCCCACCCTTAATCATCCACCTCTTGATCTTGATCTCAACCATCCACACATCTTTAAAAAGGATATCTCTCTCCTTCTCTAAGCATCCCAATTTTGGGCTATTGTTATGTTGAAGGTTTACTTAACAACTCTTCTTGGATCATTTTGTGGAGAACTTGTATCTTCGTGTCCCATTCTTTTCATATTCACACTAGCATAGTTCATTTGAAATAGCTTAGTTTCCTTTTGCAATAGCATTGTTATAATGCTCTCATTTCCTTAGCTTATTTTCATTGTGCAACTCATCTTAGCATAGTTTCATTATTGCATTTTATATTTGAGAACTCTTTGACACTAGCACTCTTGCTCTTGTCTAAAGAATCTCTTGTTTCATGGTTTAATAGAAAGCATTGAATTTCTAGGGCTTAATTGAGAGCCCTCTTTGTGCTTATTTGTATGCCTCTTGCACTACATAACTAGGGATCTCTAAGCCACAATTAAATATTTTTAACTCATGGAATACCTTGGATAGGAGAGTTTAGAGGAGTGTACTTTCTTAGTCTACAATATGGTATCTATAAACTATATGCTCTAAATAAATCCAATTAACATTTACTAAACTATAAAATAGGAATACTAAAGCTAAGTATGGAATAAAAGTTAATTCAATGAAAAGGAATTGAAATAAAAATAGGATACTACTTTGGTTTCCTATGTTGCAAGAACAACCAACAGTTTTGCTACTATATGGAAGTAGGAGAAACATAGTACTAAACTATTCTAAAAGAAATATGCAAGTAATTCTACTAATTGAATTCACTCACTAAGTGGGCCCCCTTGGATGAGTGAAGGAAAAAATGCTCAAGATAAAGTATTGAAAGATTCTAATGTCATTTTATTGATATTGAAATCATCATAAGTACAACTAAAATAGCAATACTATATATTGAGTATTGTTGTTGGATTAAAATTAAATTCTTGAGTAAATAGAGAAGTCCAAACTAAATGTTATTTATAAAAACTAGGGAGAAACAAACTTCCTAAATATGAGATCCTTCAACAATAAGGATTTAGTAGAAAAGTAAATTAATTACAATGATATAGGACACATTCATCCTATAGAATAATTCTTCCATAAATGTAGCACACCATGAATCTAGATTTTTGCATGAGTAGTTTGTAGTTGTTTTGACATGATCTTCTACTGGCAGCTTTCATATAGTCATTGTATGAACCTATCATCACTCACTCGATGGTACTTCTTCAATTACATTTGACTCATTCCTACAAAAGGTTAGTAAAAATTCCTAATTTTGAAACATGTATCCATTTCAATAATCCATATAAATCATTAAATGTATTAACTAGCTAATTCTTGTCCATGACACACATAGTTGCAAGAACATACCCAATAAATCTTTAGAAAACAAAGAAAAAGATTCATTAATATGCACACACTTGATTTCATTTATCAACCATGGGTTCCGACTATAGTATTATAACTATGAAATTATAATATATTTAAGAGACCATAATAGTTTATACTAGTTTATAGGTTTATACAAAAATATGATCTAAACTTCTTTGAGCTTAAAGTGTTAAACTTCTCTAAATAACCATAAAAGTCAATGGAACTATATTCTAATATTCATCTACATCACTTTGTAGAGTATAATTGTATTACAAAAATGTTACGAACATCTAGCAGGTCTCTTGATCCATGGGTACACAACTTATACTCAATGCTTTTGAGTTTATGATATCCTCTAAATAAAAATCTTTTGATATTGTATTCAAGTGTTTTGTATAATTTATATCAGCTAGGTCAAATATCCTTTAAATGATTTAGATTCATGTTCTAAATCATTTCCAAGATAAATTAATTACTCTTGCAAGTTAATGTATATCAAGATGATTTAATGCTTTTTCAAGTGAATATAAATATCACAGAGGTAAGATTGATTTTCTAAAGATGTAAAGGACAATACAAAATATAATTTTGTAAATCCTTAAACATATAAATATCTATTGATATATTGTTTTGTGATTTCCACTATCTCTATTAAAGCTTAATCTATAATTGGTGGGGTGAATTACTTGTGAATGATAACTAGAAGTCTAAGATTCTAATATTGATCACCAAAAAATAATATAGAAATGCACAACACTAAGAAAGTCACCACCATTACATAAGAATTTTTTCTCTTGAGAAAAAACATGTTTAGGGAAAACCCCTAGTGGAGATGATACTAGTACAAGATTGTACACTAATATTAAAATATCTCATTTAGAGGACTTGGCCTTGTTAGGAGTCAATACAATACATTTAGGGATCATTTGGCTATGGGGATAGGAATTGGGATTTGAAATTTTTTATTTTGGATTTATTAATCCATAATTTGTTATTTTAGGTTTATTATTCTAGACTTGTTTTATTTGACAAAACTAAATTTAGTATTGTAGTTGAAATTAAAATTTGAAAATTTTCAAGAAAGATATTAATTTATTGGGGATTTTGTTATAATGGTAACAATAGCATACTAATTTGTACATAATATAGTCATTGGTAGAATATTATGAAAAAATTACTATGATCTTGTAGCTACAAAAATTTTGGTCAATATGACATGAGAAGAAGAGTTATTCAATGTTGGCATTATGATACATTTTTGTCATTAGTTACAACACTTATTGGATTCTGAATGCTTACCGAGCTCTCACCGGAAGCCAAGCTTTACCTAGTTCTCAGTGTTTACCGAGTAATCAACGTGAACAAAGAAGTCAGTATTTACCGAGTAATCAAGGTGAACAAAGAAGTCAGTGTTTACCGAGTAATCAAGGTGAACAAAGAAGTCAGTGTTTACCGAGTGATCAAGGTGAACAAAGCAACCAGTGTTTACCGAGTGTTCAAGGTAAAGAAAGGAATCAGTTTTGACCGAGTAAAGATGTACTAAGATGTAACCGAGAACTTCATGATAACCGAGCTCCTAAGGTTATCAAGGAAATTAATTTTTACCGAGCTCAGATGGATATCAAGGAAACTAACTATCACCGAGTCACAAGGTTCTATCAAGTGTTTCCTTTGATCACCGAGCAATAGTTCAGATAGAAGTATTCACCAAGTGACATCTCTTCTACCGAGTCTCCAGTGGTTACCGAGTTCAGAACTACTCGAAGTGTTTAGTATGAACTAAGCCTTCACTTCTACCGAGTGCATGACGATGCCGAGTAACACAGTGGACGCCGAGTATCAGAAGGACACCGAGTCAGTTCAGTGAACCCGAGTTTTTACCTTGGGCCGACTTTGTATAGAGATTTGCACTTGTTGAGCCGACCTTGCATGTATTATTTAGTCGACCTTGCATGTATTGTTTAGCCGACCTTGCATGTATTGTTTATATGGATGGTATATATATGCAATGTATTGTATCATTCAAATATAGTTGTTATGGCAATGGTAATGAATGGAAATGTAAAAGTGTGAAAGTGTGAAAGTGCGAAAGAAATACATGCGTGCGAAAGTATGTGGGCTGAATTGTGAAGATATTCAGCAGGTCTAGTTTTGAAGCAGAAAAGTTTTATCTATCACATCAAGGTGAATCAGAGCATAGCGGATCTTATCAGCAATCAGTTGTAATCAGATCCACTGTTTCATTCTAACAGGTGAATCAATTTTTTGCAAATCCTTTAACAAGGTAGACTTAACAGTCTTTTGTAAATCTCCTAACAGAGTGCATACTTTATTGTATGTTTGGAAATCCTCTAACAAGGTGGATCTAGCAATCCTTTGTGCTCCTAACAGGGCAGATCACCAGAAGTGGTCATTGTAAGCCTTAACCGGCCAACTTCATACTGCAGTAACGAAGCTTGTGGGTTTCATCCCCACCCCAGTTTTACTTTCTATGTGGAAGGTTTCTGGGTCACCAAATCTGTGTGTTCAAGTGTTGCAAATGATTTTGTTTCATGCTTACAATAGGTTACTTGGATGAATGATGAATATATCAGTATACAGTTTTATTGTTTGAAATTTTAGAAGTTACTGATTCACCCCTCCCCTCTCAGTAACTTGTCATATCTTGAATATTTCCAACAATTCAAAGCTATTGGTGATGCATCCATAAATTAATTTTAATATTTTACCTTTCAACTAGTAGAATCACATAGTAAAACCTACAAGTGACAAAATATATGCATTGTTCATTTCATCACCATATTTCTCTGTCAATTTATGTGAGTCTTTCCATACATTTGTCAATGTTTCACCATGTCTACTAGAGGAAAACCATTTTATTTTCCCCAATGAAGGAAATTTTTTACATCCAAATTTTCCTCTAGAGGCTCACAAAATGTCATTTCCATCACTTTTTTGTCAGAGAATTAATCTTGAGAAATCTAGTGTCATGTGGCGATAGAAAGAGTTTACTTTGTGATGATAGTCAAAGTTGTTCACAAGACCTCCATATTTTTTCCTCCTTTGGGGCCTATTTCTCTTATCTAATATATGAAATGTTGAAAGAAATTAGATGACAACTTATAGATTAAAAAATGGAAATTGGAATTGCAATTTGAATAACTCATATTTTGGTGGAATCACAAATTTTGATTTTGGTGCCAAAATGGGAATATGAGTTTGAATTCCTAATTCGTATTCCAATTGAATTGCCACAAAAAAAGAACTCTTAGTGCATCTTTCTTTGTTAATGGATGAGCGTCTATTAAAGGATTGTTTAAACCCCTTTTAAATGGTTCCCAACCCTATTAGGAGTTTATGAGAACAAATGATTCACTACCCAAAAAGAGAAGGTTAAAACCACCCTCAAGAGAATCACCTTTTGATAGAGTAAAGGTTAAAGCTACTAGTTTTTAACTGGCTCATTAACAACACAATTTCCTTTATGGTTTCATTTAAGTGCATTTTAAATGATAATAAATTTCAGTAATACATCTTCTAAAAGAATCTAAAATTCCTTTAGATTGATTGTGATATCTAGCATCTCATACTCTCAAAGGTTACTGCTAGAGCTACCGATATGGGAAACTAGAAGGGGCAAAATAAACCAAAATGAGTGCATGAGAGAGAGAGAGAGAGATGTGTGTGTGTGTGTGTATGTACATGCATACATACATATATATACATATTCTATATGTAAGTATATACATATGTTGATTATGTACTAAATTTACAAGCATATGTTCTTATTTCTTCATAAAATGCATGAGTTTTGTAAAACTATAAAGCATGCTTTTTAGTTATACATAACTCACATGAGTTATGTAAAACTTGGAATGGTACTTAACTTGGAATGGTAATTTTGGTTTTATAGAATTTATGTAGGTTATTTAGCACTAGATAACATGTACATTTTATAGCTAGGTAAGAGGTTTACAAAAATGATCCTTAAGCTCACAAAATCATTTCCCTCCATTTTGTTTATTTACAATTTTTTGCATCTCTCAAGATCATTTCTCTATTAGCATGAATGTTGATGGTATTTCTTTGGAGGAGTATCGTAAGCATTGGAGAGCATGTGGTAGTATTTTTATGTTGCATTCATGACCTTATTTGTCATTGATTTCAACATAGCAGTAATTTTCTAAAGATTGGCAGAGTAGAAGATAGAGATCATGGTCATAAGGATGGAGTTTTTTATGTTCGGGTGACATGCCTATGTCTTGATGATGAGGTTAAGTTTGCATAACATAATTCAAATAAATATAGAAGATATGAGAAAAAGTACCTAATAAGAAGTTTCTCATGATTGGATTATATCTCCTAATAGAGATATGATCAAGATATGAAAAGTTATACAATGGTACAGGATAGTCTGATGATGATGCCAGTGAGTATGCAAGTCCTAAACTCACACATGTGAGAATTTGTATAGAGTTCGAGTTGATAGTGCTATGTTATTGTGAAATAATTAATTATCTTATTGTGGTTCCATTATAAATAATTTGGAAAGCCTCAAGGCCAACTCAAGGAATTTTTTTGAGGACTTTTCATAAAGGAAATTATTTTCCTTTATTGTAAAGTGGATGGGATGCAAAGTGATCAAGTAAGTGTGAACAAGAGAATAGTGTTCAGTAAATGTGATTAAGTGATCCAAGGGATTTTTTGATGTGAATTTTGTGATCTGGTGTCAAGATCAGGAGGAGAAGAAGTTTGGTTTATAGGACAGAAAAAGAGGAAGGAGAAGTATAGTTCAATTCTATTGTTTTGCAATGAATAAAATAGAGATCATTTGGATGGTGGGTTCATTGGTCTTTCCCCCAATAATAGTTGGATAACTAATTCACCCCCCCTCCCCCCTTCTCAATTATACTAGTGGACTATATTTCTAACAATTGGTATTAGAGCTTATGTCTTTGAAGGGAAAGCTTAACAACTTTGGGAGATCAATGATGAGTCATTTCAAAAAAGATAATCCTAAGTTTGAAGGGGTTAACTATGACAAATAGAAAGAAAATATGAAGACTCATTTGTTGTGTATGGGTCTAGGTTATTGTCTTTTGACAAAATGTGACAAGGAAATTGTAGAAGAAGAGAATCTTGAAGAATCTAGTGAAGTAGAGAGAGATCTATTCATGTGTATTATGTGAGCTAGAGAAGCCTTACTATTAGCTCATCCTAAGAATGAATACAATCAAGTAAAATCACTAGTAACATCTCATGAGTTTGAAAAATGTTAGAATCTACTTTTGAAGGGGATACCCATACAAAAAGGATAAGATTATATAATTTGATATGAAGGTATGTCCATTGGCTATTCATTAAAAAGAAAAGCTTACAAATATTTTAACCATAGAACCAAGATAATACTTGAGTGTGCAAATATAAAATTTGATGAAAATTTTGGAATTAAGGAAAAGAAGGGAACACTAGAATTTTTAGAGAAAATATAGAAGTTTTCTTTAAGGCTAACCATAACTTGCTAAATGATGTGAAAATTACTGAGAAAAGAGGAGAATAGAGATCTGAGCCAATAGATGAGATAAGAGTTGAGTTAGAAACTCCTACCTCTAATAGGAACTTGACAAAGAATCACCTTCTAGAGTAGATAATTGTCCTCAAACAAAAGACAAAGGAGTGATAATAAGAAAAAAAGTAAATGAGGAATTATGTTTTATTTCTCAAGTTGAACCTAAGAGTGTAGATGAGGCATGAAAAGATGATCATTAGATTCAAGCAATGAAGAAATAACTAGATCATATCATGAAGAATGACACATGGAAATTAGTTCCTAGACCTAAAGATAAGAATGTTATATTAATTGTTGTCACAAGAGTTTGCACCCTTACCTGAAGTTTCACCTAAAGGAAACCTTGGCAAATATGAAAAGAATCTTCAAGTTGTGGGACTTGAACAATGAGATTGAGTCTCTAGAGAAGGTCATCTTCCTTACAACCAGGATGTACCTAACTACTACTTGAGGAAAAAGGGAGAGGGAGATGCATGAAAATAAATTTTTGAAAGGGAAAGGGGGTGATGCACCTAATTGAAATGGTTACAACTCTTCTTATGGATGCACAACACACTGATGAAACACCCAAATACACAAGTCTTGACTCTATTCCACTTTTAAATAATTCACATGTAGGTTTAGAACTAATCAAGTGTTGAATGAAAGGGCATCTTCACAGTACAATAATCATCAATAATTTGAACACAACATATAACCTTTAGAAACTATGAAAGAAACATTCAAAACAAGGCAAGATATATGCACAAACAATGAATGGAAAGAAGAGCTAAAGAAGAGAGATATTTCATTAATAGAAAGAAAGGAATATAGTCACAAAGCATAAGGCTACTACAAGTAAACATGACAGAATGGGAAAGAACCCTTAAAACATATATACAACTATCTTTTATAGAGATCAGGTATAATTCTAATGTTACATTGAGTTCAAATCCCAACTAGGTAGATTTGAGATTGCAAAGGAGAGCAATAACTAAGAATCAGAAAGAATATAATTAGATACATGTCTCCATGCTGAAAATATGATCTTGCATGCAAACTGAGCACTGAAGAGGCACGAGTGGTGGCCATGAATGCTCTAATTAGGTAGATAGATAAACAAGGTAGCAGAATGATAAAAATTCCATGCATCAGGCATGGAGAACACTCAAAATAGTAGTTTTAAGTGATTAAGGACCTATTTTCCATTAAAGAGAAACTTGATTTTGGTGTAGAGCACCTAATTAAAATGTTTTTTTTGTTCAATGTAATAAGGCCCTAGGATTGATTAAGAAATCTCCTTAAGGCCATCCACCCATATAATGGATACAAGACCCCAAGGTGTTAATATGAACCTGGGCATCATTTGGTCCAAAAGGTGGAATTTTGGTTTGTTTTATGTTTCTTAGGTTATTTTAGGTGTTTTTAGCATTATAAAAACATTTAGGAATGGTTGGAATGGAATTAGGAAGAAGGTTTGTCAAAATAACAAAAAATTGCAAAAATTGCAAAAGTTGCATTAGCAACTTTTGCAATAATTTGACAATTTTTTCAAAAAACCATCTCCAATGCCTAAAATATCATGGGGTGGTTCTACCCATTATAAATATTCTATAAAGGCTCTAGACACCCGAAGGGAGAGGTAACATGAAGAATCAATTGTACTTGCTCTTTGAAATCAATAAAATTTGTTATTTCAAGATGAGTTTCTCTAATTTTTCCAAATAGTACGGCCTTTCATGATTGGGAAGTGAAATATTTTGCATTGGATAGTTAGGCCTATTAATTTTTGAAGCATTGGAATTGGTTTTAAGTTTCTAGCAATCAAGGAACTCGGGTTATTGAATTTTCTTGCCCTTTGTCCTGTGAAACCCTCCAAATCAGGATTTGGCCAAGGAAATGGCCCTAACTCGAGATCCCATCATTGGAATTTGTTCCAAATAGGTATGAATAAAGTTAGGGTGATGTCCTTTCATATTCTAAAAGCCTTGAAATAGGAAGTTGCAGTAGATTTTTTGGGAGCAAGCCCTAGGTCTAATATTCTTTATGTATTAGACCAAATTTGATGCAATTTGATGAAGTAATGTGAAGAAATGAAGTTGGGGACTTGGTGCAAAGGTAGAACATCTTTTTTTGGATCAAGAGAAAACTTTGAAGTTGGTGGTTTGATTCCATGAGCCCATCTCTTGGCCATTTCCTTGCAGACCATGCCTAAAGTTGCTAATTAGGCTTGAGTGCATGGTTGGGGTTAAGGCATGCTGGAGCAAAATGAAGCTTTCAAACTTTGAAGTATTTTAATAATTTGAAAAGGGTATCTAAAACTATTCTATTTTTTCTAGGTCCTTTGAAAAAAAATTTAGTTATTGCTGAAAAATTGAGTTAGGAGGCCTAATTGCCTACTAGGTCAAATGCTACATTTTGTTTTGTGGGTTGTTAGCAATGGATATAATCATTAATTTTCCTTTTTTGGGTCATTTTAAAGTTGTCTCAAGATGTCATTAGATTTTGAAAGGTTAGGAACATCAAAAACCCACTTTGCCCAAGTTGGGGGGTAGTAGGCCATTGTTGATCCAAGTAGGAAGAAGTTGGATTTATGTCTTGTTTGGAGAGTTGGATTTGTAAACCTATTGAAAATTTTTAATATTAGAGTAGTACCTATTTGGGAGGGATTTAAGCCCTTGCATAGCCCTTTGTGGAGTTTTGAGGATTGGGGTTGAAGGTTGATTGAATTTTTCTTCCTTATGCTTACTCTGCATCAGATTTTGTGGTCACAACCATGCCAAGTCAGCTATGTTATCATTCTACAAAAATCAATAGTCAAACTTGCCATGTGGCCCTATAACCCTTAAGAATTTTGCCACCCTACCTAGTATTAGGATTAACTTTAGAAAAAAAATAACAATTACATGCAAATATAACCAATATCGAAAAATAATTAGATCGCACAAAAGAGAACACAAGACATCAAAATTTAACATGGTTCACCCAATCCCTAGGCTATGCCCACCAACAGCAAGTCCAATATTATTATTATCTAGTAATTACAATATTTAATTCCTTATAGCTCAATACCATCATAAGAAGCTACAATATCACCATTAAATTATGAAATTGCTAACCCTAATCCTTTTTATACAACCTTTTGAAACTTACAAAATTAGGGCTAGAATAGTTGTCCAATAGGAAAAATAGCAGCGGAAACCTTATACAACATAAAGGAATTTTTGGCTTCGAGCATGCTACCCACAAAAACCATTGCGGGTGCATTTCCCCTTGACCCCACCCTGTACTGTGACAGGGAGTGCACCAGGGGCATTTCCCTAGGACCTTGTAGGGGTGCTACCCCTTGACCCCATCTTGGGGGCTCTACCTCCAAACCCCTGTAGAAATAATATGGGGAGAAAACCACACTAAATAAACCTCTAAGTCTTATTAGGCTCCACTTTACAACAATCTCCCACTTGGAGACTGATCAGACTCCACAACAATAACCTCCCACTGGGAGACTGATCATAAAACTACTAAACTTGTAGCTCCCACTAGAATATCAAACCACCCTAGACTCTACTGTTCTTTTATTTTTTTAAGTCAAGAAGACCAACTAAATTTGAAGATGATTTGAGCTTCTCCCTTGTTACTACCTTGGTAAACATATCTGTTGGGTTATCATCTATATGTATCTTCTCCAAATTTAACTATCCATTATCCAAAATTAACTGAATGAAATGGTACTACAAATGTATGTATTTTTTCTTTGAATGTAGAGCTGAATTCTTCACAAGATGAATGGCACTCTAACTATGTAGTAGATAAATCATTAACCTTCTATAATCAAGAAAACAAGCTTACTACTGCCCCACCAATAGTAAATACATAACCTATAGTACTCCACCTTGTATCAATATCCCCTACCAAATATGAGTCAATATAGGCTTGTAAATTAGTATTAGAGCCCCCAAAATGAAGACACTTACTAGATGTTCCTCTCAAATATCTGAGAGTCCATTTAACTACATTCCAATGCTCAATTCCTAGATGATTCCTCATAAACTTGTTAACAACTCTGACTACATGTGCAATATCTAGCCTTGTACATACCAAAGCACACATCAAGCTTCCTATAGCTGACGCATAAGGTACCTTCAACATCTTTTCCTCATCTTCTTGTGTCTTGGGACACATCTCCTTTGTCAAATTCAAATGACCAAGTAAAGGTGTTCTGACATCTTTAGCATTCTCCATAGAGAAACATTGCAACAACTTTGCAATATAATTAACCTGAGATAATGTCAATTTCCTATTCTTCCTATCTCTACAAATATTTGTACCAAGGATTTTTTTTTTTCCCCCAAATCCTTCATAGAAAATGCATGTGCTAACTAGCATTTCAACCACTTAATATGGTTCATGTTAGAACTAGCTACAAGCATATCATCAATATATAAACATAAAATAATGTACATGTCTCCATCCAACCTCTTAAAATAAAAACAATTATCTTAATGACACCTACTATATCCATGCTCATGCATAGAACTATCAAAATTTAGATACCATTACTGATGTGTTTCCTTCGAGCCATATCAAATTTTCTTCAATCTACACACTACGTTCTTACTACCTTTGACTTCAAATCCCTATGATTGTACCATATATATCTCTTCATCCAAATCACCATGAAGAAAGTCTTTTTAATATCAAGCTACTCCAAATGAAAAAATTTGGTAGCCACAATACTTAAAACAGTGCAAATAGAAGTCATTTTAACAATAGGAGAAATATCTCATCAAAATCAATGCCCTTTTTTGTGCAAATCCTTTTACCACTAACCTAGATTTAAATTGTTTCTTACCTACATCCTCTTCTTTCAACCTATAAACCCATTTATTCTGTAAAGCCCTTTTACCTACAAGCAACTTGCATAAATCACATGTCTTATTTTTCAGCAAAGAGTCCATTTTTTCTTTCATTGCAAACTCCCACTGAATCTTTGTATCTACCAGCACAACTTTATCGTAACATTTAGGTTTACCAGCATTAGTAAGTAAAATAGAATACAAAGAGGGAGGAAATATTTCTAGAGGTATAATTTTCCTTGTTGATTGTCTAGCAATCATTGGTGTGTATGATATTTGTTGTTCCAATTTTTGTAGATCATGAGAAATTGTTGGAACATCATCTTTTATAGTGTCATCCAGCACTACATAATCATCTTCTATCTTCTCATATTACTACAATAGATCTTTGTACAACACTTTCTCATTGAATATGACATCGTTGCTCCTTAAAATTTTAATATTTTCAAAATCCCGAATCCTATAACCAAATTCATCAATGCCATATCCAATAACTATACATTTCTTTCACTTAACTTCCAGCTTGGTTCAATTTTCAGAATCTATATGAGAAAATGCTTTACAGCCAAAGGTTATGAGAAAAAAATAACTCACCTTCTTACCAATACATGCTTCTTTTGGAATAGCACAACCCAAAGTAGTATAAGGACCTCTATTAATCATATATATAGCAGTATTGATAGCCTCCAAACACATTTTTAAGGGGAACCTTGCATGTAACCCCATGATCCTTACACACTCTATTATAGTCTTGTTCATGTGTTTAGTCACTCTATTTTCCTGTGGAGTCCTTGGAATAGTTTTCTATCTACAAATACCATTAGTGGAGCAATAATCTTCAAATTCATGACTGCAATACTCAACATCATTATCAAACCTGAGATATTTTAATTTCTTACCAATCTTATTTTCAACCAAGCATTTCCATTGCTTAAAAGTTTCAAATACATCAAATTTCTATCTAAAGAAATAAACCCATACTTTTCTAGTTGCATCATCAATAAATGTAACATAATAATGAGAGCTTCCAAGGGAAGACACCTAAACTAGTCCCCATACATCTATATGCACAAGCTCTAATCTCTCACTTTCCTTTTCCTTCCCACTCTTCACAAAACTCACTCTCTTTCATTTTCCATGTGAACAACTTTCATAAAAATCTATATTAACACATTTTAGACCTAATAAAACTTTCTTTGAATGAAGTACTTTCATACATTTCTCACTCATGTGCCCAAGTCTATTGTTTCATAGCACTATATCATAATATATAGAAACTGTGTGTTCTCCTTTCTTAACTACAACAATTGTTCTTGAACATTTATTTTCCTCTAAAATAATAAAATTTGAAAAAATATTATGACCTATACAAAGATATAAGGTGCCTACTTTAACACATTTTTCTACTACAATGAACCTTTTGAAACCTTTCAATTTTTATCATTAAAAGTAACTAAACAACCATCATCACCAAGTTGCCCTGTTGAAATTAAATTTCTATTTAGCCTTGGAACATGTCTTACCTCATGTAGTAGCTAATGATTCTCATTCTGTAACTTAATCTTAACTTTTCCTTTTTCAACAATTTGACAGGGTTCATTATTCCCCAAATAGAAAAGCCCAAAATCCCCTAGGAAAAATAATAAAATAACCTCTATGAGGTGTAGCATGAAATGAAGCACCAGAATCTAAAACCCATGAATCCTCAACACTTTCTAAAGACAAAAGTAAAGCATCCTTTTTGGATTTTTTACTTACCACATTTTCCTCCTTATTCCCTTCTAGTTTATCTCCTTCATTATTCTTTCACATCCAACAATATTTCTTCTTATGTCTTGGTTGACCATAGTACTAGCAATCTCTTGGTCCTTTAGATTGATACCTCTTCCACTTTGACTTTCCTCTTGATTTCCCACAAATTCCAAAATTATTTCCTCTTTCAATCATTCTATCTCTACTTTGTCCGTTCAAAGCACTTCTTGATCTAGATCCACTTGAGGTTTTCCTATGAGTTTCTTCACTCAGAATAACACCAATCACATCATCAAATTTTAGGGTATTAGATCTAGAAACAAAATTATTCATAGCCATTACCAAGTCATTCCAACTTTCAAGCAAAGAACACAAGATCAAGAGAGCCTTAATTTAATCATCAAAATTAATACCCACAGAAGATAATTAACTAGTAATAGTCTTAAACTCATTTAAATGATATGCAATAGATCCACCATTTGTTATCTTCATATTAAATAAACACTTCATGAGAAATACCTTGTTTGAAGCAAAGGGCTTTTCATACAATTTTGTTAGGGTTTCCATTGACTCTTTTATCACCTTTGCTTTTGTAATGTTAAATTTCACCGATGGTGCCAAGCATAGTAGAATGCTTCCAAATGCCTTCCTATCTAAATTATCCTAGTCCTCATCCAACATAGTTCCTTATTTCTTGGATTTTCCCTCCAACAGCTTCCATAAATCCTTCTAATAAATATAATCCTCCATTTGCATCTTCAATAACTAAATTTTTTTCCCATTTAAATTCTCCACCTTTAGCTTACCCTCATCTACCATCACTCCCACTCAACTGTGAGACCTTCTTACAAAGGATTTCCAAAAAAAAAAGGCGATGATCTAGCTAAAAAAAAATGATGATTGACTAGGCTCTGATACCACTTCTTAGGATTAACCTTAGACACAAATAATAGTTACATGCAAATATAACCAATATCAAAAAATGATAGATTTCATAGAAGAGAACACAAGACACCAAGATTTAACTTGGTTCATCCAATCCTTGGGCTACATCCACCAATAGCAAGTCCAATATTATTATTATCCAATGATTGCAATCTACAATCCCTTATAGCTCAATACCACTGCAAGAAGCTACAATATCACCATTACATTATGAAATCCATAACACTAAGCCTTTTTATACAAGCTTTTGATGCTTAAAAAATTAGGGCTGGAATAAATCATCCAATAGGAGAAATAGTAGTTGATACCTTTTACAGTGTAAGGGCATTTTTTGCTTCGAGGGCACTGCCCCTAAAAACTTCCATGGGGGCATTTCCCCTTGACCCCACCCTATACTACTATAGGGAGTACACCTAAGACATTTCTCCAAGACCTCACAAAGGTGCTTCCCCTTCACCCTATCTTGGGGGTGTTGCCTCCAAACCCCTATAGAAATAATATGGGGAGAAAACTATGCTAAATAAACCTTTGAGTCTAATTAGGCTCTACATCACAACACCCATATTTATTTCTGTTAGGTTGACCTGTGCCTACCTTTGTTCATGGCTTCACAGCTAATCTTCCTCATTAACTATTTTGCCCTGTGAATTTGTGACCTCTCCTTTCTAACTTTATCATTTCTTTGCAACTTGATGTCTCTTCATCTTGCTAACTATTGTGACTGCACAATAACCATGAGACTGACTACTCTATAGCCTTGCAACCTTAAACCTTAACCATAGTAATAACCTTGCAAAGATTCAAACAAAGCATTTCACATCATCACCACCCTAACCCAAGGTTAGTCTTAACTCCTAGAGAAGATGCAATGAAGGATCTCGTGAATTACAACCCATTGAGACATATGTCCACTACTCATATTCCCAATTAGACTAAACTTCATACACTTTAGAAAGTAGGAATTTTCTAGACATTGATTTGTTGAAATATGATGACAAATATTGATAATTATTGATGCCTTTGACTCTTGTAACATCATAACTCAAAATTGTAGAGGAATTCTTGGGATGTTGCACCTAGCTGTTTGGTCCTAACACTTCCTTGTTCACAACCTTGCACCCTAGAATCTATGTTCATGATATAACCATGTGATGCTACAACAAACCTTTAAAATAACTTTCATCACACCATTACAGATTAATTTCTTAACTCAACAATTAACTTTTTGATGGTACAAATAAAGACTTGTGTGGCTATGTAGCCTTAACCCTAATTTTCTCAAAACCTCATGTGGTAGTGTGATATAATGTATTTTGCAACATCTCCACCTTGACAATGGGTTAACCTTGACCATGAATAATGATGAAAGAACATTAAAATGGGTTGCTATGGTAAGATATCACATTGTTGCAACTTAACTCTAAAGCTCATTTCGATGGAGTGTATCAATCAAAACCAATTTGCATCTATCGAAGAGATACTCCTTCAAAAAATAATAACCTTAACTTCCATCTAACCCTTGCGACAATGTAATGAAGATTCTCATATGGAAAAGATCCCACCATGAGATGTGTTACTATTTCATTTTCTCACTTTGACTAAACTTCATGCATCTTTATAAAGTGGGAAAGTGACAACTGTTGATATAACAAGATCTGAATTTCACAATATAACTAAAGTTCCATTCGCATAGTCAGAATAATCAACCAATTAGACATTGCCACTCTAATAGACTACTATAACACATTTCCATTTTGTAGCCCACAGCTAAGTTTGGTCCCACATGTCCACGTGGTGAGTGCTCGCTTCCCCATTTTAGTTAAAAATCACACAATCTCAGAAAGAAGGAATATGCCAATCATCGATCTACCAAGATTTGATGGAAAAGGAAAATCACTATAGGCACCTTATAACCCTTCACAACCTCAGAACATGAACTCAGTCATTAGTTATAACCATTACAAAGTCATGCCAACCACAAACTTGATTGTGTCTTGCTTTTGCAACCCAACTAACGGTTAAGTGACAAATTCGAGTGACAAAGCAATAAAAAGTTGTTGTATGATCATGACTTGAAATATTCATAAGAACATAACATGCAATATGAATAATTTCAAAATTAGGGATATAAAAAGGAATAAGGTTTTTATGTATCCCTATCATGCTTTCATGGCAATAAATGAATAAATCAAAAAAATTAGACATGGCTATCACAATTGGTCTTTCATGGGATTTGGAAATATTAGAAAAAATGAGGGGCAAGGGGGGGGTGGGGTGGGGGGTGAATATTTAACATCTTTGGTGACTCAGAGGGGATGCTTACTTGCTAAGCATGGACTAGTGGCCTTAAGTAACCTATTAGGTTGTAGAGTTACAAAAAATGGGCCCTACTCTATAAATAATCAGAGTGACTACAACCTCCTCAACTAGCAAAATTTCAAAAAATTTCTATCTTGCAAAGAAATAGCTTGTGCTCATTCACTTCTTGGAAAATAGAAAAACATCCACTCTACTATATATAGAATTTTACAGATATAAAAAGTCAAACAAACCCATTAACTAGTTGGTTGAAGTAGTTGCCCCTCCTTACTAATTGATTTCTTCTTTCATGCATATGGGCAACTAAAAATAGTAGCAAGCATGAAAAGTACACTATTTCATAGAACATCTTTTTCCCAATACTAAAAACAATGAAGCTCTCTAGCACTGGGACATTGTCAACTTTAGCAAAACATGCTTTCTCTTCCTTGCGATATTCTCCCTCATACTCTAGAATAAGCATGATTGGGGGAAACTTTCATTTTTGTAGAGCAAGATGCCTGATGGAGCATTATTTTGATAGTGCAAGGTCAAAGGAACCATCCTTGATCACTTGGTTGTGCTCTACAACCTTTGAATCTTCTTGGCTAGTAGAGGCTAGCTATGATGGCATGGCTAGTAGTATATTCCTCACTAGCCCATGTGAGTACTTGTAAATAAGGGGTTGCACTTCTTATACTTGTATAGGCTCTTGTGATGTGGGAGGGAGGGATGGTTGTGTCTCCTTTGATATATTTGTGGTAGTAGACAACATTCTCATCACTTGTAGTTCTTTCTCATATCGTTACTTTTTTGCAGCCAAATTTCTTGCAATAATTGTTCCATGCTCTTATTGTTGGGCCTCTAGCCTCCTCAAAAACTCTACCTCAAGCTTCCTTGAAAGCTCTAGCTTAAGTTGTGCTCATTGTGCTTCTAGCTATTGTAACAATATTTCTCCATTTGGAGTGTGTGATGGTTCATGAGAAACAACTAATACCTTTTGAACTTGGGGCAGAAAAGGCAATGCTTCCACTTCTATCTTATCATGGGAGACCTCCTTCTACAACACTAGTCTAGTTTTTCTTCCCCTTACAGCAAGTATGATCCTTCTTCCCCATTTGAAGATTGAGTAGCTATCTTTGGTTCCTCTAGGGTAGGAACCACCTCATCCTCTTCTATCTCCTTTCTCTCTATTGGTAGTTTCTCAACATTAAGTTGAGGAAGCATAGGCTCTTGATCATTGCAGCAAGGAATAGAAAATTGGAGAATCTCACTCCTTCTAAAGCTAGCAAACTTGTATTTGGGTGGCTCCTCTTTAGATGGATTTGTAAATGTTTCTTCTAAGTGGGCCTTTGGCTCTGATATTTTTTCTTGTTGGATAAGAGGGATTCTTTGCAAGAAGCAAGAAAAATTTCTCCTTGGAGGCTCTTGTGCTTTAATAGGTTGCATTTGATCAAGCTTGAGCCTTGTCTCTTCTTCTGCAACAGCCAATCTTCCTATAAGATCCTCCTCAAATTACCTTTATTTCAATTATTTCTCCTACTACAACCAGAGAGAGCCTCTCTAAAAACAATTATTATCTTAGATACCACCTGATGTGCATAAGGGTCATAAAACCACATCTCCCTATTACTATGCATCGTGTCAATCCAAGACCTCATGAGGAGCATAATGAAGGAAAAGTTCCCATTATCCAAAATCTCATAAGGACTATGAACTTTCATCAAAAGTTCTTCTAGATTTAGAAAACCCCACAAGAAAACCATATATGCATTCACAGAGCTCATCTAACTTGCTCTTGGGATCATTATAAGGTTTGATGGGAAACTGAGTAGGTTGATCATTTGATATTGCAAGGGAGACTGAACCTAAAGAGGGATCCACATATGGACTTAATATTTTCTCCCTTCCTTACTACCTCTTAATCTCTTGTTGTCTTTCAATCTCATCAAGCTTCTTATCATAGGTCAGCAATAGCTCATTGTTTTCATCCATTTAGCTTTCAAGAGCCATTGTCTACTCATGAAGCTTTAGGTTGATCCTTTCAAATCATTCCCTTAATTCTGAGTCAATCTTCTCTTGGAGGTCTAACATCATGTCTTTAAGCTATTTATATGGGGATGTTTGGATAGTTGGAGTAGGGGTAGGGGAATAGGAATAACCTTGAGCATACTAGCTATAACCAACTTGGAGCTAAGATTTAAATTGGTCATATGAGGGCTAAGGAATAGAATTTTTATGATATGGTGGGAATAGTAGTTATTTCTATGAAATGGGTCCATGGTTAGAGTTCCATAAAAACTACATTTCCATATAAAACTTAAAAATCACAAAAAGATCAAGAATGGTCTTTACATACCAGCACTATTTCATCTTGAAACTAGTAGATTCATAGAGTCACCATGGTGTTGAATAAATACCTCCAAAGGTTGTCTTCACTAAGAATAACACCCAAATTCTTAGTGAATGGATTTCAATTGGCTAACTGGTAGACTTATCAATCTAAATCTATCCCACCAAGCATGCCCAAAAAATGTTGTCACAAAATTTTGCACCCTTGCCTAAGGTTTTACCTAAAGGAAACCTTTTCAAACATGGAAACAATTTCCAAGTTGTGGGACTTGAATAATGAGATTGAGTCTCTAGAGAAGGTCGACTTCCTTACAATCAAGATGCACCTAACTATTTCTTGAGAGGAAAATGGAGGAGATTCCTAAGAAGTAAATTGTTGAAAGGGGAAGGGGGTGATGCACATAATTGAAATGTTTATAACTCTACTCATGGATGCACAACACATTGATGAAATACCCAAATACACAAGTCTTTACTCTATTCAACTTTTAAATAATTCACATGCAGGTTTGGAATTGATCAAGTGTTTAATAAAAAGACATCTTCACAATACAAAAATCATCAATTGCTTGAACACAACATATAACCTTCAAAAACTAGGAAAGAAACATTCAAAATAAGGAAAGATATATGCACAAATAAAAAATGGAAAGAAGGGGTGAAGAAGAGAGCTATTTCATTAATGAAAAGAAAGGAATGCAGTTGCAGAGCATAAGGCTACTACATGTAAACATGAAATAACAGGGAGGAATCCTTTAAAAATATTTACAACCACCTTTTATAGAGCTCAGGCATAACTTTGATGTTACATTATGTTCAAACTCCAACAAGGTGGAGTTGAGATTACAAAGAAGAGCATTAACTGATAATAACAAAGAAATCTAATCAAATGAATGTCTCCATGTTGAAAATCTAATCTTGTGTGTAAATTGAGCCCTAAATAGATAGAAATGGTGGCCATGACTACTCTAATTGGGTATATGGATAAACAATGTAGTAGAAGGATAAAAATTGCATTCATTTGGCATGGAAAACACTAAAAATAATAGTTTCAAGTGATCAACGACCTATTCACCATTAAAGAATTGCTCAATTTTGTGTTCATGACCATGCTGAATCAGCTATGTCATCATTCAAAAAAAATCAATAGTCAAACTCGCCATGTGGCCCTATAACCCTTAAGTATTCTACCACCCTATCTAGCTTACTTTTTGTTAGGTTGACCTATGCCTACCTTTGTTCACAACTTCGCAACTCATCTTCCTTATTAACTATTTGGCCTTGCAAAACTAAAACCTCTCCCTTATAACTTTATCACTGCTTTGATCTTGATGTCTCTTTAGCTTGCTAACTGTTGTGACCCTATGATAACCATGAAACCTATAACTCCATAGCCTCATGGCCTTAAACCTTAACCATAGTAATAACCCTGCAAAGATGCAAACAAAAAAATTTACATCATCACCACTCTAACCCCAAGTTAGGCTTAGCTCCCAATGAAGATGCGATGAAGGATCTCATGAATCAGGGCCCACTAAAACAAATGTCCACTACTCGTATTCCAACATTGACTAAACTTCATGCAATTTTAGAAAGTGGTAAAATACCAGTCATTGATCTATTGAAATCTAATAGTAAATATTGATAATTTTTTTATTCCTTTGACTCTCACAACATCACAACTCAAAATCACAAAGGAATCCTTACAATGTTGCACCTAGCCATTTGGTCCTAACACTTCCTTGTTAATAACCTCATAACCTAGAATCTTTGTTCATGACATAATCATGTGATGTTTCTACAAACCTCCAAACTAACTACCATCACACCATCACGGCTTAAGTTTCTAACTCAAAAATTAACCTTGTGATGGTGCAAACAAAGATTTTCATAGCTACAAAACTTTAACCCTAGTTTTCTCAAAACCTCCTATGGTAGTGGAATATAATTTATTTCACAACCTTACCACCTTGACTCTGGATTAACCTTGACCATGCATGATGATGTGAGAACAATTAAATGGGCTATTGTAGTAATCTTTTGCATCATTACAACTTAAAACTCTAAAGCTCATTTCAATGGAGTGTATCCATCAAAACCAAACTACATCTATCAAAGAGATACTCCTTTGAAAATTGATTGCCTTAGCTACCAAATAACTCTTATAATGATGCAATGAAGAGGCTCATATGGACCTAGTCCCACCATAACATGTGTCACTACATCATTTTCTCACTTTGACTAAACTTCATGCATCTTCAGAAAGTGGTAATGTGACAACCATCAACCTAACAAGATCTAATGGTCACAATATAACTGAAGTTCCCTTGGCATATTTAGAATCCTCGACCAATTAGACATTGCCAATATAATGGACTACTCTAACATATTTCCATTTTGTGGGCCATAGCTAAGTCTAGTCCCACATGTCCATGTGGTGATTGCATGCTTCCTTACTTTAGTTAAACATCACACAACTTTAGAAAGTGGGAATACACTAGTCATCAATCTACCAAGATCTGACTATATAGGAGAATCACTGTAGATGGCTTATAACCCTTCACAACCTTACAACATGAACTTGATCATTATTTTTAACCATTGTGAAGTCAAGAAAACCATGAACTTGACTATGTCACACTTTTGCAGCCAACTAATGGTTAAGTGACAAAGAAATGAAAGGCTATCGCATGACCGTGACTTGAAATATTCATAAGAACATAACATGCAATATGAAGAATTTAAAACTTAGGGATATAAAAACGAATAATTTTTTGGTGTATCCCTATCATGCTTGCATGGCAATAAATGAATAATTCAAAGAAGATAGACATGCCTATCACCATTGGTCTTTCATGAGATTTGGCAATATTGGAAAAAATAGGGGGTGGCAAAAATGGCTAATAAGAACTAAATGGGTATTCTAAAACAAGATGAATGAACAATGTGGAGTTGAAAGAACAAAGCTAGACTGGTATGCAAAGGTTATTCATTGAAAGAAGGAATGGACCATGAGGAGACATATGCCTCTATAGCTAGAATGGAAGTAATGAGAATGCTCTTATCTTATCCAGCAAATAAGAAGTTCAAAGTGTATCATATAGATTTCATATTAGCCTTCCTAAATGGAGAACTTGAAGAAGAGGTATACATTGAGTAGCCTAAAGGTTTATCTCTAAAAAAAGAAAAATTTATGGTTTTTTGATTAAAGAAATCTCTATATGGTTTAAAGAAAATACCTAGAACTTGGTATGTTACGTTGGACAAGTATTTGACAAAGCTTGGATTTGCTAAAGGTGTGGAAAATAGTAACTTGTACTTGAATGAAATTAAGAATTGTTTGCTGATAATAGTAATATTTATTGAATACATAATGTTTGGGAGAAATGATGAATTAAGGGATAAGTTTGTTGAAGAAATGAAAAATGAGCTTGAGATGAGCATCATTGGAGAGATGAAGTTTTTCCTAGGTTTGCAGATTGTGCAAAATACTGATGAAATTTTTATTTTTTAGGCTAAGTATTTGAAAGACTTGTTGAAAATATTTGGCTTGGAAGTTGTAACCATATAGGTACACCAATGATAATTGGTCATAAGTTATCTAGCAAGGATGAACACCTACAGTTGAGTAGAATAAGTACAGATCTATGATTGGAGGTTTGCAATATCTGACTCACACTAGACTAGATATAGAAAATGTAGTTGAGATTATAGCTAGATTTCAAGATGATCCTAAGGAGTATACAAAAATAAAGAGGATAGTCAAATATTTGAAGGTAACATCTGATTATAGGATATGGTATGATAGATCAAGTGATTTCACTCTATGTGCTTATACTAATAAGGATTGGGCATGTAGTATGGGTGATAGAAAAAGAAATAGTGGTGGAACACTCTTTATTGGAGAGAGATTGGTTTCTTGGCTAGGAATGAAACAAGATTATATTTTACAAAGCATAGTTGAAGCAGAGTATGTATAAGTAGAAAATACTTGTAATCAAGTCATGTGGATGAAGCATATGCTGAAAGATATTGGGATCGACTTTTCAGAACCTGTTATCATATATTGTTATAACACAAGTATAGTAAGTGATGCAAGAGCATCCTGGGTGTAAGAGCAATCTTGCATCACCCAAAAATATTTTATTTTCAGCCTTTTCTATTTTAATGAGGACTAGTAGATAGTGGGTTACAATTTATGGGAACTTGCTATTTTTAGTAAGTTTTTCATATGAGCTCAAAGTGTTTTGATTTTCTACATGAAGGTTCATTTAGAATTATAAGCCTAACATAAATATTTCATTGCTTGAACTTAAGTATTACAAAAGTTATTGCAAATTTTTGGTGGAAATTTTTGGAGAGAAATATTTGAGCTCAGTTTTGAAGGCCTTAGAGACCTCGAACGAGGTCTAAAAACTTGACAAAAGAGTGATATCACCATTTTAAGCCTATTGATCAAGAGCTGGCATTTCTAAAAAGTGGTTATAATAGCCAATTAGAGCAATAGTTTCATAATTATGGCCTTCCAAAGTTGGGCTACCCAAAATTTCTAAAATAAATGTCAAAGATGTATTTGGCCAACTCTACATGTATTGTAAGGTTATGTCAGCCCTAGGTATTAAGTTTTGATGTCTAGAACATTCTTGAGGGGGCATAAAATTATCTATTTAAGAAAGGTACAAACATTGTCTAGGATAGATCTGGGTGGTAGTTCACAACTTATTCTTGTAGATTATTGTAATGAAGGCACCCATGTGGGTTAGCATATTGTACTTGCAAATTTTGTAATTCTACATTTGTAGTGATAGTAAGAAGTCTATATTTTCTTCTCACATTTATTATTGTTTCTTTGTTTCTGTTATGTTTTTATAATATAAAGGGGAACACGCTTCATCAATAAGTATATCTAAGAATTGTGTATTGTAGCATATATATATTAAGTATAATATTTTGAGAGAGAAGGTTGTAGAAAAAGACATCAAATTAGAGTATCAGTACTAAAGATCAAATTGCATATATCTTTACAAATCCCTTAACTAAAGATACATTTGAGTACTTGAGAGGCATACTTGGGGTTATGCCCCTACCTATTTTAGAGTAGAGGATGTAGAGATTGCATCAATTCAGTGGTATAGAGTAGTATTTATTAACTAGACTATGTTACAAATAATAATCCACTAAGATAGCTAGGGGTTGAATCAATTATCCAATAATTAAAACATTTATCAACATTAAATAATCTTAACCATTCAACCAAAGTAATGAGCAACCATAACAAGATGCATGTATACAATTACACTAGATATGTTAACTAGGGAAACTCTTAATCAGAGGAAAAACCCTGATGGGAATGATTCCCACAAGATGATGTACTAATATAAATATTCCTTGTTAGAGTATGGACACTATTAGGAGTATATTACAATATTTAGTACATATGATTCCTTCTTAGGAGACTTTGAATCTCTTATAGGAGATTCTAACCCTATTAGGAGTTTTTATAACTATGTTAGGAGTTGTGGAAGATAGAAGGACCCACTGTCCAAATAGCTTCTGGGGCAAGACCACTAAACTCATTGTCCAATTGATCTCTCAACTATTCCTTGTAGAATAATTGTCTATATTGTACTTTAACTTATTTCCTTTGTCCTATTAGCCAAACCAATCATTGTCAGACCTTGTAGACCAAGTCATGAACCTCAAATCCAATTATCAAACTTCAGATCACATAATAAAACTGCATAAATGAATTTTCCTTCACCTTAGCTCTGCTTTGCTTAACTTTACATTCTTCTCTTTGTGTTTCTTACAATCATTCACTTTCTTTCTTACATAAAAAATAAAAAATGTTCTTCATTTATACCAAATTCATAAAACAATTCCCTAAGTCATCTGTTGCACATTCTCAATTAATTATTATAGGACCACATTAAGAACATGTTACACTTAGTGATAACGTCAATCTTTAGTCTTGTAACTTGAATAACTTTTTGTATATGTAATATTATGATTAGAGAACTTAGCCATGTCATCTCCGACATGTCTTCTTCACATATTTATCTTCAACTTCTTAGAATAACAACTCTATTAACAGGTTTACTAGAACATGCCTCTGTAAACTCTATGTCAAAATAGTCTTCACCAAAACTTGCATAACTTCTTACAGACTTAATATCTTATGCTTTTGAGGTTAGCTACATATACTAGACACCTAGTATGATCTCCCTTTAACCTTGCTAGTGAAATTACTCAATGATCTATCCATACCAACTTGATCTTTACCATTGTTCTTCTGTCAGATACCATAGAAAACTACTATGTTGACATCAATGACAAACGTAGTCATGAATGTAACATATCATCATGATAATGATCTGATCATGTTTTTACAATACACCCCCATAGAAGTATGTAATGACCCCTTTTGGGACATTTCTCATTTTCCTTTAATTTATATTATAGACTCCATAAAATCCCTCCCCCCCACCCCCCTTCCTCTTCTCAAGTTTAATACTTCTCTTATATATAATATGATGAGAAGAGACATGTCTTTTCAATTAATTATATTATTAATATTAATATAGGTTATTATTTATTAATATTGTATTCTTAATATTAATTAATTTGTATATTATTAATATCATTTCAACTATTTCATATTAAATAGGATATAATAACTCCTAACTTAAATAATATATTATTAATATCAAGAAATAATATTATTAAATTTTAAGATTTAATACTATTAGATTATAGTATTTAGTTTATTTAACAATAGTAAGTTTATGAGGTAGATTAAATATTATATTAATATCTATTATATACAAACATTATTTAGTGATATCATTTCATTTATTTATAAATTTGATCATTATATATTATAATAGTATTTATTTATTTATTTATCTATCTTTACTTAAAATAAAAATGTTATTAGTTATTTATAATTATTATATATATTACTTATTTTTTTGTATCTTAATAATTATTAAATATTATTTTAGCAGGGATATCATAGTCCTCCCCTCTCGAATTTTCTTGTCCTCAAGCAATTGATTTAATTTTTAATCAATTCATAGTTCATATTAATTTTCTTCCTTGCATATGTGTTAGACACTTGCAAAGTAAACATGTTAGTATATAATAGCATGTACAAGAACATATGAATGAAGACACAAATTAGACACATTAATGCATGAAGATGTGATGCAAACATGAGGTAGACACACGAATGCATGAAGACACAAAGCAAACACATTGATGCATGAATAGATGATCTGGACACATAGTATATATGTTAGAATCTTTCTTGCAAATTGAAATAAGAAAAGGTAAGGAAATTTTTTACCATTTTGATCATGTATGCCATGCTCCTTTCTCCTATCTCAAAATCAAAGTTCTTAAAGATGCATATTTTCTTTTTATAGAAGGTACTATAATAGGGTGTATAATTCCATAGTGGATGGTAGATTTACTGCTGCTTGAGATTGAACACATTTAACTTGGGGCTCCCTTAGATTTTAATCCATATTGGGATTCTCTTGCCCCAACGTGACCAATTTACTTCTCCCCTTGCACACACTCCCTACCCACTAAGAACATGTTTAATTTTGATGTGGATGGTAGATTTACTACTTCTCAAGGTTTGACACACTTAGCTTGGGGCTCCCTTAGATCTTTATCCATAGTGGGATTCTCTCGCCCCAACATAGCCGATTTACTCCAAGCCCTTGTGCACACTCCCTATCCACTTGGTACACTTAGAAACATATTTCAATCAATCACATTTAAACAAATTTGTAAGGGCCATCATTTGTAATTTTGGATATTGTCAGTATTCTCTAATGTATCAAATCTTGCAATGGATAGTAGATTTACAATTGCTTGATTTTGTACATGATCTATGTAAGGTTCTTTTTTCCAACATGAATGATTTACTCTCACCCTTTTGCACACTCCCTATCCATTGCATAACTAATACAATGATTCTTATAGAATTATCCCTCATTTATCCATTAAATAGCGCTAATTATTATATTAGACTCTTAGTAAAAGAACAAATTATAATCACATTAAAAGATAATCATGTTATCAATATATATTTAGACTTGGTTTTTCTCTCATAAATTAATTTTACTAATAATAATACTATAAATTAAATTTCTTTGAAATAATATATTTATCTTATTCTTACTATTTAAAATAACATTCTTATCTAAATTCAATATTATAGATTTCATTCTACAAACAATAAACACTTTTAATATATATTATTTGAAATCCACTCTTATGTTTAATGTTACCAAAATATATATATATATATATATACTTACCTTCAACTCTCTTTGACTTGTTCCACCTCTATGTATGAATGAAGGGTAGAATACTTATTGTGTCATTCCTTGATTTAACAATCCTTATTTCAATGGTGGTATATCCCATAAGGAATTCACACACTTCCTTGTCTAATAATTATTTAATATTCTGGACTTCATGTATTGTGATATTGCCAACCTTTTTATTAGGTAAATCAATGAACCAGCCACATTTACTTAACTTAGGCCCACCATATGCTTGCAAACTACCCAAGGTATACTTCATTGATGACTCTACATTATCTTCGATAGATGGTTAGCTGAATCCTCTATTCATTAATACTGAAAGCAACTTGGGCCCATTTCTAATATATTGTAGAAGGATGGCTATTAGTTTGAAGTTTTTGGATACCTTCCTTGTGCTTATTCACCCTTTTTATATATGGTTTTTATTGGTCGGTTGGCCCATTTGGTGGTGGGGTCATATCCCTCATTTTACTCTGCTTTTCTTCAACTATCTTATGGGTCTAGGTTAAAGCTAAAAAAACTCTATTATGGTAATCATTTCTTGTGTTAATATTGAATGAATGCTCATGGAAATGATTAAATCCCATCAAGCTAGGACAACTCATGTTACATACATAGTTGATTGGATTGAGCTAGACAAAGAGGAGAACCAGATCTTAGATGAGGACATAACGAACAGATGGAGAGATAAGAGATGTGGCCCTACTAGAACTACTAATTTTTTTCCTTTCTCACAATAGTGCATAGATACCCGCATCAGTAAGATTAGTGACAAAGAAAGAATCCCCACTAGTTGGAGTTTTAGCATATTTAGTTTCATTGCTTCCCTAGAAGTCGGATCCCCTATAGATAGTAGGCTGAGCCTTTGAGTTTATGATTTTGAACTTACCTAGATGCAAGGTTACCTACATAAATATTTAGCTCTACATCAATGGACTATCAAATCTGATCTATCTTTAATCACTTCTCCTTTCAGTGTCAAAGGCTATGGCTTCATGTTCACACATGCAGGTACCTCTTTGTTATGTATTTTTTACATCATCATTTTTGATATATTTGTCTTCACATCATCCTAATTACCATTTTAACTCATAATTTCCTCTGTTATCACCAAACATGCATATATCTAGTCTCTATTCATATATGTCCTTCATCAAATAAGGGAAATTGTCCTACATCCATCCCAAAGCCCTTCAAAACATGCACTACATGTTTGAATATATCCCAGAATCCCATCTCTCATATACAAACCATATTTATTGATTTATTAATTATTCTCAATCCATGCATTATATCAATTTTTAACTCCACATAGTTGCCAAAAGAACACTAATGTAGCCTCTATTACTATTAATCATTCAACCATCTTCTCTACCATATAACTCTGCAAAGTTTACTTCTAATAAGTTCTGATAAGAAATTTTAAAAAATTATCCACACAAGCTAGTAGAATACATTTCTTTGATACTAATTATAATGACCCTAAAAGGGGTCATTAAAAAGTATCATCAGCATTCATGCTTTCAACATCTTGGGGTTATGCCCCTATGTATTTTAGAGTAGAGGATGTAGAGATTGTATCAATTTAGTGGTATAGAGTAGTATTTCTTGATTGGACTAAATTTTGATGCTTCTTGTATGGGGGAGTAACTATGATGAGTAGAGTCACTAAGGACTCTTGGTAATTTGTCTTGAACAATGTCTTTGGACACTTGAGTTGGTTAAAGACTTGGAGTAGATAATTGACACAATGAGGTCTTTGGCATTGATGTCAATGGGGGAGAGAAGTATGAAATATGTGGGAGAGGAGTGTGACAACATATCTTAAGAATTAATGGGGTATAATAGAAGTGTGCATGAAAAAAATCTCTACTTTATTAGGGAGATTTAGAAATATTCACGTAGGGTAGGAGAAGTAATATCTCTATGAGGAATATATATAGCATGAAGAGTTGTGATGTATGGGGGAGAAGTTGACAGTTGTTTAGAATGTGAACAACTAATATCAATCCTAAGAAGATGTAGAACAAATTAGTGTTCCAAAGGGTTTCATATTTGATTAATGAAGAGGATTTTAAAAGATGAGAATAACAGCAACAATAGAGTGTTGTTTAGTATTCCTTGAACTTAGATTTTTTTCATCTATGTTGCCATAAATTTCAAAGGGGGAGATTATTAGCATGAATTTTGATGGTATTAGTTTAGGGGAGTACCCTAAGCACTGGAGAGAATTTAGTACCATTGACATGTTACATTCATGACATTGTTTATCATTGATGTCAACATAGTAGTAATTCTATGAAGACTGGCAGAGTAGCAGACATAGATTGTGATCATATGGATAGAGTTTTGATGTTCAAGTGGCATGTGGTTAATGACATATTCCACACTATATCTTGATGATGAGGTTAAGAGTACGTAACATAACTCAAATAATTATGGAATATACATGTGATTTATTGAGAGAAGTGCAGAGACATAGTACCTAATAAGTTTCTAATGATTGGATTGTATCACCTCATATAGATATAATCAGTTTATGCAAATTTACACAGTGGTAGAGGAAAATCTAATGATGATGTTAGTGAGTGAGAAATTCCTAAAGTTGTACTTGTGATAATTTTATAGGCTATGTGTCGACTGTCTTATGTTATTGTGAAATAATTAATTATCTTATTTTGGTCCTATTATAAATAATTTGGAAAGCCTCAAGGCCAACTCAAGGAATTTTTTTGAGGACTTGCTATAAAGGAAATTATTTTCCTTGATTGTAAAGTGATTAAGTAATACGAACAAGAGTAGAGTGTTTGGTAAATGCGAGTAAATAATCCAAGGGATTATTGGATGTGAATTTTTTGATCCGGTATTGAGATTAGAAGGAGAAAAAAGTCTAGTTGATAGGAGAGAGAAAGATGAAGGAGAAGTACATTTTGATTCTATTATTCTACAAGGAATAGTAGAGAGATCATTTGGACAATGGTTCCATCTCCCTTCCACAACTCCTAATAGGGTTGGCACAATTCCTAATAGAGTTGGAATCTCTTAAGAGAGATTCAAAGTATCCTAACAAGGACTTATATGTACTGAATATTTTCATAGACTCCTAATAGGGTCCATCCTCTAACAAGAAATATGTATATTAGTATATCATCTTGTGGGTACCATCCCCACTAAGGTTTTCCCTCTGATCAAGGGTTTCCATAGTTAACATATCTGGTATTATTGTGCATGAGTATCTTGTTGTGGTTTCTGATTATATTGCTCATATGGTTAAGATTTAATAAGGTTGATAATTGTGATAATAATAGGATAATTGATTCACCCCCCTCTCCACACACCCCCCCCCCAGTAATATTGGTGAACTATATTTTCTAACATTCTCTACTTCAACATCATCAAGTTTACAACTGATCAAGTGGGTATCTTATAGTTACCACCATAATATCACATGTCTTTTCACCTTTCTAACCATATAAATATTTCTATTTTCAACAACATTAACATAGTAGACTTTAAATTTCTTTACTAGTGTCTTAACAATCCTTAGAGACTTATATGTACTAGTTTGTTAATAATTTTTTATTTTCTTGACCAAGTATATATATATATATTTATTGTACACTTGATTCTATACACTTTTTTCAAAAAAATATATATTCCAAATATTTTGATGCAAGTATCACCAATGCACAAATAGGTACTAAATTGTTAGGATGTAATCACTTCAAAAAGTCATTTTAAAAAACACTTGAGAAAAAAAATTTAAAAATATAGAACATATATATCCTACTCTCTCCTATCATCCTACCAAATAGTCATGCAAAATATTAAATCTAACTATATCTTTTTTGAAGTGCACAATTTATGTTTCCTTTTAAATAAAAAATAGTTTTTCATGTGCAAAAAGTTTGAATCTCTTAATAGTGTCTATTTCTAAAAAGGTGGTAGTTTAAAAGCTAGATTTAAAGCACTACAATTCTTAATCTTTGCACAACTCCTAATTTTGAGTTTAAGTTTAAGCTTACCTTATTCCAAAAAACAAAAGTGGCCACTTGTATCCTTTTTGTTCATCATCTTGGTGCACTAATCCTATTTTATTATACAGTGAGTGTCAAGTATCAAAAATACTAAGTGTAGATAAACATAGAATTAACATTCAAGTCAAGAATTATACAAACTTTGAGGTAAATCATTTTAGGCCAAAATGAAGAAGATATATAATGCTTGTAGATTTTTTTATAGAGAGTTTTACACATTTTACGATTTGGATCATGGATCCCTATGTTCTGTGATGAATGAATCGGATGAAGAAGCAAAATAGGAAGAATCTAGAAAACTCTTTATGAAATCTTTAAATATAATAGATCTTAACCTATTATGATATAGATAGATGAAAAGTGTGAAGACTACAGTGATATGAAGGAGAGAACAAGCTATTTATGTGATCACCAAGTAGAATAAATATGATAGTCCAAGCATTATAGAAGACGCAAAGAGGTTAGAGAAGTGACCTAGTCAAAGTAGTGAAGGAAAACAAAGATAAATCAAATAAGAGATCATATCATATTGGAAAGAGGAGAATCCTAATAGAATCCTTACATTTTTATAAGTGTAAAATCCTCTAATAGGGTGAGATTGAATAGTCTCAAAAGATGTTAACAAGGTAGGCCCTTCACAAGGTAGATAGTTGGATATGGTCAAATTTTGTAACCCTAACAAGTTAACTTTATTACTGCAGTAGTGAACATTTATGGATGTCATCCCCACCCCAATTTTACCTTCACCTTCAAGGGTTTCAAGGTAACCAAATCTTTGTGACATGTGATTACTTTTCATGCATGTGATTGATAGATTATATATATATATATGTGTGTGTGTGTGTGTGTGTGTGTGTGTATATATATATATATATATATATATTTATTTATATTTATATATATATATATATATATATATATATATATATATATATATATATATATATATATATATATATATATATATATATATATATATATATATATATATATATATATATATATATATATATATATATATATATATATATATATATATATATATATATATATATATATATATATATATATATATGTTATTACAATTTGATTATATAAGTTATGCATACAATTGGATATTTGATAGTAAATGTGGTGAATGCACTAGTCTTGTGAAATTGTTAAAAGTGTTATAGATCCTAATTCACCACCCCCTCCCCTCATTATCTTGGTTTCCAATTAAGATTTCCAAGAGTTGGTATCAAAGCCTAGCTCTCTAGAAAAGTTTAACAACTTGGAGTTTAGATCTTGTAGATGGAGGCTTATAAATTAGATAAATTTATTGATAATAAAGTGATTAACATCCAACTCATACTCCAGAAACTTGAGACCACAAGATGGGAATTGAAGAAATCCTTGAAATGAAGGAAGGAGTTGGTCATTCAAATAACAGGCATCACTATGAGGAATGATGCAATCATTTTAGACCTAGAAGAGATAAAGGGAACATGAGATTTAATCAATAAGGCTATGTGAGGTGAATGAGCAAAAGAAGAAAGCTGAGAAGACAAGGTTGTCACTAAAGAATAGAGAAGGCAAATAGAAAGTAGACTTGAACAAAGGATATCTAATGTAAAAAAGCTGAACAATAATAAAATAGAGATGATGAATCAACTGATGCCTGAAAATTGGGAGTTGAACAAAAAATATTTGGAAATAGATAAATTTGAAATCATAGAAAGACTTAATGAAGAAAGAAATGTAAAATAAGAAACAACTTGTGGAAAGATTCAATAATCCTAATGAAGAAATGGAATACTTTGAAGAACTTATGAGGTCATCTAGCAGCACTATTAGCTCATGATATTCTTCTATCGAGCAAGGAGAATCATCCAAGAGTGGAGAATGGATAAATGAAAAATCAAAGTGAAAACCATGAAGATGAGAATAAGAGACTACTGAATAACCTCACTCCTTACTTGAGAAACAATTTAAGGCCATTTTTGTTCATGTTTGGTGAGAAGGATAAGTTGAGGAAAAAGACAACAATAGCTATCAGCAAGATGTTGTTAGAATCACAAACAACAACTCCTCCAAACCCTAGAGCCATAGAAGTGTCAGTAAGTGGTGATACCATGAAGAGTGATCAAACTAATGTTACTCTAAACATTGATGATACAAATCCATTTGATGGCTCTAAACTAAATATACCTAATACCAAGAATGTTGAAGATAAGTTGGAGCAAATTGAGGAAGAAAAGAGGCTTATAGAAATTGAAAAGAAAAAGATAGAGAAATCCAAGGAACAATTGCTTGAGAATGAGAGGAAAAGTAAGGAAGAAGAAGATAATAAAAGAAAAATAGAGGAGGAAGAAAGGAAAAGATCAAAAGAGAAGAAGGATCTAGGGGGGAAAAAAGGAAAGAAGAGGAAGAGAGGAAAGCCAAGGAAGCAACAAAGAAATAGAGGCAGGATGAAACTAAACCATCTAGTTCATCTACTCTACTCTCCCTTACCAATCTATCTACCAATGATGATGATCAAACAGATCTAATCTCATCCTTGATCAAGCTAATTGAGAAAAAAAGGAAAGTGAAAATTTTACAAAGAACACTGATGGAAGTAATAGATACACTTTATAGTACATTGGTAGTTCAACACTTAGAACCAAATCCTGAATAGAGAACACAAGCAGTGCTAAAGTCTTTTGATGAAGAGTTTTAAAATGTGTTGAATGTTGTAGAGGAAAAAGTCCAAATTTTCCATGATGTTGACTTGTTTAGCACCATCTACCAAAATATCAAGAATGACTTAGTCAATCTTGATACTTGCACAAAAGAACTTTAGAGATGTCAGTAGGAAGGGAAAGCTTTGTATGTTAAGTGTATCTTGTCATACAAACTAACTAAGGATTTGGAGAGTTAGTTAGAGGTCAAGTTGAATGAGTTAGAGGCTTTATCTAGCCTAATCAAGCACCCATCAAGTAAATTTGATGATATTGAAAGCCAAGTTGCCAGTGTTCATAGTGAGATCAGGAAATTGGGACTTTGGAAAGAGCAGATATTAAGGAGAACATCTAATTCTAGAGAATACATTGCTCTCAAGTCATCATTTTTTGAGAAGCAACTAGAAGAATTTTTCAAGGCCAATGACACATATACTAACTTTTTGTATTCAGATATCAATGCAGTTGAGTTGCATCATATGTATTATATACAATTCTCACATCAATAGAGTCTACAAAAGAGACATGGACAAAAGGTATGGATAACTTGAAAACTATTTTTGAAGATTGTATGAAGATTATTTCAGCATAAAGGCAAGGACAGCATTTTTTGATGATTTTGGACAAAATCTTGACATTTTGTGACCTTTGTCATTGATGTCAAAGGGGGGGTAATAGCAGAGAAAATTGTGAAGTAGATTATTGGGAGAAATACATGAATAGTATGAGGTATATTGTAAGGGGGAGCATATGTAAAATCTTAACTATTAATTTAAGGTGTTATTTACTTTGTTTTTTGTCACTTAGCTAATTTTCCCTATTTTATTTTCATCAATGCCAAAGGGGGAGATTGTTGACAATTGGCTAATTGTGATATGTAATTGTTGTCATTAATGGCAACACATGATGTATATGTTGACAAGAAACCTTGGAAATAAAGATACTTAGTGTTTAGTTATTAGAAAATTGTCTAAGTATAGAATTTGGTCTATAGTAGTGTTTTGTTCTATTTATAACATGTTGCAGACGTCATATTATGGCAAGTGAAGTTACATGGAGATAGTATACATGTTGGTGATGACATATATAACCTTGGAAGTTTGTACGAACTATATGAAATAAAGTTAATCATGTTTTGATGAAGTGGGACAGTAGAATTAAAGGAAAGAATTATTTTGGTTGCAAAATAATTAGTTGTCCAATTAGGGATGACATCCAAATGTTTACTCTAACTTGGAAAAGTGAATTGAGGTCTTAGTTGACCTAGTAGCATTTTATGTAATGGCATGATATTTATGTAAAGGACTTCTTGCGATAACAAGTGTGCCATCTTGAGATTATGGAAAAGCAAAGTCCAAATTGTGACTATATGTGAAAGTGATATATGCAAAGTTTTATATGAGCTATTTGTTGATCAAAGATTGAGCTAAATATTAGGGGTCAATAAAGGAAAGGAAATAATAGTAAACTATTTGTCCAAGTAGTGACCTCTTCTTGTAGTTGAGATTGCATGTTTGGGCAGTGGGCTCATCTTGCATACACTACACTACAACTCCTAACAGGGTTGGAATCTCTTAACAAGGATTCAAAGTCTCCTAACAGGGACTGTTATACTAAATTTTCTCATTGAATCCTAACAAGGTCCATCTTCTAATAAGGAACATATATTATAGTGTATTATGTAGTGGGTATCATCCCCAATAGGGTTTTCCCTTCACTAGGGTTTCCCTAATTAACAAAATATGGTGTCATGAGTTATCTTTGTGTATTGTTATTGTTACCGTTTAGCATTACTTTTTATTTCTTTGTTATGTGTGGTTTAAAATAAGTAATAATATCTAGTTGGCAACTAAATTTTGTAGATTACTGATTCACACCCCCCACCCCCCGCGGCAATAATCCATATTTCTAACAATTATCACTATTAAAAACTTGGTCATACTACAAAAATCTAAATAAGCAAAAATGAATGCAAAATCGTAAACCTAAGTTTATTGGCTAGTATTTTTACTGCAAGAAGAGAGGACATCAAATACATGAGTGTAGATCAATAATAAAGAATACATCTACTACACCTTGATTTTAAGGCTACTATTATAACTGTCAAAAGTATGGACATAGCACATATGAATACAAATCACAGAGAAAACCCTATTAGACTACTCAAAAGAAGAACCATGCACCTAACAATGTATGTTCCAAATATCACAAGTTCAGATATTCAAGAAAAAACTATAGGACTTAAGTACCAATAGCAAACCACAACAACACCAAGGGTAAAGGAAAAGCTAATATTGATCAAGCAAGGAAGGAGATAAATCAAACATGGAAGAAAAAGGCAAAAGATGGAAATAATGGAACAAATGGAGTTGAGGTCACCCAATCCAATGGAGAAGGTAATCTTATCATCTCAAACTAAGCAAGAAAGGTATGTAAGGAACTATCTATTTAAATGATATATCATATATCAGCTCCTAAAATAAATGGAGCTAAAGTTCATATTTTCATAATTGAAGGTGCATAAAAACATATCTATGAAAGGTCTTGGACAAAAGAATTATTTATATGGATAGTGCCAAACATTAGTAAAATAGTCTATATTGACTGACCATTGACATGTAGAACGAGTACTTTAGAAACCAAACTAGTGTATAGGTCAACTTAGATAGAAGATCCATAGTTATAGAGTAAAGACCTAGTTCAAAGGAACAATATTGATTGATACAATTGGCTTTAGCCTACCCAAGTACACAACATTAATAGAGACCCTAAATTGAGAAAAAAGGAGTAAATATCAAAATTTGAAGACATTTTTTCATATCTTGCATATAGAATTAAAGAACATAGAGCAATGCAATCGAAAAATATATCCTAAAGTGATTTAGAGAAAAATTTGAGACATGCATTTAATCAAGTAAAGATCTGAGTAGTGTCGAGTTATCTAAAGAGAAAAATTTTTCCAACCCTAACAAAAAAATATGGAAGCTTCATTACCTATGAGAAGGATCCAAGGAATAGAGGTTAATAACATTCAATTAGTAAGGAGTGACAATTGTCCTCCACCTAAGTTTCAAGCTATTCCATAGATTACAATGAAAGGTGACTCAATGGGAGTATTATCTTTGATACCACCTAAGGTAATCATGATACATGGTGTACAAATTTATTACATGTGTAAGATTTAAGAACTAGGTGATTATGATATTAGAGAAGTATATGAGAAATTTTATGATGAAGAAATTTTGAAGGAGGAATTTAAAATTTTTGAGAGAAAAGGGTTAACTTATTCCCTAGAGCTTCCAAGAAATTGTAAGATTGAGTGGATCAAGGTTGTGTTGAGAAGGATATATGATATAAATTTTTGGCTCTACAATGGACCAGTCAAGATAACTAAGAAGATGATTCAGAAGGTTGTTGGTTATCCTCCACTAGATAAGAAGAAGACTATGAGAATTTTGAGTCATGAGGAAGTCAAAGCCAATATAGGAGCTAAGTAGAATGGATGAGGGTTTTCCATCACAAAAATTTCTAATCTATTGAATGAATTTGTAGTGAGAGTGATTTCTCACAAATTTTGTCAATCAAGCAGATTGAACATTGTGTCATCTATGGTAGTAGATCAGGCATGGAATATTGTCATGAAAGATCATGAATATGACCTTGTTGAATTATAGAAACTGCAACTAGAAGAATACCGACATATATTAGGAAGGCAAAGAATAGATTTTGTAAGTTCAACTCAATTGTTATTTTTATTTTCTTTTATATTCAAAAGTATTTTTCTAGTATTGAAAATATTTTTTGGGAACAAGGAAAACCATTGACAGGGAAAATAAATAAATACCTAACTTAGTTAGTACAAAATTTTGAAAATGTTGTGCATACATATTTTGAAGAATTCAAGAAAATAATGAAGATGAGGATGAGAATACCAGAAGAATTCGTAATGAAACATTTTAATGACATATGCTTCCTGGTAAATACATATAACACACTTGTGCAAATGATGAAGCAAAGGAAGGCATGGCTAATAGTATTTGACTATGAAGTTGATAGTGATACAGTTAATGCAAACATTTTTACATTACTAAAAGAAGAAATTTTATAATGAGGTTAAACCTTTTGGTAAATATGAAGAAGCTAAGGGAATAATCACTACAGATATCAAGAGAGCTCCTAAGGAGAAGAAAAGGAAGAAAATTATTGAAGACCTCTAGGCACCTAATGCAAGAGCAAGGAGCCTGTATAGATCACACAAGGTCTTGGAGAAGATGAAGAAAAGGGTAGTGGTGATGAGGAAAAGGAAGAAGAAGAAGGATTTAAGGGTAAAGGCTAGTAGTTGTCTCACCACCCAGCAAGAACACTAAAGGAACTATAAAGAAGCTAGTGGTGACACTCCTCTCTCCTCCACCACTTACCAAACCAAGGACTCAAGCAACAGCTAGTGTCAAGCAGTTTGTAAAGAAAAGACTACTAGAGACTACTGAATCTAGTTGATCAAAACCAAAGAGAAGAAGATTGGTTAAAGGACCAACCAAAATTAAAAAAAAATCTATTGATGAGGTGTGTATTGATATATGAGGCTATGTTGGTTTATCTAGTTTTGGATATGTAAAATATGATACATTAAATGATTAAGATAAATTAAAAATTAAAGAAGCCAAGGTGGACATGATGGGAAGTTAGATGTTGGCTACTTTTGAATTGGAGAACAAAATTCCAATAGATTTGTACAATAGACTTGACATAAGGTGGCAATAGGTAGTTAAAGAAGAGAAAAACATTAGATGTGGTGCATTAGCCAAAGTTATGTCTGGTATGTCATAGGAATAGAAGGAAATAGGTTTGGAGAAATATAGCAACAAATTTGTTCCTATGTTGGAAACTTTTATGATATTGCAAAATAAGACTGAAGTTGTAATTTAGCAAACTGGGATACTTTGGAAAAACATTTTTGGTCTCATAACTAAAAAGGTAACACAAGAAATGGATATTGAGACAATAACTATTCAAGGTGATGAGAGTGATAAAATGACTTCAGGTGTGTCAATCTTGCAAGGAAGCATATCACCAATCCATGCCGACACCCGTAACAATCTAGAGAAGCCCTCAAATGTAGATAAGGAGGAGTAAGAGGGGAAAAAAACTAATAAATGCACCAATGTAGACATTTTTAGAAAAGTTTAAGAAGGACCAAAAGTGTTAGAACCTCATATTGAGGAAAATGGATAGGTTGGGTTCGACCTTAGCGAGTGATGTTGATTGTTGTGCACTCTATGCTACCTACCTCTCCATGCATAATGTTGAATAAAACTATGTTGATTAATACTATTGTTTTCTCTAGCAATGATGTACAAGCAAGAATGAGTGGTGATACCCCCTCATCATCTCCCAAAGTAGTATCGATAGGCAGCACTTCTACACCTTGTATAAGCAAAGCAATTAAAGACAGCTCACCAAATATTGAAGCTAGTCTAGATCAAGTCATTGAGATGCCATAATTAGATTTGAGATATATCACTCTTAAAAAAATAATTTTTTTGCAAAAATATTTGGCTAAGAAGAAGCAAGAAGAAATGAGGAGAGAACATCAATAGAAGCAAGTTTTGCATGATGTTAAAGACATTTTATATACAAAATTTTGATGGGCAAGCCCTAATCATTTATTAGCTTGTAAATACTATTGAACAAATAAATGTTGGAGATATAGAAACCAATGAAAAATTGATGGATTGGTCAGCTAAGAAATTTGAAAATAAGGTTGTGGCCAAAGTCTCAACAACCATTGTTGAGCATAAAGTTCAATTGTAATATTGCATACACAACATAGAAAACCTTATATAGAAAGTACAACATTTGTACAATATTTTATGTGATGTTCCAAGATTCACCAGTGACCTTTAGGAAAATATCCAATAGATTCAGGCTGAAATGTAGAGATCAAGTAGCATTATTTCATAATCAGCTAAATCTAGCTCACATCATTACAATAAGTTATTGAATGCTCAAGGAAAATTGGTTGAGCTTGCTACTAGCATGAGATCAAAGTTGATCTCTATCCAATCAATATTGATACCTCATTTGGAGGTTATGCAAAGAGAATGAATTTAGCACAAGATCTTATTAATCAATATTGTATTGTAATGCCCCACCCAGAGATCCTTGGAAACAAGGATGAAAACAAGCCAGAATAATTTTTTTTTTTTAACAAATGTAAGTGCACATGACAACAACATACACGGATCATACAGATTACAACAGAAGACTAAATGACCATCCTAACACCCAACAGATTTCCAAACATCACCACTAACCAAAACACAAACAAGAAAATATAAGAGATTGACCGAGCTAAAAGACCAAAACAAACTCCTGAAAAATTGGCTAAGACTGAATTCTAAAGCCTTGAAATATCCTAGAATCTTAATCTTAGCCTGTAGAGGTCTAAAACCCATCTCAAATGAATCGTCGCATATATTAAAATATATCTTAAGTATAAGTTGACGTCAACTTATACTTAAACGATATATTTTAAACTTTGAAGGACTAAAACAGAAACCCAAAAATTGGATTTCAAGAAAAACCATCAAAAATCAAAATGCAACAACATAGGGTTGAAGAATGCCCAAAAGGGTACTTGGATCAACTCTTAAAAAGTTTGGATCACTACAAAAAGTGCCCGCTATATGCCTGCACAGGTTTTTACAAAAATTGTGTGATACTTTAATGCAGCATAGAAAAGTGTCGCGCGACATTTCTCAAGAAGGAGTGCAACACTTTCAGGGACTGGGTGATACTTTTCCTTAAGGCATGCGACACTTTAACAATGTCATGCGACACAACTCTAAGAGGCGTGCGATACTGAAAAGTGTCACGCGACACTTCTCAAAGAGGCATGTGACACTTTACAGAATCATACGATACATTTTGTATGGGCATGCGACACTTTTTAAATATCGCACATTACTAAACAAATGTTACCCATACAAAACAAAAACACTTCCAAAACTCAAAAATGGAGAAAAACTAACAAAAGAACATCAACACCGAGGAGTACCAGATCCACATTTTGAGGCTAGAACACTCGAACCAGAACTGAGTAACTAAAATACAAAAAATGGAAACTAACATCTAATAAATAGAAAAGGAACTGTATAGAAAGGAAACATCACCACAACTGAAATAACATTGTAATGAACAAATAACCAAAAGTATGCGGTTCCTCCCAACCATCAATGGCATCATAAGACCATCATTGTCCCTAGCCATCCCCCGCGCGTAACATCCCAAGCCACCGATCAGATCATCGGTGATGTCATGATAGGGACATCACTACTAAACATGCTACAAAAATAAGTAAATGAAATCTAACATGCTAGTAGAAAGCATAAGATAACCCTCTAATCAGATAACATCATCTACTATATGCTAAACATCATAATAAGGAATGCATAAAACCAACATCATGTAAACATGGAACACAACATCCCAATGAAAGAATAAATCACTAGAAAGCATACTTCGCAAATCGAAGTACCAAGTAACACATCCAGCAACGATCAGGCTAGAATAATAGACTGTCTCTGTACACCGGTCCCTAGCAGTGGTGAAGGTAGCTACACCTCCCAACCACGTGGCACCCATAGGTCCACACCCACCATGCTGATGGAGATAATGATCCAACCACACACACACAAAACAACAACCATGGCTAACACACACGCCAAGCAGTATGATGATTGAATCTAAGACATAGACAATGCATAAACTACAGGTCCTGGTCAGACACCTCAATGGGATACTATGTAGGGACTGACATCATGGAGAGTCGCTTGGCATCAAAAGCCCAAGCTCAGCTCTGTGTAGCTCAACTCCCTCAACGAAAGGCCAATACACTGTGTAGCTCAACTCCCTCAACAGAAGGCCAATACACAAAAGTACCATTTTATTTTCTTTAATGTTATTGCCACCCAATGTTTATTTAATTATCACTATGGGACTAAGGTCACCAGGCTACAAGATAAAAGCCCCCTCCATATGCTACCCTACCCTACCCTACCTATGCTCATCCAACGATGAGTGCCCATAGGCATGCAAACTCCCAACCCAACCCCAATGATCACATCTTCCAGAAGTACCACAGAAGATCGGGCACCGCAGGTCACCCGAAAATATACATATGTGTGGCACACCACCATCACAGAGATCATACACAAGTATAGGATGAGAATGCAAACAAAATTCAATCGACCAAAAACATAATCGAGATGACGGATGCTACACGCATCCCAATGCAACAAAAGATGAAAAAGTGTTTCGACTGGTATCCAAATAGATCATCCAGGTCCACGAGCCACAATGTGCCAAAAAAAGTTGAGAAAATAGGGTGGCACACAAAATGAGGTAAAAATCCTAAATTTTGAAAAAAAATCCAAAATAAAAACCCATTTGGCCTTTGGGTTCAAAAACCCCAAAAATCCAAAAATAATCAAAAACAGACACCGTATGCAAAAATGGCCAGCATTACGGCCCAAAAACCCAAACCCCCATTTCAAAAATAGGTAAAACATTCATACCCAACCAACCGGGCAGAACTAGAAAATAGAAATGGAGGGGAACACTAGTTCACAGCCTCCTAACATAATGCTACAAGAAAAAGAAGCAGAAACAGAGCAAAAACATTAAAATGGGAAGGCCCTACCTGATAGCAAAAAGGGCCAAAACTAAAACTCGTAGAATAAAATAAATACTTCGCCGAAACTATTGAAATTGATGGCAAAGAAAGAACTCCTCGAGCTAAATCCAACGAGACCAACCTCGCAAAGATCCCATGCTCACATCTCCCACAACAAGAAAAATAATAATCCTTCAGAAGAGGATTTCCAAATTTGCTCTCCAAATTCAATTTTCCAAAATGTGAGAAGTGAATAATGAATTCACTTTTCTAATATTTATTCATTTTTGAGTGAATAGTTCATTATGGAAATAGCTAGCTAGAGTAGTTAAAATTTGAAACAACCCAGAAAAAAATAGGTTATTATCCGTAATGGAAATTCACCTAAGGCAAAGCTGCCAAAAATTAAATCCAAAAAGATTTAAAACCCGAAAACCCAAAATTACAGAAAATCACTTAACACTTTTGCAACGAATGCGAACTTCTAAATGCATAGACATGCTCACTGGTCTAATCACATAATGCAATGAGTTTGAATTTACTAATCACCAAAAGGTTTTAATATAAAATAACTAAAAAAGAATACATCGACCATATAGGAGCGACATTGGCAAATTATGAACAGCTGGATCACTAACTCCATAGGCCACTGCCAGGGATATAGTTCCTGCACACTAAAACACACAATCAAGTGCAATTGCATATAACATAATAGCCGAAGCAATTAAAGCATTAAATAACTCATTAATCCATTTACACCACTCACGTTCGCATTAATCATAAAAAATAAGAATGAAGTAAATAACCAAAGCATAAGGTCCATCACATCACAAAACCCATAGATGTGACCAATACATCATATAACTAGATAATCAGATATCATAGAACTACTGTCATCTCAAAATAGCATCAATATGCAACTATGATAAACTGAACAACATAGCAACAAAGAATCTATGGTACAAAAATCAAAATATAACATTCAACCCTGGGGTTGTCTCAAGGTACAAATATCAAAAGAGTATCAAGTATCTCTCGAATCAAAAATAGACAAGGTACAAACTACAAACACGAGAGGCACTACATGTATTATTTTGGTTCTTGAAAGTTTGATTGATTTGGCAGCTAGGTTAAAGTTGTATAATAACATTTTGGAATCAGAAAGAACCACTTGAGATCATGCATTTTCTATGATTAACCAAGTTCACAAACATTTTATTGAAAAATATGCTTTGATTACACCCATTCAACCCCAGCATAAGACATAAGTGACAAAAAAGGGAGGATTTATAATGATGATTACATATTTTGAATTTTGAATGGAGCAAAAGAAAAATAAGGGTAAATGTAATAATTAGAAGGGATGTGATGGTTAGAAGATTCAAAGTTTAGAATGAATCAACATTCAGAGATCATCATTTAGTTAGCAGAAGGCAAACAAAGTATGACACTAAAATATTCAAACTACTTAGAGTCATGTGCATATATGTTTAGGGGGAGTACTCATATTATCATTGTAAAAAGGTAATCATGACAAAAAAAAATTACTACTAACATCAAAGGGGGATATTCTTGGTTTCTCTAACTACTATTTTCTATTTGTGTCAAACACTTAGTCATATACTAGGAAGAGTTAGTAGGTCATCATTGTCGCTAAGCTACTCTATATAGGCCTAGTCATGTAAAGACTTGTGTATAGAACATGCATGTGCAAAGCTGTATAGGATTTGAGCAAGTCTATGGTCACCAAGTATTTTCAAAGTAAGTTGAGTCTAATGTTTATCAAGTAGTTTGGGCACATTGAAGGTAATTTACACAGAAGATGTCAATAAAAGTAGAGACAAAGTGTCAGCAGCATATATAGTGAGTGCCAAGTATTAGAAATAGTAAGTGTTGAGCAATGCAATATTAACACTCAAGTCAACAATGATGCAAACCTTTGGGATAAACTATTTCAAGCTAACATAGACAAGATAGTTTATAAATGTAGATGTTTTATAGAGAGTTTTACATGTTTTATGTCATGGATCATAGATCCCTATATTATGTAATGAATGAATCAGATGAAGAGGCAAAATAGGAAATATCTAGAAAACTATTTATGAAATCTTTGAATAGAGTAGATCTTAACCTATTTTGATATAGATAGATGAAGAGTGTAAAGATTATAGTAATATAAAGGAAAAAATAAGTTATTCATGCAATCACAAAGTAGAATAAGTGTCATAGTGTGAGCATTGCAAAAGAGGCAAAGAGGTTAGAGAAGAAACTAGTCAATGCAGTAAAAGATAGAAAGCTAAATCAAATAAGAGATTAGATTAGACTAGAAAGAGGAGATCCAACATCAACTTATCAGAGCAAGATAAGGATCGAGTACTAAATTAGTTTTAACAAATTAAGTCAAGGTAAATCTCTTAACAAAGTGGTCTTAATAGATCTTTGTAAATCTCCTAATAGAGTCCTTACTTTGTTTTAAGTGTAAAATCTTTTAATAGGGTGAGATCTAATAGTCTCAAAATATTTTAATAGGGAAGAGCCCTTGAGAGATAGAGCATTGGATATTGTCAAACATTATAACCCTAACAAGTTAACTTTATTACTATAGTAGTAAATATTTGTGGGTGTCATCCCCACCCCAATTTTACCTTCACCTTGGAGGGTTTTTGGGTAACTAAATATGTGTGTCACGTGATTACTTTTCATGCATGTGACTAATAGATTATATGTATATGTTATTACAGTTTGATTATATAAGTTATGTATGTAATTGGATATGAGATGGTAAATGTGGTGAATGCAGTAGTATTGTGAATTCATTAAAAGTGTTATGAATCTTGATTCACCCTAACCTCCCTCTTAGTATCTTGGCTTCCAATTAATATTTCCAAAAATTAGTATCAAAGCCTATCTCTTTGGAGAAGTTTAACAACCTTGAGTTTAGATCTTGGAGATGGAGGCTTATAATGTAGAAAGATTTATTAATATTAAGGTGATTGAAATCCATCTCATACTACAACAACTTGAGATAGCAAGATAGGAACTAAAGAAATCCTTGAAAAGGAGGAAGGAGTTGACTATTCAAATAAAAGACCATCACTATGAAGAAGTTGACACAATAGGACTATCTGAACATATAATTCTAGTTGGGAATAATGTAGTCATTACAGATTTACAAGAAAAGAACAATATTCTAACTAAAGAAGTCAGAGGACTAAAAAGGGAATGTGAGACTCAATAAATAAGGCTATGTGAGGTTACTAAGCAAAAGAAGATGAGGAAGAAAATGTTGTCACTAAATAATATAAAAGGAAAATGAAAACTATACTTGAAGAAAGGATATCTAATGCAAAAAAGCTCACCAACACTCAACTGGACATGATGAATGAACTAATGCTTGGAAATTAGGAGTTGAACAATAAAGATGTGGAGATAGAAAATCTGAAATCACAAAAGAACTTAATGAAGAATGAACTAAAAAATGAGATAGAACATGTGGAAAGAATCAACAATCATAATGAAGCAATGAAATTTACTTTAAAGAACTTATGAGGTCATCTAGAAGCACTATCAGCTTAGGGAATTCATCTACTAAGAAAAGAGAATCATCTAGGAGTGGAGAACTAAGAAATGTAGCATCAAAGGGAAAACCAACATGTTATTACTATGGAAAACTTGGTCATACTGCGAACATCTACAGAAGAAAACTTGTATGTAAAATCCTAAACTTAAGTGTACTATCTTTTTTTTTACTATAAGAAATAATGACATCAAATACATGAGTGTAGATCAAGAATGAAAAATGCATCTACTACACCTAGATTTGAAGGATAGTGTTACAACTATTGAAAGTATGGAAATAGAGCATATGAATGCAAATCATAGAAAAAACCCTATTGGACTAATAAAAGTGGAACCATGCACCTAATAATTTATGTTCCAAATGTCACAATTTTGGACTTTAAAACAAAAATTGCAGGACTCAAGTACCGGCAAAAAATCACAACACAAGAAAGGGTGAAGAAAAAGTGGAAATTGATCAAGAAAGGAAGAAGATAAATCAAACATTGAAGATGGAAATGGTGGAAAAAAATGGAGTTAAGGTCACCCAATCCAATGGAGAAGGTAATCTTATCATCTCAAACTAAGCAAGAAAGGTGTGTAAGGAACTATATATTTAAATGATATAGAATATATCATTTCCTAACATAAAAGGAGCTAAAGTTCATATTTTCATAAGTGAAGATGCATAAGAACATATCTATGATAGTTCTTGTACAAAATAATTAGTTATATAGATAGTGTTGAACATAAGTAAAATAGCCTATATTGATCGAGCATTGCAATATGGGCCAAGTACTTCAGAAGCCAAATTGGTGTATAGGCCAAGTTAGATGGAAGAGAATGAGCTATAAAGTGAAGGGCTAGTTCAAAGGTATAATATCAACTGAGATAGTTGGCTTCCTTCTACCCAAGTACACAACATTAATGGAGATCCTAAATCAAGAAAAAAGGAGTATATATCTAAATGTAAAGACATGTTTTAATATCTTGCATATAAGATTTGAGACCACAAAGAAATTTGAGTAAAAATTAGATCTTGAGGTAATTTAAAGAGAAAATCTAAGATAGAAGTTTAATGGACTGAAGATTTGAGTAGTGTCAAGTTATCCAAAGACAAGAAGTTTTTTAACCCTAATAGAGAGATATGGAAGCTTGTTATGCCCTTAATATTGTTGTATATAGGGTTATGAATAGTCAACTTGTGGCTATCTTAATCCTTAATTAAGTCATGTTATCATTATTATATTATTATTTAGGTAGGTAGGTTGGCCTATGTGTTATGAAGGGTTGTTTCTATTCAACCTAAGCATAATAAGGTATATATAGGAGGTTGTGAGCCTTATTTCATCATCATATTGTGAAGTGTGTTCTCATTGGAGATATTTGGAGGTTGCTCCATCGAAGTGGCCTATTACTCTCAGCTATTATCAAGTATTTATATAATATTTTATATTATTTCTTCTATTGTGCAAGTTATTTTATTACAAGTGGTATCAGATCATGATCTTCACACCATAGAGGCAAGATTTTTTTTAAACATTGGGGTGATTTTGAGAAGAGCATAACTTTCAGATTTTAGAAAAATTTTCAAGTATTTTTAAAGGATTTTTGAAGACCATATTAAAGAAGCTATAGTCAAAAATTTAGAGGAAATGGAGCAAATTTGAGAAAATTATTGCAGAATTACTATTTCTGCACAATTTTTTGAGGTCTTCATATCTCTCACATCCTACTGAATTGGAGAATAACTTGTATTGGGTTTTTAAATACATAGTAGAGGAGCCTAAATTAAAAGCTTGGAGAAATTGAAAAAAAAATCAAAAATCAAGATATTGTAAAATTAGGAAAATTCTCTCTCAAGGCAGCAAATTTGCTTTAAAAATTGCTATTTTTTTTGAGTAAGGATTGCTTGGCCCTAAAAAATAAATAAATCAAAGAATTTACATTTCATTTGTGTGATTTATTTCAAAAATATTGGTTTCCATCATGATAGGGCCTCCAAAAAGAGCCAAAAAGAATTCTACCATACCAGCAAAATCCTCTAATCAAGATTGGGAAGCAACAGAGGATAGTAATCCCAATGAGGAACTTAGTAAGTTCAAGGAAGAGGTTAAGAAGGATATGTGTGACCTATGAGGAGATATATAAAATATACAAAGCATGTTAATCACCTATAAGAATGAAACAAGGAAGGAGCTCTCAAGAAATCAAGGTGAAACCTTCAAGTTGACTAATAATGAAACAAATTTTATTAATCCTACGAGATCTAGGAATTTTTGTCCAAAGGTGGATATGTGCAAATTTGATGGCAATGATCCTCTAACATGGATAAATCAAATGGAGAATTTTTTGAAGTACATCAAATCCCATATGGACAAAAGGTTACGATGGCTTCCTTATATCTAGAACTAGATCAATTTATTTGGTATCATTGACTTTGTACTCATACGAGGAAAAAGGGTCTCACTGTATCATGGGAAATTTTTATAGAAGAAATCCAAGCACAATATAGCAATCGTGTGACAAAAAACTTCTTTGGCCAACTTGTTAAGCTTCAACAAAAAAGATTATTTAAGGATTATATTCAAAAATTCTAAAATATATCCTTAAGAGTGGATACAATTACAGAGGAGAACTTGTATAATTTATTCTTGGGTGGTCTAAAGGATCACATTCAACATGAGGAATGCATGTTTTGTCCTAGATCATTAAATGAGTCTTTTATATTGGCATGCAAGGTAGAGGAGAAGTTATTGATTCCTAGAAAGCAAGGGGCTAGTGTGATAAGAGAAAAAGGATATTCAACACCTTATCTCCCTTAACCTACTAGGTTAACTCCACAAAAAATTGAGGAGAAAAGAGAAAAAGGGTTGTAATTCAATTGTGATAGAAAATATAGTCGAGGATATAAATGTGGTGAAAATAAATTGTTCTATATTGAAGGTCCAAGTGAGGAAGAAGAGGATGAGCCCATATCAAAGGAGGATAGGGAGTCAGGTGAGGAATCACATGATTCTCAACCAATCATTTCTTGTCATGGACTTTTAGGTTAGTGCACCACAAACTCTCAAGGTAGTGGGTTTCTTAAAGAAGTACAAAGTAATAGTGTTGATCGACTTAGGTAGTACTCATAATTTCATCAAAAAAAAGTTGGAAACTTTTCTAAATTGTTTTATATATCTAGGCCCAAAGTTTTGGGTTTTGATTGCAAATGGGGGCATAGTTAATTGTTTAGGGAAGTGTCATAGCATCAAATTATCCATGGGAGATTATCAACTTGATACCCCAATGTATGTGATATCCATGGGCACAATGGATATTATTTTTAGAGTACAATGGCTTACTACATTGGAAAAAATTGAAATGAACTTCCAAGAACTATTCATGCAATTTTAGTCACAAGGAAAGGTAGTGGAGCTAAGGGGATTGAAGGAAAAATCCCCATAGATGGTAAGCTCTCATCAAATGAAAAAGCTTCTTAATAAAGGTATGAATGTATTTGTGGCCCAGCCATGTTCATTAGAAGTCTCTTAATCTAATGCTCTTACTCATCTAGATTTACAAGCAATAATTGATTGTCACTTAATGATTCTTGGAGATATGTCTAAAGGACTTCCTCCTAAGAGGGATCATGACCATGTCATACAACTAGTTCCATGGAGTTAGCCACCAAGCATTAGGCCTTATAGGTACCACACATACAAAGAAGTCAGATAGAAAAAAAAATTGAGGAAATGCTAGAGGTGGGAATTATCAGGCATAGCCAAAGTGCATACTCCTCACCTCTTGTGCTAGTGCATAAGAAGGATGAAACTTGGCGCATGTGTCCAAATAATAGAGTGCTCAATAAGTACACCATTAAAGATAAGTTTCCTATTGTAGTCATTGATGATCTTCTAGATGAATTAAATGGAGCTATGTATTCTACCAAGTTAGATCTTAGATCAGATTATCACCAAATTCAGATTAAGGAGGAAGATATTTGTAAGACAGAATTTTGAACTCATGAAGGTCATTATGAATTTTTGATGAGGCCACTCGGTCTTACCAGTGCACCATCTACATTCCAAAGTTTTATGAATTCCATTTTGAAGAAGTTCTTGAGAAGGTTTTTGTTAGTGTTTTTTGATGATATATTAATTTATAGCAAGACTTGGGAAGAACATTTGCAACATGTAGATCAAGCATTACAATTACTCGAAGATCATCAAATCTATTCTAAGTCATCCAAGTGGGCTTTTGCTCTTAAGTAAGTGGAGTATTTGGGACACATAGTTTCACATGAAGGGGTAAACATGCACCCTAACAAAATTAAATGTATCATTTGAGTAATTGAAGAAAGCTATGTGTACAACTTTAGTGCTTGCCACTCCAGACTTCACCAAGGAATTCATTGTGAAATGTGATGCTTTTAGAAATGGGATAGGAGTAGTTTTTATGTAAGAAGGTTGACCAATTTCTTTTGAGAGACATCAATTAAAAGGTAAAAATCAACTCAAACCTATTTATGAGAAGGAAATGTTAGCAATCCTTCATGCAATTAAAAAATGGAGGCCTTATTTAATGGGTCGACACTTCGAGGTTAAGACAGATCATGATAGCCTAAAATATGTTTTTGGAACAAAGACTATCATCAAAAAAACAACAAAAATGGGTCACTGAGATGTTGGGATATGACTTTGAAATTGTATACAAGAAAGGGAAAGAAAATATTGTGGTCGACGCACTTTCTAGGAAGGATGAAAAAGATGAAGCCTTATTGTGTGCCCTTTCAATATTACAAGAAAATTGGGTGGTAGAAGCCAAAAAAGAGCAGAAAAATGATGTTTCAACAAGTAATCTCATCCAAAAAATAAAAATTAACCATAGTAGTTTAGATAAGTTTTGTTTAAAGGGGGATATTCTTTGGTATAAAGAATGCTTGTATCTCTACAAGAATTCCACACTTAAACACAAGATTCTCAAAGAGCTACATGAGTCCTCAATTGGTGGTCATTCAAGATTTTTGAAGACATATCATCGAGTAAAGCAATATTTTTTTGGGAAGGGCTAAATGGATGTTCAAAAATTTGTGGCTAAATGTTTGGTTTGTCAAACAAATAAGGGGAAACAATTAAGACACCAGGTCTCTTGCAACCTTTATCTATTCCTAGCAAACATTGGGAAGAGGTATCCATGGACTTCAACACAAGGCTCCCCAAATCTAAAGGTCATAATTTCATCATGGTATTAGTTGATCACCTCACTAAATATGCATATTTTATTGCATTATCACATCCTTTTATAGCAAGTATAGTGGCAAACATTTTCTTAGAGAATATCCAAAAGCTACATGGTACTCCTAAGGTTATTGTTAGTGATTGTGATCCTATCTTTACTAGTCACTTTTGGAAAGATTTATTCTCATGATTGGGTACTCAATTGGTTCATATTTCTTCATACCATCCACAATCATATGGGCAAATTCAAGTGGTTAATAAATATTTGGAAGGATATCTACATTGTTTCACTTCAAAAAAATAATCTAAATGCGTAGATTGGCTACCTCTTGTAGAATGGCAGTGCAATACTTCTTTTCATAGCTCATCAAAAATGTCTCCATTTTTAGCACTTTATGGATATCATCCTCCTTCCATCACATCATCATTAAAGGTGTCACCAAGAATTCAAGCAATAGGGGATCACTTGCTTCATCAACAATAGGTACTTTTAGGACTTAAGGAGAATTTAGCTATGGCACAAAATCGAATGAAACAACAAGCGGACCAACATCATAGTGAAAGAAATTTTGAAGTTGGGGACTGGGTCTTCTTTAGATTGCAGCCTTATAAACAAATATCAATGAAGCAAAAAAATAATAATAATAGGTTGTCTCCAAGATTATATGGACCATACCAAATCATGAAAAAGATTGGTAGTGTTGCCTACAAGCTTGAGTTGCCACCAACAACAAAGATACATCCAATTTTTCATGTTTCTTGTTTGAAGAAGGTAATTGGGAAAAATATTCCTACTCAAATAGTACTATCAGAGCTTGATGAAGAAGGAAGAATAATTTTGGAACCAAAGTGCATTCTTCAAACATGCACAAAGAAGCTGAGGAACAAAACCCTGACTCAATATCTCATCCAGTGGAAGAATTTACTAGTTGAAGAGGCCACATGGGAGGATGAGGAGTTCATTCAAAAGAATCCACACTTGGTTAGCATTGAGTACAATGCTTCTTTCAAGAGAGGGGGCATGTTACACCCCTAATATTGTTGTATATAGGGTTATGAATAGTCAAATTGTGGCTATCGTAATCCTTAATTAAGTTATGTTATCATTATTATATTATTATTTAGGTAGGTAGGTCAGCCTAGGTGTTATGAAGGGTTGTGTCTATTCAACCTAAGCATAATTATGTATATAGGAGGTGGTGAGTCATATTTCATCATCATATTGTGAAGTGTGTTCTCATTGGAGATATTTGAAGGTTGCCCCCTCAAAGTGGCCTATTACTCTTAGCTATCATCAAGTATTTATCTAATATTTTGTATTATTTCTTCTATTATGCAAGTCATTTCATTACAAAGCTTCATCATCTATAGGAAAGAGCCAAGGAATTGAAGTTAGTAACTTTCAATTGGTGAGTGACAATTATCCTTCACCTAAGTTTTATGTTATCCAAAGATTGCAATGAAAGGTAACTCAGTTGGCGTGTTATCTTTAATATGACCTAAGGTGATCCTAATACATGATGTACAAAGTTATTACATGAATAGGATTGGAGAAGTAGGTGATTGTGAGATTCCAAAAGCCTATGAGAAATGGTGTGATGAAGGAATTTTTAAGAAGGAATTTTAAATTATTGAGAGGAAAGCGTTAACTCATGCCCTAGATTTTCCAAGAAATATTAAGATCAAGTGGATAAAGGTTTTTCTGAGAAGGATCCATGATATAAAGTTTTTGCTACACAATTGACCAGTCATGATAACTAAGAAAATGATTCACAAGGTTACTAGTTATCCTACACTGGATAAGAAGAAGACTATGAGAAGTCTGAGTCATGATGAAGTTAAAGCCAATATAGAAGTTGAGTGGAATGGATGAGGGTTGTCCATCACAAAGATTTCTAATCCATTGTTTCAATTTGTAGTGAGAGTGATTTCTCACAAATTCTATCAATCAAGTAGATTGAACAATGTGTCATGTATGGTAGTAGATCAAGCATGGAATATTGTCATGAAATATCATGAATATGACCTTGGTGAGTTACAGAAATGGCAACTAGCAAAAATCTTGACATCCATCAAGAAAGCAAAGAAATCAATGTGTTAGTTCTAATCACTTGTTATGTGTATTTTCTTTTATATTTGGAAGTATTTTCCTTATATTTAAAACATTGCTTGGGAACAAGGAAAATTACTGAGAAGGCAAATAAATTAACACATACCTAAATTCAGAGAGAATTTTGAAAATTTGATGGATACATATTTTGAAGAATTTAAGCAAAGAATGAAGATGTGGATGAGAATACCAAAAGAATTGGTTATGAAACATTTTATTGATGTATGTTTCCTATTGTATAGAGATGACACATTATTATCAAATAAATGACTACATGACTAAAAAATTTAGTCATCTGACTAAAGTCGATCAAATTTCACTAAGTTTTTTCTATTCAGAATTACAAATGACTAGTTTGATGATTGGGTAAAATTATAACTACATAATTAGGTAGATAAGTAAATATGTTTAAATAAATGACCAAATAAATAGTCACCCTAATAAAAATGACTAAATAAATAATTATTAATATTTTATACCAAAATTTGATAATATCATTTTAATCACCTATTTCTAGTAAATGACTCCAATCTCAATAATTAAATTAAATTTAAAATTAGACTCTATTATGCATTAAATCAATTTTGTATAATTAAAATAATTATTAAATCTTTAATCATTTCCTCAAATGGTCATGAATTCATAATAGCTTAAGGTTTTCTCATTATATCATAATTTAATTTTATTAGAAGAACCATCACCCTTTTTAATTAAATAATCAAAATCATCTTTCTTATATGCACTTTAAATTCAATTTCTAGAATAAAATAAAAGAAAATAACACCACTTAAGTGCACAATTTTGGGAAATTTCTAAAATAGTGAGCACACAAGTCACAAATAATTAAATCTTCACCATTGCTTATTGTTGCATCTCATCCATTCAGTCATTTCTAGAATCTATAAAAGGAGGCCTCTACCTCATTTTAAATGATCTCACATTCATGCTATTGTTATGCTGCTAGTTTAACATTTGATTTTCTTTGAGCATTTTAGAATTATTTTTGTAATATTTTATCTTGCATGTTAGCTTAAACAAACTATCATAACTAGGATGGTTCTAATACTTCATATTTTCTAGTTCAATCTTATATATTGCTTGTCTTTTTCCATCACTTTTACTTGTATACATTCATGAAACTCATGGAGATCTTACAAATTCATTGCATACTTCCTCTATGACTCTGCTAAATCTATAAACAAATCAAATAATATAGACTTTTCCACAATATGAATATGAAGTTTTAGGTCAATTTTTAAATATTATCTTGTTTTAAAAATTTAAAAGTAGTGATTTATAGAAGTGTTGATGTTTAGATTAGGGAACACATTTATTGATTTAACCATAGACTTGTACAACTAGAATTTTCATTTCACTTGTAATGGTTATTCACTAACAGTGTTACTGCATAAACAATCTAACCACCTTTCATCAATATATGTAAATGGTAACTATATTTTTAGAGGGTTACAAAATACATTCAAACATTTTGCAATTATATTCTTTGTGATACACTACATAAATGGATGACTTATATTGTTTGGTGCAATTAATAATATAATATGTACAAATAAAACTCTTTCTAAAAATATTCTTATACCATTGTATTTATTTTGTTAAAAAAAATAGAGATATGTGATATATTCCTAAAAATATTATAATTGAAAGTATTATCCATACAAAAATCAATCAATTATATATTTTTATTGATAAAGTTTACTAACTTCTAATTTATTTATTTTTAAATCAAAACTTTGAAACTTTAAAACAAAAATCAAATTTAATTTAGAAACTTTTCTAATGTGTACATTTTTTTTATAAATTTTCTTTATTTTAGAAATTGTTTGATAATATAATTTTATTTTCAAAATTTATTCAATGAATATAAATCAATTTTGAAAATTTATTATTATTATTAAGATTTAATTTTTATTACAAAATTTATTATTATTATTAAGATTTAATTTTTTATTTAATAAACATAGCATTAAAATTCAAACTAGATTTCTTTCTATATTATTATAATTTTTTTTTATCTAAATTTTTTTCTACTTTCAAATTTTAGTTTGGAAATAATTAAATCTTATTTTTTTTATAGTTTTAAAAATTAATTTAAATTTAATAACCTAAAATATAATTTATTTTTCATCTTAATTTTATACTTTCAAATTTTAGTTTAGAAATACTTAAATCTTAATTTTTTTATAGTTGTAAAAATTAACCAAATCAACTTAAATTTAGAAACCTAAAATATAGCTTTATTTTTGTAATGTACACTAACTTTATTTATCTCTTTATTCCATTTATTTGGAGTTTCCTAACATTGAGAGGTTTGTAGTAGTGCAATAGATTAATATATGATGATTGTGATAAGATTAATGATCAATATAATCCATACAGTGCTAGTTTTTCAATCCACTACTATTTTCAAAAGATCAATGTTTGACATATATTAGATGTCTTTGTAATTTATTTTCAATCTATGGTTATTTCTACAGTAGCATATTAAGGAACAACAGATTTTTAAAATGGTAGAATGTATGATTAATGGTAGTAGGTGCTGAAACAAATTATAGAAAAAATTTATTTTTTTTCATTTCATAAATATTAGCCATGAAACCCTAAAATTAAATCCACCCTGATTTCACATTTGTATTCTCCATTCTCATTGTTTGGACTCTTCTCTGTGGACAATTTCTAATATAGGAAAGAGGGTTTTCTCTTGTGAATTCCTCAATGTCATTCCAACTCTTCATGGATTTGGCACATGTTCAGATATGTATTCATATCATTGTTCGTAAATTGCATCATGCATAAAAATTAATGAAAATATTTTTTTGAGAGGGTTTGAGTTCCTCTTTACAAGACATGGTTCCCATACTAAAACCATCTTATAGATTTTTGTTCAAATCATGCAATCATGATCTACAATGTGTAAATCTTCATATAATATGAAACTCAAACTTGACTCTATAAGATACAAAGGGTACTAGTAATTGTACCAGTTTTTTTGTAATTGAATATTTTCTTAGCCTAAGATCTAGTAAAAACTTAGATGTCTACAAGGAATTTGTTGTCAAAGTGATAGTGTTGGTGTTGAAATATTAAATGCAGATAAATGTTTGCCCCTAGAGCCAAACACCCACCTACCACCATGACTGCATCAAAAATATTAATTCTTGGTAGGTGAGTTTCAAATTTGGAAAAGAGGGGGAAAACATTTTTGAATAAAGAAAAAAGGAATGAATCTGATTCATTTAGTAAGTTGAAGAGTTGCACAGCAGAGAACTGCAAGAATATAGAGCAAAGAAGGAAATCGATTAGCAGATCCAGTCATCAAAGCTCAAAAGACAAAAGGAAGTTTGTTCTCATGTCTGCAATTGCATGTGTTTCCTCTTGTCATTTTGTAAGTTCATGGTATATTGGATTTTTCCTAAGAAGCAGTGATTGCTCCAAGCATTGTTGTATGTAGCCATTAGAGCTATAAGTGTTAAGTTTTAAGTTTTAAGTTTTTACTAGTTTGAAAATTTTAGGGTTTTTTGGTTGAAGCTTAATGATCCTAGATTTTGTAATAGTTTTATCATATTTGAATAGAAAGAAAGCAAGAAAATAGGCATTCTAATATCTATTATTCTTCCTCTATTTATTTCATTTGAGAAGTTCATTGTTGAAAGCTTCATATTTTGGCTCTCTAGTTTTTAATGGTGGAAAAATCTAGGTCATAAGTCTAGTTACTCAGTCTAGTCTTTGACTGGGTTCCATCTCTGCAATTATTACTGAGCTCACTTGGCATCCTCTTCTACCGAGCACCACTTCGTAGTGGCTATCAAGCTCACTCAACATCCACTATGCTAAGTTGCCCTTGTGTTGATTTCACTTGGCTTCCTCTTGTGCCAAGCTAACTTGGCACCCACTGCCTGTCACTTGGCATCCATTGGTGCTGAGCAAAACTATCACTCAGCACATTCATGTGCTGAGCAAAATTTTTAGGTTTGTGATTTTATTTTTCACATGGTATTAGAGCTTTGAGGCCCCACATCCACAATGAGTTAAGGCATTTTTTTGGGATATCTGACATGGTAGGAGATACAAGAAAGATGTGGCAGTAGCCACCATCCTTTAATGGACAAAATTATGATACATAGGCAAAGAAGATGAAAACCATAATGGTTGCAAATGATTTGTGGGATTTTGTGATTAATGGGTTCAATGATGTGACAAACCCAACTTAGTATGTTGCCCTCACAAATGCACAAAAGACTCTATTGAAAGAGTCAAGGAGAAAGGATGCTAAGGCATTAAGTCTGATTGAGGCAACAATGACAAAGACAATTTTTTCCAAGATTGCAGTAGAAAATTATGCAAAGGAAGCATGGGATATCCTTGAGACAAAGTTCAAGGAGACTGATAAGGTTAGAGTAGTGAAGCTACAAATGATCAAAAGAGAGTTTGAGAACCTTCAGATAAGGGACAATGAACCTATTGTAGAGTTCATCTCACGAATCTCCACTTTGATAAACCAGCTCAAATCAAATGGAGAAGACTATGATGAGTAGAGAATAGTAGAGAAAATATTGAGGAGTTTTCATCATAAATATGAAAACCTTGTGATGACAATAGAGGAAGCAAAGGACCTCACTACATTGACCATGGATGAGTTGATGGGAACTCTTCAAACCCATGAGCATTGAATAAATAGATCAGCAATAACTTCCCAAGAGCAGTCTTTCAAGGCTCAAGAGAATTCAAGAGGTAGGGTAAGAGGTATAAATGGCTCTAGTAGAGGTTCAAGAAGTAGAGGTCATGGAAGGAATGGTCAAAGGAATGTTGGTGCAGAAAGCTCAGGAAGAGAAAGCAACCAAGAGGGAGCAAGCACCTCTCAAAACAACTCTAGAGGAGGTAAGAAGAATTATAACTCCAATAAGAGTACTGTTGAATGCTACTACTGTCATAAGTATGGGTATTATGCAAGTAAATTTTGGAAGAAATAGGGTGATCAATCAAAGAAAAATGCTCATGTGGCTAATGTGAAAATGTAAAATGCAAACAATCCCACAACCTTCATCATGTGTAACATTGGTGAAGAAGGAAGCCCTAAGGTATGGTACCTAGACAGTGGTTGTAGCAACCACATGAGTGGTAATGAAAGTTTATTTTCTTTCATTGATAAGACTTTTAATTATAAAATTAAGATGGAAAATAATGGAACAATTCCCATAGTGAGCAAAGGATCTATTAGGGTCTGCACCAAGCAAGGTGAGAAGAAGGAGATACAAAATGTGTATTTTTCCCTTGATATGAAGCACAACTTAATGAGTGTTGGAAACCTCATTCAAAATGGATATAAAGTGCTGATGGAAAATGACAAGTGTGTCATTCATGAAAAGGATGGGAGCAATAGATTACTTGCAGCAATCCAAATGACAAAGAATTGAATGTTCCTGTTGAGGTTAGAGACATGTTTCTCTTCTCAAGTCAGTGTTGCACCTCCCAAGAATGCATGTACAATAGTACATAGCAATCAGCTCTTAGGAGTGTTATTGAAGACCCATCGAAGCTTTGGCATCTTAGGTATGGACATCTTGGCTTTGTTAGTTTAAATTTGTTGTCCAAGAAAAGAATGGTAGATGTATTGCCAAGCATTGTAGATTCATATAACAAGTGTGAGGCTTGCATATTGGGTAAGCAACATAGGCTTCCCTTTAATTCTAGAAATTCTAGAAGGGTTAGAGAACCATTAGAATTGGTGCATTCCAATTTGGTAGGCCCTATGCAAACTACTTCTATTGGGGGGAGTATTTATTTTATGACATTCATAGATGATTTCAATCGTAGGACATGGGTGTATTTTTTGAAGAAAAAATATGAAGCATTTGATAAATTTGTTGAAGTTAAAGCCCTACCTAAAAAAGAATGTGGACATTATGTAAAAGTCCTTAGATCAGATAGAGGAGGGGAGTATACCTCCAATATGTTTGTAAATTTTTGTAGGCAAAATGGCATCAAGAAAGAACTTACAACCAGTTATAGTCCATAGTAGAATGGAATGGCTGAGAGGAAAAATAGGACCATTGTTGAAATGGCAAGAAGCATGATGAAAGAAAAATGACTTCCAACTGAATATTGGGGAGAAGCTGTAGCAACAACAGTATATTTGATCAACAAGTGTCCTACAAAATCAATTCCTGACAAGATACCTCTTAAGGCTTGGTCAAGGAACAAATGGATAGTTGAACACTTGAGAGTGTTCAGATGTCTATCATATGCACATGTGCCTAAGGAAAAAAGGAAAAATCTAGATGACAAAGGTGTGAAGTGCATCTTCATAGGGTATAGCTTAGAATAAAAGTCTTATAGATTATATGATCCAATTAACAAGAAGATCATCATTTCAAGAGATGTGGCATTTCTTGAAAATCAATCATGGGATGGCTCGGTAGATGAATCCTCAAGCACTTCAAGTAAAGTACCTACTATTGAAGAGGAAGAAGATGACATTAGTGATTAGCAAGAAGATGGAGTAGAAAACATAGATTGCAAACAAAGACAAAAAGGCAAGCAGCCCTTAACGTGTCAAGCAATAGCTCCAAGCACTTCAAGACAGCCCCAAGCTAGCATGCAAAATAGTAACAGCAGCAATACTAAAAATTTAGATCCCACTCTTGCCTCCCTATTGCCAAGAAAGACTAAAATTCTAATGAAAATATACCAAGAAGAGAGGTATGATGAAGATTATGATGAGAGTGTAAATTTTGCATTATTTTCTCATAGTGATCCAATTTATTTTGAGGAAGTTGTGAATGAGGAGAAATGGTGTAATGCCATAGATGAGAAGATAGATTCTATTGAAAGGAATGAGACATAGGAGTTAACTACTTTGCCTCCCAAGAAACAAGTAATTGGAGTGAAATGGGTTCACAAAACCAAGTGCAATGTTGAAGGAAAAATAGATAGGCATAAGGTACATTTAGTGGTCAAGGGGTACAAGTAGTAGTATGGCAGAGATTATGATGAGACATATGCCCCAGTTGTAAGAATGGAAACCGTGTGTGTTGTCATAGCAATTAGAGACTAGCATAAATGGAAGGTATATCAAATGGATGTGAAGTCTGCCTTCCTAAATGTTGTGTTGAAGGAAGAAGTATATGTGGAGCTGCCACTTGGTTATGAAGTTGTAGGTGAAGAACACAAAGTTTATAGATTGAAGAGAGCTCTTTATGGGCTCAATCAAGCTCCAAGTGCATGGTATAGCAAAATTGACTCATATTTGATGAGCAATGGCTTTAGCAAAAGTGATGGTGAGCCCACACTCTACATCAAGGCAAAAAATGGTAATGTGTTGATTGTTGTCTTGTATGTAGCTGATTTAATCTTCACTAGAAATGGTAGTTTTATGATTGGTGAGTTCAAAAAGGCCATGAAAAATGAATTTGAAATGACAAATCTAGGTCTCTTGAAGTACTTTCTAGGCATAGAATTAAAACAAATGCATGATGGCATTTTCATCTCTCAAGAAAAATATGCAAGGTAGATCTTGGAGAGATTCAAAATAAAAAATAGTGAGGCATCCCCAACACCAATAGTAGTAGGTCTAAGGTTGAGCAAGGAAGATTGCAGTAAAAGTGTGAATCCAACACTGTACAAAAGTATGGTTGAAAGTTTGATGTATTTGACTGCAACTCGGCCAGACATAATGCATGTAGTAAGTTTGATTTCTAGATTTATGGAAACACCAAAGGGTTCCCATTGGCAAGAAAGAAAGAGAATCCTAAGGTATGTGAATGGTACCAAGGGATTTGGAATTTTGTATACTACAGAAAAATGATTTCAAGTTGGTGGTTACACAAATAGTGATTGGGCTGGAAGTTTAGATGATAGGAAGAGCACTTCTAGATACATGTTCCATATGGGATCAGGTGTAATTTCATGGGCATCCAATAAGTAACCTATCATTTCTCAATCTATAGTAGAGGCTGAATATATAGTAAAAAATGTAGCAACATGTCAAGCTATTTTGTTAAGGAGAATCTTGATAGATTTGAATGAAAGGCAAGAGGATGGAACCACAATTTATTGTGACAACATCTCATCAGTTGCATTATCTAACAATCTAGTCTTCCATTGGAGAAACAAGCATATAGAGATCAAATATCACTTCATCAGAGAGTTGATGGAGAATGGGGATATCAAAATGGAATTTTACAAGTCTGAGCAGCAACTAGCAGATATTTTCACAAAGCCTTTAGGCATTGGAACTTTTGTGCACCTAAGAGAGTGTCTTGGTGTAGTTGATTTGGATCAAGAATGATCCTTATTTGTTTGGCTTGGGACAAAGGGGGACTATTGAAATATTAAATGCAAATAGACATTTTCCCCTAGAGCCAAACACCCACCTACCACCTTGGCCACATCAAAAATATTAATGCTTGGTACGTGAGTTTCAAATTTGGAAAAGAGGGGGAAAAAAATTTTGAAGAAAGACAAAAGGAATGAATCTGATTCATTCAATAAGTTGAAGAGTTGTAGAGTATAGAAGTGCAAGAATATAGAGCAAAGAAGGAAATCAATCAGTAGATCTAGTCGTCAAATTTTAGAAAATAGAAGGAAGTTTGTTCTCATGTTTGCAGTTGCACATGTTTCCTCTTGTCATTTTCTAAGTTCATGGTTTATTGGATTTTTCCTAAGAAGCAGTGATTGCTCCAGGCATTTTTGTATGCAGCCATTAGAGCTGTAAGTTTTAAGTTTTAAGTTTTTACCAGTTTGAAGATTTTAGGGTATTTTGGATGAAGCCAAATGCTCCCAAATTTTGTAATAGTTTTATCATATGTGAATAGAAAGCAAGAAAGCAAGTAGGCATACTAAAATCTATTGCTCTTCCTCTATTTATTGCATTTGAGAAGTTCATTTTTGAAAGCTTCATACTTTGGCTCTCTGGTTTTTATTAGTGGAAAAATCCAAGTTGTATGTCTAGTCACTCGGTCTAGTCTTTGACTGGGTTCCATCTCTGTAGTTATTATTGAGTTCACTCAGCATCCTCTTTTGTCAAGAAAAACTTTGGAGTCGCTACTGAGTTCAATCAACATCCCTTGTTACTAAGCTCACTAGGCATCCACTATGTCGAGTTGCCCTTGTGTCAAGTTCACTTGGCTTCCTCTTGTGTTGAGCTAACTTGGCACCCACTGCCTGTCACTTGGCATCCATTGGTGCCAAGAAAAACTATCACTCAGCACCTTCATGTGCCAAGCAAAATTTTAAGGTTTGTGATTTTATTTTTCATAGTTGGGACTACCATCTTTGCAAATGATTCTGACGAGTGATGTGTGTTGGAAAGAAGCAAAAAAATATCGAAGTGTTGGGCCTATCATTTTTGCACAAGGTGTTGTACTACATTTATTGTTAGGACTTGGCATGTTTGCATTATTTTCCCGTGTAGGTCAGCTATATTTTGAGTTGTGTAGGCTCCCTTTATTGATTTGGATGAAAAATTATTATCTATGGTAAAGGAACAAAATGGTTGATGAAATTTTATCTAGAATGTGTTTTAATAGTTTTTTAGTAGGTTATGGAGGTCACAAGATGAATGTGTTAGTTTTAAATTAATTTGAGAAAATTCCTCTTTGTTGAAACTCAAGAGATGAAAAAGATTTCAATTTTTAAAAAAAAAGACATCCTATACATGTCGAAGGTATGGCTCCATGTGTCATTTCAATCTACAAAGTAATTATGAAATTCAATGGTTTTCTTTCTTTTCTTCATATTACGATTTGTGAGATGACTTCCCATATGAATCTAGGGTTTATGTATTTTTTTATTTCTTATTTACATTCACTTTCAAAAGATGGTAGTAAATTTAACTTTCGATAATGAGGATTATGAGGTCCACATCCATGTGGATAGATTCTTTGTGCATGTACAAACTTAGAATGAAAATGTTTGGCTTTAGCAACAATCTAGAATTATTTTCGGGTAATCGGAGTTTTTTGTTGCCTTTCACAGTTTGTAGTATCTATAAATGTTTGAGTAAAACCTATCACCACATCAAATAACATATGGTAGAAAACTAAGTTTTTAAGGCTCTTTTGCACTAGACATAAATGTGTAGTGAAACATTATAATTTGGATTGCCTTGATTATGTGAACATTATTAGCCACTGTATTTTTTCCCCCATTTTTGATAAGGTTACTTATTAAACATACTGGCCAACAAAAATAGGATGAACATTTTTTTGGCTTTGATACTCATGTCAATTTTGGTAAAGTAAATTAATTACTTTTTCATTAGTATGGTCGGTAGAGATGTTTCCAAAAATACATATTTAACATGTCATCCAAATAGAAGTTTCAAGATAACATCAACAACTATCCATAGCTGCCTACAGTCATATTTTTTGACTACTCTCATTAATAATACACCAAACAATACTATAGAGATTTCTATACATTTATTACAATTACTATTATAAATAGAATGCATGAGCCTAGTGTTTTCAACATTCAAGTTTGGAGTTCTCCTGTGCTTTATTTCTATTCTTTTTCATGGTATCAGAGCCATGAGAGTAAAAATTTGAGAGCCATTGCAAAGTGAGTTAAGAGTGAGTTGAAAGTTGTAATTGCAAGTTTGGCAATGATTGTTGTGAGAAGACTGTCCATGATGGGGGTAGATGGATTGGATCCACAACAATAATCAAACACAAAATATACAATACAGGCACTTATAGAAATTATAAAATCATTTCATTTCCTGGTTGATAAAAAAACATTACATTGTGCCTCTCTTTTATTGTTTCTAAAAACATCTAAATTAGCCGACATAAGACGAATAGACTTTTCTAAAATTATCTAAACATAAATGCCTTCTAGAACCTAACCCTATTCAGTAATCTAGCAATTCCCAAAATCCCATGCCTTTATATTTCATTTGAGGCAGAAATTACATTCCAACACTCCCCCTTATTTCAACTTCAAATGTTGTTACATGCGTATTCCAATGTGCCATAATTATTATTTTCTTTTTCCTATTTCTCATGTCCACATCCAAGCCTGTAGTCTTTGAAACCTTTGATCATAATGTTCAAAATTTCAAATTCCCTTATCTATGCCAAAAAAATATTTGATCCAATAATCTTCATATCTACTAATGCCTTTGTCCAATTGTTGTGGTAGTCCTTAGAAAAAACTTAATTTAATTCCTCAAAATAATAAAATTGAACTTCCTACAAAATCACTTTCTATGGATGTCTTGCTACATAATGATTGAGATTTACTCAAACCATTTTTTATCCTCCTTGAACATTCAATATATGAAAGATCTCTATCATTATATACACTTCAACATTTGTACTTAAACAAACTCTTTTCAATCTTTGAAAGATCTCTATCATTATATACACTTCAACATTTGTACGTAAATAAACTCTTTTGATAGCTAGACTCTCAACAATATTGTTCTCTATTATAATTTCTCAAATGTCATTAAATAATTATAAGAATTCACACCATACCTTTTGTTCTTTTCTTTTTCCTTTCTTCACTGATTTACGAACACTTTGGTTCCTTCATAATCTTCATGAAAAGTCTTCTTTTTCTCAATAATGTCCTTTCTTGCCAACTTGCCTTCAACTACTCAACACTTCCTATGTGGTCTTCTTCAAAACAATTACCTTTTCTATAACACAAATCAATCCTCCACAATTTGGTAGCACCAAAACACCACTTCCTCTTTTATTATAATCAACAGTTATGTCTAATCGGGCTCTAATATTTTTACCCTAGATTTCACTTGGGCTCTCATACCAATCTGATGGGGGTGTGTTGGTGAATAGATTTGTCTTTAAATAAAATAAATAAATAAAATATTCTATGCCCAAATCTCACAAGACAAATACAATTTACCAACAGTTGAGAAATTTCCACTTCTCCCTTATTAGATTTTTAATCACAACTACCTTTCAAATAAGAATTACTTTTAACCCAAAAGTAATAAGGCTTCCCATCTATTCTTGGATAGAGGGAATAATTTAAATAATAGAAATTAAATAAACACAAATTCATGCAAAGGAGAGAATACACAGTTTCTCTATCAATCACATTCTAAACAATAATCAAAACTGATACATATTCACCATAAAATGAAATATCTAGCATCAAAGGAATTTCAATAATTCAAGACTAATTCAATACTAAATCAATAATGAGTATATTCAAAGCATGCATCTTCGAACATTCAAACATTATCTTTCAAAAAGAATAATATTGTTCAAATATAATACGAGAAAACTTAGAAAACTTACATAACTATAAAATTTAGATAAAGTGGTCACAACATGATAACCATCAAAAACTACCAACCCTTAGCACTATTGAGTTTCAAACTTAAATAGAAAGCTATCTGAGAATCTCCTTGAAAACTCGATTCTCAGATAATTAGAGGTAGTTATGAAAATCCACATGGAAAAGGGTATGCAAACACAAAGTTTAACCTTTTAAAACCATAAACTAAAAAGTTTTGAAAGAAAATAAATAGAAGAACACTAATCATCCACTAATTGGTCAAGTAGTTCCTCTTCTTCCTCATCTTCAATGTCACCCTGACCATATGCCAGCTTCCACATTCTAAACACATTTATGAATTCAATCATGGCAGTCATATTTGGGTTCTTGATGCTCTACAAACAATTCTTCCAGATGTCCTTATCTAACTTTATTTTGTTCACAATGTCCAAGTAACTAGGAAGTTGTATAGCATAGATTCCTGACATCACTTCACTTTTAGCCACCTTGGAGAAGTCGAACGGTGTGAGATCAAAAGTTTCTTTTATAGACTTCATGCATTCCTCATGTTGTTTGACCGTGATCTCTACATTAAAACCTCCTTCTTTAAGAGGGCTAGGGAAAGCCAAGCTGATGGACTGAAAATCCCTACCTATCTGCTCCAGTAATGTTTTGAAATCTTTCTTGCATGATTGCATCCTTGAGATCACAGAAGTATAATTGGAGACCCTCTAGGCTATGTTTTTCCTCAGAACCTTAATCAGCCCTGCATCTACATGTTGCAATGGATTGTACTGGAGAAATTTTTCTGGTCAAAAATCTTCTACTTCCACTAATTGAGACACCATGGCCGATAATTTCTCAACTTCTTTTTCCAAGTCCCAAATTGAACATGGGATTCATCAAGTGCAATCTTGGCTAGAGAAACAATCTCATGCAAATTCTTCATGAGCTTAGTGACTTGGTTCATTGCCAGATTAATCTAACTAGACACTATAGATGTCATCATTTTTCCTTTCTTTAAATCTTCTAACAGCTACTAATTTTCAAGGGCATTGGAATCAAAGGTAATTTATGATTGATTACTGGGAACTAAGCTTTGTCCTTTCAATGAATTTATATACTCAGCTATTGCATTATTTTCAACTTTTAGCTTTTTCTTCTTAAGTCCATCTTTTTGTGATTATAGCACAATTTTCTTCATAGACATCTCTATCTAGTGCTCTTTTGTCTCACAATTCATTACCTCTAAATTCGTGGTGTAATTTCAAAGTTGCTTAGGTCCAACTTGTTAGCTCCTTTTTGGTTATATGTGGCTAACTTGGCTATGCTTCTCCCAGTTGCATTGTCAAAAGTTATCATGGTTGTGCTTTTGGTCCTTTTTGGTTTGTAAACCTTATTAGTAGATTTACTAACAATATCATCAATAGGGAAGGAAACTAGAACTAGACTCTTTTTCCTATTCACCGAGGCCACAAGCCAATGAGGAGTGATAGCATCCCATTGTGATTTAGTAGCCTTTTCTAGGGTAGCTACAGTCTACATCCTTGGAGGAGATGAACCCACGGTCATTTGAACGCTCTAGCTATTATCAATGAGCTCTTTGCCTTGGTCTTGTCCTATTTGCCATCAACCTAAATAACCTAGTGAAGACTTACTGGCACTAAAATTTTAGTCTTCTTGTTGGAACGAGTTTTTTGCACAAGAGGGGGATTATGAATCTTTTTCTCAAAAATCCTTGATGACCTTTTGCTACTTGTAATTGTAAGACCAACATTAAAAATAGGATCAACCTAGACATTAGCACGTGTGTCTTTTTTCATTTTAAACCAAGACTTTGTCTTTTTAATCACATTTTCTATTCTTTCAAGAATATTATCTTCATTTTTAGAATCCCAATCTATGGCAAGATTTATTGGTTTAATTTCTTGGGGAACTAGGATTTCTATCCCATCTTCTTCTATGTTTGTAATATCTATACCCAATTGCAACTAAAAAAGGTGAATTTGGGAAATGGTGAACCTGGATAACCCCCTTCTCTTCACCTCTAATTCATTTGTATAGTCTTCCCAAAAATATTCCATAGTTAGTATATGTATAATCTTTGCCTGAGTATCAAACAAGCAATGGATAATTCCTTTGTTGTCGAAGTTTGGTCTAGCCTGATAGGACCAAAACAAAATTTAACCAAGTTAGAACTTATATACTTTACATCTTCCATGCTTCTATATGTCAATTTTCCTAGCTTAAGCAGAAAAATGATATCACAGGCCTTTTTGGTTGAGAATATGTTTATTACAGAGACTAATTGTTGTGCTACTTCTACCAAGATGAAACAATCAAAGGAAAATCTAGGAAGATGCATAGGTTCCTCATCAAAAATTCCTACTCTCAAATAAGTGAACTTTGGGAATTGGATGTATAAGCTACCGAAAGATTGGATGAGTCTTTGAGACTAAGGTGATAATCTGTGTTGCAAATAGCTTTTCATATCAAAACACAATCTTCCAGAAAAAACATCATGAACCTTTCTAAAGTCTTTCAATAATTTATCTTTGTGTAACAATAGATAATAATTGTATATGGTGATATCCTCAGTCTAGGGTTCATGTGGCAAATGTTGCAAATCCTAACTGGAGCTAACATATATATTAAATAAGATTGCATGAAAAATCCTTTTTCAGATTTAAAGCACCTTTCAATTGATCTCTGAGAGAGCTAGCTATTAATTTCACCCAATCTAGAAATTGTGAACCTTTTAGCACAATTTGAATGTAGTACATCCAATTTTCAAAAATAGAGACATCAAGAGAGCCAAAAATTCTATGCAAAAGAACCATTATATCTTGGACCTGAGTAGTCATTAAGCTTTTCTTTAGGGTTTTGAGTAACCTAGAACCACCTTTATAGAAAGACTTAGTCTAGCTTTTTGCTATGAGATTCCTATAATCACTTGCTTTCTCAGAAAATCTAGCCATAGACAAGGCTGGAGTAAGGTCAAAAAATTGTTGTTCTTCCAGGTGAAACAAGCTAGATACGGTCTCCCTATTGACATTCAAAAAAACACTTCCATCTTTCTTCAATATATTTCTTTTGGACACATTGTACATATGTATGGATTATCGAATCAATTCTAGGAAAGGGTAAGCTAGCGGGAAAGTGGAAGCCATGAGCAAGTCTATGTCTAACACTTTAGTGGAAAAAAATTTGGCCAGTCTTTTGCACAATTTTTCTGAAACACTTCCCAAATCAACTCCTAGCAAGTTTGTATCAAATATTATGGGGGACCTACATTGCAAACTAAAAGTGTTCCCAAAAAGATGTAGTATAGACTTCATGATTTAGGAGCTTTACTTTGTTTTCAAAAGCAAGGAAATAACCACAAATATGATTTTCTCAATAGGTGGGAGAAAAATATCTAGAAAATGAAAGGATTACCTAAAGAGCGACGATCATTTCAACTATGGAAGAAGGCTTGTTTTCTCTACTTTTCCTACAACTACTTATTTTGAGAAAGAAAAGAAACTTAATGTCTTTCTTTTAAAGAGGAAAAAATTCTTTTAAATGCATCTCAAAAAAGAGGGAAATGGCCATTAATTGCACAAAGGATGAAAGTAGTTTTGGCATGCCATAAAGGAAAGATGACGAGGAAAAATAGGCACTTACATTAAATCAAGAAGAAAGTACTTCAAATAATTACCCTCTTTACATGTACCAAATCTTTATTTCTGCACCTTTAAATCAAAGCTTCAGCATGATCATAAATGGCAATTTTACTTCAACCATTAATTACTTGTACTTACTTTTTAGCTCATGACATCAACCAAAACCATGTCAATCATGATGAGGCAACCAGTTGTTGTGTGTCTTATATACCACGTGTATATGTGGCATGTTAAGTGGGTCCACCAAGAGATATTGCTTTGAGTAATGAATGAAACATTGAACTTGTGAACTAGTTCCTTTGGTACAAAGGGTTCATCGTGGCTTAGTGCTCTTTGAACTTGGTACAATGGGTACAAAATGTTCAAGGAGTACAAGGAAACTTACCTCGTGTTATACCAAGAAACCTTTTGAACCTTAATAAGATGGTGCTTTGGAATAAATCACTTTCAGTTAAGGTTTTCTAAAAAGGAGGACTTGGTCAACAGTTTAGCTTGAGGGAAGGATGTACTAAAAAAAAATTGAGTATATATGAAAATGTTAATACAACTTCATTTTTGGATCTAACTCTTGATAGAACCAATGGTTCAAAACAAAAATGTTGAAATGAGAGTGAACCAAAAATAAAGAATAAAAATGATGACTCTAAAAAAAACATGAACTGACAGGGTGGATGGATTGGATCCACAACAATAATCAAACACAAAATATACAATACAGGAACTTATAAAAATTATAAAATCATTTCATTTCTTGATCGATAAAAAAACATTAAATTGTGCCTCTCTTTTATAGTAGTCTTTGATTGTTTCTAGAAACATCTAAATTAGCCAACATATGACAAATAGACTTTTCTAGAATTATCCAAGCATAAATACCTTCTAGAACCTAACCCTATTCAGTAATCTAGAAATTTCTAGAATCCTTTATTATGCCTTTACATTTCATTAAGTTGTTGAATATAATATCATCATTTACTAGTTGGTTATTGAAGCAAGGAGTTTAAGGTTTGAAGAATATTCATGAGAGAAGGCTGCCTCTATACAAAGCAAGATTAGAGCAAGGAAGTTTTAATAGAAAGCTGCCCTAAGGAGTTGTTAGAAATCTTCAAGCTACAAGAATACTAAAGGTAAGTTTTTTATCTTTGTTTGAATGTGTTGAAGGATCTATAGTGGTGCAGCTAAAGTATTCTTATTTTTCATTTGTGAAAGGCTTGTATACGAAGGAAAAAGTATCGATCAAAGAAAAATTTGACATATAAAATTTGTGAGGGGCATGTTATTTTATATGGTTATTTGAAAATCTTTTATACTGCCTATAATGAAATGGTGGTGTTGAAATATTTGAGAGAAGTGAAATATTCTTTGGAAGATATAAATTGTGTGTGCCTCAAGGTGTGTGAATATATTTTATGTGATTAAGAAGTGTTATTGAAGATAAATTGTGAAGTGATTGATAAAAATAAAAAGTAGTAACTATGTGTGGAAAAGAAAAGTTTGATAAAGCTTTTTTTAAGTCCTTGTTTGATTGGTTCATAAGAAGCCAATATCAAGGAGTGGCCTTTGCTAGAGGCTTGATGCTTATGTGATTTTGTTCATGTGTGTTTGGGTTTGATTAAAAATTTAACTATGGCTACTGAGATGTCCAATCTTGTGGTTAGTGAAAAATTGGATGGTTCAAATCATGCTAATTGGAAATGTGAGATGGAGTTAATTTTTCAAATGAAAGATTTATGGGAAGCAATCACAGAAGATGAACCTATAGATCAAAATGAACTTAATAAATGGAATAAAAATGATATGAATGCACATGCCACACTTTTATGGAAAATTATTCTAGGGATTAGGCCTCATGTTCAAAGTTTGAAAATAACAAAGAAAATATGGGAAACTTTGAAAATAATGTATAAAGAAATAGCAAGCTAAAAGCAATGGATATTAAGAGGAAATTGACTCATTTGAAAATGAAAGTAGGAGATAGCATGAATAATCATATTTCTAAATTGAAAATTTTAAGAAATCAAGTTGCAATGATGAAGGTTGAGTATGAAGATGATGAAATCATAGAGTTTTTAATTGAAAGTCCTCTAGAGGAGTATAATAATTTCATTCATACTTTAGAATTAGCTAAAAATTTTGAAAATATAAAACTAGAAGAAGTGCATGGTGCATTGCTAAATGAAGAAGAAAGGATTAAAAAAATTTAAAACAGTTCTAACAAGAGTCGGGCTTCTATAGCTAGAGGAAAATACAAGAATTACAATCAAGGATCATCATATCAAAATCAAAGAAGTAATCAAGGGAATCAATATAGAAATAATAAAAGGCAATGGACTCAACAAAGGGACAACCATAAAAGGAAAAATTATCAAAGGCCACAAAATGAATTGAGAAATTACAATAATAATCTTAAGGGAGAAAGTTCTATCAAATATATTAAGTGTGGAAAAGAAGCACATAAAAGTGATCAATGATTTAAGAAATGACAAAGAAGATTTAATCAAAGAAGACAATCAAACTGTGTTCAAGAAGAGGGTGATCATCATATAATTATAGCTTCTTTGGCTGCTCAAAGTGATTCACGTAATGGATGGTATATTGATTCAGGAGCTAGCCAACGTATGACTCACAACAAAAACATATTTAGCTCTTTAAAAGAAACAAGAGGTGCAAAAATATTTATTGGTGATGATAGTTCACATGACATACAAGGAATAGGTACAATTTCAATGAAAGGTAATGATGGTAAAAAATTGTAAATAACTAATGTGAATTTTTTACCTAAGTTGGCCAAAAATCTTCTTTTAGTGAGTCAAATAACTCAACATGGTTATAAGATGGAGTTTTATTCAGATAAGTGTTCAATCAAAAATATTAATGATGGATACAAAATAGTGGCTAGAGGAATTGAGAATGATGTAATATATAAATTTCTAGCAAGTGTTGATAATAAGGCTTATATACCGCTACAAGATCATCCTTAAGTGAGTTATGGCATCAAAGATATGGTCATTTACATTATCAAAGTTTGGCTATGCTTTCAAAGATGAATATGGTTGATGGATTATCTTGGATAAAAGTAAACACAAGTGTGTGTGAAGGATGCATGGTTGGTAAACAAAATAGAGATACTTTTGAGAGGTCTACATGGAGAGCAAAGAAAATTCTAGAATGTATCCATGGTTATTTGTGTGGTCCAATGAATCCAACATCAAAGGGAGGAGCTGAGTATATCTTACATTTATTGATCATGTAGACACCTAAAATTGTCCAATACCCATTTCCTAACCAATTAAATAGATACTTATTATTTATTTAATTACCCTACCTTTAATTAAATAAATTTACATTTATTTAATTATGTTCGCCTTACCTTGATTTAAATAAACTAACGTTTATTTAAATCCTAGCCCATTCACTTTAATTAAGTACTTCATTTACTTAATTAATCTTTGCCTAATCCCCCTTGGAATTAAATATTACATTTAATCCTATTTGAGCACATGACTCCTAACTTTAACCCTCACTTTCCTAACCTAACCCATGTTTCTAAACCTACCCACTTCCCTAATCATGCTTGGTTTTCCTAATCACCTTGCTAATCACCTTTTAATCCTAAGTGTGTGCTCACACGTGTGAGGGATGTTCACACTTTCCACACCTCTCATGTCTTTCATGCCTCTTGCACACTTGTCCTCTTACATGAGAATCAAGGTGTCTCACACATGTGTGAGAAGCCATGCTTCTCACACCTCTTGGACACTTGTCCTCTTACATGAGAATCAAGTTGTCTCACACCCCTTGATCATTTCACCATCAAATATTTCTCACACATGTGTGAACATATTTCCCTATTTGAATGGTCAAAACCCTAATCCACATGGAGTCTACTTGGCCTCCACCTCATGGACACCTCATCGATCCTAAGACATCCTAGCCCTTCATCTTGCATTTAATCTCAGCCATCCATTTCATCTCTTTTCCTATAAAAGGAGAGCTCTCTCCTCATCTTTTCATATGAAGCACTATCTAGCCCATTGTTATGTTGTAGAATTTGGGAGAAACTACATCCCAACAACAATGAAATCATCATCCACTTGGTGATTTCATCAGGTTTTCATTAGTAGATTAAGTTATTTTGATTTCACGTTATGCTTATTTACATGTTCTCTTGCATATTTTGAGGTTTGCATGATCATGTAGGAATAGATGTTAGTTTCTTAATGTTTATTCTCTTATTACATTTTTATGCAATACAAATAATTTTTCAAGGAAAGTATAGATTTATTTCTTGAATCAAAAAGATGAAGTGTTCAAAAAATTTGAAATTTTTTAAGCTCTTGTGGAAAATCAAAGTCAAAATAAGATCAATAGAATTAGAACTAACAATGGTGGAGAATATGTAAACAATAGATTCAAATCATTTTGTGAGCATCATGGGATGAAAATAAAGATGACTATTAGATATATTCCTTAACAAAATGGAATTTCTAAAAGGAAGAATAGGACTTTAGTGGAAATGGTACGTTGTATGATACAATCTAAGAATCTTCCTTTGTTTTTATGGACTCTAACCAAATAGATGTTAAAAATGCATTTTTGAATGGTGAAATTGATAAAGAAATATATATGACTCAACCACAAGGATTTGGAATTCAAGGGAAATAACATTTGGTTTGCAAGTTAAGTAAGTCTTTATATGGTTTAAAACAAGCTCCAAGGGCTTGGTATGCTAAAATTGATGAATATTTTCAAATTCAAGGCTTCCATAATAGTCCTCATGATCCAAATTTGTATGTGAAGGAATTTGATGATGGTGCTATTATAATTATTGTGCTTTATGTTGATGATCTTATTATTATAGGACATAACATAGATCAAATCAATAACATGGAGTTGAATTTGCGAGATACATTTGAGGTGATAGATCTTGGTTTTCCACACTATTTCCTTGGCATACAAGTATGGCAAAAGGATGATGGTTTTTATCTCTTTCAAACAAAATATGCTCTAGACTTGTTGAAGAGGTTTAGAATGGAATATTGTAAGAGTGTGTCTACTCTAGTTGCTTTGGGGTTAAATTTAAGCAAGGACATGGAAGGAGAAGATTTTGATCCTATCTTATATAAGCAATTGGTGGGTGGTCTTATGTATTTGACACACACTCACCCTGATATTTCTTTTGCAGTTAGTATGGTTTCCAATTTTTTGAGTTCACCTAAAGTCCCACATTGGATAGTAGCTAAAAGAATAATAAGATATGTGAAAGGGACTTTAAAAAAAAGCATCTATTATCATCTCATGGAGATATTTTTCTTATTGGTTATTCAGATTCTGATTGGGCAGGATGTGCAGATGATCATAAGTCTACTACAGGTTATGTTGTTTATCTTGATGCAAGTCCCATTTCTTGGTTTAGTAAAAAGGATTCTACCATTGCTCTATCCACTATAGAAGCTAAATATATTGTGGAAAATGAAGTAGGGAAAGAAATTACTTGGCTACGAGTAATCCTGTCAGTCCTCAACCAAAATCATGCAGGGCCTGCTTTACTTCATTCTGACAATCAAAGTGTCATCTCATTGTCTAAGAATCCACTATTTCATGCTCACACCAAACATATCAAGGTCTATCATTATTATATCAGGCATCTCATCAAATAGCAGGTGATTCATCTTCAATATTGCAAGACAAAGGACCAAATTGTTGATTTATTCACCAAGGCCTTAAGTGAAGCCAAGTTTGTATCTCTTTGACATCATTTGGGCTTAAGAGCAGTGACATAATTATCTCATGGTTTTCATTTAGGGGGGATTCTTGTGAGCTCCAACCATTGTATTTAGGAGTTAATTAATTTTAAATGGGTACCTAACAAGGCTCTAGGCCGAGAACCATCATATTTAGATTATGGGGGGATATTTAGATAGTTAGTAGATATTTAGTATAGCTATTATAATTAATTTATGGGGGATGTTAAAGTAAAGTAATTACTTTTTCATTAGTATGGGTGGTAGAGATGTTTCTAGAAACATCTATTTAACATGTCGTCCAAATAGAAGTTTTAAGATATTGTCCAGAACCATCCATAGCCACCTACAGTCATTTTTTAAATTATTCTCATTAATAATACACCAAACAATAGTCTAGAGATTCTTGTACATTTATTACAGTTGTTGTTATGAATAGAATGTATAAGCCTGGTATTTTTAGCGCTCAAGTTTGGAGTTCTTCTGTGCTTTATTAATGTTCTTTTTCAACTTCCAACCCCAAATCAAGTTTTGGCTTGACCTAAGCACCACTTCCTTTGGTATAGAAATATAAGTGCCAAATTTAATTTCAAACAAAAAGCCACATTTCCTATTTGTTTCAAAAAGAGTAATTTTTATTATGATTTGGGTATATTTCCAATTGGTTTGTACATTTTGAAGATGCAATGCCGCCTAAATGTTTAATTTCATCATTTTATAGTCATTAAGCCCATTATTTCCTTTTATATTTAATGATATTATCTTGTATGTGGTGGTGATGAATGATAAAGTTTACATATTAAGAAGTAGAGAATTCTAGTTTAGGTTATTGAATTTATCAACACATCATCTGAATCTAGTGAAAACTTTTCACACATCAAAAAATAAAAAAACTAACAATGTGCAAGCTTGTTGAACTATGTTGATAGATTTTTTGCTCATGTTAGCTACTAATTCTCAAAAATCAATGAACCCAAATAACCGATAGTGGTAGAAACCGCAAAAAAAATTCTCAGTATTTGTTCAATAATGAGGTGAAATCATTCTCCCAATAGAGGCTATTAAATTAAGTCAACGATGAAATAAATTAATTTTAAAACAAATCCTTGGTGTTAATACTTTTCTCAAACTAAGGCATGGTCAGGAAAATGTCTACTTCTATATTGAACTATAACAAATGGTGGTGTACTTCTAATATCACTAAAGAACTGGTCTTCAACTCTGTGAAATTTATAGTGATCATCTAAAATAGTTGAATCATGTAGCTCAACCACATTGTACAACACCTGTGACTTGTTCTGAATGTTGCTTGCACATCCCACTATAGGATTACTTACTCTCTATTAATTAATACTATATGAGTTTCCAAACCCTTGAAACTTTTAAGATCTCTATCAAATCCTAGTTTGATAAAATGGTTGTCAAATCTATATTTTAGAAATTGTAAGCTCTATTATTTCACACATCCACTAGGAAAATTAAATGGGTATACTTATTGTATGGAAGATCTTAATGGGATCTCAAAATCAAATCATATGCACAATAATTAGAATGAAAGTAGGTATGATGGCATCAGTTATTTAGGTTGATACTCTCTCAAGTGTTTTTGGTTCGAGCATCTTAATATCCTGGACCACTACCACCAAAACTCTCATCATTGATGGATCATAATCCTTGTATTCTGAGAAGCACTAGTTTATATTTACAATACCATTGTGTAGAGAAAAAAAGAACCAATATATTTGCAACCTACATTTTCCAATAGGATACAAGTTCATTCTAAAATGTAAGTAAATAGAAACATAAAGGGAAAAATCTATAATATGTGAAATATTTCCATGAGCATTAACATCTAGTAAGACACCTTTGACTATCCTAAAATTAGGTCCATGTTGTCATCATCAAGATCCTATTCATTTTATTATTTTCTTCTCTTTCCCTCCCTTGGAACAATTTATCCTTTCTTTTGCTTGCTCCTACCATTAAGGGGGAAAAAATTATGTAATCAACTTTTATTTGGAATCATATATAAGGAGTTAAGTTACATTAAATTCTTAAGAACATATTTTTTCGGTAGTATAGAGTACTCTTAAGTTACAACCCCATTTTCCTAGGATGAGAAAACCAATGTTAAAAACTAAGCAATGCACGTATTGCCTTTTTTTTCATTATAATCATTTCTAATATGCACATAGGACAAATGTCATAATGGAAGTTGATAGATTAGGTATCAGTGTGATGTATAATATCAAGATGATTACCACATGATTTAATTTAACACTAGTTAAGTTCAAATTTTAGAATATAGAGGCATATGTAACTATACATGGATGTCAACTTTCATGTCTAGCTGGTAGAAAGTATTTACCAAAGTTCATTTTATAGATGACTACAAAATACACAAGGTTCTAATTTTTGAGTCACTTATGAAAAAAAATACATAAAATAAACTATAGTTATTAGGAAGATATGAAAAAATAGAAACTCTAGAAGTAATGCAAATTGATGCACATCTTGTCATAGCTAATAGGAAGTATAAATGTCATGAAATTTAGGTATAGAATCAATTGAAATTGGATTATAATGCACAACATTTCAAACCAACTACAAGATTTTAGAACACAAAATCTATGAAATACATTATCTAATTCTATTTGTAACTTCGTAATAGGGATGATATTTCAAATTAGACTGGAACTATTTAATTTTATTTGTAGTTATCACATGTAGAGTAAATGTATTGTTATTGTAATAGGGATGTTATTTCAAATCAAACTAGTGTGTGCATAAATAGTGAAGGGTTATATATCCTCTTAACTAAAATAAATCCAACTCGTATGTTATCTCAATTTTAGTAGAGGAATGGAGAAAAATAATCACTAGAAAAAATTATAATTGATTCTGCTAATTGATATATATTAGTGAAAGAATAAGTGTATACACATGCTATTAAATAAAAATAAACATATAAAATATAAGCTTGACTATCTTTTGTAGCCTAGTTTTTCTCTCCATAAATTCAGAAACCTGTGATAAAATAGCCTTGAAAATTTCAAGATGGACATAAAATGTAGACTCAAGGCTTGCTTCAACTTCTTGTATTTAGTTCCAAATCTAACCCATCTACTTTCGACGATCACAACTCTCAATTTCTTACCACCATTTTCCCTAGTTGTATAGTTGCAACAAACCCACTTCTTAGAACCTCAAAACTATAAATTATAACTAGCACCTATATAAAAATAAAAATAAACCTCAAACACATTTTTTAAAATGGGCCTACTAAAGGCATCAAAATTTGACCATAATCCACAACTAGGTTTTTATCACTATCAATTATTATGATCTCTAATATCAGCCTCTACATGTATTATAGCCAGTTTTTCAATATTTTAGATTACACACTATGATTTGTAATAGTTATTTTGATTCAATTATTATGATATCTCATACCCTCCTCCACATATATTGTAACCACTTTTACAATACATATATCCTCAACACATATTGTGACCTTATTAATTTTATTATTTAAGACTCTGAGAGTGCATTGTTTAACTTTAGAGTTAATATTATGGAAATATTCACCTAGAATCAAATGTGCTAGTTTTTTAGGTCCAACAAGAAAAGGAAAAGCCAAAAAATCATATGTTTTAATGTATTTTTTAGAAAATCTAAATCTCAATACAAGAATTAGACTCTACAAGCTTCCATGAAGAGGATTGGTTGTAATTTGTAACATCCTACTACAAAATCAGTGTTATCAAATGAGAATTAGAACTTAATTTCAATTCTTATTAGAATCCTACAACAATACAAAGCTTAAAATTATACAATAATCTTCATTCTAAAAGGTTCTCATGGTACATGATCTCTCCCCCCATAAGCTCTCCTACAAACATTACTAGGCTTTTGGCTCTCATGGCATAGGATGACACTAGATGGGTAACTCTTAAGATAATTATCAGCAAAGCTCCAACCAATTTTCTCAGCAAGTATTTTGAGAAATTGTATAGGAACCCCACCATTGAGATTATTATCATCCAAAAACAACCTGATCAAAGGTTTTACACCATTGGCATCCTTAACACTGTATTGTGTGGGGATTGGACCCTAAAATATATTTTACCTCAATGAAAGAGAAAATAGTAGAGTTGAGAGTTTGGAAGGAAAAATCCTGATAATTCAAGCTACTAGTAAGATCTCAACCCTTGACATATTGGTTACACTATTGGTAATAAATTTGTTGTGTGGCAGATTGAGTTGCTACATTTTTGTGTCTAAAAATTGTAACCCATCAATAGAATCTTTGAGCCTATTACTACTGAGATCCAAAACCCAAAATCCTTAGAGGTCACACAAACTTGTAGGGAAGATCCATATCAAGAAATTTGATCTTAGGGTCATCTATGATAGGGACACAGGGAGCTCTTATGGGATAACACCCACAAACCCATTAAAACTCAAATCCAAATTATATGGCTATTTAAGTCCATCCTAAGGATGAATCTTGCAATTGAATGCATTATATGAAAAATCCATCATTTTCTATGATTTCAAATTATTCAATGAACTAGGAACATTCCCACTGAGTTGACTCCTTCCTAGTGGAAAAACCTACAAGGTCACAAGCCTTCTCAGTAAATTAGGTAGATGCTTAGAGAGAACATGTTTCTTGATAAATGAAGCTTATAAAGCCTAACAAGCCCTAATATTCTCTAGGGAATGCTTCCATGGAATTCATTCCTTGCCAATACCATCTTAGTAAGATTCCCAATATAAGGGCTCAAATACCCCTATATTATACAACACCCAATGCAAAACTTGTGACTATGCTCTTACCCCTATTTTTTACATCATACCTAATCCCACATAGACCTCAAATCATAGAGATCTATAGCAAGTTCCATGGCTCCAAACATGATGTTTTTCCAATTGAGTTGGTCTCTTCAACATTTTTTAGATTAAGCAAAGCCTGCACATCTGATTGCAGTGTTATAGCCTACACTCTTCACTAATACTTTAAAATCTTTCTTTGGGGGATAACTTCTTTAAGGCTAGTACATAGGCTAATGCCAAATTTAGTGTCACTTTAGACTTTAGGGAATATTATTTTGTGGGATTGAACACTTCTAAGCCATTCTTACCTTTCCATCAGAGATCAAATATTGTTGCTCGACATGTTTCTCTTTAGTCTTTAGAAGAACAGGATTCAGCCCATGCACTTTGGTCTGGGTCAGTATTACAATCTTCTCTATTCCCAAAAATAGTACATTCAAATTCATCACATCATTTTAATCTTCCCCCAATAGAGACTAATATTTTATATAAAGAGACTTAACGGAATGAGGAATAAATAATCTTATTCATGAATGTTTACAAGAAAAAATATGTATTATTTTCCCTACAATGCATTCATGTGTAATATATGATAAATGTATTTTTCTTGACTTCATCAACTATCATTAATAAATGAGCACCTTTTTGGGATCATTTGATGTTGCCTTTAATAAATTGGAAAAGCTTACAAAGTGATGTGTTTATTTTATAAACTTAACTATAATTTGATGGCTTAGGTCAAGAGAAATTTGAAATCAAAGTTCTTTACAATAATGAAACTCTGCACCTCTTTCCCAAGATATATGTGACTTTTTCTAGAATTTTTTTATAGCTATTGCACAAATTTCCTATAGTTGAGATTTGAAGTCATGGATGGAAATAAGTGCAAGCTAAGATAAGCCCTATGACTTTTGACTCTACTTTCCAAGATTTACATAGTTTCTTATAAGTATGGAAATGGAGAAAACATTTATCTTCTTTAATGATCATATGTTTTCTTGTAGCTATAGCTAAAGAAATTTAAAAAGCATTCATCATTTTACACAATCATATGTTTTCTTATAGTAATGAAAAAAATACTAAGACATTTGAGGCATTTATATGTCCCTTCTAATTGGAAAATACATTGTGAATTTGGTTACTTATGGAGTATCAATAATAGGTTGTATGCCCATTCGAAGTGTAAAATGCTTTGTGAATTTGGTTAGTTATGGAGTATCAACAATAGGTATATGGCTAGACCAAAAATGGTAGAAACTTCTAGATATGGTTAGTACATGGACATGCTTTTGAAAATTATGGATAGTTGTTTGAAAAATAGCTAATTCTCTTGAGTTCTTGATCTCTTTAGCTACAAATATCTTTGTTTGAATCACTCTATTAGATGGTAGTGGACCAGATTGTTTAATGATGAATCCATTTATTTCTTGTTTCATAGATTAGATTATGCTTTTTATTTTCATTATTTTCTATAGTGATGACTTAAGATGGATATATTCCTTTTGCTGATCATATTTATTATTTTTATCATAGCCAATACTCCTCTTATCACTGCTAAAGATATTTGTATGTTAATTTATAGCCTTGTGAGATATATATCTTCTCTCTCACACACACAGATATATGTGTGTGTGTACATAGTGGGGCAATTATGCATATAATTTCAAGGAATGTGGGCTTCAATTTTCCTCTAGTAATATGTCAAGATCCAATAGTGATTGATATTACTTGTGCTGCTCTTAATGGTTTGAAGATGGGTGATAGAACACTCACTGTCAAACAAGCTTTTACAAGGTTTGGGGGGTCCATTATCATAGCTTCAAAACTTAATTGATACTTTTTTAATGGAGTTTTTGACCTACATTGTTTAAATTATAAGAATTTGTTATATGCCAAAGTTTTGCAATTTTTGAGCTCTCAATGAGAGAACTAAGAATTTCATAATCATGTGATTTATATTTTAAATTAGCATTGTACATGGCTTGTATTCTATTGGTGTTTTAAAGCTACCAAGCAACAAAATACTTGATACCAGTAAAATGATGAGCAACTTAGTCTAAGGGTTAGCTATTTCCTATGTTCAACTAAGAGATCTTCAGATCTAGATCCAACTTCAAAAAAATCACAAAGATTTTCTACTCTTTATGTCCTACAAAACCAAGGCAGGTGCCCTTGGGATAAAAGAGTTTGATACTAGATATTATCTTCACACTTCATTCACTCATTGATATTCTTTCATAACATTTATCCCTTATAGTAGATTGTTGGCCATAATTCTTTTTAGATTTACAAATAATTCTAGATTATAGCAGCTAACCACAACACACTAAAACTAAATGCAAACAAGTGTTGACCAGCTATTAAATTCTTCATACATTAAAATAAAATTGATTTAATTTTAAAATTGTGCTTGATGCAATTCTATGATCTCTTTACATACAAAATAAATGATTAGTGCTTCATCCATTAGAATTCAAAGTCTACCCAGCTATTTTAAACTAATCAATTGCATTACAATCAATATTATCAATAATTTACCCTAAACATGATTCATATATATATATATATATATATATATATATATATATATATATATATATATATATATATATATATATATATATATATATATATATATATATATATATATATATATATATATATATATATATATATATATATATATATATATATATATATATATATATATATATATATATATATATATATATATGTATCCTTCTTACTAACTAGAAATCCTATCACCCTACTGAAGCATTTACTTAATTCCTTGAATTAAAAGCAATAGCAAACTGATATACAACCTATCCTAGTTGCACTTAATTAAATAAGCCTTGCTCATACAATTTCAAGATAACTAGCTAATTGTTGGATACAATTTATTAATTGTGTGTTGTCTTTGATGTTACAAAAATGTCATATCACTATTAGTCAGTTCATACTGAGCTCACTTGGACAGTGAAGATAGTTTTATGTGTCTACCAAGCATTCCTATTCAGAAGATAGAGTCTACCAAGTTCAATTGAGCATTGAAGGAAAGTCTACAAAAGATGAGCGTTAATCGAGCTCACTCAGTTCATAAAGGAAAGGTTGGACAGAATCAGTGTTAACTAAGTTCACTCAATTACCAAAGGATTATTGCAAGTTTGCAGTGTTAACCAAGCTTCTGTTGGTTAACCCAAGAAAATTATTTTTGAGTTAGTGTCTACTGAATTGGGTTGACTAATGAAGGAATTTTCTATTTTGGCATATTGAGCTTAATTAATTTATCTATTGATTCCAACCGACTAAGATGATGAATGTTAATTATTCTAAATTGTATTCTAGTTGACTTGAGAATAAGAAGGATATAAGTATAAGGTCAAGTTGTGAGATAATGAGTGTGTGTGAAAAAGGATCATTATTGAAGATTTGGAGATTGCTCTAAGGAAAAAAATCTGGAGGTCAGAAAGATGTGTTTGAGGAGTTGAAAGGATATATTCAATCAGGAAGGATCATGTATGAGCCAAAATAGAGATTTGTAATCTACAATTTAGTTGCATCTAAATTAGGTCATCTCATTGTTACTCTCTAACCATTCTAGCAATGATCTAAATATCTTAACAGAGTTGGCTTAATAGCTATTTGTAAATCCTCTAACAAGGTGACAGTTCTATAGAATTGTCTAAAGACCTCTAACAAGGCCACTCCTAACAGGGTGATTAAATCCCTTAACAAGGTCACACCTAATAGTGTATTTTGTAACCTTTAATAGGGTTAGCTCCTAACAAGAGTCACTTTAGAAGAGTGAATAATAGTAACTAGTTACAATTGGTGGTTTTCCCAAATTAGGTTTTCACGTTAAATCTTGGTGTCATATGTGTTCATTTATTTTATGCTTACAATTAAGATAAAGTAATGATAATCACTGATAACATCTTAAGATCTGCAAAGTTAATTTGTTATCAAGTACATTCAGTATTTACCGAGTTATAGCATTCTATGTGTGTTTACCAAGCATCAACAGTTTTCAGAGTTTATTTTATACTAACATCTAAAGGGATCTCGAATTTATTTTTGTAGTAACTGATTCACCCCTCCCCTCTCAATTACTCCCTTATATTTCCAACAACTAATAACAATGGGGACAATATTTAGAGAAAACATATATGAGTATAACTCTCCCTTGTATTAATTTTCATTGAAAATCATACAACACTGATGTAAAAATCAAAACAATTATGGACAAGACAACATGATCCTCCAATGTCAATCTATTCTCAAATTTGTAGAGAAAAATACATCACAAAAATGAACATCAAGAATACTTGACCAAAAAATGCAAGGCTAGCAAAAAACTAAAAGTTACAAAAGAATTTGGACCCTTTCTCTAGCCTTGGGATCTCATTTATATAGCATTAGATGCAACAAGCTTTAGGCTTAGAGAAGAATGGCAGATGTCCTTAAGAAAAAATTATATTATAAAAAAAAGGTTACTATCATAATAAGACAAAAATTTGTGCAATAGAATGTCTAAGTTATGTAACATCTTATTGTGGGACCACTTCTATTGCGGCTTCCTGTTGTTGAGGAGTTTCACTTGATGATTGGCCTAGATGCAATTGTAGTTCCTCAGACTATGTGACCATTTGATTTACCTATGGTATACAATATTCTAATATTTTAAAATTTATTCTAACTTGTGGTTCTCCATACAAGTCATCATGAACTTATAGGCCTATAGTTACACTTGATTCTTTTACTACCAATCATTAATTTGTTTAACTGCCTCTATCATTGCAACTAGCTAATCTTCTTCTCTTTTTCATGGTGCCTCTATGATTTGAAATTTGTTTGGATCCACACCACTCTCATCAGTTTCCTCAAAAATTAATAGATTTGATTGGGCAAGGTCTGCCATCCATTTGTTGAACAGTGAGTCATCTAGGAAATTAAAACTCAAAATTTCTTATTGCTTCCTCAAGACTTCTTCTCCCAACTTCTCAATTTCAATAAAATTCTTTTTGAAAGAATTAAAAAATATTTGAACTTGAACAACTTCCTCAATTTTTTTAGCAAACCAAATGTGTTCATTTTCATTGATGACTTTATTTAATCTAAGGCGCATTAATTCATCCACCTCTTTGGCCCATTCTTCTTTATCCTTCAAAATATCCATGGTCTTGAGTGCATGAGCAAAAATTTCAAAATTTTCACTAAGATACTATACAAAGTAATTAATGATCCTCCTCTACAATGCAACTCTCTTATTATCAAAATCTGAGAGGTTGTTAGTCATGTCAAAAAAAAATTCTATCTACTCACATGAAAGGCCAATGGCTTAACAACATAAAATTGTGACATCACTCACCCTACTATTCCATTTTTTAACAATTGGCTTCAATATGGCTTCATTATTTTTTACTCATCCCATAGATTCATTAACTTTGACAACTTATCATAAAAAATAGGCCATTCTACCCTATTCACCAGACACATAATGGAGTCCCTTAATTTATTTTCATATTCAACATCTAACTCCACATGTAATGATCAAATTTTAGCTCTTTCTTCTTGCAGCTCTTCAGTCATGCATGCTTGGAGTCCCTATAGGGTAGATGGTATTTCTACAAGGTGAGTAGACTTGAAAGATTAAATTGGAGGGCAAGGAGGATAGGTAATCCTAGGTTGGCTAGATTCTCCTACTTTTCTTTTTCCTAATTACTTGTCCATTTGAGTAATTTGGGCCTCCAATCGGTGTATTATGTTTCCTCTTTCCTCATAAGCCTCTAGTACCTTTTCAAATCTAGCATTTAGCTCCAAGAATTTATTTTTACCCTTTGCAACAACCACAACTCCAAAATACACCATTTCTTTGGTCATTTGGAAGAGCTTTTCACTATCCACTTCCTCTTCTCTATAGACAATAAGGTTGTCTATGTGTTCATAATCTGAAATTTATTGTACTCTACCTTTGTCTCTTCTTTGGATGGACCACATTACTAAAGCTTGATGGTCATCACTATATTTTAACCCCTTATGGACTTGTAGGACTTCCTTCTTAGTTCTAAATTGAGTGTCCTTTGATTTCCTTACTGTATCAAAAATCATGGCATTAGCAATATCCCATTCTAGTAACAATAAAACACCAAAATCTTGCAGCATATGCCTACCCCCTTTAGGGGTCATTTGTGAAAATTCTTAAATTAGACTAACCTTAACCTCCTCCTCAATCTTACAGTCTTGCCTATTAGGTTGCTTTGGTTTCAGCTTCTTACATTTTCCTTCAAAATTGTTTATACCTATCCTCCACAAAAATTTAATGAATGCTCTAGATTTCACAAATCTTTCATCATCTATAAATTTCTAAGATGCTTGTTCCACTACAAGATCAATCTCTTTGCATTTGGAATCTCCTAAAGTGAGAGCTAATGTTGGCATATGAGGTTCCTTAGGCACTCCCTCTTCTATATCTGTAGTAGTTATAACAACATCTTTTTCTCCTCCCATTTGTCTCAATTGTTCCCTTAGAGACAATTCATCATCTACTCACAAAGAAGTTTGGGTAGGAGAATACTCTTCAACTTTAGAAGAAGATCATTGTTCCAACTTTTGTTTCTTGGGGGTCAGTGTAGTGGGTGGGCTTTCAGAATGTTGTCTCTTGTAAAGAGGCAGAAGATGTACACTCTTTGCCACTATATACCCAATTTTTCTTTGTAATGTATACTACCTTGGGTTTAAGATTGTCATGCTTACCAATCTTTTCTCCACCTCAATGGCCTTTTCTAGATATGTTTGGGTCAAAATTTCCTTCTTATCATTCGAAGTCTACATGAACCCTACAAAATTTTGCATAAGCATGTCTATCTTATCTCCCTAGTATTTCTTATCAAAGAGGGGGTCATATTTAGGTTTAAAAGCATTGATAAATTCAATAACCCTACTATATACTTTCCCATTTTATTTTTTAACCTCTTGTTTTCACAAAAAAAAATCATTCCTAATTATATATTTTGGAAAGTATACAAAATGTTAATAATATTTAGCTTTGGTCCTTTCTTTAAACATATCATAGAAACCGTCAGGGTCTATAAACCAAGAGTGAGATTGTGTCGTTAGATATCTATATAAAAAAAAAATCAAATGTTTCCATCCACCCTTAGTGATTGCAAAATTATGAATAACAATAAAACCTATGAAAATTGTACCTATTGATCTACGAGCGAGTTCTGCCTCTTCAAGTCCCCTGATCTACCATAGAATTTTTGTAATCCCCACCTTCAAAGGCACTTGATAAGGTAGTACATGTCATTTTCTTAAAAAACCATATACTCTGAACATAGTAGAAACTAAATAGGGAATGATGTCTCCCCAGTTATGACTTACCTTCAACCCTTTTGTATAATCCTTTGGCCTTAGTAATTCTAGTAAGCGTTGGGGTATTCTAGGAACATTTCTAGCTAGTATAACCCTTAATTTGGCATTAAAATATCTATTAAACCTAACAAAACTGGCATTAGTGTATGCACTCTATAGTTGTACAAGGAGCCTCTCTCCATCCCTTTCGGTATCCAATTTCATTTCCTTAGAAAATGTAGAATGGCCTTTATACAAACATATATACATAAGCATTGAATACAAGAAAAAAGGCTTCTCTAACTTGGCCTTGCTTATACGTATCAATCCATTATGAATTTCCTCTACTAATTAGGTAGCAAAATCAAACATTGAACTCATACCATACTACAATGTCTATGCCATGATGAAAACAATAGAGCCCTGGATGTGATCTTGTTAATCCATTCCAAATATCTTGTAGAGGGAGAAATATAATGCTTGTGCCTTAGGGCTAAAATAGTTTCTCAATAATAGTTCTAGAGTATTTGGTGAGACCAAAGATAATTGTCTTATCTTAAAAAAATGTTCTTGCAACACCCCATTTCTCAAATACACTCTTTCAGCCGCATATCTAGTTTGTAGATCTTCAAAATCAACAGGTTCATGTAATGCATGATTAGGGTTTAGATGGAAAACTTCTCTAATCAATTCTAGTATCATAAAAAAATTCTCACCATTATGATTCTTGACTAATATAGATACTGGGTCATATCTTTTTGCAATCAAAGTCAAGAGATCATCATCAGAGAACACCCCACAAATTACTAACTTTCCAATATCAAATTGCCATACATTGCTCAAAGGAGTGTCTATATTTCTTTCTAAAAACCACTTTTTAAACAACCCTATCCCTCTAGCAGATACTTCTAAATCCCTTAACCAATTATCCTTATTGTACAAACCCTCACCAATTTGTAACCTAGGGTTTTTTGGAACCAATTACCTTCCTTTCACTATCTCATTTGTGGATTGGGGTAATTGTTCTAAGAATTCATCATGAACATTTCTCTACTGGTAATTTTCCTTTCTAGAGAAATTTCTCCATGGAGGCATCCTTTTAAGATTTATGCAAAAATAGGTGTAGAGAATGAAGTCCCAAGCAATCACAGAATGTTTGTACTTACCCAAAAAATGCCTACAATTTTTAAAATCAACACTTCGCTGCTTGAGTAAGAAGTAATTCACTGGGATTTTTTGCTTTACTCTTGAAATTTGATCATTAGGTATTTCATAATGGATTGAGAATCATATTTAAAATGTAACATTCCCTCCACATGAATAGGTATTAATCAACATTAAATCCTACAACAATCATATTTTGAAGCACTTTGCAACTTTGAAAACTAGCCGTGGATTCATCACAATCAGACAGCTCTATTGTAAACTTGAAAGCTTTCACCATTGTTTTACAAAATGCTTTACGTGTCATTCAATCACTTTCTCACTTTTCCTAAACATTTTTCAACCTTTTTATGTAAGAAAGTAACAACCATTGATCTTCCAAGATCAACCTTTTTATGTAATTACAAGTAAAGAGTGGCCCCCATGGATACATGGCAACATATTGCTTTCTCGCTTTAGCTATTCATCATACAACTCAACTTTGTGAAAAAGTGATAACCCTAGATTTTCCTTTTGATCAACAGTGATAAAAACATGTTGGTTACAGGTCCATTAGTATTAGGTCCTACTAAGCATATGTGTCAAGTTATCACTTTCTTTTTTAAGGTAAGAAGCATTTAACTCTATCATGTGAAAAAGAAATGTCTGTCGATTCAAAAATTATCTAATGGCTCAAATGAAATTAAAATTCTTCATTGCATGTTGTATTTATGGAAAATTATAATGTGTCAGGTGGACATTTTACTAACAATGTCATGTGAGCAATTTTTTGAATGGACATGACCCACCACTTTCCACGAAGAGAGCGTGGTGGAAGGGTTGGACCTATTAATCTTGAGGAGGTTAGAGCCCTCCAAAGATGGGTACAAGCATTGCAGGAGGAGCTCCGTAGAGGAACAAATGTTACTGTAGGTGACGAAAGTGAGGATGACAATGAAGAAGAAGAAATTGGACCAGAAGGGGAATTTGACGGGGAAGTTTTGAATCAGGCAGAGGAAAGGCTTTTTAGGGCTATTACTAAGTTTGGGAAAAGACCTACAATTGATGTGGGTGTATTTTCCAAAAATTTGAAACAAGATGAGTTGATCAATTGGATCAATGAACTGGAAGAGTACTTTGAGTATGAGGATATCAGGGATCTAGATAGGGTTAAGTTTGCAAAGGCCAAACTAAAAGGCCATGCCAAAATTTGGTGGCAAGAGGTTTAATTGGAACAAAATAGAAGAGGAAAGGATAAGATCAATGGGTGGGATCATATGGTGGACAAATTGAAGAAGTAGTTCATTCCTGTTGATTATGAGCTTGATTTGTTTAAGAAGATGCATGGGTTAAAGCAAGCAGGAAAATTAGTCCAAGAATATATAGAGGATTTTTTTTTACTTTTGATTAGAGTAGGGCATGCAGAAGCAAATAAGGAGAAGGTTTCTCATTATATCAGTGGGTTGTGACCTAGCATCCAGGAGGAACTAAGTCTAGTAAGAATGGTCAGCATTGAAGAGGCATACCAGTTTGCCCTACGAGTTGAAGAGAAGCTAAATAAGAGGTTTGAAGGGAGACAAAGAGGGCACTGTCAAGGAGGAAGGGGTAGTGGTAGGTCATCTGGAGGTCAAAATGAGACCCAAAAGAAAAATGAAGAAAAGAAAGAAAGATGATCCAGAAAAGAAAGATGATCCAATGGAAGAGCAAGCGGATGAAGAGGAAATCATTTGTGAACCTAAAGTTGAAGAAGACGAATGAGAAGAGGAAGAGCATGAAGATGGCAAGATTTATGAACCTAAAATAGATCAAGATGATTTAAATATTGTAGCAATGGAGGAAAAGTATAGTGCCTTTATTGGAGATCAAGCAAGTGTAGTTACATGCATTGTTGATGACACGAAAGAGGCAAGCAAAGATGAAGACATGAAAGAGGCAAATTCTTATGACTCATGGGATGTTTTCTTTGAGGTGAGTTTGAAAGATATTGATGTTGGTTTGCATGAGGATCTTGTTAGTGATGTATGGTATACAAAGGAAGATTGGTATGGTGTTGCTGGGTTTATTACAAGTGTGATTAATTCAACAAGATTGGATAAGGATGAGAGTTATACTTGGATAGAGTTCATTGTGAAGGAGTATTTTCAATAGCAAATAGTTGTTCCAGCTAGGTGTTGGAAAAGAAAAAAGAAGGAAATATATCAGCACTAGATACTTGTTCCAGCTATGTGTTGGAGGAAGAGGAAAAAAAAAATTTTAATGTCAACAGTGGCTACTTCATTTTATGAATCCATATTCACAAAATTTTTTCCTACCATGGGAGTTGGATGTAGGAGCATCATGCATCAGGAAAAATAAAAATAAAATAAAATGTGAAAGCCTTTAGTGAAGATGAAGATGGTTGTATATCTTTCTTTTGGCATCAAAGTGTGGGACACACTTTTCTATCTACCTGGGGAGTCTGATGCAAGAGCATCTTGCATGGGAAAATTAAATTATTAGAAAAATTTAAAAAATTTAAAAAAAATTGTGGAGGAGAGAGAAAGTGACGAAAATAGAAAGAAAATAATAAAAATTTGAAAAATAGGAAAAAAGGAGAAAGGAGGAATTTCTATTTTCAAGGTGCATAGGTGGTGTAAATAGAAAAGTAATAAAAATAGTTGTTATTCCATTAATCGAGGTGTGTAGGTGGCATCTTAGAAGTTTGTGGAAAGTTCCTTAAATCATGCATGTAATATTTGTTATGATCCATAAAGAAAATGTAATTTTCTAATTGGACCACATGGTGGTGCTTAGTTGTATTTAGGTGAAAATTCTAGAAGGTTGTGGATATTCTAGAATTTTCTAGATAAATCATGCATTGGGTGGTAAGTGCCTATTTAAGGAAGGCTTATGTTCATTTGTAATGAAGCTCTTCAAGTGTAAGCTCTTCAAGTAGAAGCTCTTTGAATGTAATCTCTTGTAAGAAAGCTTGAGAAGTAGAAGCTCTTTGAGTATGACCTCTTGAAGGATAGGCTTTTCTTGTAGAAGCTCTTAGTGAGCAATCTCTCTTCTGTTGTAAGAATTTGGAGTCCTTTCATTTGGAGAATATTGTAATGAATTTCAAGTATTAATGGATGCTTTATGAAGCATTTTGTCATCTCTCTTGTCTCCATCTTGTTGTGATCTTGGTTGTGAGTTGGTAAGGGTAGTGTGGCCCTCCATCAGTGGTATCAAAGAATACCTTTGTTAGTGGTAGAAGAGCGTACCTTCATTAGTGGTATCAGAGCATACCTTTGTTAGTGGTAGTAGAGCGTACCTTCATCAATAAGGATAATTTGACAGCCCTTCAATCTCAATCTGATCAACAGCTCAAAGAAAGCAATAATGCCTTTATTTCTTAGAAAGAAAAGATGGACCTAGTGGGATAGGTGTCACCCTATCACTTTCTCATTTTACTTAGACAATAGACATCTTTTCTTTGCGAGAAAGCAAGGATCATTGACCTTCCAAGGATCCAACGATTATGACTCACATGCTTTAAAAATACTTCTTAAGAAAAGATAAAGAGAATGCAAAAACCTTATAAGAAAAGACATATTTCAAAGTATCCAACATTTCTTAATGGTTTCCCATGTATGATTTGAAAAATCTTGGGCAATTAAACCATATGTTGGACCTAGGGCACAAAAGACCTAGGGAAAAAAATTTGCTCCACCCCTCTCCAAAATAAAGAAAATTAATGGATACTCAAACCCTAACACAACAAGAGTAAACTGGATTTTCACAAAAACATTTGCAACAATTTTATCATTTGAAAAACCAGACCAACATATTTAAAGCTATATCTTGTCAATCCTTTGATGTGTGTTGTGTTGTTTGAGTAGATTTTTAAAAAAATTGGCAATTAAAACATATGTTGGACCTAGGGCACAAAAGAACTAGGCAAAAAAATTTGATCCACCCCTCTCCAAAATAAAACAAATTAATGGGTACTCAAACCCTAACACAACAAGAGTAAACTGGACTTTCACAAAAACATTTGCAACAATTTTATCAAGTGAAAAACTAGACCAACACATTCAAAGTTATATCTTGTCAATTCTTTGATATGTGTTGTGTTATTTTGTGTTGTGTCACTCTATCGCTTTCTCATTTTACTTAGACAACATACATCTTTTCTTTACGAGAAAGCAAGTATCATTGATCTTCCAGGGATCCAAAGATTATGACTCACGCACTTTAAAAAGACATCTAAAGAAAAGATAAAATAAAGAGAATGCAAAAACCTTATAATAAAAGACATATTTCAAAGTATCCAAGGTTTCTTAAGGGTTTCCCATGTATGATTTGAAAATTTTTGGGCAATTAAACCATATGTTGGACCTAGGGCACAAAAGAACTAGGGAAACAAATTTGCTCTACCCCTCTCCAAAATAAAACAAATTAATGGATACTCAAACCCTAACACAACAAGAGTAAATTGGACTTTCACAAAAACATTTGCAATAATTTTATCATGTGAAAAACCAGACCAACATATTCAAAGCTATATCTTGTCAATCTTTTGATGTGTGTTGTGTTGTTTGAGTAGAGTTTTTCTTTGCATGTGTCATCTTACAATAGAAAATTAATTTACTCTTATATTTTCTTATATTCTAAATGGAGTATCAATGAATTAATTTTTAGTTCTTTTTGACATTTTTTTCTACTAATTGATTTATACTAGATTATATAAAATGGCTTCATAACCATTTTTTCCTTAACTTCACATGTAGTGGTTAGCCTAAGCCTGAGCAGGTTGATGTTTTGGTTCATGCATAGCAACAAATTATTGTTCAGGTCTTTGTAAGAAACAAATTATTCATCTTTCAGCTTGGGTCCATATATTTCTTGTCTTTATTTTATTTTTCATGTCTACCAAAAGCTATCTCTACAATTAAATGGAGCAACTACTATATTTGGCATGATGTGGGGATTGTTAACAAAAACTGAAACCAAGCAAGTGATCAATAATTCTGCAAAAGTAGTCAATCTTTCATAGGTATAAGCAATAGTTAGCATTCCATTATAACCAAATTTCTTATTTGTATTCTTGAATGATTGATATCATGTATATTAGGTTGTGGAGAGAACATTATGTTATAGAGAGAACAACCAAATGATAATGATGTGGAATCTGACGTGTCAATAAAAATGCATTGTTGTCGATGACTAGATTGCACACCCAGACAATTCCTTTGAATTGATTGCATGTAACTAACATATTCTCTCAGCATTGGGTAGGAAACGACACATATTACATTTGGATCACATGTAAAGATACAACACTATAAAAAAATTAAAGTAAATTATTGGATGGGCTCTGTAATATTTCCAAGACTTAACCATGATTTCATATCAACTTCAAAACATTAAAGGATTAGCAAATAATATGAAAAATTTCATGAACAAGAAAGGGAGACTTCCATGTCTTCTTATGCAAATTGAACCCCATAACTCACATTTCTTTATAAAAGATTGCATTGAACATTAGGGGAATTATGAGAACTGATCCAAGTCATAAAGTTACAAGTGATGATTTTTCCTAGTTTATCTTAGTTATTGTTAACAACTGCAAGTAAATGTTTACAATTGAGAATGTTTCAATCACCCAAATGCTGCAAGTGAGCTTAAAACAAAGATGATTTTGACCTTAGTCACTTAACAACTATAGGCAATCAAAGAACCCACATTTAGCTATCAATAGATACCAAAGTGTCACTCAATAGCTTGAGATATTTATATAAGGGGGCAAGGGGTGCCCTTGTCCACCCCCCTACCCCTTAATCATAGTCGACAATAAGATTTTTTTTGAATGATTGAAACATGATTTGTGTCAAAGGGAATTGTTTGGACGTGTCATAAAGAGGTCTTGGAAACCTGTCCCATATTTTGTGTTTGTAACACAATAAAGATTCTTTTTTTTCATAGAATTCCCCTTATATAATCTCATGATTGCTATTGATAAAATTTATGTTGGGTGTTTAAGTGTTTATCTATTATTCCACCAAGAATTGAACTAGTTGAAGATTGTGTGGAAGAATTTCAAATTAGTTTTGTAATTCATTCTTAAGTCATGGTTTTATAAAATAAGAAGCATTGTATTTGTATGTATACCTCTAAGATGTCATTTGGAAGAATATGACCACCATAACAATGATCAAGAAAGAAGGCTAGGCTAAAAAATGGGTTTTTCTTAACTACTACTATTAAGGTTTTTCTTCTTTTTTTTGAAAACTTTATTACAATAAGGGGAACAAGTCACATGTAATGAATTTGATAATGAAAAAATCTCTTGATCTTTATATTATGCATTTAATAACATCACTATTTGTTAAAGGGTACTAGTTCAATGGAAGAGCACTTTCTTTACAAGTAGGAGGATGGTAGTTCAATTCCACCATACCCTAATATGATTAAATAAACTACAAAATAAAATACCAAATCTATTACAAAATAAACTACCAAATATACTATAAAATTACTACCAAATATATTACTAAATAAATTGCTAAATAAACTATCAAATCAACTACCAAATAAAGTACCAGATATACTACCAAAATTACCAAATAAACTACCAAATAAAATACTAAATATACTACCAACTATCAAATAAACTATCAAATGAACTACTAAATAAACTACCAGATATACTACCAAAATCACCACATAAACTACCAGCTAACAACAATGAATGACTAAATCAATGAATTAAATAGTTAAGTCATAAATTTGGTTGGGAGATCAATGTCTAACAATAAACTATCATTGGTCACATCATCAAAATTAGTCACATATCTACAATTTTTAGTAGTTTATTCAGTAATATATTGTTATTTTTGTACTAGTGTGTTGAGTATCAGAAATAGTAACTGTAGAGCAACACAGAATTAACATTCAAGTCAAGAATGATACAAATTTTGAGGTAAACCATTTTAGGCCAAAATGAAAAAAATATTTAATAGTTTTAGAGTTTGTTACAGAGAGGTTTACACATTTTATGATGTGGATCATAGATCCCTATATTTTATGATGAATGAATCAGATGAAGAAGCAAAATAGAAAGCATCTAGAAAACTATTTATGAAATCTTTAAATAGAATAGATCTTAAGCTATTCTGATATAAACAGATGAAGAGTGTGAAGGGTATGGTGATATACAGGAGAGAACAAGCTATTTATTTGATCACCAAGAAGAACAATTATGATAGTTTAAGCATTATAGAAGAGGCAAAGTGGTTAAAGAAGCAACCTAGTCAAAGTAGTGAAGGAAAAAAAAAAAGATAAATTAGATAAGAGATCATATCATATTGGAAATAGAAGATCCAACATCATCTTATCAAAGAAAAATGAGGATTAGGTATTGAATCTTTTTTAACACATTGACTTAGGGTAAATCTCTTAACAAATCTATGTAAATCTTCTAATAGAATCCTTAATTTTTTATAAGTGTAAAATTGTCTAACAGGGTGAGATCTACTAGTCTCAAAAGCTTTTAACAGGTCAGGCCCCTCACAAGGTATATCATTGGATATGGTTAAATATTGTACCCTAACAAGTTAACTTTATTACCTTCACCTTCGAGGGTTTCAGGGTAACCAAATCTTTGTGTCATGTGATTACTTTTCATGCATGTGATTGATAGATTATATCTATATGTTATTAAAATTTGATTATATAAGTTATGCATGCAATTGGATATGAGATGGTAAATGTGGTGAATGCACTAGTATTGTGAAATTGTTAAAAGTGTTATAGATATTGATCACCCTCATTATCTTGGTTTCCAATTAAGATTTCCAACAGTTGGTATCAAAGCCTAAATATCTAGAGAATTTTAACAACTTGGAGTTTAGATCTTGCAGATGGACGCTTATAAATTGGACAAATTTATTAATAATAAGGTAATTAACATCCAACTCATACTGCAAAAACTTGAAACAAAAAGATGGGAATTGAAGAAATCCTTGAAATGAAGGAAGGAGTTGGCCATTCAAATAAAAGAGCATCACCATGAAGAAGTTGACACAATAGGACTATCTAAACCTATAATTCTAGTTGGAAATGATGCAGTCATTGTAGATCTACAAGATGAGAACAATATTCTAAATGAAGAATTTAGGGGACTAAAAAGGGAAAATGAGATTCAATCAACAAGGCTATATGAGGTGACCAAGAAAAAGAAGAAAGCTAAGGAAGACAAGATTTTCACTAAAGAACATAAAAGGAAAATGGAAATTAGACTTCAAGAAAGGATATCCGATGTACAAAATCTCACCAACACTCAACTAGACATGATGAACCAATTGATGCTTGCAAATCAGGAGTTGAATACAAAATATTTGGAAATAGAAAATCTGAAATCATAGAAGAACTTGATGAAGAAAGAATTGAAAACTAATAAATAACTTGTGGAAAGATTCAACAATCCTAATGAAGAAATGGAATACTTTGAAGAACTTATGAGGTCATCTAGCAACATTATTGGCTCATGGTATTCATATACCGAGCAAGGAGAGTCATCCAAGAGTGGAGAATTGAGAAATGCAAAATCAAAAGGAAAATCAACATGTTATCACTATGGAAAACTTGTTCATACTACAAACATCTGCAAAAGAAAAAATGGAATGCAAAATTCTAAACCTAAGTTTATTGGCTAAAAAGGAAGGACATCAAATACATGAGTGTAGATCAAGAATGAAGAATGCATCTACTACACCTTGATCTTAGGCCTACTTTTATAACTATCAAAAGTATGGACATAGAACATATGAATGTAGATCACAGACAAAACACTATTAGACTAATCAAAAGAAGAACCATGCACTTAACAATGCATGTTCCAAATGTCACAAGTTTGGATATTCAAGAAAAAACTGCAAGACTCAAGTACCAATAGTGAATTACAACAACACCAAGGGTAAAGGAAACATTTCCATTGATCAAGCAAGAAAGGAGATAAATCAAACATGGCAGAAAGAGGTAGAAGATGGAAACAGTGGAACAAATGGAATGGTCACCCAATCCAATGGAGAAGGTGATCTTATCATCTCAAACTAAGCAAGAAAAGTATGTAAGGAAATGTATATTTAAATGATATATCATATATCAATTCCTAACATAAATGGAGCTAAATTTCATATTTTCACAAGTGAAGATGCATAAGAACAGATATATGAAAGGTCTTGTACAAAAGAATCATTTACACAGATAGTGCCAAACATCAATAAAATAGTCTATATTGACTGACCATTGAAATATAGATCGAGTACTTCAGAAGCCAAACTAGTGTATAGGCCAAGTTAGATGGAAGAGTCATAGATGTAGAGTGAAGACCTAGTTCAAAGCAACAATATCGATCAAGACAACTAGCTTCAACCTACCCAAATACACAACATTAATAGAGACCCTAAATCAAGAAAAAAGGAGTACATATCAAATTTTGAAGACATTTTTTCATATCTTGCATATAGAATTCAAGAACACGGAGAAAATTGAGTGAAAAAGATATCCTAAAGCAATTTAGAAGAAAATCTAAGACAAACATTTAATCTAGTGAAGATTTGAGTAGTGTCGAGTTATCCAAAGAGAAAAAAAAATCTAATGCTAACAAAGAAATATGTAAGCTTCATCATCTATGGGAAAGAGTCAAGGAATAGAGGTTAGTAACATTCAATAGTGAGGAGTGATGCTTGTCCTCCACCTAAGTTTCATGCTATTCCATAGATTGCAATGAAAGGTGACTCAATGGGTGTGTTATCTTCAATACCACCCAAAGTAATCATGATACATGATGTACAAATTTATTGCATGTGTAATATTTAAGAAGTAGGTGATTATGATATTCAAGAAGTATATGAGAAATTGTGTGATGAAGAAATTTTGAAGGAGGAATTCAAATTTTTTGAGAGGAAAGGGTTAACTTGTGCCCTAGAGTTTCCAAGAAATGTTAAGATCGAGTGGATCAAGGTTATCCTAAGAATGATGTATGATATAAGGGTGATTATACTAACAATCTCATGGAAGCTCAAGCTATTTTATATGTTGTGGAATAGTGTTTCTTGCGGGGATGGAGTAAGATTATCTATGAGTCTGATTCACAGGTGGTGGTGAACATGCTTTCTTCGCAAGAGCTTGAGGATGTTAGTTGGTAGCTGGCCACTGTTGTTAAGAAGATTCTTTTCTTCTCTTCCTCTTTTCAGTTCATTAGGTGCACGTCTATTCCTCGTGAATGGAATAGAACTGCTGATTGTTTAGCCAAATGGGCTTCTAGTCATGATCTGTGTTGGAATATTAGGGATAGGAGGCGACTGTCCTTTGAGATGGTGCAAGAATTTGATGATCTTGTTGCTCACGATCGAGCTCCTTGTTGAGCTCTCCTTGTTGTATTCCTTTCTGTCTTAATAAATTTTTACCCCTCTTTTTGTCCAGATAACTAAGAAAATAATTTACAAGGTTATTGGTTATCCTACACTAGATAAGAAGAAGACTATGAGAAATCAAAGTCATTAGGAAGTCGAAGCCAATATAGGAGCTAAGTGGAATGGATGAGGGTTGTCCATAAAAAAAATTTATAATCCATTGATTGAATTTGCAATGAGAGTGATTTCTCACAAATTCTATCAATCAAGCATATTGAAAATTGTGTCATCTATGGTAGTAGATTAGGCATGGAATATTGTCATGAAAGATCATGAATATGACCTTGCTAAGTTACAAAAACTACAACTAGAAGAAAACCTTAGATCTATTAGGAAGGAAAAGAACACATTATGTAAGTTTGGATCACTTGTTATGTGTATTTCTTTTATATTCAGAAGTATTTTCTTGGTATTGAAAATATTGTTTGGGAACAAGGAAAACCATTGACAAGGCAAATAAATAAATACCTAACTCAGTTAGTACAAAATTTTGAAAATGTGATGCATACATATTTTGAATAATTCAAGAAAAGAATGAATATGAGGATGAGAATACCAAAAGAATTGGTAATGAAACATTTTAATGATGTATGCTTCCTAGTAGATACATATAACATGCTTGTGCAAAAAATGAAGCCAAGGAAGGCATGGCTAATAGTATTTGACTATAAAGTTTATAGTGATATAGTTAATGAAAACATTGTTGCATTACTAAAAGAAGAAATTTATAATGAGATCAAGCCTTTAGGTAAATATGATGAAGCTAAGGAAATAATCACTATAGATATCAAGCTAGCTTCTAAGGAGAAGAAAAGGAAGAAAATTATTGAAGACCTAGAGCTAAAGCTAGGCACCCAAGGCAAGAGAAAGGAACATATGTAGATCACACAAGGTGTTGGAGAAGATGAAGAAAAGGGTAGTGGTGATGAGGAAAATGAAGAAGAATAAGAAGGATTCAAGGGTAAAGCCTAGTAGTTGTCTCACCACCTAGCAAGAATGCTAAAGGAACTACAAAGAAGCTAGTGGTGAAACTCCTCTCTCCTCCACCACCTATCAAACCAAGGACCCGAGAAATTGCTAGTGCCAAGAAGTCTCCAAAGAAAAGACTAGTAGAGACTACTAACTCTAGTAGATCAAAACCAAAGAGAAGAAGATTGGTTAAAGGACCAACCAAAATGAGAGCAAAATCTATTGATGAGGTGTGTATTGATATATGAGGCTATGTTGGTTTATCTAATTTTGGATATGTAAAATATGATACATTAAATGATGAAGATAAATTAAAAATTAAAGAAGCCAAGGTGGACATGATGGGAAGTTAGAAGTTGGCTACTTCTAAATTGGAGAACAAAATTCTAATGGATTTGTACAATAGACTTGACATAAGGTGGTAATGTTAGAAACAATAGTCCACCAAGATAACTGAGAGGGGGGGAGTGAATCAGTTATCCAACAATTAAAATATTTATCTTCTTTAAAAAAACTTAACCATTCAACCAAAGGAAATAGCAACCATAATAAGATGCACATAGAAAATTACACTAGATATGTTAACTAGGGAAATCCTTGATCAGAGGGAAAACCCTAGTGAGAATGATACCCATAAGATGATATAATAATATAAATATTCCTTGTTAGAGGATGGACCCTGTTAGGAGTCTATTAAAAAATTTAGTATGTAGAGTCCCTGTTAGGAGACTTTGAACCCCTATTAGGAGTTGTGCCAACTCTGTTAGGAGTTGTAGTACAATGTATGCAAGAAGAGCTAGCTCACTACCCAAACATGTAATTTCAACTACAAAAAGAGTTCACTGCTCAAACATGAAATTTACTGTTATATTCTTCTTTCCTTTGTTCTGCTAATCGAACTGATCATTGCTAGACCTTGTAGACCAAGTCACAAACCTCAAATCCAAATATCAAACCTCAGATCACTTAGCAAAACCTCAAAAATGAAGTTTCCTTCACTTTTGTTCTACTTTTCTCAACTTCACATTTCGCTCTCTCTATTGTTTATAATTCCATACAATACCATATACATCTATATCATGATAAAGGAAAATGTCCTTCCTTTACACCGAGTCCATAAAATAATTCCTTGAGTTGGTTGTTAGACCTTCTCAATTAATCGTTATAGAACCATAATAAGAACATGTTACACTTAGTGATAACATTAATCTTCTGAATTGCAACTTGAATATCTTTCCTTAGTTGTAATATTAAGGTGAGAAAACTTAGCCATGTCATCACCAACATGTCTTCTTCACATCCCATAACCTTAGATAGTGATAATACTCAACCAGTCATCCATACCAACTTGATCTTTCAAAATGTTCTTCTGTTAGATACCATGGAAAACTACTATGTTGACATCAATGACAAACTCAATCATGAATGTAACAATCACAGTAACATATCTACAATACTCCCCCATAGGAATATTATCAGCATTCATGCTTCAACAATCTCTCAAAAATCTCGCTCTTTGGCATTGATGGCAACATAGATGAAAAACATCTAGTTCCAAGAATACCAACAAAAGATTTTTCATCTTTCTTTTCAAATCCTCTTCATCAATCATGCTCCCCTATTGATATAACTCAATGTGATTTCTATCAAACTGTCATTCCATGTTGTACTTCTTTTGAACGTGATTTTCTTCCTCATGACCTTCTCATGATGTAATACTTCTTCCCAACATGTTTTTCATGCTAAACTTCTCCCCAATTGACATCAATGTCAAAGGTTTTAGCAACCAAATTCACTACATCAAACTCTGCAACAACTGATTCTTACTAGCTCAAGTATCCAAAGACACTATTCAAAACAAAATCCAACAAGAGTCCTAGATGACTCTATTCATCATAGATACTCCCCCATATAGGAAGCATAAGCATTCAGTCCAAACAAACAATGGTGCCCTGTTACACTAGACTAATGCACACTTGCATCTTCTACTCTAATGTAGGAAGGGGTATAACCCCTAGAATACCTTGCAAATACTCAAAAGTCTCTTTGGGAAGAGCCTTAGTGAATATATCTACAATTTTCTCTTTAAAGCTCACATATTCCAATCTAATTTCCTTATCTACAACTTTCTCTCTCAACATGCGATACTTAATAGAAATGTGCTTACTCTTCGAATGCAATACTGGATTCTTAGACATATTTACCGTGCTTGTGTTGTTAGAATGCATGACAATAGGTTCATTCATTTCTATCCTTATATCCTTCAACATCTACTTTATCCAAACAACTTGATTGCAATTTTTTTTTCTACAACATATTCTTCTTCTGTTGTACTTTGTGATGTATAATCTTGTTTCTTGCTCAGCCAAGAAACCAATCTTCCTCCAAGAAAGAAGGCTCCACCAATGGTGCTCTTTATATCATCCATATTGCATGCCCAATCAACATCAATATAAGCACTTAAAGTGAAATCATTAGATCTGTCATACCATAACTCGAACTCTGATGTTCCTTTCAGATATCTAAATATCCTTTTGACTGTCGCATAATGTGCTTTCTAGGATCAGCTTGAAATCTTGCAACAATTCAAAGTGCATTTTCTATATCTTGCCTTGTGTGAGTCAGATATTGCAATCTTCTAATCATAGATTTGTACTTCTTTTTCTCAATAGTAGGTGTCTCATCTTTTTATAGATAACTAATGTCCAGTTACCATAGGTGTTCCAATGGGTTTTCATGTTTCCAAAACAAACCTTTTCAATAAATCCTTCAAGTACTTAGTCTAAGAAATAAAGATTCCTTCTTTATTCTGTACAATCTACAATCCTAGAAAATATTTTATTTCTCCTATCATACTCATCTCAAATTCTTTCTTCATCTCTTCTGTAAACTTCTCACTTTCCTCATCATTTCCTCCAAATATGATATCATCAACAAATATTTCCAAAATCATTAAACCGTCATCAATTTATTTCTAGTATAGATTACTATCTTCCATACCTTTGCTATATCCAAGCTTTCTCAAATGCTTGTCCAACCTCACATACTAGGTCCTCAATGCTTGCTTCAAGCCATACAATGCTTTCTTTAGTTTGCATACTATGTCCTTGTCATCTATCAAAGAAAAGCCTTTAGGTTGTTCAATGTATACCTCTTCTTCAAGTTCTCCATTCAAAAATGTTGACTTGACATCCATCTAATATACTTTGAATTTCTTTTGTGCTGCATAAGCTAATAATAGTCTGACTACTTCTATTCTAGCCACTAGAGCACAGGTCTCATCATAGTCTATTCCTTCTTGTTGTGAGTAACCTTTACATACTAATATTTCCTTGTTCCTTACAACTTCACCTTGTTTATTCATCTTGTTCCTGAATACCCATTTAGTTCCTATTACATTCTTGTCTTTTGATCTCATGACCAGTTCCCATGCCTCATTCTTTACTATCTAATCCAATTTCTCTTTCATAGCTTGTTTCCAATAATCATCTTTGCATGCTTCATCTACATTGTTATGTTCAACTTGAGATATCAAACATAGTTATTCATTGACTTTGCTTCTTGTAATCACACCTTTATCTCAACTTTCGATGACCTACTCATATGGGTGATTCTTTATCATATTACTTCCCGAAGTTGGAGTTGTTATCTCAACTCATAGCTCTACTAAAGGTTCTGAGCTTCGTTCCTGTCTTGGCTCTCTTTCATTCTACAAATCATTGTTAGTCTCAAGAAATAATTCATCATTCCTTGGCATAGTAACAACATCATCATCTAAATTGTAATCAACTATTCTCTCTTGTATCATAAATTTCTCATCAATTATCACATTTTTGCTTTCCATAATAGTCTTAGTTCTCAGATTATCGCATCTATATGTTAGTCTCAGATTGGTTTTGACATTTGAGTGTCAACACACTTAACCAATTCTCAAGTTAATGTCAAGTATAGTACAGAAGCCAAGCTACAATTTATGTCAAGCCAAAAAATTCAATAGGTTCTGAGTGAACTTCAAGTGTCGAGAAAAGTATAGATGTTGAGTCACTATAGATGCTGAGTGAAACAAAATTGCTATAGGTGCTGAGTGAGCCAGTTTTTCTATATGTGCCGAGCATCAGCAACTAGTATGTGCCAAGTAACACAGAATCAGCATATGAGTTTGTGCCTTCATAAAGTCACATGTAAACCATTTTTGGAGCCGACATGGGATGAATCTTAAAGGATCTTGAAGATAAGATCAAATCTTTCACATTACCTATGCAATCAGCATGCAACCAATAAGAAAAATGGAGAAGACATGCAACCAATAGGAAAAGTGCAAGAGTTGAGCTAGAAATGAAGATTTAATATTGATCATAGATTCATACCTAACCTTAAGTCTTTGAAATCTTTAAAAGGAGGATGAAACCCCATTCTATGCATATGTGATGAGAAGTGTATAGGTTAATTATAGCGAAGTACAAAAGGGTAAAAAGATTTAGTGAAGAATAGAGCAACATAACAGAATCCAGTTGTCAAAAAATAAAGTATCAGAACCTCACAGAGTGACATATCAGATCAAGCAAGGATCAGATCAATAAGAGTAGAAAAAAGATCTAGAATTAACAATTAAAGATTACAAAGCTATCAAGTCAAAGACTTTCTAATACTCTCTAGCAATTGTGTTAGATATGGAAATCCTATGGACTTAGGTTGGCCTAGCATCCATTTGTAAATCTTTTAATAGGGTGGCATTCCAAGTGAATGTACAAAAGTCCTTTAACTAGGCCTACTTTTAGTAGGGTAGTAAAATCCTTTAACCAGGTCACTTTTATGGGGTGTAAAGTCTTTAACAAGATAGGCCTTTCACAAGGTAGACCATTGGAAGTGGTCAAACATTGTAACCTTGAATAGTTGCACATTACTGCAGTGATATTTTGTGGGTGTCATCCCCACCCCAATTTTACCTTCTCATTTTAGAGGGTTGCTAGGTTACCAAATTTGTGTGTTGTCTATTTTCATGCATGTCTATACTTTCATGTTTATTAGATAAATTAGATGCATGTAAATGATTTCAATTAAAAGGATTTCAAAAGGTAAAGTTAGTTACTTCTGATTCACCACCCCCACACCCCCCCCCCCCCCCCTTAGAAGTAAATATTCTCACTTGTTAATTCCAACAATTGGTATCAAAGTGAGGTTCTCACAAGGAGAAGCCTTACAGCTTGGAGAAAAGATCTGAAAATGGAAGTCTACAAACCTGGGAAGATCATAGAGAATTAGGCAATTGACATACAACTTGCTTTACATGCCTTGGAAGAAGCTAGAGGAGAACTAAAGAAAACCTTTAAAAAAAAAAAGAGATTGCCATAGCTGAGAATGACACACAGTATAAGGAGATTGACACCTCAAATCTGTTCTCAAATGGCTCAAATTCTAAAGAGTTTGATGTAGCAATAGCAGACCTGATGGAGAAGAATAGAGCTCAAGCTGAAGAAATCAAAACACTCAAGCTTGAACAAGAATCACAAGCCATAATGCTTTGTGAGGTAACTGAACAGAAGAAAAGAACCATTGAAGACAAGGCTATACTAGAAGAAGACAATAGAAACCTTTCCAATAGACTAGAAGAAAAGTCAATTGAGCTTGCAAGAATTTCAAACATGTAGATAAACACCCTAAGTTAGATGATTAATGCACATCATGAACTAAATGTCAAGGACATTGAGATCTCTACACTGAAAACGCAAAATGAACAACTGCAAAATGACCTAAAAAGAGAGAAGGAGATTGCAGAAAGCTTCAACAAACCCAATGAGGCCATCAAGTACTTTGAGTAGCCACTAAAATCACCAAGGGCTAGCAATGATACTTCAAGATTAGGTTACACCAGCACTAAACAAGGAGAGTCCTCCAAGACTGTAGAAGAAAGGAGTAACAAAGGTAAGAACACTGAACCTACTCATTATTTCTATGGTAAAAAGGGACATACTTCCAATACATGCAAGAGAAAGAATGCCCATCAACATGACAAGCCTAAGAGTGCAAGTTATTGCCATAAGTGCAAAAAGAAAGGACATCAAGCACATAATTATAGGACTAGGACTATCAAAACACCAAAATTTGAAAGGCACTGCTACAATTGCAAGAAGTATGGACATAGAGCTTTTGGGTGCAGATCAAAGCCTATATGGACATCAAATCAAGTAGTAAGGGAAGGTAACCCTGGTCATCACTACAATTGGGACTACAACACCAAGTATAACTGTCATCACTGTCAGGAATATGGACACATTCTTGAAAAATGCATAAGGACACATTTTAGAGGGAACTACAGCAGATGGTTGATCCAAATCACATGTTTCAGTTGCTTAAAGATTGGTCATGTCAGTAGGAATTTCCCAACAAGGTCAAAGGCATCCAATTCAAAGAATGAAAAAGGTAAAGAGAAGGTAGATGTTGAACAGATCAAAGGAGAAATGAACAAGACATGGAAGAAGAAAGATGGGAGTAACACATCAAATGAAGGGATCACTTCACCTAACAGGTCAAGTGGTCACACTTCATCAAACTAAGTAGGAGAAGGCATGAGGGACTGATTTACAAATTTTTATCATACATTAATTCCTATAAAAGAAAGTATTGAAAAAGAATAGATCAGCATGAACAAAGATGCAAAGTTGAAAATTCAAGATTTCACAAGTGTTGTCGAGTTGTCCTCAAATGTTGAATCTAGTACATGCCAAGTTGATTATCAAAATAGTAGGAGCCAAATGATTAGTAGGAGCTAAGTTGGTAGAGGAAGCCGAGTGAAGAAGAAATCTTAGTTGAGGTCGAGTGAGTGATACTCCAATGGAAGCTGAGTAAAGTAGAATCCTTTAACAGCCGAGTGGATAGCTGTAAATGTATTGAGCATTAAATGTGATGAAAATAGGGTATATTATCATATTTTCAATCATTTTTCTTCATTGAGAATGAAGAGAAAAGATGAGAAAGAGTGCAAAGCGAATCCCAAGTAGAGAATCCAATGTATAAGAAGATTTCAATAGCATTCCAAGCACGATTCCATCAATTTTAAGGTATTTATGACTGTGTCGAGCTATGTAGTTTCATGTTTTCTTCATATTAAAACCCTAGATTGTGTAAAATGGTTTCTAGCTATAGAAAAACTCAAGAGAAGGAATCATTTGAAGTCCAACTAGTGTCCAAAGAGGTCAGACAACTCGATTTTCATCCAATTCCAGAGGTTGCATAAAAAATGACCCAATTGGAGCCCTATCCATCATACCCCCTAAGGTTGTAATGGTTCAAGATATAAGGAAATGTTATAATTGCAAAATTGGAGCTATAGGTGACATGGAAATGAGGGAGGCATATGAGAAATTGTGTAAAAATGGAGTGTTGAAGGAAGAGTACAAAATCATTGAGAGGAAGGGTTTAACGTGTGCCCTAGAATTCCCTATAGTATTCAAAACTAAATGGATTAGACTAGTGTTGAGCAGAATGCATGATGGAAGCTTATGGCTGAAGGATGGCCCTATAAAAATCACAAAGAGAATTGTACATATAGTGACAGGGTACCTAACCCTAGATCAATCAAAGACCCTTAGGAGTGATTCTAAGGAGGCAATTGAGAAGAACACATTTGCAAAATGGAATAAGAGAGGAATGACAATTGACACTATCCAAGACCCTCTAGTTGACTTTGCTATTAGGGTCATTGCACATAAATTCTACCAGTCCAGCAGACTCAACAGTGTGCCTTGTATTGCAGTAGATGTAGGATTCAAATTGGTGAAGAAGGATCATACATATGATCTTGTAGAGCTGGAATTGCAACAGATCAATGAAAATCTAGTAGCAATCAGGAGAACAAAGGGAGCCCAATGCAAATTTGGTGCCATTTTGGATGTCTTTTCTTTTATGTTTAGAATGAATTTCCTTCTTTTGGCAAAGTGGCATGGAAAAGTGACAGGTCAATCATAGCTTAGGTCAATGAATACATAGAGTAGATAGGAGCTAATTTTGAGACCTTGATGACTAGTTATTTTGAGGACTTTAAATAAAACAATGAAGCAAAGGCTCAAGATTCCAATTTCTTTAGTAGAAAAACATGTAAATGATGTATGTTTTCTTGTAGATATAGACTATACATACATACAAGCTACCATACCAAGAGTGAGATGGCTGAGACCTCTTGGGTATGAAATAAACATAGATGAAGCATCAGCATCAATAATTGCATTATTGGTAGAGGAAGTTGACAAGGATGCACCATATTTTGGAACTTATGATGTGGTGAGATCAAAAGTGGATATGGAGTTGAGGACTGCCTCCACTTTGAAAAAGAAATATAAGCTAGTTAAAGAAGCTGAAAGCTAAATTTGGGGAAGGAACTACAGAAGAAGTAGAAGAAGAGGATGAAGATGCCGAGGGTGATGAAGAAGAACAAGATTAGGGGCCACTTGCCTTAACCCAAGGTATGGGAGAAGATGCAGATAAGGAGGAAGGTGTTGAGCAAGAAGCACCAAAGGATTAGCCAAAGAAGAGAAAAGCTCAAAAATAGCCAGTTGTGCAGCCCAAGGGAAAGAAGAAGGCTACAAAGCCAAGTCTAGCCAAGCCAACTACAAGGGCTGACACTAAGGCTACAACACAAGGGGCAAAAGAGCAAGAAAAATAGAAGGCAACAGAACAAGGAGGACCTGTAGAGCAAAAAAAGAGAAGAAAGTATGTTGCACCTCCTGAATCAGATGAAGAAAGAAAAAAGTCTGATGAAGATCAATTCAGATTGGTAAGCCATTCTGCCACATCTAAATTGGAAAAAATTTGCAATAATATTAGAGATAATGTAGATTTAAGTACTCTAAAGACCATAGATTTTAATAAGTTGTCAAAGGAACAACAAAACATAAAGGAAGAATCCATCTACACTGTGATGGCTAAGTTCAAAACAACCCCACTTGAACTAGATAATTCAATGCCTAAGGAGCTAAGCTCGTTAGTTGAGAATAAGTGGCATTACTATCTCAAAATGGAGAAAGAAATAAGAGAGTCTACATTGGCTCATGTAATGCCAGACCTTACTAAAGGTCAAATAACAAAGGCTAGTAAGAAGCATGGGAGCAAATTTCCACCCAAATACAAAGCCTTCAAAATTTTGTAGAACCAAACAGAAGATGTTATCCAAAAGTCCACACAAATGTGGAAATTAATATATGGTTTGAGAACTGTGAAAGAAGGGCAGGAAGACCCATTTGAGGGTAGAATTGATGAAGAAGAAGAAGAGAATCAGAAAGAGGAAGAAAGAGAGAAAGAAAAAGATGAAGGAGAAAAAGAGACAATGGAGAAGACACATGGTGAAGAGGCAATAGCTAAGGATACAAACACCCAACTGCCACCAGCAAGCCCTCCACATACAACACCTACGGATACAGTAACTGTAAAGGATGTTCTTGACACTTCATCTTAGAACATAAATCCTTTAACTATAGAGGATCTCAAGAGGATCCTTCACCAATCTACATTACAAGCACAACTTTGCACAAATCCAATTTTAGTGAGTGTTGATGAGTTATAGAAAGTTGTAGCAGAAATAATAAGGGAGAAAGAAAGCACACAAGAACAATCTTCACAACCTCCCACAACTATAGCAGATCAGCCCAAAGAGCAAGAAGAACAAGACAAAATTGCTAAAGTTGATCCTACAATAAAAGTGACAACAACTATCAAGGAGCAAGCAAAGGAACAAGTAGGGCAAGATGTTCCTACTGCACAAAGTCAAGGTGCACCTCCACAAATTATCATTATTGATCAAGGCAATGGACAAGAGGAGAAAGAAGAAGAGAAAACCCCTAAGGAGCAGGAGGCAACACAAACATTGATGAACTTGCCTACCTCAAGGACTCCTAATAAGAAGTCGAGCACTGATGTAGTACCATTGTAGATTTCACCACCAGGCTCGAGCTCTACCAAGGTTGTAAGGGTACTTCACTATGGAGACCCTACACTTGATGAAGAAATAGTCATACCCAGTTATGACTCAAGAACCATGAACCTACAAAAGATAAATTAAGTGCAAGAGGCACTAAAGAGGAGGAAGAAACAAGAAATACTCATAAATGAGTTTAGGCAAAAGCAAGCACTGGTGGAAATCAAGGACATATTTCTTAATGCATTCAGCTTGTAAGTACCTAATGAAACCCAACCCATAATGGAGTAATTATCCAACATTGTGGACCAGGTACAAAATGAGGACCTAGAAACTACCATTAAATTATTAGAATGGTTAGAAAAGAAGTTCCAAATGAAAGTAAATGAGAAAATTTTCAAGTGAAATAGCACTTTAACAAGCTAAATTGGCAAAGAAGATTGAAAAAGTGAAGAAAGTACTTGAGAATGTAATCTCATTGTACAACAAGTTGTGTGATTCCTCATATTTCACACAGGAAATGAGCCAAAGGATACTGAGCTTGGAACAAAATCTAAAGATTTCCAGCACTCAGCTACCAAAAGATCCAACTCAGAGAGAGAAGCATTTTGCAGCTACGCTTCACACACAAAAAGAATTAGTTGTGATAACAAAAAAGAGGCCAATATTATATTCAATCATCCATTACCCCACATCTGGAAGTACTCCATAAGGAATAGGCCTATGCAAAAAATGTTCTAAAGAAAGCGTTGGCTCTTGATTTAATAGTTTTGAAAATAACCAAGAAACCAGACCAATGCATCTAAGACTAGCAAATTCTTATGACGGATACACTTGACTACAATCTTGGGCCAACTATAAGTCATAACTCCTTCACTTTCAGGCTCTGCAAGACCTAGGTAGGTGGACCTCAAATTCAATCAATATGGTTCCAGTGCAACACATACTCCTAAATCTCTTAAGCAGATTTAACCCTTATAGCTCCTAATACTTATGCAATAACACAGATCTACAGTAGCAAATTGCAATTCTATGATATTTACAAGCTAAGTGAGGGTTAGAATTTTCAACTCTTCAACATGAAAGGGGGGAAAAGCATTTGATTAATAATGTTGAATTCAGCAAAACCCCTAATATGGAGCAATAAGGACTAATGATCCTATAGCTGATCAGTGCCTTATCTATTGGGAAATTCCATGAATCAATCACATACATATGAATACCTAAGACATATTCATATCTTCAGATATTTGATCTATCCATTAACCTTGTAAATAAACATCTATGTTCAATCTAAATCTCATTCTTACCCGATATCTGAGTCATCAATAAACTTGCAACCCTGTTGATTTCCCTGAAGCATTTACATAACTCCTTGAATTATAAGCAACAATGAAACAACATACACCCTTAAGGGACTATAAGTATGACCTAGGCTCTTTGTTTAAAGATCATAAAACATTACAGCTCACTGAGAAAGGAGACAAGATTTTAGATGAAACTCAACATCTATTGGTCTTTGTATTGATTTCCTTGAAATAATACATTCATATGCTTGAAATTAAAACATAGAAACACCTAAAAGGTCAGAACTATCTATGTTCTCTTCATTACTACTATTCATACAAGAGAAATTGTTGAAAGAATGGTGTCTCAGTACTAAGTCAGTTTTCTTCTCAAAACTGGAACCAACCTTTACAAAGAAAAAGAAAAAGAATTATATAGAAGGAAAGAAATCTCGGATTTGATCAAAAGATGACAAGTGTCCCATCAAAATTCTTTCCCAAGAAGCTGAAAAACCTCTTTCTACCCTCTCTCTATAACTGCAAATCAAATCCTCATCATTTTGGCCTCTAAAAGCAAGAAATATTTGAGATATTTGATTGAAAATCATAATTGATTTTGATGCCAAAATGAACTCAAGGCAAAAGTGAAAATCAACTAAAATGGCCTCTAGAATGCAAAAAAACTATTTAAAGTTGATTTTCTCCACATTCAAATTTCAACAAGCATTTACATCTGCATCCTATCCAATTTTGATGCTTCATGATGAATTATGCCCATTTCACTGAGAATGCCTCGAAAATCAAAAATCTTCTTATAGACTAAATCGGTGAGCACTTGTGCAAAAATTGACCTCAAAAATGGATAGCTCGTCTCTTCTCAATTTCGACGGTATATTGGAGTCCATATTTTGGATAAAAATTGCCCCAGTTATACCCCTCTAAAGTTCAGGCTCCCAACCATGGCTAAAGCACTTAAAATTGCAAAAAATTATCCTTTCATATAGTTTCAAACTATAGAATAACTCCAAATTTATTTAAAAGGAACTGCACATGATTTTGAGGATAGAATAATAAAATATTAAAAAAAATCCTTTTCTAAAATTTCTCTCATTTTCTATCCGAGTCAAACTTGTTGACCAACCCTAACACGTGTCGACATGTGATTGGCTCACCATTTGCTCTGTCAACTTATCCCTCCAACTGGGTGCCATATGGCATCATCTCATTGGTCCTCTATTTTACCATGTTAGCATGTCATGTCACCGTGCCACGTCCCTAGTCACTATATCATTATCTGAGTCAGCATTTCACCATGTCATCAGCGACAGAGCAACATGTGTCATCTATTGCCACCTTAGTACCTCAAAAATCATGCCACATCTATAGCCTCCACCATGTGTCACCATCAAACTCATCCACTTCACTACCACATCAGCGCCATGTGTCAAAATCTTATTGGGTCACCATGTCGCCATGTTAACGATCATGCATCTTCACCTTGGCAACATGGTAACCACTTTCGGGTGTGCCATGTGTCACAATCTGGTTCATCTGCGAGATCTTCTTGCACCATGTGTCCTTCTACAGTTGGTCAAACTTCCACATCATTGTTGAGTGACTGCACACATTGCTCGGCTACCACTTGTCATCTTATGGTTGGCTCTCAAATCTACCTCAACATCCAATCACTACACATTGTTCTCCCTCGATCTCTAAGTTTTTCGGGCCGGATTTGTGATTTTCTAGCAAGTCACCATGTCGCTTGCTAGAAAATCTCACCTTTTTCGGATGGTGACATGGTGACCACCGAAATTCTTTGGAATTCTTTACCTTTCTGGCAATTGTTTTGACTTTCTCGATGACATTTTTCGTCTACTCCATTTTGGATGCTTGTCCAAAGTTTGTCCTGTCTCCATCTAGCCAACTAGGATCCATTTGCATGGCTAAGGCTTTAAAGGCCTTTGTCTTTGTAGATGTCTCACTTAACATGTGTTGTTCTATTTTAAAAACAAAAAGAAACCCACCCAGCGAATGTGGGATAAACATTTCAGATATCCTCTTACCTATGCTCTATTTATTTTTTATGCAGCTATTGGATGCTTTGCTATAATGATGTGGAGTTCATATACCTGCTATCACCTTCGGAGTGTTACACTACAAACTCATCCAACCCCCCTTTGATTCAAACCAACATCTTCAATGCGTAAACTGGGGCATCTATAAGAAAATTGCTACTCTTCTTTTTCCACAGATCTGAAGCTCTGCCTTGCCTTTTTATGTCCAATTCTGTGGGATTGACATCCTTTGTTTCTCATTCTAAAAACTAGAAAGGATAAGCTTTGGCTTGGGTGAGATGCAAGGAAGGGCATCTACATCCTTCCTTCCTCCAGTTGATTGATCTTCTTTCTATATCGCGGCCTTGCCTCTTCATATCATGGATGGCTTCTGGTCTTTACATGGGTGCCCTCTGCTTGGCCACCCCTCTTCTTGCTTCTTGTGCGTTGAGTATCCTCTTCCTTAGCTAAATTTAGTTGCCACTTCAAGCAACGAAATCGCTCCAATAAAAGTAAGGATGCTTTGTCATTACCATGCATAATGAGGAATTTGTACTGCTACTGATGCAACTTCTTTTGACAGGTCCCAACATAAAATCATTGATTTACAATAGGGATTCCTTCATTATTGGTGATTCGACAGTCAACATATAACTACAAAGCATCATCCACTAGCATTCCTCTTATTTCCTCCAAAAAGGGGCAGCTCCTTTCTCTGCACGTGGGCCTTCTGCCCGTTTTGCATGAATGATTTATTCCATTCTTAATCTGCTCCCAATCATCATTTTCTCCTTTAGATTGTTGGAGCAGCTCCTTCCCCACCATGGGCTTCTCTGCTAGCATCTACCATTGCTAACGCATGCTTTCTCCTTTTTATGTATGTGTTCTTTAATACTAAAAACTTTCCCTTTACTCCCTTGTGTGGGCTCTGCCTTTTATGGCTTTCCCTCCTGATCAGAGCTCCCTCTACCTGTACATGGGTTGCTTCCTTGTTTCTTGTTATGGCCTCCTTGCTTGGCAGATTCTTCCTTTGACAGTGGCTTTTTCCCAAATTACTAACTAACTTCCTTGCTCCTTCCACGTGGTCCTCACTTAAACCTGCATTTCTTTCCTTCCCTGACATATCCTTCTCTGACGTGTCACTACAAGGTCAAAGTTTAACCTTTTGTAATAGTGGAGCCCATGTACACAGCACATGTAAAAATGGATATAAGACATGGTTAAAATTCTAAATCAACTAAATTGGACTTGAAAGTCATTCCTTTCCTTTTATTCCCACTTTTTTTTATGATCATCGACACTTCTAAAGGAAAGTTGCCATAGCTATAACAAAGGCATATTCTTCAAACATGGGGCCATCTGTTCTTCCCTCACACGTGGAAATTCTATTTATTTTTTTGTGAGTGGCTTGGCACATTTTCCCTTGCTACATAAGCCGCTATTTAGAGCTGATAAAACTTGCCAAATAATGCTTGGTTGGCTGCTTGAAGGTGCAGGGATTGCAATTTTTATAAATGACCAATCTTGGAACATTTATAAATCATATCCATTTTGCTTTGCATCAAAGTGTAATTGAGGATGAAAAAGGCAAATCATATTGTTTATCTTTATTTCCTTTTACTCACTTTGTGCATGCTCCATACATCCTTATGAGGAATAGAGGAAACTCATTCAATCTGTTCAAAAGAAAACAAAGATACTAGAGCACAGATTAAAAATCAATGAATCACAATCCTCATGGGCAGAAATAATTGGAAATTTCTCGTCATGGCAAGTGGCAGAGTTTTATTTATCAACCAAATATGCCAACATTGTAAAACACTTTAGATGTTGTGGTTAGCAAATATACTTCATCACTTTGAAACACTGAGGCATTCACTTTAGCTTCATTATTTTCATGCTTTGACTCACTCTGTCTGATGGAATCAGTCGGGCCCCAATGTGGGTCGAGCTAAAAAAAAATTTGTTTTCAAATGGCTAAAGTCTCAAATTGATCCACTGATTGCCTAATACTAATTGGATTCAAATTCGATCAATGCTCTGTCATTAAAAGCTCATTTTATCATTAATTTGCAAACTTGTGATTTTCAGCTAACAAGGCCTGTCAACTACCTTTAAAAACTGACCCAAACAGATAACAGGGCTCTGAAATCAACAACACTAAATCTTTGTCCTGCACACTTTTACCCCGTCGAATCTCGTCTCTTGACGAATTCTCAGTCAAAAGATATTGGCTGTCAAAGTTGCTTACTTAAAATCACCTGCAAGAAAACATGTCAGAAACCATAAATCACTTTCGAATTTGGCTCTGAAAACTGGATAAACTGACACTTGGGAGAACAAAAATTGGGAAACTTGTTCACTGTCATGAGGAAAATATAAATCTAGGATTAGGGCTCATGATGAATAACTGGGCGCATTTGGTGAGCGGTCAAAGTGAGCTACTCAGAATTTGCAGATTGGAAACAATGTCAAAAAAGCATTTTTTGCAAATGGAATTGACTTGGAAAAGTGTATAGACAAATTCTTCAAGACTTGAAAATTGACACACTTAAAGTATTTTCAAAGGAAAAAACAATGGTACAATCCATTTGATCTCATCTATCACAGGTTTCAAGATATGACATCACAAACAAGGGTTCTGACAAATCAGCCTTTCTTGACACTAGTAAAACTTTATAAATTGCATTTGTAATCGCGTTTGAAAATTGATTAAACGGATTCTTCATAAGCTCAAACTTGAAACATAGCAAGTCTCTTACCACTAGAATATGATGCAAAAAGAATTTTCTTATTCGGGTCAACTTGGTCAAAATTATAACAAGTCAAACATGGTCTTTCAGAATTATGAGCAATTCACATCAGCATGACAACAATAAATGACAAACTTTGAGGGATTCAAAACTTAGTCAAACGGACTTGAAACAACTCAAAATCTAAAACATAGGCTCTCAGGTATGGACACTAAATACTCCCAAAGCGGTGAGTCATGAAACATTACTGGGTGTGAGATATTCAATTGCAAACACAACCTCTTGTCGTTGTTTGACACTAGGTGAAAATGCAGATTTGACAATTGCTCAAAATAGGACTTCACAAAATGACTCAAAATGGAAATTTAACTTCATGAAACACATAGATGCACTAAATGGAAGGTGTTAGAAACACTAAACACCTCTTAGGTTCAAAAGAACAACTGGATACATATGCATTTAAAAGCATTTAAAGGGCTTGATTTCTCAATGGTACTCAAAATTGAGGCTACAATTTTGAGCGCCAACAGAAAGATCCTAATATTTCTACTTTAGAAGCCTTGTTCATCTTGCAGCAGAGACAGCCATCTAGCACAGGTCATGAGAGATAGCTTTAGATAATTGGGATGCTTCTCTCAAGATGATTATGGAGGTAAATAAAACATTTTTGGCAAAATATTCTATTTATCCTTAGGACCCGTTGACATAAGTGTCAAAAAAGGGGGAGATATAATGTTTTGGATATAGTGTGTAAATAAGAATGGGGAGATATAATGTTTTAGAGGAGATGTAAATAAAAATGGTTACATAATACATTCTTTGATGGAAGCAATAAAGAATATCAAAAGGGGGAGATATTCACATTCACATTTTTAGGAAGTAATAAATCCAAAAGGATGCAAAACTGCAAGAAGATGTGACAGGGAACAAATACAAAGTATAGGAAGCAGAAATAGGGTACATAAATATAGATAAAGGTAGATAAGGCAAAGAGTATCAGATATATCAGGATGAGACACATTCAGCACAAGAATTTTGGTTACAAGAATGGAAATGGTACATCAGCTCAAGGGGAGTTACAAGATTTTGAGGTATACAAAATTTTGAATAAGTTTTTGAAGTCTTGTACATATGTCGAACAGAATATGTAGTATACTCATATAGATCAAATTCATAATGTTTAGTTAAGTGTTTTTGCCACTCATGTCAAAGGGGAGATTGTTAGTCTTAGATTGGTTTTAACATTTGAGTCTCAACACACTTAACCAATTCTCAAGTTAATGCCGAGTATAATACAGAAGCTGAGCTACAATGTATGTCGAGCCAAAAAATTTAATAGGTGCCAAGTGAACTTTGGGTGCCAAGCAAAGTATAGATGTCGAGTCACTATAGATACCGAGTGAAACAGAATTGATATAGGAGCCGAGTGAACTAGTTTTTCTATATGTGTCAAGCATCAACAACTAGTATGTGTCGAGTAACACAAAATCAGCATATGAGTTTGGGCCTTCACAAACTCAAATGTAAACCATTTTTGGAGCTGACATGGGATGAATCTCGAAGGATTTTGAAGATAAGATTGAATCTTTCACATTACCTATGCAATCAGCATGCAACCAATATGAAAAATGGAGAAGGCATGCAATAGGAAAAGTGCAAGAGTTGAGTGGGAAATGAAGATTTAATATTGATCATAGATTCCTACCTAACCCTAAGTCTTTGAAATCTTTAAAAGGACGAAATCCCATTGTATGTGTGTGTGAGTGAGAAGTGTATGGGTGAATTATAGTGAAGTGTAGAAGGGTAAAAAGATTTAGTGAAGAACAGAGTAGCATAGCAGAATCCAGTTGTTGAAGGACAAAGTATTAGAACCTCGCAGAGTGACATATCAGATCAAGCAAGGATCATATCAGTAAGAGCAGAACAAGGATCTGGAATCAGCAATTGAAGATTGCAAAGCTATTAGGTCAAAGACTTTCTAATACTCTCTAGCAATTGTATTAGATATGGAAATCCTATGGACTTAGGTTGGCCTAGCAGCCATTTGTAAATCCTTTAACAGGGTGGCATTCCAAGTGAATGTATAAAAGTCCTTTAACCAGGCCTACTTTTAGTAGGGTAGTAAAATCCTTTAACCAAGTCACTTTTTACAGGGTGTAAAGTCTTTAACAAGACAAGTCTTTCATAGGGCAAACCATTAGAAGTGGTCAAACATTGTAACCTTGAACGGTTACACATCTCTGCAATGATATTTTGTGGGTGTCATCCCCACCCCAGTTTTACCTTCTCATTTTGGAGGGTTTCTGGGTTACCAAATTTGTGTGTTGTCTATTTTCATGCAAGTCTATAATTTCATGTTTATTAGATGAATTAGATGCATGTGAATGGTTTCAGTTAAAAGGATTTGAAAAGGTAAAGTTAGTTACTTCTAATTCACTCCCCCCCCCCCCCCCGCCCTTAGAAGTAAATCTTCCCACTTGTTAATTCCAACACTATAAGCCTTGCTTTTCAATGAATAACCAAGAAACATTTGCTAGCCAGCGAAAGTGACTTAGTAATCCAGTAATCAATCTTCTTCTCTATCCAAGAAAGCACGACATTCTAGAGATCCATCGAACTTTCTTGGAAAGAAAATGGAATTCCTAGAAATTGAAAGATTTCACCATGTTGAATTTGCTTCCATCCAAACTAGGAGAGCCAGGGAGGCTCCAGAAGAACAGTATGCTGATAAAAAAGGGTTTTGTGCCATTGATTAATGGAAAATTCAGAAGAAAGACAAAAGGTGTCAAAACACTGAATGGTAACTTTCGTATTCTCTTTGTCTTCCTCAAGAGGAAGAAAGAAATCATCTACAAAGTTTCCTTTAACCAGCTGAGCAGATGAATCGAGCAAGGAAATTCCTCTGATAGAACCAAGCGAGATGGCATTAGAAAGTAAGTACCCTTCCACAACAATGACATAGAGAGAAGGAGCCAAGGAACATCCTTGGTGTATAGATCTGAAAAGCCCAAAAAAATTATATTGTCTATTACAAATAGTAATGCAAGAAAAGGCATCACCAAAATGCATTTGAATAGGTTGAATAAAAGTAGGGCTAAAGCTGAGGGCTTTAAGCATAACAAGAATGAAAGGTAGTTCAATGCAGTTGTAAGCTTTAGCAAAGTCAATTTTGACAAAAAGAGGTTGTTACTTGGACTTTCTAGCCCATTCCATACCCTCTCATACAACAATAATATTGTCGAGGCTATAACAAGACTTGATAAAACTAGCTTGCTCAAGTTCGATCAAAGAAGGCAAGATATGGAAAATCTTGAGGGCTAAGGCCTTAGCAATGATATTGTAAGAAACACTGAGCAATGTAATAGGTCTCCAATTGCAAATATCTTTAGGATCTCTCACCTTCAAAATGAACTTGGTATTATCTATGTTAATAAGAGCTCCCAGGGCCTGGGCATGATAGGCCTCCAAGTAGACATTCTGAAGGTCAAGACCAACAAGGTCCCACGAAGCCTTGTAAGCCTCACAGGTAAAACCATCACCACCTAACACTTTTTCACAAATTGGGATTCTAGTCACAAAATGCTCTATGCTCAAGAGCAAGATGGTAAGGGACAACAAGTGAAAAAACTTACCAAACTTGATCTTTGGTTTGTGAATTTCCCTATGCAATGAACACTGCTCATAATGGGCTTGAAGGATATCAAGAAGCTTGGTAAATACAACCTACTCTTCCTTGATCCTTTGAATCCCAACAAAAGTGTGACAAGCTCAAATGGCCTAGAAGAACTCCTTAAGAGTCTTGGTTACCAACCTTAAGCCAATGCAAGTGAGCTTTAATTTGAGCACCTCTGGCAATGTAGTTATCAGCAATTAGTGTCAGGCTTGAGCAAGCCAGAGTTGGAGATCTATATCAAATGGACTAATGACCAAGTCTTTTGCAATGATAGTAAGATACTTGACAAAAGTTTTTGTACAATTGTCATTGGTCAATTGCAAGTTGTTTTCCATAAATGCACAGGAACCTTGTAGTACGAGCAATGGCATCATTCCACCATTTAATCCATCCACAATGAATTGGGGTCAGTACTCTAAATACTTGATATGTTGGATATGAGTCGGAGTGGAGGGATGATGCAATAATGGTGTGTTGAGGTAGAATTGAGTCTTGGAAGGATGTAGCTAAGTTTTTTGCCATAAAATAGGAAAACTAATGGAATAGTGGTTTGGCAATGTTACATCAGTTAATGAAGTGACAAGTAATTCATTTTCCTTAGAAAACAAAAAAAAATACTGAGTTAAGATCATAGCACAATAAACCCGTCTTTATATAAAGTCACCTCAACCATATTAAAATCCCCACAAATGACCCAAGTGACGAGTGACAAGTTATTAGCAAGTCAATGCCAAAGACGTGACCACTCAACATCATCATTTGGGGCATAAACATTAACAATCCCAAAGGAATCATTGTTAATGGACAACAAAAGCCAAACCACTCTGTCCATGGGGTCAAAACCATGATTAACAATTGTAGGATACCAATGAGGTGCTAGAAGAATAGCTAGACCACCCTAACCAACTTCATGTTGGGAAGAATAAATAAAACTCGCAGGTCAAATCATACGATAGGTTGCATTGAGCAGGTTTCCTACAATGTTGACTTCTTGAAGGCAAAGAAAATCTAAATTACCAATTCTCTTACAAGCATCATGAATAGAATACTCTTTGTGGAGGTCAATAAGATATTGAACATTCCATGGAAGAAAGCTCATCATGAAAATTCTTGCATATCATCCTCGTCACCCAAGAAGGGGGGACTATTATGGAAAAAAGGAACCACCGAGAAAAGGAAGATGGAAGTATCCTTACCCTCTATAAAAGTCGCTTATTAAAGCCACTATTGGAATCCTTCATACACCTAGAGGGGTTATGCAAGCATCACAAATAAGTGGAAGAGATATTATTTAAAGTTGCATGAGGTGTATGCACCTAAGGTGGTCTCAAATCTAGTTGTGATGTTCCATTCCCCGCAACTAGGGTCATACGAAGAGACACATTCCCCTGTTGGTCATGGTTTGAAACAACCACAGGTTGTGAGACAGTAGGTTTCTCAGGAACCACAATGAAATCCTACATTGGAACCATGTTCAACTTAGGAGTTGAGGGTTGTTTTCCTTTGCAGACAACAGTTATCTATTCTTCCTTCTTGAGCACCTTTGTGGGCCAAGGACTGGAGTCTTTAACATCCTTCATGGGGGTTTCATCTTAGAGGTAACCAAGGGACAATCCTTAATCTTGTGGTCAGCTGATAGACAACAATAGCAACTATTGGGAAGATTAAGGTACAATACTTTCTCGGTGAAATTATTGTCACCAACTTGAATCTCAACAGTTTCTTTGAGGTCATGTGAAAGGTCGACCTCAATGCAAACCCTTCTTTAGGTACTTCATCTTTTACTTTCATACCAGAGAGCCTCTCAACACTTACTCGAACTGTGGAAACATTGTTCACTCTTTTAGTAGATAATTTCTCTTTTATTTTCATCTATTAGAGTGTTTTTAAACTTGTATCCTAAGAAAGTCGCTCATAACACAATGCACAATGGTTCCTAATCAAGTAATGGATGGAGTCCCGTATCAAGCTTTGACCCTCCCATTAATCTTTCTAAAAGGAAATTCTCCATTATTCTATACCACCTAGATAGCTTAGGGATTCGTTTGGTTCATTTTATGAGATTTTTTTTCTTTCCAAAGTGCCATGAACAAATTATCGATGGGTGAAAGAGTCTAACTTTCACATAAACACTTTTTATTTGTCGCATTAATATTATTATCTTTTAAAATTACCAAATAAAATTCTTCATGACTTAAGACCACACCTTAAAAGGTGTCACATTTTCTTTTAATAAACTTGTTTTTTTTTTAAATAGTCCAATGCCAATTTTGATCAATAAAACATTTTCTATTAAGGCTCTATCGTGTCAATGTCATTTCTTTCATGGTGGTTTGATTCATTTTATGAATCTCGTTTCTTTCCAAAGTGCCATGAATAAATAATTGGTGTAGTAAGAGTCTAAGCTCAATATAAATCACTTCCACTTGCCACATTAAGATTATTTCTATTAATTTTTATCAAACTTAACCCTTCGTGGCTCAAGGCTACATTCCAAGAGGTGCACTCACGTATTCTTTTAATAAACTTTAAACAATAGATAAAATCCAATGTGAATTTAAATTAATAAAACATTTTCTATTAAGGCTTCATGATGTCTATAAATCTCAAAAGATGCATTCAAAGTTGCAATGAGACTTAACAATTCCTATGAATTCAATCTTTGATTATAATAGGGAAAGAAATGTGTGTTATTGTCGATATGCATTAAAGCATACTTACACATGCATATATAATTGTGTATTTAGGCCCATGTACATATATATACATTTAGTAAGCATTCACAAACATTCCTTTATGATATGCGTAATTCACATAAAACATAGTACTCGCACCAATCTATTACATTCCTATAACCAGCTTTTGCAACACTAGCTGCATAGAGAAATATGTTGACATCTGACAACACATTTCTTAAATATGTGAATCCACGTATTTTCTTAATGGTCCAGCAAATCATCACTAAGAGACCACTTATCTTATGTGACCGTATGTGCAAGAAGTTAGACAACACTCAACCTATTCCCCTTATCTATACACCTCTCTATAGTGATGATATCCCTTTCTTTTCTTATAGAGAAACATGTTTATCCTACATCTATCTTAAGGCACGTTTGTAGTTAGCTCATAACATAAAATCATTATCAATACAATAGAACATGTGTAGAATTATTATCCATACAACAAGGATATCAATGTTCATTTACAATTGAACGTCTAATTTATTAAAGCTCATGAAAAGTCATTCCTAGATCATAAACCATGTTCATAAATATTCACCATAAAATCATTTTGTAAGAAAAAGTGTTAAAAATGTCTTAAAAATGTCAACATGAGAATTGTAATTGTTAGTGTGGAAACTGTCACATCTTTAGTAATTAAGTGGCACTTGCATACGATGTTTGATTCTTTTAGCCCATCACAACTATTATACTCAATGCAATAGAATCTTACAATCATACATATATGGAAGCATGCTACATTTTTTATTTTATTGGTTTGCAAAGCCAAACAATATAAGGATTTAAAGAATATATCAAAACAAAGAGAAGATTATTTCATATATCAATAGAATCATGAGGTTCCATATTAGTTGCATAATCTAAAAATTTCAAGATATACTAATGTTTGCAAAAGCTATATTAATTTTTTTTTTTTTGGAATTGAAAAATACAATTTTTTAAAAATTGTATTGGCTCATGATGAAAAAGGCAATAAAAAAATTCAATTTTCTTCAACAAAAATACAAATATTTTTTCTAACACCTCTATTAATGAATGCATTAATTGCAATTTTATCTTTTTCACATTTGTGACAAGTGAATAAACTTTTTTTAAAAAAACAATCATTTTTCTAACACCTCTATTAGTGAATGCATCAATTGCAACTTTAGTTTTTCCACATTTGTGACAAGTGGATAAACTGTTTTTTTAAAACAATCATTTTTATCTTCCACCTCACAAATATGTCTAATCAATTTTAATTATTCCTATCTATTTTCCTTACCAAGTTCAAATATAGAGTTCAATGTTTTATATTTCTTATTTTAAATATATTTATTACTAGTTTTACATTGATGTTTATTTTTATAATTTGTAAAATGTTATTCAAATATAGATATTTTAATCAAATATAGAGTTAAATATATTTTTTATTTTAAACACATTTATTATCTTCTACTATTTTATTATTTTGCTCGATTTTTTTTTTATACCATTAATACTACCTGTTGGTGTTTGAAAACATTACCCATTTCCAATTATCCCAATGAGAAACGGATGCATCTAGGGGCAGCTAACTCCCATCATCAACACATCCATTCAGACACCAAGCCAACTATAAGGCATAAACCTTCTTCTTCTTCAGGCTCTGCAAAACCTAGGCGGGTAGACCTGTAGATTCTTTATATGGTACCAGTTATCAAAGCATACACTGACTCTAATATGAAGCAGATAAAACCCTTATTTCTCCTATTAACTTGTGAAATAACATCAATCTATAGTAGCTAAATGCAGATCTAGGAACCTCATAGGCTGAGTGAGGGCATTCTATTATAGCTCTTCAACATGAAAAGGGAAAAGCATTGATTATTGATGTTGATGTTCAACAAATCCTCAAACATGCAACAAAACATAATGATCCTATCTCTGATCAGTGCCTAATCCATTGGGCAATTTCATGAATCCAAAACATACATCTATGACATCAGGACATATTCTGTGTACCCAAACATCAGATCTATCTAATCACCTTGTGATTCAAACATCAATGTTCACTCAGATCTCATTGTCACAAAATATCCTTCTCGGCATAACCAGTAACCCTGTCAAAAACATTAAGCATTTACTTGGCACTTTGTTCCAACAGCAAAATATATCAAACATACAACCTTAAGAGGAAGCAAATTGATCTCAGCTCTTCGTTCTAGGACCACATAAGACTACAGATTACTGAGACAGGAGACGAGAACCAGAATGAAACTAATGAAATGCTTGCTCATATGTATTCATTTTCTTTGAAAATATACATCCAGATGCATGAAATTAAAACATGAAACAACCTAATGTATCATAACTATCTGTATTATCTGCACTACTGCTGTTCACATGAGAGAAATTGCTAAAGAAATGGAGGTGGAATCACAGTTCTCGATCCAACAAAGTGGTCTCACAGAATGACTGCAACTTCTCTACCAACAATGGTTTTCAGTCACAAAAAAAAAATTGGAATACTTCAAATGGAAGCAAGAAAGAAAGATATAGTAGAGAAAGAATTTTCGGATCTATTTTGAAGACGACAAGTGTCCACTTGAAATTCAATCCTGTGCAACTGAGTAACCTATTTCTTCTTTCATCCCATATGATCTGATTTTTTTTCATCATTATATGCAACTGATTTGAAAAATATCTCTGCTTAATGATGAAAGCTTTTTGAATCACAAAAATATCTGATTGCCCCATGAAAATACCAGTGAAAATGAGTTTTTACTAAGTAAATCTGAACAAATCTAACCCCAACTGCATTTCCATTGCCTTCTACTAATATTCAGGTCATTACCTTGACAAAAAATCAAAACTGAACTTCCTGGTCTGAAAATGGTTGCAATTCAGGTACCTGATAGAAAACCTCTTTTAGCTCAAACAGACTGATACCTATGCAAAAATTGACTCCAGAATCGAAAATTTTGTCTTCTCCCGAATCCGGCAATATATAACATCACCTATCTGGCCTCTCGAAAACCCCCTGAAAGTCATTTTGAAAATGACTCCTCTGCTAGAAACTCATGTCTGCACATTTGGATTTTAAATTTCAAAAATTTAAAATATCTAATGTTCAAACTTTATAATATGCATCCTTTTGAAATAAAACTCAATCACATGCATTTAAAATGATTAAAAATCATTTTGTTTTAAAAACTTTTATTATATTTTTTTTTTAGTACCCTCGAATTTCGGGGTCAAACCCTCGTTGATTGAGTAACATGTGTCATTCACTGATTTGTCCACCTCTGCTTCATATGCCACATTAGCACTGTAGGAACCCAGTGCCACATGTCAAAAATTCGCTTCCCCGCATTGCTTAAATTCCTACAACTCCATTTTGCGGGGATGAGCGGACCGTCGGATCTCGCCACATGGCGAAATCCTGTGCCTCCATCTTGATCTGCTCGTCTTGGCCATCGCATCATCCATGGGACCCGCTATGCCACGTGGCACCCAAGCACATCCCCGCATTATTTAACTACCACGCAGCTCTTTTTGCGGAGATGCACACGCCGTCAAATCAATCCACGTGTCGTCGTCTCCTTCAATCTCTGGTTTTGGCGCCACATCATTACAGTTGGTTTTTCATTTAAAATTATGCTTCAGCGACCCTGGATGATGTCATCCACACTTAAATCAGATTTGGAGGCCCACCAAGCGGCCGCGGCCTTTGCCTTTGGAAAAGGCATTTCTTTAAGACATAATGTTTGGTGTAACCATTTGTATTTAAAGATCTTAAATTGCTTCTCCACTATGAATGTGGGATGAACATTTTTCCTCTATTTTCTTGCGTGAGAGCCTCTCCATATTATGCTCCCCTGCAGCTTGGAACTCCTTGCATTTTTTAAGGCGTGAGAGGCCTTGCTTTATTGTAGCGTCCTTTCAAAACTAGAGGCAGTCTCCTTGGCACCTCTGTTCCTATTCACGCAGGCTTTCTTTGAAATCATGAGAGCTCCCTTGGATGCGCTGGTTCTTGCTCTTCAACCAGCGGCTCCCCAACTTCCAACCTCTTGCCTTTACCGCAAGCATTTTGATTCCTTTGTTTTGATGTGGGGACTTGATAGGCATGGGACCCTTTTCGAATAGCCAGCTTCCATTCTTGACTGCGGCTTTGCACAAGGTTCAGGACTGAATTTTTCTTGTGTACTGGCAGCTTTTATTCAGCGTGGATACTTCATGTTTCAGTGGCTTAGGAACTCCTCAAGCGTGGATCGAGTCTTGCTGGCTCTTGTGGCATAGGCAGTCTCCTTCCATGCGTGGACTCTGAAGTTCCTTGCTTTATATTGCCATCTCCATTTCCTTGGTCTAGCCTTCTTCAATCCGCAGCTTGTGCTCAAAACGTGGGCTCTCTCTACCCTCTTCTATCCGCTTGCTTCCCTGTTTATATCTGCTGTTGTATGCCCCCTGCACTAAAAACATGGACTTCCCAGTCATTCACGTGCTCTGTCTCATTTTTCCTGTGGAGCTCTTTTAAATTGGCGGCTTTTGTCATTTAAAACAAATGCCTTCTTTATTTGCTGCACTTTTATGTTTAATGCAATGCTTTAATATAAAGTATTCACACTATATTTCTCTCCTCTGACTTCTTGTTAAAATATTTTAATTGGACCCACATAAATCAAAATAAATTGATTGGGCAGACTCCAAATCAATTCTCAAATTTTATAATGTTAATGTAAGCATCAAATAGAGGATGGATTTGATATTTTATTTATTTGATAATGTTTTCTACAGACACCACCTCCTCATTCTTTTCATCATGGATTCCTCTGCCCTTTAATAGAGCTGTACTTTAGCATATTCTGCCGCATCCCTTGTTTCATTTGCAATTTTTTTCTGTTTTGACTTTCCTTCTTTCATCCTATGCTCAAATCCAAAATTCTGCTACTATGAATCTCCTTTGTTATTCGATGAGTAGGTAGACATTTTCACTTTTTAAGGTTTGAAAGCTTTGCTTTTAGAGTGACTTGCCAGCTACTTCTCCAATTTTGAAAACCTAGAATTAATTTTGAGCACTAATTCATCATTAAAAACTTATTTCACTTCTTGCCTGCAAACTGTGAATTTGTGTCCGGAGGCCTGCCAGCTAGCCTTAAAAACTTATTCAATCAAGTAACCAGGCCACGCAAATCGACACGAGTGTTCAATCCTGCAAACTCTATCACACTGCAAATTTTTAGCCCATGATGAATTCCCTGTCAAGAGATTTTAATAGCCGAACATCCATACTTCAATTACCCTGCAGGCAAACAATGTTAAAAAACATAAACTGGGCTCGGGTTCGACATTATAAACTGAGTTATTGATCACTTAGGGTTCTGAAAACTAGGATATAAGTTCTTTGCCATGAAGAGAATATAATTCCATGTTTTGGGCTCATGACGAATCATAGGGCACATTTGGCGAATTTCCGAAAATAAGCACTTGGAAATTTTGACTGAGAAATGTGTCAAAAAGTAATTTTTTGGCAAATGTACGGACATATGAAAATATGCAAATGGACCCATCATGACTTGAGAATTGGCATACTTGAAGGATTTTTTAAGACACAACACAATGGTAGAATTCACTTAGGCTTACCAATCACAGGATCAAAGTTATAACGTGCCAAACAGGGATGCGAATCAATCTGGATACCTTAGTCGTAACAAAGCAAGGCAAACTGGGTTTTTAATCATGCTAGCAAATTGATCAAATGGATTCGTTATGATCCCAAAATTGGAAAATATGAAGTATCTAACCCCTAGAACACAACGCAAAAGGAATTTTTTCATTTGGGTCAACTAGGTCAAAGATATGATTGGTCGAACAGGGCTTCCCAGAATTTTGAATATTTTGCAAAAACATGAAAACAGTAACTGACCAACTTTGAGGGATTCAAAACCTAGTCAGACGGACTTGAAACGACTCAAAATCTGAAACATAGGTTCTCGAGTATGGACACTAGATAATCCCAAAGCGGCAAGTTATGACACATTTTTGGGTGTAAGATATTTAATGACAAACACAACATCCTGTCGCTATTTGACACTAAAGGTAAAATGCAGATTTCAAATTTGCTCAAAACACGACTTCGCGGGAAGGCTTAGAATTGCAATTTATCTTCATGAAACACTTAGACAAGCTGAATGCAGGGTGCTAGAAGCATTAAACACCATTTATGCATTAACTCAATAGCGGGGTACATGGGTTTCACAAAGCATTTATAGGCCTGATTTTCTCAAAAAATTTGAGATGTGACTAAAAATGAAGCATGCAATTTTTAGTCCCAACAGTGGCTCTGTATGGGGATGCATGTCCCTTGCGGGCATGGCAAGGATTCAAATCTCTGGGAGAAGCAGACCACACACCTGACAGCAAAAACTTTCCCTCGAACAGCTTTATTGAAAACATGGAAACTACTCTTAACTATGTACAAGCGATGGCGTCGGGCCACCCAAAAGTTTCAGAACTTCTTACCTCTGTCAAAAACCTGATTCTCACTTACATCTCCCTGAGGTAAGCTCGAATTATTTTTCTCAATTTTACCAGTTAGATTAGCATATTGAAACAACTTACTTGGAAAAACGAAACAACTATCATCATCTCCATAGTGCGTATGAAAATCAAACATACTTTCTTCATCTTGCCCACTATGAAAAAAAAAGATCAACATGACCATAACAACTGATATCAAATTCTCTTGCTTCTACTTTGGATAAATCTAGAAAAAGAGCAGAACAGCAGTCCAAGGTGAAACCGGATGTTGGTCGTCCAGAAAAATCTGGAAGAAGAACCACTAAGAAAACCAGAGAGTTAGAAAGTATGCAAAATATTGCTGATGGCAGGCAGGCTACTATTCTAGATTTTACCCCTAAAAATAGATATGAAAATCATTACTTGGTATATTAGGGGGCTGAACAGTATTCATAATCTAGATACTGTTAGGATTTTGTTAGATAACAAAAGTCTGAGTTTCTCCTGCTTCAAGATAAGTGCTGGAGAAAGAATGTTTCTAAGGAATTTGTAACTAGAAGCACAAATTTGATCAGCAATCCTTGGTGATTTTCCTGGTCTGGGAGGCTTCTTAGGTCGCCTCGCTTTCCAGTCTATTTTTCCAGGTTCCAGTGTCCTCGCTGGTTTCTCTTTCTAATCACTTCTATTGGTTTTAGGTCCTTGCTTGACCTGGTTTAATTGTATTGCTGGTTTCAGGTCCGCTTAAAACCTGGTAGAGCTTCATGGTATTCTTTTTGATGTAAAGGGTTTCAGGGCCCCTTCAAAACCTATTTTTACCTTAATCTAAAACAACTGATATCAAATTGAAATTGATCACTACTGACTGAATCATGGATTCTTTCAACTGGAAACACAAAGTGCTCAAATTCAACTTCATTCAATAAGTTACATGGAGTAGATTGTAACTCACCTTGTGCCTCCGTAAATAAAGAGTATGTGAAATCTGATCGTTGCCTACTTGCAACCATGTTACTCATCGAATCATATTTATCTTTTGTTGAAACCTCTTCATATTCAAAACATTGATTAGTCACCATATATGAAAATTCATTCTGAAAGTGTTGATCTAAACTATGCTGATCACTATCATTTTCTTCATCAAACTGAATGTCGGAATACACCTTGAACTCATCTTTACAAGACTTATCAACACATGAAGAAAATCTATAATCTGATTGACAACCTTCACTGTTTTCCTCCTCATCATATGAAAAATCAAAACAATGTTCAGCAAGATCAACATGAAAAGAATCTGGAACAGCATTAACCTTCCCTTCATTAACATTCTCTACATGCAACAAATCGTCATGTGCAGAGACATCTGAGGAACTATCACCTACACCTCCAAAATCTGATAAAGATTGTTCGGATTCTACCTCTTTTTCCACATCAAACTTTGGGGAATTGATTTGATTGAATGAGAAAGTATTATGAGAGAACATATGAAGATCCTTAGAGATACTTACGTGCTTTTCAAACTCATGAGCCAACAAAACAGAGATTTCATCAGAACTCAAGAAGACTGCCTCACAAATCTTCTCCTGGTTGTGATTGTCATCTGGACAACATGAAGAACTTACAACAGGAAGATGATTAGTGTAACAATCTGGAAAATCAGAATTATTACAACATTCTTTCTTATCATGGCAATCATTCCCCTTACTGTTGTTACAAATTTCTTCAACTTCATATTCATTGTAACAAAGTTTATCTTCTCTTTTATATCCATCTTTTTCATGTTGATTGTTGTTACCTGATTCATTAACATTTGAATCCACCTCTTCACATTCAGAAGACAGATTATCTTGCTCTACGGACTCATTGTATTCATTACTACCTTGACTTTCAGCACACTCATTATCATCAAGAGACATAACATGAAATCTATAATCATCACTCTCCATCTCCTCAATGAATTTTTCAATTTGCAAAATTATTTGTAACCTTATAGGTGCTGGCCAATTGACTCAATCAGGCACTAGAACATCAAGGAAAACATTTGGTGGGGAAGATTCATTAGGTCTACAATGAAAAGGCATCTTACTGATTACTAACTTAAGCCTTAAAAAACATTGTTCGGCACTTAAACCTTGAGTATTTCCTACCTCAATCGTTATAAGATTTATAATCCTTTTGTAGACCAGTCTATTCAACATAGCAATGTTATTATTCACAATTTTCAAACTCTCAGAATTTGGCAAACTAATCTCAGATCTAAGATCTGACTCCGGATCTGACTCCATTATAAAACAAAATTTCTACCTCTTCTTTCTAGTGCTGAAAATCACTAAATAGAGGAAACCTTTTTAAACACTTGACTTCCATGAAAAGAAATATGAAAATCAAAACACCTCTAGTCCTGATGCTAAACTTCGATCTGCTGATTTCGGACAGGTGCAAGACTGAAATTCCTTCACACCACTGATCAAACTTTGTAGAGTTGCCACCTCCTTTGAAGAGGATAAAGAGATCACTGCTATGATCTACTTTTTACATTTCAATTTCTTTATAATAGCAGATTTCAAACAGCACTTTAAAACTTATCAAGAATTTAGAATTCCTTTCCAAGAAACTATCAACAATTTTAGATCTACCCATACAACTGAAAGTCCTTCAAGATTTTGTAATGAAATCAACTAGGAACAACTGGTACAGAGATTTGAGAGTCGCCACTCACACCTTGTGAGAAATAAAACATAATTTGTCACTTGACAAATCTGAACCAGACCTTCAATGTAGGAAAAACTTGCAGATCATTATTATATTGGAAAGAAAATATACTTTATAAATGAATTCTTGACTCTGAACTTTCCCAACAGTACTTGCAAAAATTGAACTGATTGAAGATAGACCTATGACAATCATAGGACACAATTTTCATCCAATTTTACAACATACTGTTGTCCATGAATAAAGCTCAACTAGGGGACATGAAACTTCAGCAAGAAAACAAGGAACACATCTTGCTATTGATATTCTATATCCAATCTGTTTCACATCAAAGACTCTTGTCCTTTCAACAAAATGGATTGCCATCTTATCTCCCCAGAAAAATTGCCATTTTGTTGGTGTTTGAAAACGTTACCCGTTTCCAATTATCCCAATGAGAAATTGATGCATCTAGGGGTAGCTAACTCCCATTATCAACACATCCATTCAGACACCAGGCCAACTATAAGGCATGACCCTTCTTCTTCTTCAGGCTCTGCAAAACCTAGGCGGGTAGACCTGTAGATTCTTTATATGGTACCAGTTATCAAAGCATACACTGACTCTAATATGAAGCAGATAAAACCCTTATTTCTCCTATTAACTCATGAAATAACATCAATCTACAGCAGCTAAATGTAGATCTAGGAACCTCATAGGTTGAGTGAGGGCATTCTATTATAGCTCTTCAACATGAAAAGGGAAAAGCATTGATTATTGATGTTGATGTTCAACAAATCCTCAAACATGTAGCAAAATGTAATGATCCTATCTCTGCCGAAGCCATTGGGAAATTTCATGAATCCAAAACATACATCTGTGACATCAGGACATATTCTGTGTACCCAGACATCAGATCTATCTACTCACCTTGTGATTCAGACATCAATGTTCACTTAGATCTCATTGTCACAAAATATCCTTCTCAGCATAACTAGTAACCCTGTCAAAAACATTAAGCATTTACTTGGCACTTTGTTCCAACAGCAAAATATATCAAACATACAACCTTAAGGGGAAGCAAATTGATCTCAGCTCTTCGTTTTAGGACCACATAAGACTACAGATTACTAAGACAGGAGACGAGAACCAGAATGAAACTAATGAAATGCTTGTTCATATGTATTCATTTTCTTTGAAAATATACATTTAGATGCATGAAATTAAAACATGAAACAACCTAATGTATCAGAACTATCTATATTATTTGCACTACTGCTATTCACATGAGAGAAATTGCTGAAGAAATGGAGGTGGAATCATAGTTCTGGATCCAACAAAGTGATCTCACAGAATGACTGCAACTTCTCTACCAACAATGTTTTTCAGTCACAAAAAAAAACTGGAAGCCTTCAAATGGAAGCAAGAAAGAAAGATATAGCAGAGAAAGAATTTTCGGATCTGTTCTGAAGACGACAAGTGTCCACTTGAAATTCAATCCTGTGCAACTGAGTAACCTCTTTCTTCTTTCATCCCATATGATCTGATTTTGTTTCATCATTATTTGCAACTGATTTGCAAAATATCTCTGCTTAATGATGAAAGCTTTTTGAATCACCAAAATATCTGATTGCTCCATGAAAATGCCAGTGAAAATGAGATTTTATTGAGTAAATCTGAACAAATCTGACCCCAACTGCATTTCCATTTCCTTCTACTGATATTCAGGTCATTACCTTGACAAAAAATCAAAACTGAACTTCGTGGTCTGAAAATGGTTGCAATTCAAGTACCTGATAGAAAACCTCGTGTAGCTCAAACAGACTGATACCTGTGCAAAAATTGACTCCAGAATCAAAAATTTTGTCTTCTCCCGATTCCGGTGATATATAACATCGCCTATCTGGCCTCTCGAAAACCTCCTGAAAGTCATTTTGAAAATGACTCCTCTGCTAGAAACTCATGTCTGCACATTTGGATTTTAAATTTCAAAAATTTAAAATATCTAATGTTCAAACTTTATAATATGCATCCTTTTGAAATAAAACTCAATCACGTGCATTTAAAATGATTAAATATCATTTTGTTTTAAAAACTTTTATTATATTTTTTTTTAGCACCCTCGAATTTCGGGGTCAAACCCTCGTTGACCGAGTGACATGTGTCATTCACTGATTTGTCCACCTCTGCTTCATATGCCACATCAGCACCGCAAGGACCGAGTGCCACATGTCAAAAATTCGCTTCCCCGCATTGCTTAAATTCCTACAACTCCATTTTGCGGGGATGAGCGGACCGTCGGATCTCGCCACATAGCGAAATCCTGTGCCTCCATCTTGATCTGCTCGTCTTGGCCATCGCATCATCCATGGGACCCGCTATGCCACGTGGCGCCCAAGCACATCCCCGCATTATTTAACTACCGCGCAGCTCTTTTTGCGGGGATGCGCACGCCGTCAAATCAATCCACGTGTCGTCGTCTCCTTCAATCTCCGATTTTGGCGCCACATCATTACAGTTGGTTTTTCATTTAAAATTATGCTTCAGCGACCCTGGATGACGTCATCCACACTTAAATCAGATTTGGAGGCCCACCAAGCGGCCGCGGCCTTTGCCTTTGGAAAAGGCATTTCTTTAAGACATAATGTTTGGTGTAACCATTTGTATTTAAAAATCTTAAATTGCTTCTCCACTATGAATGTGGGATGAACATTTTTCCTCTATTTTCTTGCATGAGAGCCTCTCCATATTATGCTCCCCTGCAGCTTGGAACTCCTTGCATTTTTTAAGGCGTGAGAGGCCTTGCTTTATTGTAGCGTCCTTTCAAAACTAGAGGCAGTCTCCTTGGCACCTCTGTTCCTATTCACGCAGGCTTTCTTTGAAATCATGAGAGCTCCCTTGGATGCGCTGGTTCTTGCTCTTCAACCAGCGGCTCCCCAACTTCCAACCTCTTGCCTTTACCGCAGGCATTTTGAATCATTCCTTTGTTTTGATGTGGGGACTTGATACGCATGGGACCCTTTTCGAATAGTCAGCTTCCATTCTTGACTGCGACTTTGCACAAGGTTCAGGACTGAATTTTTCTTGTGTACTGGCAGCTTTTATTCAGCGTGGATACTTCATGTTTCAGTGGCTTAGGAACTCCTCAAGCGTGGATCGAGTCTTGCTAGCTCTTGTGGTGTAGGCAGTCTCCTTCCATGCGTGGACTCTGAAGTTCCTTGCTTTATATTGCCATCTCCATTTCCTTGGTCTGGCCTTCTTCAATCCGTAGCTTGTGCTCAAAACGTGGGCTCTCTCTACCCTCTTCTATCCGCTTGCTTCCCTATTTATATCTGATGTTGTATGCCCCCTGCACTAAAAATATGGACTTCCCAGTCATTCACGTGCTCTGTCTCATTTTTCCTATGGAGCTCTTTTAAATTGGCGGCTTTTGTCATTTAAAACAAATACCTTCTTTATTTGTTGCGCTTTTTATGTTTAATGCAATGCTTTAATATAAAGTATTCACACTTTATTTCTCTCCTCTGACTTCTTGTTAAAATATTTTAATTGGACCCACATAAATCAAAATAAATTGATTGGGCGGACTCCAAATCAATTCTCAGATTTTATAATGTTAATGTAAGCATCAAATAGAGGATGGATTTGATATTTTATTTATTTGATAATGTTTTCTACAAACACCACCTCCTCATTCTTTTCATCATGGATTCCTCTGCCCTTTAATAGAGCTGTACTTTAGCATATTATGCCTCATCTCTTGTTTCATTTGCAATTTTTTGCTGTTTTGATTTTCCTTCTTTCATCCTATGCTCAAATCCAAAATTCTGCTACTATGAATCTCCTTTGTTATTCGATGAGTAGGTAGACATTTTCACTTTTTAAGGTTTGAAAGCTTTGCTTTTAGAGTGACTTGCCAGCTACTTCTCCAATTTTGAAAACCTAGAATTAATTTTGAGCACTAATTCATCATTAAAAACTTATTTCACTTCTTGCCTGCAAACTGTGAATTTGTGTCCGGAGGCCTGCCAGCTGGCCTTAAAATCTTATTCAATCAAGTAACCAAGCCACGCAAATCGACATGAGTGTTCAATCCTACAAACTCTATCACACTGCAAATTTTTAGCCCATGATGAATTCCCAGTCAAGAGATTTTAATTGCCGAACATTCATACTTCAATTACCCTGCAAGCAAACAATGTTAAAAAACATAAACTGGGCTCGGGTTCGGCATTATAACCTGAGTTATTGATCACTTGGAGTTCTGAAAACTAGGATATAAGTTCTTTGCCATGAAGAGAATATAATTCCATGTTTTGGGCTCATGACGAATCATAGGGCACATTTGGCGAATTTCCGAAAACAAGTACTTGGAAATTTTGACTGAGAAATGTGTCAAAAAGTAATTTTTTGGCAAATGTACGGACATATGAAAATATGCAAATGGATTCATCATGACTTGAGAATTGGCATACTTGAAGGATTTTTTAGGACACAACACAATGGTACAATTCACTTAGGCTTACCAATCACAGGATCAAAGTTATAACATGCCAAACAGAGATGCGAATCAATCTGGATACCTTAGTCGTAACAAAGCAAGGCAAACTGGGTTTTTAATCATGCTAGCAAATTGATCAAATGGATTCGTTATGATCCCAAAATTGTAACATATGAAGTATCTGGCCCCTAGAACAAAGGGAAAAAAGAATTTTTTCATTTGGGTCAACTAGGTCAAAGATATGATTGGTCGAACAGGGCTTCCCAGAATTTTGAATATTTTGCAAAAACATGAAAACAGTAATTGACCAACTTTGAGGGATTCAAAACCTAGTCAGACGGACTCGAAACGACTCGAAATCTGAAACATAGGTTCTTGGGTATGGACACTAAATACTCCCAAAGTGGCAAGTTATGACACATTTTTGGGTGCAATATATTTAATGACAAACACAGTGTCCTATCGCTATTTGACACTAAAGGTAAAATGCAGATTTTGTCATGTCCCCAATTTTTGGTGACAGTTCGATTTAATTAATTTAATTAATCTGGTTGTCCAAAATAATGAATATTTTAAGGACGACTAATTAATTATTTTAATTAAATAAATAAATATTAAAAGATAACTTTATATTTAATAAAGTGACTTGGATTATAAAAATATTTAATAAAGTCACTTAAGAGATAAGATCAAAAAGGTTCTAGAAGTCTCTGGAGAGGATGGAGGGAAAAGAATAAATAGGCACCCCGGGGCTCCATTCGAAGGAAGCAGTTGATTATCTCTCTTTGATTTTCAGGTTGTGATTCAATCACAAGTGCATTGTGGAACCTAGGGTTTCTGCAATTATCACAATTGGCCATTGAGAACGATAACTCTCAATCGGTACGCAATTTTGAGGGTGTGAAATATCATCCGAATTATTGCAGATTGGAGGTGACGATACAGTCATTTCATCAGGGCGATTATTTGCGGCTTAAGGCCAATGTGTAGTTTTGTTCATTGAAGGATTTGATCCAGATCATCGGTTCAGGGGCAGAATTGGAGGATTTGTTGCAAAGAACATCTATGGTGAAGCAATGATGAGCAGTGACTAATCGAGGGACAATCGTTGCATAACTATATCAGGGAACGGCGTGTTATTTTTCGATTGCTCAGGATTTTCAGTAGACATCCATGTGATCTTCATGTGTTCTATGTTGTGGTGTCTGGAAAATCTACAAGTCAGGCGTCTCCTTGCATTCATTTCCGACACTGTTTGAATATTAGTAAATATTGCAGAGTTTGCGGGTGTCAGTATAACTCTTTGAATTTCTCAGACCAGACTGGGAGTGATCTGCATCTTGATTTGCATCATTACATGGGCGATTGCCACACTCAAACGATCAATTGTGATTGCTGAAGACGCATTAATCGGGGACAAGTTCGAAGGAGTAGCGGAGAAATGGTTATAGATGGGTCAAAATATATTTAAGGGCCAACGCGAGCAGAGGTGATGAGGTCGCGGTTCATTAAATAGCAGGTGGCAGACATTTTCCATAACCGAGCTATAGGCGGGAACGATTTCAGAAGTCTTTATTAAATCAACCATCGCCCAGTGATTTTGATTAAACTCGGGCAAGTCAACGGCATCTCCTACCGAACGGCGAACGTTTTCCCAAGAGGCCTGGCGGAGTAATCACCAAACCAAGATCTGAGTGCGAGTCGGAGGTAGGATGATTTGCTTGTATGTTTACAGAGCTCGACCCGACTTGGATTCGGCTGGTTATGGCACCAACATTGGAGGGATTGCGCACCAACTGAACAGATTACAGGGACACCATTTTGAAGGGCATTAAGTTCGCAGAAGTTGAAGGGTTTGGTGCTAGCTTAGTTGATGCCCACTTTAAAGATCCCTAGGAGATGCCGGCTTATAAGGATGCCCAAGCAATTCATCAGCTGGAGCTCAATGTGATTCAAAGTCTCGAGAAATCTGTAGAAGTGATTGAATGAGTTGACAACGCAGCGGGAGGAATGTCAACCATTGCTAAATTCTGGAGCAAGGTACAATGACGACTACGGGTAAAGGCCAATTGAAGTTTTTCTTTTGATACTATTAGCTATTGTAGATATCCAGTATAGGCTCTGTATTCAGTTTGGACTGTTGTTGGATATATAAAGAATTTGCTTGTAATTAGATCCTTTCTTAAAACTTGAGGGTATCATTGTCTATTGTATCTTGTTAAACAATTAGTTCTCGAGAGTTATTACACCCTTACTTGTTAACAGTTGCATACTGAGTATTAACGGGTTGTCACAATTCCGTAATTAAAAGCCTGTTTGCAAACTATTTGACGAATTGCCACAGTACATTGTTGAGATTTAGTGACCTTTATAGCTAGGGTCATTTCAGATTTGAAATTTGCTCAAAACACGACTTCACGGGAAGGCTCAGAATCCCAATTTATCTTCATGAAACACTTAGACAGGCTGAATGCAAGGTGCTAGAAGCATTAAACACCATTTATGCATTAACTCAACAGCAGGGTACATGGGTTTCACAAAGCATTTATAGGCCTGATTTTCTCAAAAATTTTGAGATGTGACTAAAAATGAAGCATGCAATTTTTAGTCCCAACACTACCCCCTCAAACTTACTACATATTTTGGTTCTTTGATTTAAGTAGTCAACAATTATTTTTTTAATTAAATGTTTCAACTTATAATTGAATTGGTAGAAATGAGTAGTTCATTCATATAATATAATTTTTATTGTTATTTATATATTTCTTAAAATAATAAAATTATTAATATTTTTTAAATTCTCTTCAACTCTCTCTATTATTCTACCTTTACTTGTCCTTATAGTAACATATCATTTTCTCTTTTAGCTCTCTCTTCGTATAACATTATATTCCTTGGGCCATAGGCATCTTTGATATCAACACTAGCTTAGTTGTATATATACAGGAAAATGTTATAAACGTTTCCATTTTAAAAGACACCTCAACATTTTCCATTAGTTCCTCACTAAACACAAAAAACTAATCTTGAGTTATAAGTTTCCATCAGTGAAACACAGAAGCGTTGACAAGATAGAGATCATTGTAAAAGCTACTTCAGTCAACCATAAAAACATGAAGGTAGGAACTTTGGCACATGCGCCCCTTGTTTCCCTTCATCCCATTAAAAGAATCAATTACTTGATCACGACATAAAACTGAATTTCGATACACTTGATTTCAACAAGATTGTCTTAGCTCACATGAACAGATCAATGACAAGGAATAAGTTCACAAAAATAGCCTCAAATAAATTGGAAAAGAAGATATTGTTTTTCTACAATTTAACTGAAAAATAAATTCAACAAATCGATATCAAAATGAGCATATAAATCTAAATCATATTCAATTGTCTACGTCATTGGAGTGGAACGCAGCGATCAACAAAAAGGCACTTGCACATTCAATATTGTTTGTCTATTTAATGGCCTACGGTATTTCCTTTCGTGCACCCCAAACCTGAGGAATTCTTGTTTCAAGAGTATATTTTACGGTCAGTGTGATTCTTAGAGCTATGCATAAGATTTTAAAACAACTTAGATGACACCTTTCACAACAATAAGATTAAACAAAATATCACATCACAATATGACATAGCATCTTTGGTGCATTCAAAATGCTGTCAGAATACATCCTTCAAATAAGTTAGAATTTCGTTGGATACTAACCCTTTGTGAAAAATGTGTTAAACTTAAAAGTCTGAAATTGGAGAAGGAAAGGAGTTTTTATAGTCTACAATAGAAGCCATCTGTTTTGGGTTGGGGTATACTTATGATTAAAGTACTACGACTGCCCCATACTCCTTGTGAGAGACACCAAACTATGCTGCAAACGATGAACTTATGACTGCTCTTCTAAGAGCAAAATGGTAGTACTACGACTGCCCCATACTCCTTGTGAGAGACACCAAACTATGCTGCAAACGATGAACTTATGACTGCTCTTCTAAGAGCAAAATGATAGGATATATTTTTTTAGTACATCTGTCATGATAATTGTCATACAGACTTTGCTATCCAAAACCCGGAGCTGAAAATAACTTCCTTTCCCAAAAGAAAAAAAAACTGCTATCTTCTAATTCTACTCCATTCTGGTTAAATATTATATAACAGTAGGGCATTGTTGTCATAAATGAAGAAACATCATTAAATTAGCAAGGATATCTTATGTTTGAAAGGAGTTATGCAACATAATTTGCGTAAGGAACAAATACTCACAGACAAGGGTGATATGTACAAGCACACATGTCTGAGCAAGAGTTCGCTTGGATATCATGCCCTTGTAAGAACTCGAGACTATGACATCGCATGTGAAAAAAGATTGAAGATTGCTAGCAAAAACTATCAAAGCCCTTATAGCTCTACTTCAACTTGGCTAAGTTTTATTTGCTTTTGAAGAAGCAACTCTATCTCAAGGCTTTAAATTGCCCTCCTCGGTTTTACATAATATCCTGATTATTCTTCAAGGAAACTTCAAAAGGTCAAGTCCTACCGTGTGCTCTTTTATTCTTTCACAGGGACTTGTATATCAATGAATGAGAATATACCTAAAGCAAGATTGGTTCATGTATGCAAGAACTATGTAGCATGTATTTTTTGTGGGTTTACAGATGGCTGAGGAGCAACGATGAGATGTGTAAACATGGCAGCATCTACTTTTCCAGCTTACCTACTCATGATTTCCTATCAAATGTGTCTGAGGAGTTATGGCATTAGTTGAACCTCCCTCAATAATAATTCAAATATACACATCATGAATACAGTTGAAATATGTTTGGGACCGTAAATCATTGACTGTTGTACTCTATTTGTGGAAACTTATTTTATTGTTATTCCTAAGGTAGACTTTCGAGTATTCCGAATATGCTAATGTTGCACTTATCAAAAACAAGTTTTACTTGGAGATATTATAAGTGTAGCAGCATATTTCCAAAGTAACAAAAAGACTAGACCCTAACAATAAACAACATTAGAGCATTCTAAGTATCTTAAGATGTTTAACTTTATGGCAAACAGTTTGAAATATTCTCAAATTTATAAGATGTAATGGTTTTAAGCCATTTTGGGCTTCTGAAGAAAATGATAAAACCGTGAAAAACAAAAATATGTTGGATCAAATGTCACCATTCATCATCAAAATATAACATAGAAATCCCTTTAACTGCATATTTAGCAGGAGTAAATTTGATATTAAGCAAAATTTGTTAAGCAATATTGATGTTTAATATGAAAAATAGTATGATAAATCAAAATCAGAGTCAAAATTAAAGAGCTAGGAACTATGTCGTTAAGATACTGATATTGGGTCCTCCCTGTAAATACATATTTGTGCATATTGTTGCAATATAGGCATAGATATACATGGTGCCTTGTTGTGCCAATTTAATGGTAGACTTTTTGTTCAACAAGAAGCCATTTTTTTTGTTTGAAGGCAAGCTCAACTGCCTCTGCCATCCATCCATCCTGTGTGATAAATCTGCTGTGAATTTCATAGCACTTATATCCTCTGGAAGGTAAAGTCTCCAGTTTGAGAGAAAGTTTCTCCAAGACTTGAAAACTTCAGCAAGTTCTTTGCCCTCGAGTGTCTCTGCTTTTTTAAGGTCTTTTCTGTATAGGATAAGATTGATATTTCCATCTGTATTGACCATGTTGCGAATACAATGGACTCCTCTTATGCCACACTTGGCATGGTCATCTTTAAATACCAAGAGAAATTCAGGCTCAACTGTCGGCTTGATATCCATATCTCTGAGCTTCAGTGAATATTCATAGGCACTAAAGAGTTTATAGAGATGCCTCGGTCTCAACCTATCCATGCTGGATATGTCAAGGTATTGGGGAAGAGTGTTTTCAAAAAATTTAACTGGCTGAGGACCAAGATGAGGAGGAATGTGCTTACATTGGCCATCTGGTGTTGTGCGCAGCATATGGGCAGACCAATCATTTCTGTCATCCATGATAACTCTCTGTCCTGTTTTCAAATATATGGCTTTTTCTATGTCAAACTCATTACATTGGACCCATATATAGTCATCTGTAAAGTTTCCAATCTCACTGGTTACACTTGAAATGGAAAAGTGCTCTCCTACAAGTGATAATTGAGAAAGGCTTTGCCACTTAAATATTCCTCCTCCTAAATTAAGCATGTCAATTCTGTATACATAATCCAGATCAATGGACTGGAGAGTGAGAGCATATATACACTGGTCACTTAAGAGAAACCTGATAGATTCATCAGCTGTACCAGGAGGAAGAGGAAGCTTTCTCAGGATCCCATCCTGATATATGTGCAGAGCAAGAGTGTTGTCATTTTCCATCCTTGCAGTATGGGCATATATGATCACTGAATTTTTCAGAGCATATGGCTGGTACTGAGAAGTTGTATACTGGGAATTGTGGAGAGCATCAGCCCATGCTCGATTCAAGGTCATCAACAATGGTTTCATGTACCAGCGCATGGAAGCCATCAGAGGGCCCAAGGTGATCTCATTTGGAAAATCTGGGATTAACTCTGCAACTCAATACAATGCCATTCATGATTTAATATAATGACCTTGGAAATTTGTAGGAAACAAAAACTACTTGAACAAGTAAAACCTTGGGCCTAACATTATCAATCTCTGTCACTAATAATATGCCAAATGAAATAATTAAAAACATGCATCAGTTTGTTTCCAGATAACAGACAAAACCTTTATGATTAGATAGAATAGCCACTTATACTACTTTACTTTGGTTTCTTTTTGGTTGCTCATGAACTAAATTACAGAACGTCAACTAAACTACCAAGATTGGCTGCTGTTTAATTGAGTGTGGCTCTTGTGAAATTCAGTTTTGTATGTTTTTGACTTGACTGTGGATTCCTCCACAGCTTTTCCATTTTTATAAGCAATCAGAAACTATGGAATCCTTAAGGGCTTTTACCATGCAATAGCTTTTAGAAGCAAGCACATAGTTCTCACTTTTCTGATAGTACTCAATGCATGGTTCTATGAAGTAAGCTAGGACTTGTACTGCCTAGCATCAAATGGATACAGTTTTACATGTGCCAAGCTCATAGATGAAAAATGAATTCCCTTCCATATCCAGCCCATTAATATTTTTAATTAAGGTCAATTTCATTGCAGAAACCAAAGCGATAGCTTTTGCTTCATTGTTTGAATCAATGGGCACCCCATTACCTCTGGCATTGCTAAAGATACTTGTCACACCAGCATGCCAAGTTTCTGCTCATAAGCATGTTAAAACACATATTGACTCTACAGTCTAGTGTAACTAAGGTGGAACCCATCCCATTGCATCTCTGGTGATGTACTAAATTCAAGCCCATTAACAGTAAGGGATGGCTGAAAGTAATGTACAAAAAAATAGATCGTAATGTCCACAGATTTGGGACCTTGGAGAAGATAAATTGTAATATGGCTACTTCCAATTTGATCAGGAACCTCAGCGGGTTCCGGAAAATGCAGGTATCATTCTCATTCCAGAAATACCAAGTCAACAAGGAAGGAGATGCCCTGCAGAGAACTTTGACCTGGTTATATTTCGATATCAACCATTTTTCCAGGATAGTATTGTATTGCTTTTAAACTAATGTTATATCAGAAAAAAAGTAAGTTCATAAATAACTCCTAATCTCATCCACAAAATCAATTCAAAATGTGTGAAAAGCTTAGATCCAAAACATTAGTTGACAATTTTGTAAGCTCTATCACGAAGGCTATAAATGGAGTAATTGCCACTTCCAATTCTCGTGTCTTTCCTATTGGCCAAAAGTAAGGCTTTTGTTTTGGGCAGGCCTTCTTTGACACAGATATTGCAAAATTGGGGAGAAGGGGAAGTTTCTTAATCTTCACGCCTTGGTACAGGATTCATGGGCATTGCAGTACCCCGAAATTGTAATTGATTCATGCAGAGTGAAATGTATTTATCAGTCCCACTTGACTTAAGCCATGGACCTCATAACTCCCATGGATTGTGGTTGATATGCACTGCGCAAGGTTGTAAAGGATGGAATCATTCCTAGATGAAGTATGGACATAGAAACCAACTGATTTTTTTAAGGCATTGGATTTGTAAAGAGAATTTGTATAATGAATACTGTCGAAAAAAGAATCCAAATTGAATTCAAAATCAATATTAGCCGGGGCCAAGCTAAATCTCATTTCCAGCAATCCCATCTTATACAATTTCATAATTGATCTGATTGCGCTACAACATATTTCTATATGGCCAGGTGAAGAAAGTAAACCCTAGGGTTACTTATAAAAAAACCCTGATGCCAAATAAACAGATAAAAGAAAAAGCAAATAAAATCCTATCATCAAATGGCTATGTCCGAGACAACAGGAAGAGACAAAATCTTGAAATGCAATACCCTCCGCTGGCTACTTTGAGTCAATTTCCGTTTTGATTTCTCTTGAAATGAAAAGGATAAAATTTCAGATATAATACCAAAATTACCTGTTGTTTTATCAGTTGACTGTAATTCTGGCCCTTCTGATATTTGTCTCTGTGTGTTTTTGTCTCTCTCTTCCCTTCGCCTCTTTTTTGAGCAACCTGAACTTGCGCTTTCCTCCATGGATTTAAATTTACAATTTACCAGCTTTTGAAAGTAAACCCACTAAACCATCATATGATGGCAAACGAGACTTCTAAAGCTGCAATTAGGCCTACAACAGCTTGTCAATGGAGATTTTCTTTTGGTAACTTCGGATTTGGCTTGTTTTATATAGTCATTAATGATATTTCGCTGCATGCGCGAAGAAGACGGCAAGACAGCCATTTGACAATAAGACGAGGAACAATAAATGCATTTCCAATTTCAGGTTCTTTTTCCAACCCCGGTCTGGACCACATCTCGATGATCAAATCAGTCGTACGCTTTTACAAATCTGGCACTTCATGAAAAGGAGGTGTAAGAATATAGTCAACATCATTTTAGGTCAAAAAAATTATGGTCAACATGGTTAAAAGGTTTGTTTTTCACTTTGTATGGAATGGTTTATATACTTTGAATACAAATATAATATCCTCATAATTTTTGAAAGTTGTTTGTATTACATATCTTTATTATAATTAATTAACATAAGATGTGTAATGATTTTAATTCTAATAATATGTAATAGATGATTCATTTGTTTTGATTGAAATAAAATTGAAAATATTTTCCCTCTTCCTTGATTTCTTTTATTTTTATATCTTTAAATTAGTAATTGCATCTTGGTGTGTGTCGAATAAATGAGAGGGGGGAATCAATCATTCTCACACACTTATAAAAACTTTTGAGTTGTTTAATTATTAACAATTAATAACCACCATTTCACTTATAGCATAGTAAATTACCAATGTAAAGATAAACATGAAAACACATAAACGTCAACACAGTCAACACCAAGATTTACATAGAAAACTCAAAGTGGGGAAAACTACAAAGAAGTTAATCCTCATTAAATAAAAAATATTGGTTGAGGAAACATCAGTTAAGACAATTTTGTATAACAAGGCTAACTGCCTGAAATGATCATTGTAATATGAAAGGCTTCTATAGGTAGGCTTCACTACCAAGTTGGACATGCCCCAAAAATATGTAAAAGTCTCATTGTGGGTGGAATAAGGCTCAATGCCAACAATCTTATAGTCAATATATGATAGATGTGTTGGAAATATAGATGGAGTAACTAAGGGGGGGCGGGGGGGGGAGCGGGGTTTGGTGAATCAATTACCACAAAAACAAATCCACAGATCCCTTAGATGTTTGATAAAACTAGTTACTGCTATCACTCTATAAACATACTTAAAATGTTGTAACTCAGTAAATGTAGTGTATGTTATCTTTAACAAATCCTAAACATTCACAATGACTAACATTCAAGCATAAAAGAAAATAGCATGAAATGAGACACCAGATTTAACATAGAAACCCAATATGGGTAAAACCAACAAGTAACTAGCTATTGATTTTCACTCTTCTAAAGTGAGCCTGTTAGGAGCCAACCTGGTTAAAGGTTACAAAACACACTGTTAGGTGTGACCTTGTTAGAGGATTTAATCACCCTGTTAAGAGTGGCCTTGCAAGAGGTCTTTAGAACAATTCAATGGAACCGTCACCTTGTTAGAGGATTTACAAATGGTTGTTAAACCAACTCTGTTAAGAGATTTTGGAATCACTACTACAATGATAAGAAAGTAACAATGAAATGCCCTGAATGAGATGCAACTGAATTGCTGATTACAAATCTATGTTCTGCTTCACTAGATCCTTCCTAATCAAATAAGACTTTGTTGCTCCTTAAGGATATTTAACCATCCTTCAAAGTTCGCTCACACTTTCCTCTTCAAACAATCAATACACTTGCATACTTGCTCATACTCCTTAGAATCTTAACTTGACCTTTCATTTATACCTTACAAATTATCAAGTCGGCCCAATTACAACTTACAATTACCAACAATCATTGCCTCGGTCAGCTAGAATCAATACTTCAAATAATTAAACTTTATTTCTCAAACTAACAAAATCCTTCATTGGTCAACCCTACTTGGTAAACATTGTTCCTGAAAAGATTTCCTGTGTTGACCAACAGAAGCTCAGTTAACACAGCAATCCTACAAAATCCTTTGGTGACCGAGTGAACTCGGTAAACACTAACTTCCCTTCATTAACCATGAGAGCTCGATTAACACTACTTGCTGCCACATTTTCCTTCGACGCCTGAGTGAGATCAATAGACACTGTCTACACAGAGTAATTTCCAAAAATGCTTGGTAGACACAAAAATTTGCTTTGCTGACCAAGTGACCTTGGTAGATACTAACTACCAACTAATATGACATTTCTGTAACATCAAAGACAACACGCAATTAGATAATTGCATCCAACAAGATGCAGTATGAACTATTAAAACATAAAGTTGTTGAGCCTTTGCAATAAAAGTTTGCAACTATCTATACCTCTTTGAATCAATTAACTTGGTAAGTTCACACTACCACTACATATAGCTCGCATATAAGCAACAAAATCACATGAATTGGATATACAATCTTGAATTCTTAAACTAACATACATCCCTCTTAAAATGATACTTTATCTATATTGGATGCACATCACATATATGCTAGTTAAAATCGATTTGAGATAGTCACACCACCTCGAGCAAAACCAATGATCTTTGAGCAAAACAACATGCCACAACACTCATTGGTATTGTTGTAAGGTGTTCACACCATTGGGACTCCCTCTTTGTTCTAGGTTTGGGTGGTAGAGCAATTTTGGCAATGATTCAAGAAAACTTGCAAGCCTTCCTACAGTCAAGTTGAAAAGGGAAATATTGGAAAATTTTGGCTAAGTGGCAAAAAATGGAGGAAAAAAAAATGGGGGGGGGGGGGAGGGGGGCTGAAATCTGGCCATATGTGGATAACTAAAAATTTTGGTAAAACTTGTCAAAATAAGGAAAAGAAGTGGTAAAACTTGGCAAAGTAAAAAAATTGAGGAAAAAAAAAAAAACTAATCCAAAAATACTTCTACTTGCCTAAGTGCATGGTGATCTTTGTTGTACATGCACTTGCCTAAGTGTATGGTGACTTCCACACGCTATATGTACTTGCCTAAGTACATGGTGACTTCTACTTCACTCTACTTCACTTTAATGTACATGCTCAAGTGCATGGTGACTACCACATGCTACACGCACTTGCCTAAGTCGCTCTTGATTTCCACCTATATTTTTCCTAAGTGCCTAGTGGTTTCTACTTATTGATTAATGGTTTTTCCTAAATGCCTAGTGGTTTCCACTTAGTGCTTGATGGTTTTATCTAGATGTGTAGTGGTCCCACTTGATGTTTGATAGTTTTTCCTAAGTCCATAGTGGTTTCCACTCCAAGATTAATAAACAATCTCAATTACAAAACCACCCTACTTCTCCTTGAGTTTAAAGAAATATTTTGGAATTCCAAAATTTATTAGGAGATTGTGAAACATGATAGAATTTCAAGGATACAAATAACATCTAAAAGTAAAAATAAGGAATTGATTTTAAAATGAATTAATTAATTCACTTATTTTTTGCATTGAAATTACCCAAATGGGATCAGTTTTAACAAATGGGAAATTAAAATAAGGAAAAATAAATCATAAATGATAATAAATTAATTATTTTCCAATCAAATTATATCACCCCATTAAATTATTTTTATTGGAAATTTAAAATACAAGTTTGTGATGATTTTATATGTCATATTGCAATTACCATTTAAAATTTTATAATTATTTACAAGAGGTGGTTTGCCTTGTTAGAATGTAAAGTCCGCCAACATAAATGAGAGTGGGGGGGTGGGGTGGTGAATCATTCATACAACTATTATAAAAATTATCAGCCTTATTAATCCTTAACCATATGAGCAATACAATTAGAAACCATAATAAGATACTCATACACAATAACACCATATATGTTAACTAGGGAAACCCTTGATAGGAGGGAAAACCCTGGTGGGGATGGTACCTACAAAATGATGTACTAATATAAATATTCCTTATTAGAGGACTGGAATACATTCAGTGCATATCAGTCCCTGTTAGGAGATTCCAACCCTGTTAGGAGTTGTAGAAGGTAGATGGACCCATTGTTTGAACAACTTTAGAGGCAAGACCAATGAACCCACTATCCAAATGATCTTTGCATTATTCCTTGAAAAATAATAGAAATGAATTGTACTTGTACTTCCTCTTCCTTTGTCCTTTCAAGTGGACTGCTCTTCTTCTTCTGATCTCAATATAAGATCACCAACTTCGCATCCAATAATCCCTTAGATCTCTTACTTAGATTTACCAAATACGTTGCTCTTGTTTGCCCAATTTGCACTTCACACATTCACGTTTATGTTAAAAAGCAAGGTAAACATCCTTCTTTATACCATGTCCTCAAAATAATTCCTTGATTTAGCCTTGAGGCTTTCCCAATTAATTATAATAGGACCACATTAAGATAATTAATTATTTCACAATTACACAACACTGTTGGTGCATAGCCTTTACAACTTCGCACACATGTGACTCTAGACCTTGCGGACTTGCTAATGTCACCATCAGGATGTCTATTTCATTAACTAACCTCACATATGATGATTCTATCTCTATTAGAAGATTCAGTCCATTCATCATAAATTGCTTCTTAGATACTATGTTAGTATACTACTCTTTTGTAAATCACACATATCTTTTGCATTTCTTCGACTTACTTGATGCACACTTAACCTCATCATTAGGACACAATGTAGAACATTTCCTTAACTACACTTCACTTGATCATTGATACATTGTCCATACAACCTCAATCTTTGTCTGCTACTATGTCAGTCTTCACAAAAACCATACTATGTTGTCATCAATGAAAAACACAGTCATAAGTGCAACTATCAATCATGCTAACAATCTCCCACATGGTTTGGCAGTGCTTAGGATACTCCCCCACTATTAGCATTCATGTTGACATGCCTTGCAGGTTAAGATGATAAGGTGGCATAGTGGCATTTTTCTGATCGGTTCTTGGTTGCACTTGAATTTTCTTATTAGTCTACTGAGAGGTGGCTTCTTCTACAAGTCTTACCTTCTCATTGGCCTATTTGGTGCATCTTATCAAATGATTATGCATAAAATATTTTATTATTGGCCCATAAAGGTGATGTAATTTTCTAATTGGCCCACATGGTGGTGCTAGTTATAACTGGGTGAGCATTTAATGCATGTAGTGAGTGGTTATGAAACCCTAAATATGGCTTATGTGGATTAATCTTGGTGCTTTATTTCAAATCATCAACTTAGCCATTCATTGTATTTTATCTCCTTATATAAGGAATGTTCTTCTATCATTTGTAAAGGAGGGACTTTTTGGAGGATTCTTGCTAATATAATGCTAAATTTGCTCTACTTTTAATTGTTGTGTCTTGTGTGCTGAATTGGTGTGATTAAGTTTGAATTATTGCATGGTGATGCATATTTCCTCACTTAGGATTTAATTTCATGTTGATTAGAATTAATTTAGTTGGATGGAAGTCATTATGGATGTTCACTTATATGACTTGACGAAAATGGGCCACTAGCTTCTTGTTAATGGTAAAGGTGCCTTGTATGGTAAGTCGATGATTGAATGCACTTAACTTTAATTGATATTCAATATTTAGTTTGCTTCCATTTATGGGATTGAAGAGGGTAGATATTGATTTGAAAATCATTTGAGTGTGCCCTTAGAAGCCAATACTAGGTGGGTGCATTCGTTGGCAAGATTGCATCTAGTAGAGTCCAAATCATCCATGACTCCTTGCATTTGTAGTTAGAAGTAAATGTAGAAGTAGAAGTTATAAGTTTAAGTTGGATTTGGAGTGGGAATTTTCACTTATATTTTCATTCCAGATTGTAGAGCCAAATCTTTAGAAGTGCAAGAATTGATATCCATTGAATGAATAGTGTAAGTCTCTTTGTGATAATCGGCATATCACATCATAAAACTAAGTGAAGTCAATGATTAAGAAGGAACTTTGAAGTCATTTAATGGTCTTACTTTTCAATATTAACATGAGAGATGTGTTTGAAATCTAATAGGGAAAGTTTGATACTAAGAGGAGGTTGGGGGGTGAATAAGGATCTATTAAACTTCATGCACTTCAAACATGAAACATATTTGGTATCACCACATAAACTCTCATTTAAACATTCATCTCATATCAATGTAACCAATCACATCAACATAATATTAGGTCTACCTTCTAACTTCATGAATGCAAACTTATAAACACATAACACATTAACACTCAAATTCGGTAACATAAAAACCCTCCAAGACGAAGGTAAAAATATGGTGGGGATGACACCCATAAAATCTTCACAACTGTAGCAATAAAGTTGTTCCTATTAAGGCTACCATGAATTGATCACTTCATATGATCTACCCTGTGAGGGGTCTTACCTGTTAAAGCCTAAAAGAACTGGTAGGTTCTACCTTGGTTAAAGGATTTTACATCATAAATAAGTGAGTACTATGTTAGGCATAAGCCTATTAAAGCTACTATGTTAAGAGATTTAAATCCTGAAACACTTGTTAGAATATTTAGTACCTGATCCTTTGATTAACACTTCAATGCTTGATAAGAAATCTCCTCTATGCAATATCATATCACCTGACAATGTTAGATCTTCTCTTTCTCTACTCAAAAATATTCACTGCATTTCTTGGTCTCAACAATTTGATTCACCTCCAAAAAAATTCATACAGATGTTTGGGTGAACCTTCTTGATCCAAATCAATAATCTAGAATCATTCCTTTTTTAGCTTACTCCTTGTATTTTTCTTATTGGTGGATTTCCTCATATAGGGATTAATGATATTCCTTTGAACATGTAATCAACTACTTGATTACCTCCTCGATCTTCAAAACATGCTTCCAGTTTGATAAAAATGGTTAACATAAGATTTAGTGTCAATCCAAACAAAAATGTGAAATTGTGTTACTCGTCACTTACACCATACTAACACTTGGCATAAATGTTTTCATCATGTTATCCCTTGGCCTTAACTATGCTTGTCATGAACTAAGTGACTTAGTCTCTATATCACTCAATGTTAACTACTATCCTTGACAAACTCAATAATGTAAATATAAAGCAAATGTACGAATTCACCTTACAATTATAAGGCCTCTCAAATCAAATATGATGATTTCTCTTTACCAATTCACTTGGATCAAAAATTTCGATGTATAGATGTAGAAAATGCAATAAAGGACCTTGAATGGATTGAGAGAGATCTTGAAGATAAAACTCCTTCAATTGCTTGAATGCTTGAATCTTTATCTTCAATGGAGGAATTTTCTTGAAGAATTCTTGAAGACTTGAATGCTTGAAAACTTGAATGCTTATGTGTGTATAATATGAGATTAGATGCAACATGGAGAAAATAGATGGGTTTATAAAGGGTTCAAAATTAAATTTATCCCATAGGTCAATCTACCTCAAATTTTGCATCGTAAGTAAATATGAACTTAGGATCTAAGAAGGGGAGCCAAGAGAGGGCCTAAATAGGAATACACTATGTCCCTAATAGGGAAGGGACAACTATGTCCCTACCAACTAGGCTCCAAAACCTTAGAGACTCCTTTGGGGTCCCACAATAGGTCTCAAATTCCTAAAAATCAAGTACAGTTTGTGAGATATAATCGTTATAGTGTAAAAAATAGATTATAAGTGATTGGATGAAGGAAAGGGGGGACCTAGGTGGTTAGATCCTACCTCAACCTTTATGTCATAAAAATAGAAGCATTGAAGATGATCAATTAGTTCTTACCCCTATTTCACCTAGAAGAAATGAGAAGAAAGGGGAAGAAAGGAGGAGAGATGCAAGATGATCATCTTGTTAGAAAGTAAAGTCCACCAAGGTAACTCAAGGGGTAGGTGAATCAATTATGAAATTAAAAAAACACTCAATATCCTTATTTATTCTAAAACTTGTAAATAGTAGATGCAACAACCATAGAAAGATAATTATAAATAATAACACTAGATCTATTAACTAAGGAAACCCTTCAAAGGGAAAGCCCTGGCAGGGATGGTACCTACAAAATGATGTACTAATACATAAGTTCATTCTAAGAGGATGGGCCCCATTAGAAGTTAATAACATACATTAAATACATATTAGTCCCTATTAGGAGACTTTAAATACATGTTAGGAGATTCCAACCTTGTTAGAAGTTATGCCAACCCTATTAGGAAGACCACTAAACCCATTGTCCAAATAGCCTTAGTGATATCCTCACTGAATTATACAATTTTAAATCAATATTTTTCAACAACTTATTTTCCAAATACAATTCTTTGTCATCTCATTGTTTCTCACTACACCAAAGACTTCTCTGGTCAAAAGACATTCATTATCAGATTCACTAGATCTCATATACAAGTTCATACTGGCATTACACAATATATACACTAGATGATTACAAAAAGGAAACAACATTTCCTTTATACCAAGTCCTAAAAAAAATTATTGAGTTGGATTTGAGACTTTCCTAATTTACAATAATAATATAGGACCAATTTAAGATATTACATTTACACATTATATTACATCTTCATACTTTTCACAATTACAAACAAATTATCGGCATACAGTCTTCATAACTCTTCATTCGATGCTCACTAGGATGTGCACATTTGGATACAACAATATCTTCATCATGTCTTCTAGCTCTGTCTAGTCCACTTAACCATATTTTATCTTTGTTAGGAGATATTTAATCAAAACATCAGTAATTGATTCCCAATAACTCTATTTGAATGTTGCCTTCGCTAAAATCATCATAACTTTGTCTAGTCTTCATATTTTTGTATGCACTCTCAATTGTAGAATCAAAAAACTTTGTAGAAAATTATCCCATGTCTTTATAAGCTCATATGCATTCTTCGAATATCATGAATCCAAACTCTATTTGTTGATCTACCAGTCTTCACAGAATAACTAATATATTGACATCAATGGAAAACTTTGTCATGAATGAAATATGAGATCTATAAATCATGTCTCCAATAATGCTAGGATACTCCTCCATAGGAATACCATCAACATTCATTCTAAAAATATCCCTCTTTGGCATTGATGACAGCATAGATGAAAATCTAAGTTCCATGAATACCAAATGTCTCTGTTGCAACTACTCCTCCATTCATGGTGACCATGAATGTCCACTGTGTTGTGACCAACATGCATAAGGAAGGTGTTAGTCTACCCCATGCACCAACATATTTTTAAATCCTCTTCATCAATCAAATATTAAAATCCTCTTCATCAATCTTTTCAAACACTCTTCAATAATTAAATCTCTCCTACAGGAATATTACTTCCCCAAAGGACATCAATCTTTCTCCCATTGACAAAAATCAATAAAAAAGGATATTTCACATGTTATTCTCTCCATCATTAGGTATCTCAAAACATTCATGTTAAAGGATTTCTTCATGTGCTACTCTCCCCTATTGACATCAAGGATAAAGGTAGCATTATGTCAATTCTCTCCATAAGATATACAATGTGATCAAATGTCCAAAGACACTATTAAATACCAGTTACCAAGAGTCCTTCATGACTCAGCTCAAACACAAATACTCCCCCTTAGAGAAAGCATCAAGCATCCAGTCCAAATAAATAAGTAGTGTTATGTTACCACTAGACTAATGCAATATCTGCATCAACTGCTCAAAAGTAGGTTGGGGGATAACCCCAAGCATACCTCTCAACTACTCCAATTTTTCCTCCACCAAAGGTTTTGTAAATATATCTGATATCTTCTCCTTTGTGCTAACATACTCCAATCTGATTCCTTTCTCTACAACTTTCTCTCTCAAAAAGTGATACTTAATAGATATATGTCTTTGAATGTAACATTGGATTCTTTGATATAATCATTGTACTTGTGTTATCACAATGTATAATAATAGGCTCTATAAACCCAATCCCAATGTCTTTCAACATTTATTTCATCCAAATACTTATTTGAATACAATTGTTTGTTGTTGTTGCATACTTTTTTTATGTTGTATCTTGTGAAATATAGTCTTGCTTCTTTTTTAGCCAAGAAAACAAACTTTCTCTAAATAAAAATGCTTCACCACTTGTATTTTTTCTGTCATCTACACTTCTTGCCCAATCTTCATTAGTCTATGTAAATAAAGTTAAATCATTTGATCTATTGTACCATAATCCAAAATAAGGTGTACCATTCAAATATCTAAAAATTCTCTTCTCTGTTGCATAATGTGACTCTTTAGGATCTTGCTAAAATCTTTTCACAATCTTGGAACTGCATTAACTATATTAGGTCTAGTGTGTGTCAAATATTTCAATCCACCAATCATAGTTTTGTACTTTTTCTACTCAAAAGTAGGTGTTTCATCTTTGCTAGATAACTTATCGCTAGTTACCATAGGTGTTCCAATAGGTTTATAACTTTCGAAGCCAAATATTTTCAACAAGTCTTTAAGATACTTAGCTTGTGATATGAAAATACCATCTTTTTTCTAAAGAATCTACAATCCTAAAAAATAATTCATCTCTCCATTCATACTTATCTCAAACTTTTTCTTCATCTCTATTGAAAATGCTTCACTTGCTTCATCATCTTCTCCAAAGATTGTGTAATCCAAAAATACCTCAATGATCAGTAAGTCATAATCAGTCTTCTTCAAATACAAGTTATTATCAACATTTCCTTATAAAAATCCCAAACTTATCAAATACGTCTTCAATTTCACGTACCAGGCTCTAGGTGTTTATTTCAATCTGTACAATCCATTTTTCAACTTACAAACCATATCCCCTTTATTTTTCATAGGAAAACTATTAGGTTGCTCAATGTATACCTCCTCTTCTTGTTCACCATTTAGAAAAGATGATTTGACATCCCTCTAATATACTTTGAAATTCTCTTTAGCTTCATATGCCAAAAATATTCTTACTGCTTCTATTCTAGCAACAGGTGCAAATGTTTCCTCAAAATCAATTCCTTCTTGTTGTGAATAACCTTTACATGCTAGTCTTTCTTTGTTTCTCATAACCTTGCCTTGTTAATTCATCTTATTTTTGAATATCCACTTAGTTCCAATAACATTCTTATCCTTAGATCTAAGAACCAATTCCCATGTATTGTTTTTCTCAATCTTCTTTAGTTCTTCTTTCATAGATTTAATCCAAAAATCATCTTTACTAGCTTCATCAACACTTTTAGGTTCAACTTGAGAAATCAAACATAATTCTTATTGTAGCTTTTTTCTTGTCATAATTCATTTTTCTTTGCTTCCAATAATTTGATCAATAGGGTGATCCTTTAATAAGTTTTTATTAGGTGTTGTCGCTTCAACTCTAATTGCTGCTCTAGGTTCATATCTTTGTTCTTCTGTTTGTTCTTCTCTGAGTGATTCTATTTGAATTTCATTCTAGAAATCAATTTCGGTCTCATAAAATAATTCTTGATCAACATTTTTTCTATTAGGCCTTGGATTAGTCTCTTCATCAAAATTGTAGTCAAGTATCCTTTCCTAAATTCTAAACTTCTCATCAACTCTTACATTTGCACTCTCAACAATAATCTTAGTTCTCTTATTAAAACATCTATATGCCTTGTGTTTTAATGAGTATCCAAGAAACATGCATTCATCACTCTTTGAATCAAACTTTCCAATATCATTATCTCTTTTAATGTAACACTTACTTCTAAAGATTTTGAAATACTTCAGACAAGGGGTATGTTCAAACCAAAATTCATAAGGTGTCTTATCAATGCCCTATTTGATTTTTACTCTATGTACACTACAGTATTAACCACTTCTCTCCAAAATATCTTAGATACGTTATTCTCAAACATCATTGATCTTGTTTCTTCTTTCTTTCTTTTTTCTCCTTTCTACTATCCCATTTTGTTTGAGTGTTTTAGGGGTTGAAAGTTGTCTCTTAACATCATTATCTTCACAAAAGTTGTTAAAGTCATTTGAATTGAAATCTCCACCTCTATCAGATCTCAAATATTTAATCTTCAAACCAAATTCACTTTCAACTCTACTCTTAAATATATTAAGTTTTTCATTCTAGTGATATCATTAACAAGAATCATAAAATACCTTTCACCATAGAATGCTCTTATCTTAGTAGGACCACTCAAGTTTGTGTGCACAATCTCTAACTTTACAGATGTAGTAAATTTCTTGCTTTGAAATGAGTTTTTCTTCTGTTTAGCCATTAGACATTCCTTACACATCACATTAGTAGTTTTCACATTCTTAGAAAAAATTCTAACTGCAAATGTAGTGTTGACCTTCACAATGTTATCAAAATTTATATGACAAAATATCTGATGCTACAACTTACTATCATGCACCTTAGAAACTAAACATGCCATCTTAGTAGGATTCAACTGAAATACATTACCTCTTATCCTTGTACTAGTACCAATCAATGTGTCATCTTTGTCTTTGATAATGCAATTCTTTTCTATAAATTGAAATGGATATCCCTTGTCTACTAATTTTCAAATACTCAAAAGATTATGTTTCAAACCATCAATAAATTAAACATCATCAATATTAGTCTTTCCATCAAGTGTAATAGATCCTTTTCCTTTTATCTAATAGGCTACATTGTTTCCAACTCTAATAATTCCTCCATCATAACTATTGAACTCAATAAAATTCAAATCATGTGATGGGAACAACCACTATCAATAATCTAATCTAATTTCTTCTTTTCAACTTGTAATACTAATGCCTTTTATTCCCTAACTTCTTCTTTTTTGGGGTTTTCTTCCTTAATAACAAAAAATATTATTTCATCATTCTCATCATCACTTTCACTCAAGAATTATTCTAATCTAGCATGAAATTCCTCAAAATTTGCAAAAATGCAATCCTTAGGCATTCTGAATTTATATGGCTTCTTATACTTCTTTACTCTCTTAGGAAATTTAGATGAATAATGACCATATTGCAAGTCCAACACTTAAATATTTTGTTACCTTTAGGTTCTCTATTCATGAGCAGGGCAAGACCTTCTTCAATCTTCTTGTCTTCTTTAACTTTTGTTCTATTGCTACTAGCATAATCTCCGCTTGTACTTGCACTCCTTGTCACCATAGGTTGAACACTTAATGCTCTAAAATTACTTTCAACTCTAGGCAATTATGCACTCTATCTCATCCACATCTCTACTGATTGTGGTCTTCCAAGAAGAGTATCTCTTGTAAATTCTTTTATCAAAGGAATGACTTGGTCAATCAATTGTGTTGTCTGTCTATATGCAGGTATCAAAGTCTTTAATATTTTCCATATAACTTCATCTTCATTCCTATAAAAATTTATTATATTCTACCAAAATATCTTGTTATAGATTCATCTTCCATCATTTTAGTATCTTGTAATAAACATATCCAATTCTGTAATCTAACCTTTTGAGCATGATTATCACCTTCGAATATACTTTGCAAAGCAGTCCAAATTTCATGAGTTAATTGTTGACACATGAGTCTATACTCCTACCTCACATGTTATCCCCAGATGACCCTATGTAATAGGAAAAAAATCTCAAAAGTGTGGGACTTTGCAATCAAAGATCGAATCTCTGGAGAAGGTTGACTTCCTTACAATCTAGGTCCTCCTAAACTAAGACTTAGAAGAAAAATGGAGAAGGAAATAGAAATTTAAAATGTTGAAGAGGAAATACAACGATGCACCAAATAGATTGTTTATCTACTTCTTCTAATAATCCAATAGATTTCACTAGCCATACCATTATTTGTATCCTTTCATCCTTAACACCCTAGAAAAGTCAAGAGATAATATATCCATGAAAGGAACATAGCAGATTCACTTAACATATTAGTTAATTGAAATGAGCATATTCATATGGTGTTATAATTATCAAAATACATCTAGGAAAATGAGGCATAAGAGGTTTCACAACTATAACTGGCTGAGAATGGATGAAATAGTAGTAATTTCCATCGAATAAGAGGAAAAAGCATTTACAGAGAAGAAATCTACAAAAGATCAAAGAAAAGAGATCCCAAGAATAATAACAAAACTTGCCTTTATAAGGTGTAGGCGTAACCCAAATACAACTTGAATTCAAACTCCAACCACAATGGAGTTGAGGTTACATAATACATAATAAATGAAGAATTAGAAAGGATATTTGATTTCCATTACCACTTGATTCATGGAAGTGACAAGAAGGGCCAAAGAAAGCATTTGGCGACTAAAAGGGCCATCATTCCTTGAAAAAATCATTAAATAAGCATGGAGGGGCACCAAAATTGGTGTTGCAAGGCTCAAGAAGTCATTCTGCATTAAATGAATACTCCTTGCAATGTGGCAAGGTTGTAACAATTGAATTCACATTGCTATAAAAAATGTAGGGTGGGATAACACACAATGTTAACCCATTGATAAAAATGCAGAGTTGACTCACGCAAAAAAAGATAAGATCTACCCCAAAATGATGATCATTGGTGTAGATATCCTCGTTTGAAATAGATGGCTTAAATGCCACAAGAGAATCCCCAACGCATGATTAAAACACAGCCATCAATCAAGATTTTATTCATATTAAATGGATGATTGAGATGAAACAAGGAATCTCCCAAAGAGGCATCCAAATCCAATGGTCATCACATCTTCACAAGAGGCCCAAGCAATGATGCAAAAATATGAGCACCATCAGATTGAAAGAAACCCAACAAAAGAAGAAATTTCTATGTGGCACAAATATGTTGGCTAATACATTCCCCAATGCATGGTGGAAGAGGCAATAGCAATTTCACAACTTCATAGAAGCAAGAAATGAAGCTTTCCAAAATAGCAAAATTTGCTATTACAGAAAGAGCCAAAAGATAAATTTTTGAAATAGAAAATTTTGCTATTTTGGAAAGGGCATAAAAGTGCCTCTCCGAAATGGTTGACATAAAATGTTAGCCCCTACAAATGTGTGTGTTAACCTGCAACTTGTCAAACAAGGAAATTGAGTTCACTCGGTCAAAGAAGAGACTAAACTAGGATTGAGTCACTCAGGTAAAGAGTAAATCAAGCTAACTTGGTTAATAAAGAACTCAAGCTAGCCTGGTGAAAGAAGGAACTGGATAACATGAAATTTTAGCCACCAAATATCAGCGTGTTAACCCACAACAAATAAAACAACCTATTGAAGATCTCTTTGATCGGTTATCAATGATGGGTTGAATAGGGGAAAAAATGACCAATATTCTTGGTGACTCAATGTGATGCTTTCCTACTAAGAATAGATCAATGGACTTAAGAAATTAATTGGGAATAGAGTCACTAGCAAGAAATGACACATTATCCCACCTACAACTTTATGAAATATGTAACCAGCAGGAAACAAAAGCTCTGGGGAGCTCCAAAAATCTTGGCACAACTCCAAAAAAGAGAAAATTGTGCTCTCACACTTCTTAGAAAGAAAGAAAACTACTCTAATATGTATATAAAACCTTTAACCTCCTCTAGAAGAAAGGTTTAAAGTGAATCCCATTGATTGGGATTGGAAGAACTTTGCCATCAGGCTTGGATAGCTGAAAAGCATTGGCCTCTTTGTAGTTGGTGATAAATATATATGGGTGCCACTCCACATAGCATCAAATTTGGAGTGCCTATCAAGCTTAGCTCTATTAGCATCCCACTTGAGGAAAAGGTCTCCTTCCTTGAAGATTATAGTAGTAGCCTTCTTGTCAAAGCTTCTTTTGACCTTCTATTGATTTGCCTCAAGTGTATGCATAGCTTGTTGTCTTTTTTTCCAGTTTCATTACTTCATCCAACCTAACTATCATAGCATCATTTTCAATTAGCTCCAATTGATAAGCTAGTTCAATAGAGAGAAACTCAATGGAAATAGGAATCCTTGCTTCCCTTCCATATACTAGCATGAACGATGATTTTCCAATCACTCTCTTAGGTGTAATTATATCATCCCAAAGGGCAGTCCTCAACTTGGTATGCCAATACCTATGATTATCTTCAAAATTGTCTTCTCTATTATTTTAATGAGGTTCTTTTTGGCAGACTCAGCCAAGCCATTTCCTTGGATAATAATTTGACGAAGTGCTCAAATATATTCCATGTTTAACATCCCAAGAGTATATATGAGTACCAACAAAAGACTTGGTGTTATATAATATGATAGTTGAAGGAACACCAAATCTAGTCACTATCACATCAAGGAACTCAACCACTGAAGCTTCTATTGCATCTCTCAAAGCTACTTCCTCTATCCATCTCATGAATTAATATGTGCCTACCAAGATTCATTTGTGACTAGAACTAGAGGGTAGGTTTATTAGACCAATGAAATCCAAACCCCATTGAGTAAAAGGTTGATTAGATTGAATAGGATGAAGAGGAAGGGCAGTCAATCTTTTCTTTCCTAAGAAGAAGGCATATTTCTCACATTTCCTTGCCCACTTATGAGATTCATTGAATAAGGTTGACTAATAATAACCAACCCTTATCATCTTCATTGTTGTTACCCTAGCTGAGAAATGACTGCCAGCAAGTGTTGGATACAATTGTCTAATTTTGTGTTCTCTTTGATGTTACACAAATGTCATATCAATTAGTAGATAGTATCTACCGAGCTCAGTTGATCAGCAAAGCAAATTTCAGAGTCTATCAAGCATTCTTGGAAATTACTTTGTGGAAACAGTGTCTACTGAGCTCACTCGGGCATCGAAGGATTTTGTGGCAGAAAGTAGTGTTAACTGAGCTCGCATGGTTAATGAAGGAAAGTTAGTGTTTACCAAGCTCACTCGGTCTCCAAAGGGTTTTGCAAGAATTGCAATGTTAACTGAGCTTCTGTTGGTTAACATAAGAAACCAGTTTAGGAATAGTGTTTACCAAGTAGGGTTAGCTAATGAAGGAATTTTTTGTTTTGGGAAATAAAGCTTACTTGTTTCAAGTAATGATTGTAGCCAACTAAGGTAATGATTATTGGTAATTATAAGTTGTAAATGAGCTGACTTGACAATTTTTAAGGTATATATGAAAGGTCAAGTTGAGAATTCTAAAGTGTAATGAGTGAGTATGCAAGTGTATTAATTGTTTGAAGAGGAAAGTGTGAGCAAACTTTGAAGGATGGTTAGATATCCTTGAGGAGCAGCAAAGATTTATTTGATTAGGAAGGATCTAGTGAAGTAGAATAGAGATTTGTATCAGCAATTTAGTTGCATCTCATTCAAGTCATTTCATTGTTACTTTCTCATCATTATAGCAGTGATTCCTAAATCTCTTAACAGAGTTGGTCTAACAGCCATTTGTAAATCCTCTAACAAGCTAGCAGTTCTATTGAATTGTTCTAAAGACCTTTTGCAAGGCCACTCCTAACAAAGTGATTAAATCCTCTAACAAGGTCACACCTGACAGTGTGTTTTGTAACCTTTAACCAAGTTGGCTCCTAACAGGGCTCACTTTAGAAGAGTGAAAATTAGTAGCTAGTTACTTGGTGGGTTTTCCCATATTGGGTTTCTAGGTTAAATCTGGTGTCTCATGTGTTCATGTTATTTCTTTTATGCATGCATGTTAATCACTATGAATGTTTAAGATCTGTTAAAGTTAACATACACTACATCTACCGAGTTACAACATTTTTCTATATGTTTACTGAGTGACAATAGTAACTAGTTTTATCAGACATCTAAGGGATCTGTGGATTTACTTTTGTGGTAACTGATTCACACCCCCCCTCTTAATTACTATATCTATATTTCCAACAACTGGTATCAGAGCGTTTGGTGCTTTCAAGAAGGATTTCAAGGATCTAAGCTAAAGATCAAGATGTCTTACAAGAGGGAAATTCCAAGGCTTATCAGGGATAACTTTTCAACATGCCAAGGTCTCATGAGACTCCATTTGGCTTCCATTGGAGATATAGGATTGAAATATATTGATGAAGAATATACAACTCCTTCTAGTACACTATCTGTTAATGACATTGCTGAAAAAGAAGACTCATAACACAGATGATAGACATTGCATCTGCATTAAGCTATGAAGAATTTGATGATATCAAGGACTACAAAACTACCTTTGAAATATGGAACAATTTGAAGGATATCTATGGAGGTGATGACAATGTGAGGAGAGCCAAAGCAGAAAGTCTAAGAGGACAATTTGATCATATGAGAATGAGAGAGGATGAAAACATTGCCAAATATGTTGAAAGATTCAAAGCAAGTTTCAGTGCAATCAAAGCTTTTGGAGGAGATATCAAGGAAGAAATAGTTGTAATTAAAGTTCCTAGAACATTGCTTCCCATTTATGCAATTAGAGTATTTGCAATTCAAGAAAGAAGATGTGAGGCAAACCATAAGATAAATCTGGATGCCATAGTAGGAAGGTTGACAATATTTGAGCTAGATAACTATGACAATTATGTTCCAGCTTCCAAGAACATTGAATCAGCATTTGAAGCCAAGCTTTCACTCAAAGAAAAGGGAAAGAAGATAAAGGATAGTCAATCAAAAAGTGAAGAAGAATTAGGGGAGAGTTTTGACAGTGATCTTGAGGTAGTTGAAGCTCTACTTGCAAGGAAATATTCTGGAGGCAAAGGAAAATGCAAAGGTAAAGTTCCCCTAATCTATTTTTCATGTGAAATTATTGGTCATATTGTAGCTAGGTGCCCAAACAAGCAAAACAAGGATGAGAAGAAAGGTCATAAGTGTAATGGAAAGAAAGATTTCAAGTCATTCAAGGAAAAAGGTAAGATAACATGTTTTATGGCTAAGGACTCTAAGGATTCTGATAATAGTGAGGATGAAATTATTTACATTGTTGTGAAAGATAAATCTAATAATGATGAGGAAGATAAGATGGCACTTATCTCTCATGTAAGAAAAAATGATACATGGATCATAGATAGTGGTTGTTCTCATCATATGACTAGTGAAAAAATAAAGTTTGAACATTTTGAAGACTATGATGGTGGTAGTGTAAGGTTTGGAAATAATGAACCTTATTGCATAAAAGGAAGAGGCTGAATCTCATTAAGAAAAGAACTTGTATGTGATAATGCCTATTGGGTTGAAGGACTAAAACATAATCTATTAAGTGTAGCATAGCTAATCAATATTGGATTCAAGGTGGATTTCATGCATGGAAAGGCAAGATTACTGGATGAAAAAGGAAAGCTGATTGGATTAGGAAAACAAACAAAGATAACTTGTTTTATCTTGATCTAGGTGTGTGCTCATGTTTTATTGCTCAAGTTGAAGAAAGTTGGTTATGGCACAGAAGATTATGTCATGTGAATTTTGATAACATGGTAAAGATAAGAAAATTTAGGAAAGTAAGAGGCATTCCTAGTATCAAGAAACTTGATGTTGGTTTATGCAAGAATTGTTAGATTGGTAAGATGGGAAAGACTAGCTTTACAAGTAAAAACTATCAGTCTAAAATTATTTTGAAAATTGTGCATATTGATTTGTGTGGACCTATTGGAATTGAAAGCTATACTAGAGAAAAGTTATTCATGTTTTTTTTTATGACTACTCTAGAATGATGATTGTTATGTATCTGAGAGAGAAGTCAGAAGCATTTGAGAAGTTCAAATGGTATTTGGCCAGAGTAGAGAAGGAAACAGGGAAAAGACTGAAATGTTTGAGATCAAATAGAGGTCATGAATTCATCTCCCATGAATTCAATAACTTTTGCATTGAAAGAGGAATCAAAAGACAGGTATCAACCCTTGGAACTCCTGAGCAAAATGGAATAGCTGAAAGGAGGAATAGATCTACCATGGATTGTGCTAGGACTCTAATGATTGAAAAGAACATTGCTATCAAATACTGGAAGGAAGCTATCAGCATTGTAGTTCATACCTTGAACCAAGTACAACTGATGAAGGACTCATTCAAAACCCCCTATGAGTTATGGTATGCCTATAAACCCAATGTAAGTTACCTAAAAGTATTTGGAAGTAAATGTTATATCTGGAAAGAATCTAGAAAAGGAAAATTTGATGTGAAAGGTGATGAAGGTATATTTTTAGGATATTCTTGCAAGAGTAAGGCTTATAGATGTTTTAATTTGTCTACTCACAAAATCATAGAAAGTGCACATGTGAAAGTTGATGAGTTTTCAAAAAGGACAGAAGAAGAAAGCAAAAAGGAACCAGAAGATTATAGGAGATTTGTTTTCATTGAATCTGATACAATGCTAGATACATCTATAATTAGGAGACTTCTACTCCTGAGTCTTCATCAGTCACCAAGTTGCAAGTAGTTCAAATCGAGTTGCAGGAACCCAAGTCACATTCAGATGCTACCGAATCAATGACTACCGAGTCTAAGTAGCCAGAACCTGAAGTTGAAGTGTAAAAAGATGACAATGCAATTCATTCAAGAGGCAAGGAACTTGTATTGGCCAGGTATGTTAGGAGACATCATGCACTAGATTAGATTATTGGAGACAAATTGAAGGTACTATGACAAGAAGTAAGCTAAAAGTTACTTTTTTACTTGCTGATTTTGAACCTAGAAATGTCAAAAATGCATTGGAAAATGAAAGTTGGATTGAGGCAATGAATGAAAAGATAGAACAAATAGAGAAGAAAAAAACATGGACTCTTGTACCTAGGCCTAAAGACAAAAATGTGATTGGAACTAAGTGGGTATTCAGGAATAAGTTGAATGAAGATAGTAAGGTATCAAGAAACAAAGTTAAATTGGTACGTAAAGGCTCCTCTCAAGAAGAAGGAATAGATTATGGAGATAATTTTGCTCCTATTGCAATATTGGAAGGTGTCAGGACCTTACTAGCATATGCTACATATAAAGGATTTAAGGTATATCAAATGGATGTTAAATCAGCATTTCTCAATGGTATTCTAGATGAAGAAGTTTACATTGAGCAACCTGAAGGTTTTGTTAATCTAGACAAAAAGGACATGGTCTACAAATTACACAAAGCATTGTATGGTCTAAAACAAGCCCCTAGAGCATGGTATGAGAGATTGCATAACTATCTTATTCAGATTGGTTTCCAAAGAACTAATGATAACAGTAGTTTATACATTAAGGAAAGACCAGATAACAAGATTGTTTTGGCAGAAATATTTGTGAATGATACTTTGTTTACAAGGAATGATGATCTATGCAAAGATTTTTTAGAGAAAATAAACAAAGAATTTTAAATGTCTATGTTTGGTGAGATTAAGTTATTTGTTGGTCTTTAGATTCAATAGAATAAGAATGGTATCTACATCACTCAATCTAAGTATATCAAAGAGATACTCAAGAAGTTTGGTATGGAAGATTCAAAACCAGTTAGGACTCCCATGTGTACTGGATTAAAGCTTACCAAGGATGATGATTCAAAAGAGGTAGACCAAACCTTATATAGATCAATGATTGAAAAATTGTAGTATGTAGTTTATACAAGACCTGATATTGCTCTTGAAGTTGGTATAGTGGCAAGATTTTCAGAAAAACCCAAAGAAAATCACATGATGGTAATCAAAAGGATTTTGAGATACTTGAAAGGCACTAAGATTATGGATTGTGGTATAAACATGGAGGTAATTTGGACTTAAAAGTGTTTACTGATGTTGATTGGGCAAGAAACATTGATGATAGAAAGAGTACAAGTGGTGGAGCATTCTTTCTTGGAAAGAGGTTGGTATCTTGGACAAATAAAAAGCAAAATTGCACATCCTAATCTATAGCAGAAGCAGAGTATGTTGCACCAGCAGTGAACTATTCTAATATTGTTTGGTTCAAATAGTTATTGGAAGGCATGAAGGTTGAGATCAAAGAACCAGTTGTTATGTTTTGTGACAATACAAGTGCAATTAACATATCAAAGAATCTAGTGATGCATTCCAAAACTAAGCACATTGCAATAAAGTATCACTTTGTCAGAGAATTGGTGCAAGATAAGGAAATCAGATTGGAATATGTCCATACAAAAGAATAGATTGCAGACATATTCACCAAGCCATTACCTAAGGATACATTCTTGTATCTAAGAGGTAAGTTAGGGTCATTCCCCTATCTGAAGCTCACTAAAACAAAGTTTTACTGATGCATCAATAGGAACCAAGTTGAAGATCTATCAGTTGATGCAGCATAGTCATGAGAACATTGCATATGAATTAGTACTCAAGGTACATTGATACTGATTTGGTATGTGTTTTCTTTGGCATGTGTTGTGAAAGAGGGAGAGTTTACTATCATATCTTTCTGAAATTTGAATTTTTTTAAGGGAGAGTTTGCTATTCGAATAAGAAGCTATGTAATTCCTTCACAGAGGGAGACTACTGCATTAGAGAAGTTTGTGGCATAAAATCTAAGAGGGAGATATTTTTCTGTCAGAAAAAGACTTGTTTTCAAATTTCATTGTGCTATGACATGTTGTGTTGCCATCAATGCCAAAGAGGGAGATTGTTGGATACAATTGTCTAATTGTGTGTTGTCTTTGATGTTACACAAATGTCATATCAGTTGGCAGATAGTATCTACCGAGTTCAGTTGGTTAGCAAAGTAAATTTTAGAGTCTACTGAGCATTCCTATAAATTACTCTATGGAAATAGTGTCTACCGAGCTCATTCAGGTGTCGAAGGATTTTGTGGTAGAAAGCAATATTAACCGAGCTTGCATGGTTAACGAAGGAAAGTTAGTGTTTATTGAGTTCACTCGGTCTCCAAAGGATTTTGCAAGAATTGCAGTGTTAATCAAGCTTCTGTTGGTTAACACAAGAAATCAGTTTAGGAACAATGTTTACTGAGCAGGTTTGGCTAATGAAGGATTTTGTTGTTTTGGGAAATAAATTTTAATTATTTCAAGTAAAGATTGTAGCCAACTGAGGTAATGATTATTGGTAATTGTAAGTTGTAAATGAGCCAACTTGACAATTTGTAAGGTATATATGAAAGGTCAAGTTGAGAATTCTAAAGTGTAATGAGCGAGCATGCAAGTGTATTGATTGTTTGAAGAGGAAAGTGTGAGTGAACTTTGAAGGATGGTCAAATATCCTTAGGAGCAGCAAAGATTTATTTGATCAGGAAGGATCTAGTGAAGCAGAACAGAGATTTGTATTAGCAATTCAGTTGCATCTCATTCAAGTCATTTCATTGTGACTTTCTCACCATTGTAGCAGTGATTCCTAAATCTCTTAACAGAGTTGGTCTAATAGCCATTTGTAAATCCTCTAACAAGGTGACAGTTCTATTAAATTTTTCTAAAGACCTTTTGCAAGGCCACTCCTAATAGGGTGATTAAATCCTCTAACAAGGTCACATCTAACAGTGTGTTTTGTAACCTTTAACCAGGTTGGCTCCTAATAGGGCTCACTTTAGAAGAGTGAAAATCAATAGCTAGTTACTTCGTGGTTTTTCCCATATTTGGTTTCCACGTTAAATTTGGTGTCTCATGTATTCATGTTATTTCTTTTATGCATGCATGTTAATCACTATGAATGTTTAAGATCTATTAAAGTTAACATACACTACATCTACCAAGTTACAGCATTTTTCTATATGTTTACCAAGTGATAGCAGTAACTAGTTTTATCAGACATCTAAGGTATCTGTGGATTTGTTTTTGTGGTAACTGATTCACCCCCCCCCCCACCAAGTTACTCCATCTATATTTCCAACAGCAGGTCCATCATGGAACTCTTTTAATAGCCTACTAATATGATCTGTATTGATACACCTTAATAGGACTCCACTAGAATTCTTCCTAAATAATATTCCAGCCACCAAGACATAAGGAATAGACTAAAACATGAACTACCTTCTCTTAGCTCTATTTAGGCCTTGTGGATATCTTCCTTATACCAAGAAGGTAGTCATGCCATGCAGCCAATCATTCTTATTTTCATTTCCTTTTGGTTGCTCATCTTGTATTAAGAGGGAAACCTTCTCAGATGTCTCAAAAGATGAGACCATTTTCTCACACAATCCTTTGCCTCTCACAAGGTTGGTGATCTTAATTTTAATTTCATATTCCATGACCTTGGTGATCCATCCAACTCTATTTTCATTGATATCATTGTTCAAAAGGAATTCCTTTACACTTGCATGTGGAACCAAGAACTACACCTTGTTATGGGATAGTAGATGTCTAAACCCTTTGAGAGCCCTTACAACAACAAGAACTTGCTTCTCTGCATAGCTATATCTACTCTCATAGTCTTTAAGCCCTTCACTAAAGAAAGCAATGGGCTGCTCCAAATTATCTTCATTTAATTATGTTAAAACAATTGGTAGACTTGATTCTCCTCCAATAGAATAGAGAATGAAATCCCTATCAAACTTGGGACTGACAAGAGTGATATTTGATGCAATTGATTTCTTGATCTCTTTAAAGTTGGCTTTTCCTTCGTTGGTCCAAGTAAACATCATATTCTTCTTCAAAATTGTGGTAAGAGGTTTCATCATAAAAGCAAGATCAAGGATGAACCTTCTCACAAAGTTGATCCTACCAAGAAAAGTTTTCAATCCATTCTTATGGCTGGGAAGTTGGAGAGAGAGAATTACTTCTACCCTTTTTGGATCTATCATTAGCCCATCTCTTGAAGTAATGTGTCCCAAATGCTTTCCTTGATCAATAGCAAATATAGATTTTTTTTGGATTTAGAGATACACCATACTCTCTACATTTGATGAGCACCTACCTCAAATGAACAAAGTGATATGTTGCATGCTTTAAATAGGAAATTCTATCATCAAGGTATAGCAACACAAAATTTTCCAACACACCCTTAAAAGCCATCTCCATGGCTTTTTGAAATGTAACACCTACATTGGTTAGTCCAAATGACATTTTACAATAGGCATAAGTAACCCATTTAGTAGTGAAGGTTGTCTTGTATTGGTCTAACTCATGGACTAAGACTTAGTTATAACTAGAAAAACCATCTAAGAAAGAAAATCTCTCTGGGCCACTACCCTTGGATAGATTTTTTTCCATAGAAGGAAGGGGATGGTGATCTTTGAGAGAAGCCTTATTAAGGTCCCTAAAATCTACACATAATCTAATTTCTCCATTCTTGTTTCTAAAAAGAACCAAATTGGCTACCCATGAAGAGTGCTTAATAGGAACAATAATATTGGCTTCTATAAGTTTGGATAGCTCTTTTCTTATCAAGGGTTCAATCTTAGGGTTGACTAGTCTTTGCTTTTGTCTAACAAGCTTTGCATCATGATTTAAATCTATAGTGTGTTGAAATAAGATTGGGTCAAAACCCTTTAAGTCTTCATATGTCCAAGCACTAACATCATTAAATTCTTGACATAAATTAATGAAAACTTCTTTTTTAGTCTCAGTGCATACCTTTCCCAAGTTAAGAGTCTTCCCATTAGCAATGGTGATAGGTATGTAATCATCCTTCCTCGCAATCAAGTTTGAGCCATTACTTATTTCTTGATCATTAGAATTCAATATGCCCTCTAAAGTGGCCAAACCTTTAGGCAACTTGTTGGAATTGAGATTCACAAACCAATCTCCATACTAGATTTGTAGTTTAGACTAATTTTTAGCATAGAACTCTACTTCATTTTGTAGAAAATTAATAATTTGCAAATTAGAATCAAAGACTTTCCAATTCGTGCAATTTCCTAGGACAACAGGCCTTACAACAAGTTTGATATGTTGCTCCTTTGAATTAGCAACATGTTCTAGTATACCATAGTGAGCACCAATTTCTACTAGTCTATTAGCATGTTTGTTTTTTATTTCTAGGAACACTCTAAATATTGAATGCCTAGAAGCCCTCAAGTAGATCCCAAACTCTATGTTTATATGATTTGAGGAGATTGTTCTTTGTGACATTCTAATTTATGATTTGATTCATAACCAACTCATTATCCCTAGATAATTTTAGGAGTTATATATCTCTTCTTTGTGCAAGTTGGAGACCTTGGATCAAGGCTTCATACTTGGCCACATCATTATTGCAATTGAATTAGAGTCTATATGAAAAGTAATATTTCTCGAAACTAGGGGAAATAAGTATCACATCAACACTTGAACCATTTTTGTTCCTTAAGCCATCAAAGAACATATTCCATAATCCATATGTATCTTTTTTTTTTTCTTTCATGAGATTGGGAATAGGAGCACCCTCCTCAAATATACAATTAAGTTACAAGGCCTATCTAATCATATTCTTGTATTGGGTCAAGTTGGAAAGCATTTTCCTATTCATGTAAAAGATAATCAAGAACCTTTGTTAAGAGAGTGGTGTATTCATGAGTTATGCATTCCTCATCTTCTTCATAGATTGTGCAATTCATATTCATAGGGCTAAGTTTATAAGTATCTATGTGATTAAGGGCCAATGGTTTTGTCTTTATGGAATCTTCTGTTTTATATCTAGTTATAAAGAACATGTAGGACCAATCAAATGCAATATAGCCACCAATTTGTGTGGTGAAGTCCCTCGATAGACAAATAGAAAAGTGTGGAGGAAGCTCAACAACTGATATGTCTTGTATAATAGTAAAACTAGGACATGCATTCAATGCCATCTTTACAACTCTTAAAAGCCCCACTACTAGAATAAAACTACCATCCAATTGAATAGCTCCCTTAGACATTGGTTCATATTTAATACCAAAAGGATTGGCTACACACCTTGGCATCATTGAGCTGGTAGCTCCAAAGTCTATCATGCAATTGTGAACCAATTTATCTCCTAAAATCAAAGAGAGATAAATGAAAGAAAAGAGGCTTACTCTTCTTACTTTTTCCTTCTTCCTTCATAGGTTGCACAAATCTTGTTGCTCCATCTATGGTAGCTGGTCCATTCTGCACCTTACAATCTTTATTTCTTGTTGTAGTAATTCTAAGTGAGATGGTATTGCAAGAACATCCCACATAGAAACATTGATAGTGATCTTCTTCATTTGATCTACAATGTTGAGAGAGGTATATGTTGACTTGGCTGGAACCTTGGTGACCACAAGCTCTAGTATATGAATGGGAGAAGCATGTGACTCTTTAGTCTTCTTGTTGTTCTAATTTTGCAATAGAGCAGCAACACGGTGTTGTACATTTGCACTTGTGGTATGTGGAATAGCCTTAAAAGTGCAGCCTAATTTGATAAAGATGATGGAGCCTCCTCTACAACTCTCCTTTTTCTTCTAGTTTTATGAGTTATGCCATCATTACCATCATAATTTACATGGCAGTAATCTTTAGGTTGATAAATCATGAAAGTACAATCCCCTTGTTGTTGGGATTGGAAGCCAATGGTGGGATTATTAGCATCATATTATTGCCCTATTGTTTACTCTTGTGTATCCAAAGCTTGAGAAGATTACACTCTATTTCATATACATTTCCTGTATGAAAAGTTACAAGTCGAACAATATTCTTGTTCTTGAACCAAATTATTTTGAACAACTAGCATCTTGGATTTACACTTGCATTTATAGGGGCTACATTACCCATAAGTCTATTTTGGTTGAATGGGGCTTGGACATGGTTTGGCTACCTATTGAATGGATGATTCTGATAATTAGGTTGAAAAGGCTTGAGCTTGTTGTCTCTCCAAAGTCACCAACTTGTTGTTCATCTTTTGCATAACTCCATTTTGGTCCTAAAATCTTTTATCTATATCAAAATTATGATCTTTAATCTTATCTATGTTCTATACCATAACCTACATCATGGCCTCAATTTCATCTATCCCATTCAAAGATGTGGAAGATGAAGGAACAACAATAAGAGGCAGACATGTAGTCATAGTTGGGATGGGAGCCATGGTAGGTTGGTGCATAGGCATGTCAGGAAAGAGTGGCATCAGAATTCTTGGAGCTAGCATTCTCCCTTGAATCAGAGTATTCTCTACCTTAATAGCAATTTCATAAGCAACTGGCAAAGTGTCCCCTCGCATGGTTTACAATGTAGTAGCAATTTCACTATTAAAATATTTAAGGTAATACAAGAAAGCATTACCAGGAGTAGGCTTCACTATCATAAGGATTCTATCCCATATTTTTTTGGAATCTATAATTGAAATATATCATAAACTCATGAGGTTCTCTCTTAATTGTAGTTAGTTGTTCTGAAAGTGATAGATGATCACTCTTATCTTTGAAATGTTTGCACAATCTTCTCCTAACTCATTCTAGTTATCAATGGAGTTATGTGGCAATCCTCTCTACCATTGTAAGGGTTTTCCCCTTAGTGATGAAGCTAATAGTCTAAATGCAACATTATCCTCTATAATACCATGTATATTGCAAATATTTGAAACTTCCTAAATATGTTCTATTGGGAAAATTGAAGTTTCACCAGTAAAATCTAGTAGACTCTTAAGAGCAGATACTAGGCTAGTCTTTAGGCTAAAATAAGAGGGTTGCCACCATTAAAGGTAGAAAACACCTAATTTCTAGGGAGGACCATGTGAAATAAAGGTTTATTCAAGTGAAATGATGGTGCCCTAGGTTGTGACCTATCAACTGCAGGAGTAAAAAGAGATCTAGAAGGTGTATGTGGTACTTTTGAACTCCTAACTGGTGATAGATATGGTCTACTTCTTTTTATTATAGGATTTGAAAATGAAAGCTCAATAAACTAAAAGTTGCCTCTAGAAGATGCCCTTGTTTGAACCTTGGGCATGAATTGCAACAATTCTGATTTGAAAACCAAGATGTAGAGATGGATTCACCAAGTGCTTGAATGTGAGCCTCTTGAAGGATCAAATGCTAAGAACAACACTATCTTTTTAGCATAGACATTGAAGTCGTTATTTTAACACCAATAAACTAGCAAACTTCTAGTAACCTTGAATATGATGTTAGAAACAATAGTCCACCAAGATAACTAGGGGGAGGGGGGATGGGTGAATTAGTTATCCAATAATTAAAACATTTATCAACCTTAAAGAATCTTATCCATTCAACCAAAGTAAACACCAACCATAACAAGATGCACATAAACAATTACACCAGATACGTTAACTAGGGAGACCCTTGACTAGAGGGAAAACCATGGTGGGAATGATGAGCACAAGATGATGTACTAATATAAATATGCCTTGTTAGACAATGGACCATATTAGGAGCCTATTACAACATTTAGTACATAAGAGTCCCTGTTAGGAGACTTTGAATCCCTGTTAGGAGTTGTGCTAACCTTGTTAGGAGTTGTAGAAGATAGAAGGACCCACTATCCAAATAGCCTTTGGGGCAAGACCACTGAACTCAATGTCCAACTGATCTCTCAACTATTCCTTGTAGAATAATTATGTGTATTGTATTGTAACTTCTTTCCTTTGTCCTATCAACTAGACCAATCACTGTTAGACCTTGTAGACTAGGTCACAAACCTTGGATCCAAGTATCTAACTTTGGATCACACAATAAAACATCAGCAATGAAGTTTCCTTCATTTTCACTCTGCACTGCTCACTTTGCATTTTTCTCTTTGTGCTACTTACAATCAATTATCTTACATTACTCATGATAAAGGAAAATGTCCTTTCTTTATATCAAATCCATAAATCAATTCCTAAGTTAGTTGTTACAAATTCCCAATTAATTATTATAGGACCACATTAAGAACATGTTACACTTAATAATAACATTAATCTTTTACCTTGCAACTTGAATATCTTTCCATACACATAACATTATGACAAGCAAGCTTAACAATGTCATCACCAACATGTCTTCATTACATCTATAACTTTAACTTCTCAAAATAATAAATTTGCTAAGAGATATAACCAATTTATTAAAACATGCCTCTATAAACTCTATCTCAGAATAGTCTTCACCGAAACTTGCATAACTTCTTCTAGACTTAATATCTTATGTTTCTGAGGTTACCTTTTTATACTAGACACATGGTATAATCTCCCTTTAACCTTACTACTGAAAGTACTCAATGATCTATCCATACCAACTTGATCTTCTCACTGTTTCTATCAAATACCATAGAAAATTGCTATGTTGACATCAATGAAAAACATAGTCATGAATGTAACATATCATTATGATAATGATCTAATCACATTTCCAAAATACTCCCCCATAAGAATATCATCAGCATTGATGCTTCCAACAATCTCCCCCTTTAGCATTGATAGCAACATAGATTTTTTTTAAAAAGCATCTAGTTCTAAGAATACCAACTACAAACGATTGTTAATCTTTCTTTTCAAATCCTCTTCATCAATCATTCTCCCCCACTGATATACCTCAATGTGCTTTACATTATTTACATTAAACTATTTTTCCATGTTGTACTTCTCCAACTTTCTAAACTATTTTTCTATTTTTCATGCTAACTTCTCCCCCATTGGCATCAATGTCGAAGGTTTCAGCAACCATCAAACTCTACAACAACTAATTCTTTCTTAGCTCATTTGTCGAAAGACACTATTTAAAAATAAAAACATCCAACAAGAATCCTAGATGACTCTGTCCATCATAGATACTCCCCCACACAGGAAGCATCAACATTCAATCCAAACAAACAATAGTGCTTTGTTACACTAGACTGATGCACTCTTTCATCTTCTACTCTAATGTAGGAAGGGGCATAACCCCTAGCATACCTTGCAAATACTCAAAAGTCCCTTTGGGAAGAGGCTTAGTGAAGATATCTCCAATCTTCTCTTTAGTGCTCACATACTCCAATCTAATTTACTTTTCTACAACTTTCTCTCTCAACATTTGATACTTGATATAAATGTTCTTGGTCTTAGAATGCAACACTGGATTCTTAGACATATTTATTGTGCCTATGTTGTCAGAATGTATGACAATAGGTTCATTGAATTCTATCCTTATATCCTTCAGCATCAGCTTCATCCAAACAACTTGATTACAATTATTTGGTGCTGCAACATATCCTACTTCTACTATACTTTGTGAGGTACAATTCTACTTCTTGCTTAGTCAAGAAACTGATCTTCCTCCAAGAAACCAATCTTCCTCCAAGAAAGAAGGCTCCACCACTGGTGCTCTTTCTATCATCCATATTGCCTTCCCAATCAATATCAATATAAGAACATAAGTTAAAATCATTAGACTTATCATACCATAATCCAAACTTAGGTGTTCCTTTCAGATATCTAAATATCCTTTTGACTGCTACATAATGTGCTTCTTTGGGATCAAATTAGAATCCTACAACAATTCCAACTCCATTTTCTATATACAGCCTAGTGTGAGTCAGATATTGCAATCCTTTGATCATAGATATGTATTTCTTCTTCTCAATAGTAGGTATCTTATCCTTTGTAGATAGCTTGTATCCAGTTACCATAGGTGTTCCAATGGGTTTACATGTTTCCAAACCAAACCTATTTAGTAAATCCTTCAAGTACTTAGTCAGAGAAATAAAGATTCCTTTTTTATTCTCTACAATCAACAATCCTAGAAAATATTTCATTTCTCCTATCATACTCATCTCAAATTCTTTCTTCATCTCTTTTGCAAACTTCTCACTTTTATCATTATTTCCTCAAAATATGATATCGTCAACAAATATTACCAAAATCATTAATCCATCATCAATTTCTTTCCAATACAAATTACTATCTGCCATGCCTTTGCTATATCCAAGCTTTGTCAAATGTTTGTCCAACCTTGCATACCAAGTGTTGGGTGCTTGCTTCAAGCCATACAATGCTTTCTTCAATCTATATACTATGTCCTTGTCATCTGTCAAAGGACAACCTTCAAGTTGTTCTATGTATACCTCTTCTTGAAGTTCTCCATTCAAAAATGCTAACTTGACATCCATCTGATATACTTTGAATTTCTTATATGCTGCATATGCTAAGAATAACCTTATTGCTTCAATTCTAGCGACAAGAGCACAGGTCTCATCATAGTCTATTCCTTCTTGTTGTGAGTAACCTTTGCATACCAATCTTTCCTTGTGTTCCTTATAACTTTACCTTGTTCATTCATCTTGTTCTTGAATACCTATTTATTTCCTATCACATTCTTGTCCACTAGTCTAGGGACCAATTCCCATATCTCATTCGTTACTATCTAATCCAATTCCTCTTTTATAGCTTGCTTCCAATAGTCATCTTTACATGCTTCATTTGCATTCTTAGGTTGAACTTGAGATATCAAACATAGTTCTTCATTGACTCTGCACTTCTTGTCATCATAGCTTTATCTCTTCTTTCGATGATCTGCTTAGGTGGATGATCTTTTGTCATATTCTTACTTGAAGTAGGAATTGTTATCTCAACTCTTGGCTCTATTGAAGGTTATGATCTTTGTTCTTGCCTTAGCTCTCCTTCATTCTAAAAATCATTGTTAGTCTCAAGGAATACTTCATCATTACTTGGTTTAATAATAACATCATCATCTAAATTGTAATCAACTATTCTTTAGTGTATCCTGAATCTCTCATCAACTCTCACATTTTCATTTTTCATAATAGTCTTAGTTCTCAGATTATAACATCTATAAGCCTTTCTTTTCAATGAATAACCAAGAAACATACCTTCATCACTTCTAGCATCAAACTTACCAATATCATCATCTTTTTTTATATAACACTTACTACCAAAATTTTGAAATACTTAATTGTAGGTGAGTGACCAAATCACAATTCATAAGGGGTCTTATTTGTGTCTTTCCTGACCTGCACTATGTTCATAGTGTAGATTTTTGTATTCATAGCTTCTCTACAAAACATCTTGGATACATCATTCTTAGCTAACATAGCTCTTGGTGCTTCTATTACCAACCTGTTTCTTCTCTCTCCAATGCCATTTTGCTCAAGAGTCTTCAACTCAACTCTTTCTTCTACTCTAGGATTCAATATTTTCTCTTCAATATGATTCCCATTTTTCAAATCATCACTAATGATAACTTTCGCATTTTCATGGTTAGCCTTTGGATCAACAATAGTTACCAAAGCTATCTCTTCAAGTACTTCCTTTTCCCTAACCAATTCAAGCTCATTATCATAGTCATTTAAGAATATTTCTATACTTTCTTTAAATTCTTCATCTTACTCAGAAGGTGAACTCTTTCTAGTTTTCCTTACTCTCTTAGGGCATGTAGATGAAAAATGACCAAACTTATTACATATCCAACAAGCAAAAATTTCCACACCTTCTAGCTCTCTCTTTGTAAGTAGATCAATACCTTCCTTTATTTTTATGTCTTCTTTGGATATGGATCTATCTTTGCTTGAGCTTGTATTCTTTTGTATAAAATAGAAGGATTTTGGATGTGAAAAATCAATACTCTATTATTTACACAAATCTAATAACTCACCAAGAATTTCTACCATCTGGGTGTTGAAATTTCCTCTATCAGATGTAGGACTATATTTCTTGAACATGTTTGTCATGGATCTCCCAAAGTTGCTAAACTTTATCTTCAAGGACTTGATGCTCTGATACACTTTATTAGAAACAATAGTCCACCAAGATGACAAAGCGGAGGGGGGTGAGGGGGTGAACCAAATATCCAATAATTAAAACATTTATCAACCTTTAACAATCTTATCCATTCAACCAAAGTAAACAACAACCATAACAAGATGCACATAGGCAATTACATCAAATATGTTAACTAGGGTAACCCTTTATTAGAGTGAAAACCCTAGTGGGAATGATGCCCACAAGATGATGTACTAATATAAATATTCCTTGTAGAGGATGGACCCTATTAGGATTCTATTACAACACTTAGTACATAAGAGTCTCTATTAGGAGATTCCAACCTTGTTAGGAGTTGTGCCAAACCTATTAGGAGTTGTAGAAGACAAAAGGGCCCATTGTCCAAATAGCTTATGGGGCAAGACCACTGAACTCATGTCCAACTAATCTATCAACTATTCCTTATAGAATAATTATGTGTACTGTACTATAACTTTTTCCCTCTATCCTATCAACCATACTAATCATTGTCAGACCTTGTAGACTAGGTCACAAACCTCATATCCAAGTATCCTACTTTAGATCACATAATAAAACCTTTGTAATGAAGTTTCCTTCCCTTCCACTCTGCACTACTCAACTTTGCATTATGTTCTTTGTGTTTCTTACAACCACTTATCTTACATTACTCATGATAAAGGAAAATATCCTTCCTTTATTTCAAATCCATAAAACAATTCTTGAGCTGACTATTAGATCTTCTCAATTGATTATTATCGGACCACATTAAGAGCATATTACACTTAGCAGTAACATTAATCTTTTGCCTTGCAACTTGAATATCTTTTCATACACATAACATTATGATGAGAAAGCTTAACCATGTCATCACCAACATGTCTTATTTATATCTATAACTTTGGCTTCTTAGAATAATAAATTTGTTAAGAGATGTAAGAAGTTTACAAGAACATGCCTCTCTAAACGCTATCTCATAATAGGCTTCACCGAAACTTGTATAACTTCTTCTAGACTTAATATCTTATGCTTCTGAGGTTACTTTTGTATAATAGACACATTGTGTAATCTCCCTTTAACCTCACTACTAAAATTACTCAATGATCTATTCGTACCAACCTAATCTTTCCATTATTCTTCTATCAGATACCACAAAAACTACTATGTTGACATCAATGACAAACATAATCATGAATATAACATATCATTATGATAATGATCTAATGATGTTTCTACAATACTCCCCCATATGAATATCATCAGTATTCATGCTTCTGATATATGGTCCCATCAGGCATGCCAAAAACTATTGACACGTGAGTCTGCACCCTTGTCGGACCTGTTATCCCCAGGCAACCCTATGTAACATGGAAACAATATCAAAAGTGTGGGACTTTGCAATCAAATATTGAATCTCTAGAGAAGCTCAACTTCCTCACAATCTGGGCACACCTGAACTAACACTCAGAAGGAAAAGGGAGAAGGAAACATAAATTTAAAATGAGATTGTTGATCTACTTCTTCTAATAATTTCACTATAACCCAATAGATTTCACCGAACTTACCATTATCTATATCCTGTCATCCTTAACAGCCTAGAAAATTCAAGATATAACATAACTATGCAAGGAACACAACAAATTCACTTAATAGATTAGTTAATTGAAATGAACATATTCATAAAGTGTTACAACTATCAAAATACATTGAGGAAAATGAGGCATTAGATGTTGCAAAAATTTAACTGACTAAGAATGGATGAAACAATAGTAATTTCTATTGAATAAGAAGCAAAATCATTTACAGAGAAGAAATCTACAAAAGATCATAGAGAAGAGATCTCGAGAATAACAAAAAAACTTTCCTTTATAGGGTGTAGGCATAACCTAGATATAACCTTGAATTCAAACTCAAACCACAATGGACTTAACATTATAGAGTACATAATAAATGAAGAATTAGAAAGGAACTATGATTTCCATTACCACTTGATTCATGGAAGTGATAGGAAAGGCCAAAGAAAGTATTTGGTGGCCAAAAGGACCATCATTCTTGCAAAAAAATCATTAAATAATCATGGAGGGGCACCAACATTGGCATTAAAAGGATCACTAAGTCATTCTACATTAAATGAATAGTCCTTACAATGTGGCAAGGCTGCAACAATTGAATTCAGGCCACTGTCAAAAAATGCGGGGTGGGATAACACACAATGTTAACCTGTTGTGAAAATGCAAAGTTAACCTGCGCGAAAATAGATAAGATCTACCCCAAATGATGATCATTGATGTAGATCTCCTTGTTTTAAATAGATGGCTTAGATGTTGGAAGACAATCCTCAATGCATGATTAAAACACAACCATCAATCAAGATTTTATTCATATTAAATGGACGATTGAGATGAAACAAGGAATCTCCCAAAGATGCATCCAAATCCAACAACCATCGCATCTTCACAAGAGGCCTAAGAAATTATGCAAAAATACAAGCACTTTCAGATCAAAAGCAACCCTGTGAAAGAAGAAATTACCACGTGGTACAAATTTTTTGGTTGGCACATTCCCTAATGCATGATGGAAAAGCCAAAAACAATTTTGCAACTTCGTGGAAGCAAGAAATGTAGCTTTCTGAAATAGCAAAATTCTCTACTATGAAAAGAGCCAAAAGATGACTTTCCAAAATAGTGAATTTCACTATTTTGGAAAGGGCATAAAAGTGCCTCTTTGAAATAGCAAAAATAGTTAACATGAAATTTTAACCCTTGTAGATGCACATGTTAACTTGCAACTCAAAAAATGAGGAAATTGAGTTTAATCGGTCAAAGAAGATACCAAACCAGGACTAAGTCACTTGGGTGGAGAGTAAACTAAGATAACTCAGTTAATGAAGAACCTAAGCCAACCTAGTGAAAGAAGGAACTAGATAACATGAAATGTTAGCCACCAACTTTCAGCTTGTTAACCCATAGCGAAGAAAACAACACATTAAAGATCTCTTTGATCGGTTATTAATGATGGGTTAAATGGGGGCAAAAATGGCCAACACTAATCTTAAAGATTGTACTTGAGGAAATTTAGTTCCAAGAAGAGATTATAATAGAGCTTCTCTAGCAAGCATATTGAACATGAATACATATTTTATTTTTCTTCACAATCTTTAAGATTATTTTTCTTCAATCATGTCCTTCTTACTCTTAGTAATCAACCAATAAGACAGGTCCATGCGTAGAAAATATGTCTTCATATTTTCCTTCCAATTGTCGAAGTTAACTCCATCAAACTTTAGATTTTTCTTGAAATGTGCCATAGATATCCTTAATTTATTAATCTTTTCCTTCAAGCACTTGATGCTCTGATCCCAATTGTTATAAAGTAAACTCCACCAAGATATTTTGGGGGGTGGGTGGCGGGGGGTGAATCTATTATATAGCTAAAAAAACTCTCAACATCCTTAGTAATTCCAAAACATGTATACAATAGATAAAACAACCACAGAAAGATAATCATACACAATAACACCAAATCTGTTAACTAGGGAAACCCTTGATCAGAGAGAAAACATTGGTGGGGATGGTACCCACCAAATGATGTACTAATATAGAAGTTCCTTGTAAGAGGATGGACCCTATTAGGAATCAATAAAATATATTCAATACATATTAGTCCCTTTTAGGAGACTTTGAATTCCTACTAAGAGTTGTGCCAACCCTATTAGGAGTTGATTAGGAAGACCACTGAATCCACTTTCCAAATAGCCTTTGTACTATCCTCGCTAAATAATAGAATTGTACATCAACACTATCCAAGAACAACTTATTTTTCAAATATAGTTCTTTGTCATCTCATCGTGCTTCACTACACCAAACAAATCTCTGATCAAAAGATATTTGTTATCAGGTTCACTAGATCTCACATACAAGTTTGCATACTTGTATTACACAATATCCATAGTAGATGAATACAATAAGAAAATCATCCTTCCCTCATACTAAGTCCTAAAAAAATTATTGAGTCAACTTGAGGATTTCCTAATTTACAATAATAGTATAGGACCAACTTAAGATATTACATTTATACATTACATTACATCTTTATACTTTTCATAATTACAAGTTCAAATTGTTAGCTCACAATCTTCATAACTCTTCACTTGATGCTCATTAGGATGTGTGAATTTCACCAAAAAATCTTCATCATGTCATGTACCTCTTAACTATATTCTATCCCTATTAGGAGATATAATCAAAACATCAATAACTACTTCCCAGTAGCTTTGTCTAAAAGCAACATTCACTAAAATCACCATAACTCTGTACATTCTTCATATTTTTGTATGCATTCTTAATAGTAGCATGAAAACTCTTTGCAAAACATTATCCTAAGTTTGCATAAGATCATCTACATTCCTTGAACCTCATGAAACCAAGCTCTATTTTCTTCTTTGTTAGTCTTCACAAAATAACTAGTATGTTGATATCAATGACAAACTCCATCATCAATACAACACATGATGTTTGAATCATGTCTCCAAAAATTCTAGGATACTCCCATAGGAGTACCATCAACATTCATGCTAATAGATCTCACATTAAATAGGTACTAAACCATCATTAAATTGAAGTGCTTCCAATTTAAGACTATACAAAAATAAACATTATGCAAAAAAGGTAGATTATCTACCTCATGTCATTAATGGAGTCAATCTGACATGCAAGACACAATCTACATTTACCTTAGATGATCTATGGGAAATGATATCTTATATACTGATTACATAAAACTTGGGCATATCACTTCCCAACCAAGGGTGTAAAAAGATACGAGAATACAGGACTAAGTCATCTGATCATAACAGAGAAGGGGACATTCAAAATTTGAATGGAAGAAATATGGTAACTGGTTCTTCATTTGGATTAATTCCTACTTCAAATTACTTTGTTTAAGATAAAGCATAGAACTTAATAGTTCAATTAAGGCATTTTACAAGGCAAAGAAGGATGCCTGCCAAATATTCTAATTATGAATTATTATACTTTGAGGAATTTAAGCTTGAAATTTCAATTTAAATGAGACTAAACTTGCAAATTATAATGAAGCTAGCAAGGTTATTGATTATACAAAATGGAAGGAGGTTATACATGATGAAACAAAATCTCTTCAGACTAACAAGACTTGGGATATGCTTACTCTTCCACCAAATCAAGACCACTCAAGAAAAAGTGAATGTGTTGATTGAAAGAAGAAGGGGTTGAAAACGTACAAGGCTAGTTTAGTCATGAAAAGATTTGATCAAGAAAAGGGGATTGATTTCAATGAAATCTTCTCACCAGTTGTTAATATAAAAACCATTAAAACAATTTTGGGATTATTAGTAGTATGGGTTCTTGAATTAGATCAACTTAATGTCAAAACCATGTTTCTACATGGCGGTCCAATGTATATGAGGAGTTGTATATGGAGCAATAGATTCGTTAAAAAGGGACAAGGACATCTTTATTGTAGATAGAACTAGAGCTTGTATGAGCTCATGCAAGCCCAAGATAATAGTACTTGAAATTTGATCACTTCATGGTTGAACAAAATTTTACAAGGTTTGAATTAATTCTATGTTTTTATTTCAAGAAACTTCCTAGTAGTGAGTTCATCATTCTTCTCCTTTGTGTTGGTAGCTAGTACAAGTAAAACAATCATTCATGAGTTAAAGGATAAATTGGCAGAAGGACTTAGGATCACTTGTGAAGATTCTAAGCATGGTATTTAGTAGAGATAGAAGAAGTAAAGAGATCACTTCATCACAAAAAACATACATTGAAATTTTTTTTTATAGTTTTGGCATGATTGATGCAAATGTTGTTTATACTCCCATTGTTGCTCATTTCTATTTAAATTCTAATATGTGTTCAAAAACACAAGAGGAAAAATAATTTATAGATAAAATTCCTTATAAATCTGTAGTTGTTACCATTATGTATGTAATGGTTTCCACATGTCCCAACATTGCTCATGCAGTGGGAGTTGTAAGTAGGTTCATGAGAAATCTTGGGAAGGCTCATTGGGAAGCAATTAAATGAATATTACTATATCTAAAGGGCACTTCTAATTATGTTTTATTTTTTGGTGGAAACAATGTTGATTTGCAAGGATTTATTGATCAATGATTTAGATAAATGAGGGTCTACTATTGGTTATACTTTCATGTTTGTTGGAGCTCCTATTACTCGGGATTCAAGGCTTATTATTTGTCTCTTTCTTAAGGTGCAAGGGAAATGATTTTTCTTCAAAAAATGTTCAATAATTTGAAATATTCACATAACAACTATGTTCAATTTTGTGATCATTGAAAAACCATTTTTATGGCCCATAACCATTTTTCTTAGCCTCACTCTAAGAAAATTGACATACATGCTTACTTTGTCCATCATGTGGTTGAAGAAGGAAAATTAAAAGTTACAAAGATGGACATAAAGGTCAATCCAATAGATATCTTGACAAAGGTAGTTCCAAAGAGAAGCTTGAGTGTGTCATGACTTCTCTTGAGCTTCTTAAGAAGAAGTGAAGTAGCTATTAAAAAGGGATATTGGTTTATCAATTACATCATTAATTGACCTTCAAGTTGGAGATTGTTGAAAGTGAAGGCCAACAATCAATCATCCTTTCCCTCCAAGTCTCTCTTGATTTTTGAGATTCTTCATTTAGTTAAGTAATGGGTATCTTAAAATATGTTGCAATTGTATCATTGCAAACAACTTGAATTCGTCAATACAATACTCTACTCAGTGTAGACATAGCCACAATTTACGGTGAACCATGATAAACTTTGGTATCTCATATTATTTATGTGGTGTGCTTGTCTAGTTAAATTCAACTACTATTCTCACTTTCATATTCCAATCCTCTTCATATATTTTCCTTTCTTTTCAATTAAAACGAGAATCATGAAGGAAAAAAATGGTCTCCGACTTGAAAAATTGGATTTGTTGGAAACAAAAATGCAAGAATGAGCTAGTCAATTTTCAAATTGGTTCCCTATTTGAAAATGTGGATTGAAAATCTGGGTATGGACCGATTTTTAAATCCAATTTGTTCAAAAGTAGAAAAAAAACTATATTGGTTGATCCAAAGTTCAATAAACACATCCTACAAAATGAGGGAAAGATTTTCCAATCCAAAACCATTATGCACATAAGAAATCTAATGGAAAACTATAGTTTTCCTAAAGTACACATAAATATTCAAAAGAAAATCCATGGAACTACTGTTAATTCCTTTAGGCTTGAGAAGTTTCACTATAATTACATGGATGATATATGAAACATTTTTCTCACCAAATTAAGTAAATAGGAAGATTAGAGAGGTATCCCTTTACAACACAAAATGGTATAATATTTCTTATATCATCACAAAAAAATTTAGTTACCAAAAGCCATTATGTAAGTGATAAGATAAGGTTAATTAGTAATACCTGATGAGGAATGATGAAACTCACTGACAAATAGAAAAAATTACAATTACATTTTGGTACCTACCTCATGCCAATGCCATGAATTCTGTGCTAATTTCTAAGCCTAGTTTACTATTAGTGTCCAACACATAGTCATTTTCTAGGCAACATTAGTTGATCATCACTATGATCGAACAATCTAGAGAAGGTCAAGCTACAAGGACTTGTACCTATATTACTACATGTTGAGCAAGTCAAAGTTTGTCGAGCAAGTCAAAGGTTTCTAAGCACCCTAGTAGAGACCAAGCTAGTATACATGCCAAGTAAAACAATGGAGACCAAGCAATGTAAATTTAACTTATGTCGAGTGATTCAGTATATGTTGAGCCTATAGAAGTCGAGAGACATCATGAATGTTAGTTATGACCGAGTGTCATAACATTCAATTGTCGAGTAAACTAGTTTTGGTATATGTGTTTGCAATGGCACAAACACTTATCTAAACTATTTTTGTTAACTTCTATGCAAAATTTAAGGATTGTAAAGATAGTCAAGGAGAAAATTACACATTTTGTCAAAAGGTATTAATCCTAAGAAAGGTAGATTAACCAATCAGAAAATCAGAAGGGTTAAACAGTGAAAGGATGAATTATGGATCGTTGATTATGATCTATAAATTTCTACAATTATCTATTTAAAGAGGGATCTAACCCTAAATCATGATATAGAGAATGAGAGTGTAATCGGAGTGAGATGAAAGTGTGAAAGTAAAAACAAGCTGAGGACAAAGCAAGGAAGGCTAAGTTTGATAAGGAGATTAGACAAAGTAACCTAGTGGTGAAGAGTAGAATAGAGAAGATTAGATGAGGAGATTAGTTAGTTTTAGACATTAAAGAGAGGAGATCTGTAAACATCTTCTAGAGAAAATTGAAAGATTAGGTACTGAGACACTCTAACAAGTGAATCAAGAAAAATCTCTTAATAGAGCAGTTTAGCAGACCTTGTTAAAGACATCCTAAAAAAGTGCTTACTTTATTATGAGTTTAAATCCTTTAATCAAGTTAAACTTAATAGTCTTATATTTATTTTAACCAAATAGACCCCTCACAAAGGTAGATCATCAAAAGTGATCAAATTATAGCCCTAATAGATGAACTTTATTATTGTGGTAGTAAAGATTTATGGGTTTCATCGCCATCCCAGTTTTACCTTCACCTTGGAAGATTTATGCGTTACCAAAATCTTTGTGTTATTTTTTTATATTTTCATGGATGTTATTTTCAGGATTAGGGTTTATGATTATATGATATGAGATGGGTTAGGAGTGGAAATAGTTTGTTTGTTATACTGTTCAAGTAGAGAACTTTTTTATAGATCCTGATTCACACCCACCCTCCCCCCCCCCCCCCCTCAATATCTTGTTTCCCAATAAGACTTCCCACAATTGGTATCAGAGCCATATTCTCTTAAAAGAAGTCTAACAACTTGAGAGTTAAAATTTTGGAGATGGAGGCTTATAAATTAGGAATTATCATTGAGAATCATATGATTGAGATGCATATCATACTGCAACAACTTGAAGTAGTAAAAGAAGAGTTAAGGAAATCCTTAAAGAAAAGGAAAGATATGGCCATTGAGTAGAATGATACTCTACATAAGGAAGTTGATACCAAAGAATTGCTAAATAGTGGGAATTCTAGTAATAGTGATGCAACAATAGTAGATCTATTGGAGAAGAACGATATTCTAAGTGAAGAAGTCAAAGGACTGAAGAGGGAGCATGAAATTCAATCAAGAAGACTATGTGAAGTGATTGAACAAAAGAAGAAAATTGAAGAAGATAGAATCATGGCTAAAGAAGAAAAAAGACAAATTGCTACTAGACTTAAAGAATGAAAGAAAGGGCATTTGATATGCAGAAACTTGAAAATACTCAGCTAGACATGATGAATCAGTTGTTACTTACAAATAAGGAGTTGAATAGAAAGGATATATAGATCACAAATCTAAGATCACAAAGTGGCCAACTAAGAAATGAGTTGAGATCTAAGAAAGAACTTCTGGATAGAATGAATAAACCAAGTGAAGCTATAAGATACTTTGAAGAATTGATGAGATCACTAAGGTCATTCAATGATACTTTTGGTCTAGGAAACTTCAAGCACTCTTCATCTACTAAGGAAGAAGATTCATCAAAGAGTGGAGAGAAAAGAAATGCAAAATCTAAAGGCAAACCTATATGTCATCATTGTGGTAAACTTGGACATACAGCAAATGTTTGCAAAAGAAAGAAAGGTATGCAAAATCCTAAACCCAAGTTTACTAGGAATTGTTTTAATTGCAAGAAGCAGGGACACCAAGCACATGAATGTAGGTCAAAGGAAAGTGATGCACCTACTAAACCTAGATTTGAAGGACATTGTTACATTTGTCAAAAATATGGACATAGAGCTCAAGAATGCAAATCCAAAGCAAAATCCACCTGGACATCTAAAAGGCAAGTTCATGCACCTAAGCAAGGTAACTCTCATAATTGGTATTAAAACACATGGTATAATTTTCATTATTGTGGAGAGTATGGACACATTCTAGAAAATTGCATCAAGACACATTTCAAAGGCAACTATAAGAAATGGTTGAATGGAAACCTAGTTTGTTTCAATTGTCTCAAAGTTGGTAGGTCCTGAAAACCAACACCAAATAATAAACACAACAAAGGAAAAGGCAAGATTAAGACAAAATCAACCTAGATAAAAGATAGTAGAAGCTAGATGTAGTGGATCAAGTGGAGATGAGATCACCCAATTCAATGGATCAGGTGATCACACCACATCAAACTAAGAAAAGAAGGTAGGTAAGAACTATATATTTGAATGATATATTATACAACAGTTCCTAATGAGAAATATGATAAAAGTCTATATCGACATTAATCAAGATGATAGGCAAGAGCCTATAATGCAACAATAAAGTGTGAGCCTCTCATCGGGGAGGTCTTGAGTTTGAATCTACTTGAGATTAACAAATAATTATAATTAATCTAACAATAATAATAAAATGAATAATAAATAATATAGGCTTCGACCAATTACCATAAAAAAAAACATTAATCAAGATGCATTAGGATAGATCTAAGAGAAGAATTGGGCAATGAAATTAATCACACTATCAAGTGTCAAACATCAATAATATTGTCTATATTGACAGAGCATTGCAATATAGACTAAGAGTTTACATCGACAAAGTTGATGTATTGGCTGAACTAAATGGTATTGACTAAGCAAATATAATAGTGGCCGAGTATTTGAATGGAAACAAGCACGAACACAATGTGAAGGCCAAGACAATTGTTATGTAGATACCATAGTACAACTCATTTATTGCAAACCTAAATGAATAATATTAAAGTTATATAACAATTTTTTGAAGTTCATTTTCATGTACCAAGTGAATGCAGTGCATTTGGGAAATTCAAAGGCAAACTCAATGAAAGAACACATGAATCATAGCGTGTGATTAGTGAATTTGAAGAATTCAATATGGTTTTAGTGCAAATTTAAGTGGATTTTGAAGTTGTTGAAGTAAATTTGTTTAAACCCTATTTTCAAATTGGCATCCACTGCATCTGTATTTGGGAAGGAAATGTTGAAGTAGAGTAATGCACAAATTGTGAGGAACGATCAATTTCCTCCACCAAAATTCAAGGAGTAAACTAACATTATGATGACTAAAGACACATTTGGCACCCTATCTTTGATTCCACCAAGAGTGTTAAGGGTTCACAATGTATGATTGTGTTATATGTACAAGGTTGCAGAAATTGGAGACTATGAACTATGAGCAACCTATGATTAGTTGTGTGATAATGGAGTTAGTTGTCGAGAAAGGGATTACTCATGCCCTAGAATTTCCAAAGATATTCAAGGTAGAATAGATCAAGATTATACTAAGTCAAGTCCATGATATGAAAATATGGTTAGAAGGGGAACTAGTGAAGATAAACAAGGCAATCATTCACCAAGTTACTAGTTATCCAACCTTGGACAAACCAAATACAATGAGATGTGTTACAAAAGTTATTGTTGAGAAATAGATAAAGGGTAAGTGGAACGGTTGTGATACATCAACTAATGGGATTGAAGATCCAATTATTAAGTTTGCAGTACATATACTTGCATACAAATACTACTATATTTGGGGTTGAATTGCAACAGTAGGATGTCACAATTATGATGGTAACCCATCGCCAAACTGACATCAAGAGGAATAGGCTCCCATCGGACGAACGTCAAACTTTTTTAGTTATAAGTTATGACAACAAGGGTGACCATTGCAATTTTTATGGCCCTAGGGGTCATAAATTGGGCTAACATATTGGCCATAGGTGTCGTAAATATATCAAATACAATGTCACAATTGTAATGACTATACAATAGAAATGCTATGGGCCCCATGACAAGTCATCAACAATGTCCTTTACAATTGAGACAGGCATGTGGAATGAATGTTGCAAGGTCGAAGGCTCATGTTATATTAATAAATAAATAAATGGTGGAAAATGTTGAATAGCTATCATGCAATCATAGGTTAATATTGTCATGCAATCATATATTAATATTGAGCTTCAATTGGTTTCAATAATAGTTTAATATTCTCTACTAATCAGGGCCAACCACATGAAGGTGGAAGCTCATTTGCCTCCACCCTCCCTAACATCTAAATTCCCCGTTAACATCTAGAATCTTTAAGAAAGGATCAATCTTTAAAGTACCTTGAATGTCCTCATCACCTCTTGATACTCTAAGGGTAAGTCCATATTCATTTATAATGAGCAACTCATCACATAGGCACATCCAAGAATGTCCTCATCGCCTCCTGTGGTGTAGGAGCACCTATGGTAAGGTCAAATCCTAAGTCTAATTTTGGTTTTTGGATCATCCAACCAATAATGGGGTTAATAAGGACTAAAAATAAAGTCCCAAGGTGTGTTTAAGAGGTGTTAGTTGATAGGTTTTGATTTAGGAGTCTAATTTGGTCAATTATGTCAAGATAGTTGAAAATTGCAAAAATTACTCTAAGAGGCAAAATGGGGTAAAATTTCAAAGAAGGAAGCAAGAAGTGAATCAAGATGACCCTTCTATGTTCTAAGGTCATCCTAGGAGGTTTGATAACATTGTTTGCAAGTTTGGAGAGTCTAGGAGCAAAATTGAAAAAGTTGTCAAAAAGTTGCATTGACAACTTTGCAATTTTGCAAAATTGCTTAACAACTTTTCAGGTAGTTTTGGAAAACCAAAAAATTGGGATAGTTATGGTTTGAACTATAGACTAGGAGGAAATATTAAGTCTATTTAAGACTTTTCTAACTCAGTTCTAGGGGTTGGATAGTTGGATGTACGGACAACATTCAGCAATAGGATGGTTTTGAGCATTTGAGCGTAGTTTTGGAGTTTTTGGTTGGATTTTGGATTGAATGGAAGAATATTTTAAATGAAGAATAACCTTGAGTTCATGTTTTAAATTTGTGTGCAATTTTTTTGGTTTCAAGTAGGCATTCAATAAGATTTAGAAAATCTTTTGTTTTTGTTAGTTCTGTTGTCCAGTTTTGAGTAACAAGCATGGACTGGGCTATAGCTTGAGTGTCCTTGTTCTAATCACCATGGCTCTTGGAGACAAATAAATATCCTTTGTACATATTTTAAATATGGTATTTGAGGGTTATGCAAGGCCACTTGTTATTTTTACAAGAAAGCCCTAGGCAAGCTAGCAAGGTGCAAGGAAATGCTTGTAATAAGTTCTTGTGAAGAACATATGATTGTCATAGGCCAATATTGAATTGGTAAGGTAGGAGAAATGTGTAAGGGAGGTTGAACTCAAAGGAGGAGGATGGGTATGGATTTTGATTCTTGTAAGAGGGAAAACACTAACATTGCTTCCAAAACCCTTAAAAGTAGGGTTTTCTAAATCCATATAGTACATACATTGTTGGAACCCGAGACTTGAAAAATATTCAAGAGGTGATCATAGGGCAACAAATTCTAGTGTACACCAAGGTGCCTTGTTAATGGTTTTTGTAAATTATAGCTCTTTCCTTGATTCTAGGAGGGTTAATATGATCTCTTAGGGCTATAAGGCCTAAATAGCCAATTTTGTGATTTGGGTGAAAGAACCTTGAAATAATGGTGTAGAATGATGAGGAATGCATAAAAAACCTCACTAGGAGTTTTCCACCTTTTTTTTGAGGTGCTTAGTGTTCTTGGGAAGTTTTGGCATTCTAAGCTAAAAAAGACATTTGGGGTGAATTGGGAGAATGACATTGAAGTTATGAATTGGTAGTGAATTTCTTGTGGGAAGGATATTGTAGAGGGATAATTTACATTAGGATTAGGAGAGAAGATCCTATAGTGGGCTAGGAGTAGCCTAGGAAGAGCTAGAAGCTCTTAGTTGAAGAAGTTCCCCATCATCCTACATCCAATATCAGAAAATGCCCCCTAAGAAATAATAGTTCAAGTGAAATAAATACATGAAAAATGAGAGAGAAGAAAAGGAATGCACTTACTAATAGGCATTCCCATCACATCTGAGGCCATGCTACCTATTGAGTGAGTTTTATTATTTTTATGTTGTACCAAGATCTCTCTATTTATATACATACATATATACATATACATACATACATACATACATACATACATAAATATATATATATACACACACACACACATATACATGTGTATATATATGTATATACATACATACATACATATACAAAGATCACAAGGGCATGAGAAAAAAATGCAGTGATCACAAGGGAACATACATACATACATGCATGCATGCATGTATGTATGTATGTATGTATGTATGTATGTATGTACTTAAAAAAAAATTTAAGGTTCTAAGTGACTTACCTCAAGATCCTCCACAAAAATAATGCAGACCAAGAAAAATGGGTGGAGTTCTATAGGAATTTGTAATCAACAACTAGACCAATTTAACCAGGTTATAGATTTTTTCTTTCTAAAAATATTTGCTATGATATTTTTTTGTAAAATTTATTGTGAACTCTACCTATTTTTTGTAGTCTGCATTATTTTTGTACAGGATCTTGAGATAAGTCACTTAGCACAGGTTGAGTGAGTTTTATTGTTTTATTATTTGGATTTTGGAATATGTGTGCAATTGGATCATTTTTTATAAAGTGAGATAATATGTAATAAACACCTTAAAAGAGATCTCTTTGACTCTATAAACTAATACATGTTTAGAAGGAAATATAAAGGCATACATGTTTACAAGGAAAAGAAAAAAAAAATTACATACATACCTCTTCTCACCGCTTGAAGAAAATCACAGAGCAAGGGAATGTAGATCACAACGACATGACATGATAACGAAATTGCAGAGTAAGGGCATGACAGGACAATGAAATCATAGAGCAAGGGCACAACAATTAAATGCAGAGATCACGAGGGTGCAACAACCAAATGCACTGATCACAAGGGCACGACAATGTTCATAGCTCTCCACCCTCATTTCAACATTGGCCAGAGTTTCTAAAAACATTCATTAGTGTTACAACTCATCAAAGAAGAGCATCATTTCATATTCTTGGATAAAGGGGAATATGTAATCAACCTAGCTAATCAGCAACTAGACCAATTTAACTAGGTTATGGCTTGTTTCTTTCTAAAGATATCTGCTATGATATGTTTTTGTAAAATTTCTTGTGAACTCTACCCATTTTTCCTGGTCGGCATTGTTTTTGTGCAGGATCTTGAGTTAAGTCACTTAACATTGGTTGAGTGAGTTTTATTATTTTATTATTGTTTTATTATTTGGATTCTAGAATATGAAATTAACATACATGATATATACATACATACATACATACATACATACATACATATATACATACATTTACACATACACATATACATAAATATATACATACGTACGTACATCTACATCCTTTGCATGGTTTCGAGGTAATGTCATTATCGCAGAGGCTTCTGCAAGGGAATGAACCTTGTGATTATGGAATTCACACAAAACAAATGGGGAATGATTAATGTCGTGTTTTCTTTTCTTCTTTTTTTATTTTATGCAGTCCTCCATATGGTCTATAGTAAAATATATTGCATCTGCATTGCTTTGCCATTGTAGTAGCAATAGCAGATACTTGGGATCCTCACAGGGAGAGCGTGCCAATACATGCATGGTTATATCCTTGGCTTCCATTGTTGGGCCAACATATGGAGCCTTTATATCAAACCATTTGTTAAAAATTAGGGAACGCACTTCATGCCTAGCATTCAAGTGATGCATCTACATATGCAATTTTATCACCTTGGAAAGTTATATTTGATCTTGTTGGTTGGGAACAATTGATTGTTCCTTTATTGTACGTAATTAGATGGAAATTCTATAGTAATTTGTAATCAACCTACCTAATCAACAACTAGACCAATTTAACTAGCTTATGGTTTGGGTTTGTGTTATTCCTATTTATCATATGGTTGCAATGTTGGGGGCAACATTTTTTATTTGTGTAGGATATGGAGGAAGATTAATTGTGTTGGCAAACATGAAAATTTAATAATGAGAAGTCACCTTGAGGAACTTGTGTATGCTCTTGGCAAACATGTCATCAAAAATGTTCATCATGACCTTTTTTGCTTCTACATGTTTTTGCATGGAGTCTTCACACACCTAGTGATCACAAATGTCTACTTAAGAAAGCATGTGAACCTGTAATGCACTACTAAGTGGTGAAATATGTAGAAAATCATATAATCCTTCATCATATAGGGTCTTTCTCTTGGTGTGTTCATTCATTAAGTTAAGCACCCAAGTTTACATTTCAAATCATGGTTTATCTATTTTGGGCTTAAGAATTGGTACAACGGCCTAGAAAGAGTACTTGCAAAAAGATGGATATGATATTCATTCATTAATAAAATATAGCATTCATTCATTATCACATGAAGTAAAAAAAAATTATGAGCATCCATAAAATAATCTCATAATGTCCAAAGCTAACATCTAACATTAGTTCCTCCTTTAACATTCATTAATAGTAGCACATAAACACACAAAATTCAATAACATGTGAAATAAGGTATTTAAACATGCCTCAACCAATTATGGTTTAATTTTGGATCACCTACCTAATTATTTTGGAATTTTGTTCTTGCAAAAAATCATAAAATATAAGAACAACTATGCCAAAAGAGCGTAAAAAGGTGATTATCATGCACCAATCATGTTTTTAATCTCTTTTGGCACAATCGTTCTTGCATTTTTTTGGCTCAATCTCCAACTGGTTAGTATGTCTTTTGAAAAATTATTCTTGGACTGTGATCTAGGAAAAGAAAAATATCAAACTTGAAAAAGATGTACATAAATGCATATATACAAAAAGATGTACATAAATGCATATATACATACATACTTAAGTGCTACCTAACTATGTCCAAGGTGTCTATACACTAGGGGCATACTCTACCTACTAAACTACTACATACCCCTATCCATGGTATCAAGACCCTTGAACTACTCACTCAAATGAATATGTAGTTCTGGTTTCTAATTTTTTTGATGTAACTTTATTCCTATAACCACTGGTCAACTTTACTCACCTAATACAACTCTTCGCCATCATACATCCACTCAAGTGAATCGGGTAGTTTTCTATAATTACAATACTGTAATACCCTAGTACAACCTTTGTGTTGTAGTTTATAGGTAATGTAAGGTTAAGCTATATACGTCCTAACTCGCTCTTTATATAGTTATGTTTAAAAGCTTGTGACAATATTTGTGGCCATGCTACCTGTTGAGTGAGTTATTTATTTATTTATTTTTTATGCCAAGATCTCTTTGTTTATATACATACATGTATATATATGTATATACATACATGCATGCATACATACATACATACATATACATATCACAAGGGCCTAACAATGAGATGCAGAGATCACAAGGGCATGACAATGAAATGAAGCAATCACAAAGGCATAGCAGCAAAATCCTAGATCTCCATTGATCTCCACAATCCACAAGATCTCTCTCTCTCTCTCTCTCTCTCTCTCTCTCTCTATATATATATATATATATATATATATATATATATATATATATATATATATATATATATATATATATATATATATATATATATATATATATATATATATATACATACATATGCATAATTAGATATATATACATACATATATGCATACATACATATAGATACATGCATACATATATACACATACAAATATATATACACATACATACATCTACATATGCAATTTTATCACCTTGGAAAACTTTATTTGATCCTGCTACCTAGGAACAATTTATTGTTCATTTTATTGTACCTAATCTAATGACAATTCTACAAGAATTTGTAATCACCCCAACTAATCAACAACTAGACCAATTCAACTAGGTTATGGGTTTTCTCTTTCTAAAAATATCTGCTATGATATGTTTTTCTAAAATTTCTTGTGAACTTTGCCCATTTTTCTTGGTCAACATAATTTTTGTGTAGGATCTTGAGATAAGTCACTTAGCACAGGTTAAGTGAGTTTTATTGTTTTATCATTTGGATTCTAGAATATGGGCTTTGTTTTATCATGGCTTTGTTCAAGTCCTAATTTAATGAAATAACAAAGTTTTTTTTAGGGTGGAAAGGACTATATAATGAAGAGGAAATTGTTGGAATATTCAAATGGGAAGAATGTTTCTAAGAGTGGGGGGGGGGTTTGTTGAATCAAAAGTATTACACTTTATTCATTAAAATATTTAACTGAAAGCAAATTGCATGCATGTAAACATATGAAATAAACATGAAGTAAACACATGCATCAACAACACATAACACTAGATTTTTGTAACCTAGAAACCCTCCAAGAATAAGAAGGTAAAACTGGGGTGGGGATGATACTCACAAAATCACTGCAGCAATAATTGTTTTGATCGCTTCTAATGGTCTGCCCTATGAAAGGCCTACTCTGTTAAAGGCTTTACACTATATCAATAGTGACGTGGTTAAAGGATTTACAAACACTTTTCATTAGTGTCACGATGTTAAACGATTTAATCACCTCTTCAAAGGATCTACAACCTATCTGTTAAGCTAACCTATCAACATAGGATTTCCTTTCTAATACAATTGCTAGAGAGTATTAGGTATAATAAACCTAATAGCTTACAATCCTTGATTGCTAAATTCAGGCACTTGATCTGCTCTCTCTGATCTTGATTCTCTAAAATCTTATATCTGTTTGTATCCCTTGCTTTGTTCTAATCAACTGAATATCTAATTTCTACTCTCTTCCTCTAAGTCCTTTCACTCTTCACTCTGAATTTTACTATATTTTCCTCATACACTTCTTTTCTCTCATGCACAATGAGATTTCATCTTCCTTATAAAGACTTTTAAAGACTTAAGGTTAGGTATGGATCTATGATCCATATTGAATCTTTATTTCCTGCTCATTCCTTGCACTTTCATTATTGGTTGCATGCCTTCTCCATTTTTCTTATTGGTTGCATGTAGATTGCATAGGAAATACAAAAGATTCGATCTTATCACTTGGATCCTTCGAGATTCATCATATGTCAGCCATAAAAATAGTTTACATATGAGTTTGTGCCTTTTCAAACTCATATGTACATTCTGTATTACTTGGCACTTGTATCATGCTTGGCACCTGAAGTCACTCGGCACTTGATCTTCACTTAGCACCTAAAGATTGCTCGCCACCTGAAGATCATTCGGCACTTGTTGGAATTTTGACTTGGCATACATAGTGTACTTGACTTCAATGTAGAAGGTGGTTAAGTGTGTTGGCACTCAAATGTCAAAACCATTCTGAGACTAACAATCTCCCCCTTTGACATGAGTGTCAAAAGCACTTAACTAAGCATTATTTATTTGACCTCAAGATTCTTATAACTCCCCCTGAGCTGATTGTGCCAAAATTCTTGTACCCAAAATTCTAATAAATATGATACTCTTTAGCTATTTCTGTACTCTAACCTATGTTATACAATGTATCTCCCCCTTTTTGACACAAATGCCAAAGGGTACTAAGGGTTAAGACCATATTTTGCCAGAAATGTGCTATTTACCTCCATAATCATCTTGAGAGCTACATCCCAATTATGCAAAGCAATTTCCAATGACTTGTGTTGGATGGAAGTCTTTGCAGCAAGGTGAACAAGTCCATCTAAAGTAGAAAGATTAGCATCTTTCTTGAGAATAGTTTCAGCATAGGCCTATTCTTTATGGAGTACTTCCAAATGTGGGGTAATGGAAGATTAGAGGTGTATCAATTTGGCCTTGATGGTGGCCTCTTCTATTGTCAACACAGCTACTTCTTTCTGGGTGTGAAGCGTTTGATTAAAGTGCTTCTCACTTTGAGCTGGATCTTTTGGTAGTTGCATGCTTGAAATCTTCAGATTTCTCTCCAGGCTCATTATTCTTTGGCTTGTCTCATATGTGAAGTATGAAAAGTCACACAGCTTTTTCTTCAATAAGAATATATTCTCAAGTACCTTTTTCATTTTGTCAATCATCTTTGCCAATTCAACCTGGGAACGTGCAATTTCACTAGATATTTTCTCTTGTACTTTCCCTTGGAATTTCCTTTTAGACCATTCCATAAGTTTTACATTAGTTTCTTGCTCTTTATTTGTCACCTGGTCAACAATATCTTATAATTGTTCCATTATATTCTTTGTCTCATCTAGTGACTGCAAGCTGAAGGCATCCATAAAGATGTCCTTAATCTCATGTAATGTTTGCTTTTGTTTATATTCCTTCCTGAGTATCTCTTACCTGTTTCTTCTATTCAACGCTTCCTGCACCTCAGTGATTTTATCAATGCTTATTGTTTTGGAGCCATAACTAGGTATGACTATCTCCTCATCTAATTCAAGGTCTCCATAGTGAAGCACCCTTGCAACTTTTGTAGTACTTGATCCTGGTGCTGACATTTGCAATGGCATTGCATCATTGCTTGGCAATTTTTGAAGGAGTTCCCGAGGTAGGAAAATTTATCAATGTTTGTATTGCCTCTTGCTCTTTAGGGGTTTTCTCTACTTCCTTCTCCTCATGTTTACTATCTTGTTCAATTATAGAAATCTGAGGAAGTGCACCTTGTGTTTGTGCTATAGGATCAGATATAATAGTCTGTCCTGTTTGTTCCATTTCTTCGTCTCCTACTACACTTGGCTTTTGCACTATGGTGTCAACTATTCTTGAAGAAATAACTATTTTCATTTGAAGTTGACCACTAGTAGTTATACAGATGATGGAAGGTGGTTCTTGTGGATTTACCTTATCTCTAATTGTGGCAGCTACAACCTTTTGTAATTCATCCACACTGAGCAATACTAAATCTGTACATAATTTTGCTTGTTGTGTGGATTGGTCAAGGATTCTTTTGAGATCCTCTGCAATTAAAGGATTGAATTCTTTTGAGATCCTCTGTAGTTAAAGGATTGATGTTCCGAGTAGAAGTGTCAGGAACATCCTTTATAGTTATAGTGTTTGCAGGTGTGATGGTTACATGAGGAGGGCTAGAAGGTTGCAATTGTGTGTCTTGCACACTCTGGTCTTGTTGCTGCTCTTGCTCAGCTGTTGCCATTTCATCTTGTTTTTGTGTCTCCTCCTCCTCACCTTTTTCTTTCTCCTCTTCATCTTTCTTTTCTTCTTCCTTCTTCTCTTCTTCTCCTTTTTCTATAACCTTTTCTTCTACCTTCTCTTTCTCTCTAGGCTCTGCCTTATCTTCATGTTCAGTGTTTTGTCACTCAAGGGGATCTTCTTCTCCATCCTTGATAGTAGTCAAACCATATATCAACTTTCATATTTTTGTTGACTTACTGACAACATCTTCAATCTTGTTTTGTAAGATACTAAAGGCTCTATACTTTGGTGTGAAATTGCCACTATATTTCTTATTAGCCTTTTTTATTTGACCTCTTGTTAGGTCAGGCATCACCTCTGCTAAGGTAGATTCTCTTATCTCCTTTTCAATTTTCAGACAATAATGCCATTTGTTTTTAGTTATCTCATATAATTCTCTAGGCATGGTATTGTCTAGCTCTAGAGGTGTATACTTGATTTCAGCCATCATGGCATATATTGATTCCTCTATTTTGTTTTGCTCTTCTTTACTTAGCTTGTTGAAATCAATGCTTTTCAAATCAGTAAAATCTACATTCTTAATATTTTCACAAATTTTATCTATGGCTGATTTGGGAGGATGACTTACCACTCTGAATTGGCTGATATCTTTTGACTCTATTCTCTCCTCCTCATCAAAATTTGGTTGTGCTAAATATTTTCTTCTTTTCCTCTACTCTTCACTAGTCTATTCAATGGCCTTCTTCTTCTCTTTGATTTGTTCCTTGGCCTTTTATGAAGATGCCCTTGTGGTAGCCCTTGTGACTGGTATTTGTGGCTTGGCTTGAGTTGGCTTAGCACCCTTCTTTGCTTTGGGCTAGGCTAGAGGCTGCATTGTTGCCTTTCTTTTCTTTGGCTCAGATTGGATTGGTACTTTCTTGGCTTATTCTTCCTTGGCACCTTCCTCCTTATCTTCACCTAAGCCTTGAGTCAATTCCATTTGGCCTTTCTCTTGTTCATCCTCATCATCATCATCATCATCTTCTTCTTCTTCTTCTGCTTCAGCCTCAATTCCTTCACCAAATTTCTTCTTTATTTTCTTCACCAATTTATCTTTCTTCTTCATTATGGAGGCAGTCTTTAACTCTATTTCAATTTTGGATTTAACAACATCATATGTGCCAAAAGGCTTGGTAGACTTGTCTATTTCCTCTACAAGCAATGCAGTGATTGCTGCTGATGCTTCATCCACATCTAGTTCAAAACCAAATGGCCTTAGCCATCTCACCCTTGGAACTGCTGCTTGGATATAGGTGAAATCAACATCAACTAAGCAGCATATGTCATTGATATGTTTTTCTACTAAGAAAATTGGTATTCTTACCCTTTGCTTCATGGATTTCTTGAAATCCTCAAAATAGCTTGTCATATGGGCTTCAAAGTTGTCACCCATCTGATCAATAAACTCATTAACTTTTGTAATTATAGTTTTGTTAGGATTCCAATTTACCTTTCCTATAGAAGGAAACTCTTCCATAATATAGAAGAATATACACATAAGAACTAAACCAAATTTGCATTGAGCACATTTTGTTCTCCTTATTGCTCCTAGGTTTTCATTTATCTATTGCAACAAAAGTTCTAACAGATCATATGTGTGATCTCTCTTTACCAATTTGTAGGCTACATCAATAGCTATGCATGGCACGCTATTCAATCTGCTAGATTGATAGAATTTGTGGGATATTATTCTCACAGCAAAATCTAGAAGAGAATTAGTGATAGTATCAATAGTCATACCCCTTTTATTCCATTTTGCACCTGTATTATTTTCAATGATCTCTTTGGAATCACTGCACAGGGTTGTTCGATCTAGGGTTGGGAAACCTGTAATCCTATGCACTATCCTTTTTGTAATCTTTACTAGGCCTTTTTCCAACCAAAAACATCCATCGTGAATTTTTCTTAAAACAATTCGTATCCATTCAATTTTGAATCCTATAGGGTAAACTAGGGCACTGGTCAAACCCTTTCTCTTGACTATCTGGGATTCATCCTTCACAATCTTGTTCTCACATAGTTTGTCATAGGCTTGGAATATTTCAAGATCACCTATGGCACCAATTTTGCATTTATAACATGTATGTACATCCTGCACCATGACTGCTTTGGATGGAATAATGGATAATGCACCAGTAGGGTCATTTTTGTAGGTGACTTCTGGAATTGGCCTAAATTCAGGTTGTTTAACCTCATTACTAACCAGCTGAACCTCGTGGCCTTCTTTCCCTTGGGGTTCTTAGAACTAGAAGCCATTATACCAATCTAGGATTTTAAAAGATTAAAACTTTAACATTGCGTAGCTTGACACTAGATAAATACCTTTGATCGACGAAATTTATGTTGAATCACTGTTGAAATCCATGCAAATGGGTTTGATGCAGTTCTTTGATCTCTCCTATGCTCTTCTCATCTTTGCTCTGCATTTGAATGGCAAGAAATGATAAAAAATTGACCTTACACCCTTCAAAACATAGCATTAAATGCTTAGTGCATGTACAGTTGTAAACTCAGCACTTGAAGGTTTCAACATGACTTGGCTTCAATTGACATTTCTCAACTTGGCATCAACCATCGACTTGGTCACTATTAGCAACTCAACATGCATTGGGGCTTTACTCAACATCTAAGGATGACTCAACAATATTTGCAAGAACTTCAAATTTTGACTTGGCATCTTTGCTTATGCTGATTTCTTCTTTGCAATACTTCTTTGTCTTGGGACTAATGTATTATATAACTTTGTATATCAATCCCATACACCTTATTCATGCTTAGTTTGATGAAGTGTGATCACTTGACCCATTGGATGAAGTGATCCCTTCACTTGATGTGTTGCACTCATTTTTCTTCTTCCATGTCTTATTCATCTCTCCTCTAATGTGTTCAATGCCCACCTTTGCCTTCCCTTTGTTGAACTCAGAACTTGGTGCCTTAGACCTTGTTGGGAAATTCCTACTAATATGACCAGTCTTTAAGGAACTGAAACATGTGGTTTGATTCAACCATCTACTATAGTTTCCTTTGAAATGTGTCCTTATGTAATTTTCAGGAACATGTCCATATTCCTGACAGTAATGACAGCTATACCTGGTGTTGTAATCCCAACAGTAGTGATTTCCATTTCCTTTTGTATTTGCTGGTTGATTTAATGTCCACATGGGCTTTGATTTGCATTCAAAGGCTCTATGTCCATACTTCTTGCAATTGTAGCAATGACCTTGAAATCTTGGTGTCTTGATAATCCTAGTTCTACATTCATGTGCTTGATGTTCTTGCTTCTTGCACTTATTACAATAGCTTGCACTCTTAGGGTTATCATGTTGATGGGCATTATTGCTCCTACACACATTAGAAGTGTGTCCTTTCTTACCACAAAAATGACAGGTAGGTTTGGTGTTCTTACCTTTGTTGTTCCTTTCTTCTGTAGTCTTAGATGACTCTCCTTCTTTAGTGCTGGTATATCTTAATCCTTGAGTGTCATTGTTGGACCTTGGGGATTTTAGTAACTGCTCAAAGTACTTGATGGCTTTGTCAGGTTTGTTAAAGCTCTCTAAAATTTCCTTTTCTCTTCTCAAATCATTCTACAATTGTTCATTTTGCATCTTCAGTGTAGAGATCTCAATATCCTTCATATTCAACTCATGATATGCATTCATCATCTAGCTTAAGGTTTCTAGCTGCATGTTTGAGATTCTTTCAAACTCAATTGTCTTTTCCTCCAATCTATTTGTAATATTTCTCTTGTCATCTTCTATCATGGATTTTTCTTCAATAGCCCTTTTCTTTTGTTCAGTCACTTCACAAAGCATTATGGCTTGTGATTCTTGTTCAATCTTCAGGATTCTAATTTCTTCTACTTGAGATTTATTCATTTCCATCAATTCTGCTATTGCTGCATTGAACTCTTTAGTATCACCATTGGAAAACACTTTTGTGGTATCAATCTCCTTGTAGTTTGTATCATTTTCAGCTATGGCTATATCCTTCCTTTTTTTTAAAGATTTTTGTAATTCTTCTCTGGCTTCCTCCAATTTGTGTAGAGTGAGTTGAACATCAATCACTTGATTTTCTATTATCTTCCCAAGTTTGAAGACCTCCATCTTTTAACCTTTTTCTCTGAGCTATTAGGCTTCTCCTTGGGAGAACCTAGGCTCTGATACCAATTGTTGGAATATTCAAATGGGAAGAATGTTTCTGAGAGGCAGGGGTGAATTAGAAGTATTACACTTTATCCATTAAAACATTTAATTGAAAGTAAATTGCATGCATGTAAACATATGAAATAAACATGAAGTAAACACATGCATCAACAACACATAACACTAGATTTTGGTAACCCGGAAACCCTGCAAGAATAACAAGGTAAAATTAGGGTGAGGATGATACCCACAAAATCACTGCAGCAATAATTGTTTTGACCGCTTCTAATGGTCTACCTTGTGAAAGGCCTACCCTGTTAAAGGCTTTACACTATATCAATAGTGACCTGGTTAAAGGATTTACAAACACTTTTCATTAAGTGTCACCCTGTTAAAGGATTTAATCGCCTCTTCAAAGGATCTACAACCTAGCTGTTAAGCTAACCTATCAATATAGGATTTCCTTTCTAATACAATTGCTAGAGAGTATTAGGTATAATAAACCTGATAGCTTACAATCCTTGATTTCTGAATTCAAGCACTTGATCTACTCTCTCTGATCTTGATTCTCCGAAATCTGATATCTGTTCATATCCCTTGCTTTGGTATGATCAACTGAATATCTAATTGTTGCTCTCTTCCTCTAAGTCCTTTCACTCTTCACTCTGAATTTTAATATATTTTCCTCATACACTTCTTTTCTCTCATGCACAATGAGATTTCATCTTCCTTATAAAGAGTTTTGAAGACTTAAGGTTAGGTATGGATCTATGATCCATATTGAATCTTTATTTCCTACTCAGTCCTTGCACTTTCATTATTGGTTACTTGCCTTCTCCATTTTTCTTATTGGTTGCATGTAGATTGCATAGGAAATACAAAAGATTCAATCTTATCACTTGGATCCTTTGAGATTCATCATATGTCGGCTATAAAAATAGTTTACATCTGAGTTTGTGCATTTTCAAACTCATATGCGCATTCTGTATTACTCGGCACTTTCCAATTCTTGATGCTTGACACATATAAGAAACTAGCTCACTTGGCTCCTATAGTGATTCTATCCTACTCGGCATCATCTATGACTCGGCACCTAAATATTACTTGGCACTTGTATCATGCTTGACATTGAAGTCACTTGGCACTTGATCTTCACTCGGCACCTAAAGATTGCTCGGCACCTAAAGGTCATTCGGTACTTGTTGGAATTATGACTCGACATACATAGTGTACTTGGCTTCAATGTAGAAGGTGGTTAAGTGTGTTGGCACTCAAATGTCAAAACTATTATGAGACTAATAGAAACTTGAAAACTTGAATGTCGAAATGCTAAAATTAAAGCTATCCAGGATCAAACACCTATGATAGAGTTACAACACAATGTGAAGTTGATTATATATATATATATATATATATATATATATATATATATATAATCAACTTCACATTGTATATATATATAACCGACATAAATCATTCCCCATTTTTTTTTATTGTGGAGAGTTGCATGTGAAAGAGGATCACCTAATACAACTCTTCACCATCATACACCCACTCGAGTGAATCAGGCATTTTTCTATAATTGCAATACTATAATACCCTAGTACAACCTTTGTGTTGTAGTTTACAATTAATGTAAGGTTAACCCATATACATCCTAACTCACTCCTTATATAGTTATGTTTAAAAGCTTGTGATAATACCCGTGACCATGCTACTTGTTGAGTGAGTTTTATTTTATTTTTGTTGTGCCAAGATCTCTTTGTTTGTATACATACATACATACATATCACATATATATACATAGACAAATGTATATATATGTATATACATACATGCATGCATGCGTACATACATACATACATATACAGATCATAAGGGCCTGACAATGAGATGCAGAGATCACAAGGGCATGACAATGAAATGAAGCAATCACAAGGGCACAACAACAAAATCCTAGATCTCCATTGATCTCCACAATCCACAAGATCTCTCTCTCTCTCTTCTCTCTCTCTCTCTCTCTCTACACACACACACACACACACACACACACACACACACACATAATTACATATATGCATGCATGCATGCATACATACATACATGCATCTACATATGCAATTTTATCACCTTGGAAAATTGTATTTGATCCAAATACCCAAAAAAAAATTATTGTTCATTTTATTGTACCTAATCTGATGACAATTCTACTAGAATTTGTAATCACCCCAACTAATCAACAAATAGACCAATTTAACTAGGTTATGGGTTGTTTCTTTCTAAAATATCTGCTATGATATGTTTTTCTAAAAAAATTTGCAAACTCTGCCCATTTTTCTTGGTCAGCATTATTTTTGTACAAGATCTTGAGCTAAGTCACTTAGCACGGGTTGAGTGAGTTTTATTGTTTTATTATTTGGATTCTATAATATGGGCTTTCTTTTATCATGGCTTTGTTCAAGTCTTTATTTTAATGAAATAACAAAGTTGTTTTTAGGGTGGAATGGACTATATAATGAAGATGAAACTTGAAAACTTGAATGTCGAAATGCTAAAATGAAAGCTATCAAGGATCAAACACCTATGATGGAGTTACAACACAATGTGAAGTTGTATATATATGTATATAACATATATATGTATATATGTATATGTACATATATGTACATATATGTATATATGTATATGTACATATATGTACATATACATATGTATATACATATATATGTATATGTACATATACATATGTATATACATATATATGTATATGTACATATACATATATGTACATATATATGTATATACATATGTATATGTACATATACTTATATACATATATATGTGTATATATAGGTATATGTATATATACATATATATATGTATATATACATATACCTATATATACATATACCTATATATACACATATATATGTATATAAGTATATGTACATATACATATGTATATACATATATATGTACATATATGTATATGTACATATACATATATGTATATATACACATATATATGTATATGTATATATACACATATGTATATGTATATATACATATATGTATACGTATACATATATGTATATATACATATACATATGTGTATATATACATATACATATATATGTGTATATATACAGATATGTATATGTATATGTATATGTATATATACACATATATATGTATATACATATACATATACATGTGTATATATATAGATATGTATATGTATATGTATATGTATATGTATATATACACATATATATATGTATATACATATACATACATATACATATACATATGTGTATATATACATATACATATGTATATGTATATGTATATACATATATATATATATATATGTATATGTATATGTATATGTATATATACACATATGTATATGTATATGTATGTATATGTATATGTATATATACATATATATATGTGTGTGTTTGTGTATGTATATGTATATATATACATATATATATATATATATGTGTGTATGTATATGTATATATATACATATATATATGTATATATATATATATGTATATATATACATATATATATGTATGTATATGTATATATATACATATACATATACATAAATATGTATATGTATATATAAATATATGTATGTGTATAGGTATGTATATGTATATGTATGTATATCTACATATACATATACATACATATGTATATGTATATGTAGATATATGTATATATATACATATACATACATATACATATGTATATGTATATGTATGTATATGTATATGTATATGTATACATATGTATATATATACATATACATACATATACATATACATACATATGTATATCTATATGTATAGATATACATATGTATGTATATGTATATGTATCTATATACATATACATGTATATGTATATATATACATATACATGTATATGTATATATATACATATACATATACATACATATGTATATCTATACATATAGATATACATATGTATGTATATGTATATGTATGTATATGTATATGTATCTATATACATATGTATATATATACATATACATATGTATATATATACATATGTATATAGATACATATACATATGTATATATATACATATGTATATAGATACATATACATATACATACATATACATATACATACATATGTATATCTATATGTATATATGTAACCGACATAAATCATTTTTCATTTATTTTGATTGTGGAGAGTTGCATGTGAAAGAAGGTGGAGAGCTCCGAACATGGGTGGAGAGCTCTAAATGTTGGTGGAGATTTCATTGTCGTTCCCTTGTGATCATTACATTTTTTTGTCATCCCCTTCTGATCTATATTTTGTTGTCATGCCCTTGGTGGAGATCAATGGAGATCTAGGATTTTGTTGTCATGCCCTTGTGATCTCTGCATTTTATTGTCGTGCCCTTGTGATCTCTATGCCCTTGCTCTATGATTTTATTGTCATGTCATGTCCTTGTGATCTCTATGCCCTTTACAGCTACACTACAACATTTGGGGTCAAATTGTGATGATAATTTGTGATTGCAGTGTAATTTGTGGTGTTTGGGTCCAAATGTAGGAGTGCTTGCTCTATGATTTTCTTCAACGGGGGAAGAGGTACCTGTAGTGCCTACCCCTAGTTTAAATTTTTTTGCTATTATTGCCAAACTCTTTAGGCTAGTTTATGCTTATAAAGTAACATTGTTTTGAGATTATCATATATTGTTTTAGATTCAGTTGATTTATGATGAGATTACTTAGTACTCTATACTTCATGTATGCATGATGATTATTACAGTGTTTTCAGTTATTGGTGATGATTAGTTAGATGGATTATCATATGTGTTTCTAATGGATACTTACCCCATACTACATGTGTATGGTGTGCATGTATGTTTTCTTTATGTATGACATTTCTGATTTGGTTAAGGAAGGGAGTCATAGTCACCTGCTAGTCGGGATCTACACAATGCATCACTTCCTACCATTGCCTATTTAGTTTAGAATACTGTGTTTGTACATGGTATCGGGTATTGACTTTCTTGAATTGCCAGGATGAGCGTACCCTGTCGCATTATCTCAATGGTAAGAGAGGGGAGATAAATTCTTAAGTCCAAATCCTAAACATTTAATTCATTTGTCCTAGAAAATTAAGACAAGTGTAACACCCCGCCAAGGGATCCAAAAGAATTAACCTAAAGTTTCACTAAGTTTACTAAACATTTTTTTTTTTAAAAGTAAGAATGTATAACATACACATCAAACACATAGTAGTGGAAGCAATAACATGTAATCATCGATAACCATACATAGCAAGTTACATTTCTTAAGGATCCCAAGACGTTGAGTCACGTTTAAATTTAATTAATTCTAAGTCTAACAATTATCACATACATATGAAAGAATAATCAGAAGTCCCATGTCCATATAATACATTTGTTCCGAATGCCTCTTGGCAAATTAATTTGGAATGCTCAATCATCCACTGTACAAGTCACAGGGTATGAAAGGCTTAAAAGAATATACATATGTAAAGATAAAGATACAACATCCTCAAATCCCTGATACAAAGTACAGTAAAAATATATGAAACTATACACTATACATGATACATCCATACATCCATAATGATAAAACATCTATCATAAAATCTAACCGTCCATCATAATAATCCAAGAACATAGTGAAGATAAAGGCCAATCACGAAAACTCCAACCACGGTGACCACGGAACGGATCTCAATGGTAAGAGTAAAAAGCACTGCCACCCGATCGCGTGGAACCTAAATGGTCCACTCCCACCATGCTGAGGAGATAGTCTCAAGTCCCAAATAGGATAACAAAACCTATAATCATAAATACTCTCTAAGTCCAGGAAATCCTATAAGTATGCTAACTCAAGGGTTCCTAAAAAGATCAACATCTAAACCCAGAGGTACCACAAGACACGTAGGAGACCTAATATGCAAGCGGGAAAGTGTCATCGCAAAAGTCACGTAGAAGTTACCCGAGCAATCCCTTAGGAATCCCGGGTCCCTACTGATCCCTGCGGCCACTAGTATCCTCTCGTACTGATGAGGCATACTATGGAATGCAAGGTCGTAACCAAGCGTTCTCTCTACCCCATCCTAGTCTGTACTAGCACTCAAGGCATGGGAGAGAACATACAATTATCTTGTTTGGTTCATTTTCTCCCATTTAGTGTAAATGTTTTCACTTATTAAATCAACTTACAATGGGTTACTCCAGGCAGCCTCTTAGGGCCCCGATCCCCATTGCAAGCCACTTCTCGACACTACACATAGATAACCTACCCTAGGCTCATGAAATTACAAATCAAGAATTATAATAAAATCACCTCAGTCCTATACAAGCAACTGAAAAATATCATAAAAGATAAGCCACAAAATTACATCATTTCTTCATGAGCAACCGATAATATCAAATAGTAATCATATGATCATGACAGTTCTCTATCAGCAACTGAAGGCATCAATGATAAGTCACAAAATCCAATGGTTCTCTAATGAGCAACCAGAAAGTATCCCAATAGTAAATTACAATACTGATCGAAGACTCCAAAATGGTCAAGTCAAAACATGACATCATCAAGAACATAACAAACACTTCAGTCCTCTCAAGCGACCGAAAAGCAATCCAAGTATAACTGATCGAGACTCAAAAATGGTTATCAATATAACTGATCGAGACTTGAAAATGGTTAAGTCAGGTATCTCAAATACATACATCTCAGCTTCACACAAGGAAACTGGAAAGTAATAACAAATAGTAAACACAATCATGTCATAGAGCACTTCATCACATTACCATGGTTGGGTTAAGAAAGATCGAGACCAAATCATCATGACATCACATTCACAACCCCGAGCCTCTGGTAACAACCTAAACTGGTCAACGCTAAACCAACCCCAAAACACTCAAAGCACAAGGACAACATCAAAGTCTCAGAGATTGGATTTGAAAGTATATTATTGAGTTAAGGTAAGGTTTATGTTTCAGTTTAACGTCGAATTCAAGTAACTAGGTTTTCTCAACTACCCTTTTTTGATTAACCCATTTCTATAATAACTTCCATTAAGTCAATATTCTAAATCTGCCATTTAATCATTTGATATTCATTATTAATTAACTTTAATTAAACTAATTTTAATTAAATTAATCAATAATTACTTGTTCTAATTACTTATTTTAATCTATTCATTAATTGTTAATTTATTAATATTTAACCAAAATTATTAATCAATTAATATTCACAAACTATGTTAAATGTATTATTATTTAATTATTAAATATTAATAAAGATTAAAATATTTATTAATTTAAAATATATTAAAAATTTATTAATTAAAAATTTTAAATAATAATAAAATTTGTTTTTATAAATAATAAAAACTATATTAAAAAAAATATGAAATAAAGAAAACTTTAATACATACGTTTAAAGCCAGTCGGCTTTGCCGTAGGCCTGCCGTCGCAGTACCTACGACGCAGGTACTGTCGGCCGTTGGCAGTGGGGGGTGGGTACGGGTGATCCCCTCCCCCCCCCACTTAAAACAATAATTTTATATATATATATATTTTTTTGTATATTTTTTTTTTGTATAAAAGCAATTTGTTTTTAAATCGTTTTCTATAAATAAAGTCATGTATTATATATCGATTTCAAGTAAATTTACTTTATTAAATTTTATCAATCATAAAATTTAAATAAAATAAATCAATCATATTTATTTTCCAACTTAGAGTTTTCTTCATCCAAATTCAAAACCCTAACCTTATTAAATTTCTCAAATTCCATTTAATTCAAACTCAAATCTTGATTTAATTCTTATTTATTTCAATTGTCGATTGAGGTTTGTAAACAATTTTTCAATCTAGATTTACAAATGAAAACGAATAGCAAAAGATTCAGAACGAAGAAATGACACATTCGAGAAGGTAAGTTCTTACAATCACGGAGTAGACAGGAATATCAAATTGCATATTTCAATCAGTGATCAAAACACAAGACCCTACCTGAACCTGATGCTATTATGCAATCTCCAGGAACTGTAAGAGAATTCGCTCCTCTCAATAACCTTCTTCTCGAAAACTTTCTTGGTATCAGCCTTCTGAAATTCGCTTCCAAAAATTGTCTCCCCAAAAATTCCCGTCCAAATACGTGTCCCCCTAGAATGAACCGCCAAAGTTGTGATAAGCAATTTTCTCCTCAAATCGGGGCACTAATTGTGCGTTCACCCGAGAAGACTCTTTGCACAACTGAGTTAACTCCCAATTAACCTTTATTATCTTTTCTTTTATTTTGCATTCAACTTTCATGCACATTAAGTTGAATTATTAAATAACTTTATTTAATATTCCACTTGACTTTTATTTTAAATTAATTTATTACTTTAATCTTATGTGCACTTTTAAGAAATTAAAATAACATTATTAATTTCTATAATTTAATCTTTTAATTTAATTCTCATATTTAAACTCATGCTTAGATCATGCGATCTAGAATTCTTAATAATTTAATATCTTTCAACTTTTAATTTATTTTAGAACTTAATTGATAACATATTTAATTAATTTAAATAACAATAATATTTAGCATTTATTTAAAAATGAACTCCAAATATATTATTATTAAATTAAATAAATATTATCCTGTTCTAAATTTATCTTTGAACTTTAACCTTTAAATTTAATTCTTTTATTTAATTAATTTCTCAATTAATTAAATATTAAAGATATCATAATAATTCTCTATTGAATTAAATCATTAATTAATCTTTTTAATTAGACTTAATTAATAGAAAACACATCAAGGACTCATATAACAACATACGAAAACCCTACATAGAAAAGCATATACTAAATAAAAACAAAAAGGTTATAATCCTGAAATTACATCATTTGATGCATTCAGAGGGTACTTAACTCAGATACTTGTCCTAATTATCAATTAGGACAATTGGCTAAAGGGTTTAGGATTTGGACTTAAGAGTTTATCTCCCCTCTCTTACCATTGAGACAATGCGATAGGGTACGCTCATCCTGGCAATTCAGGGAAGTCGATACTCGGTACCTGCAACCTGCATAAAATCCACGCATGTACAAACACAATATTCTAAGCTAAACAGACAATGGCAAGAAGTGGTGCATCGTGTAGATCCCGACTAGCAGGTGACTATGACTCCCTTCCTTAACCACATCAGAAACACCATACATAAATAAAACAAACACGCACACCATACACATGCAGTATGGGGTAAGTATCCATAAGAAAGCACGTGTGATAATAAACCATCTAACTAATCATCATCGATAACTAAAAACATTGAATAATCATCATACATGCATGAAATATATAGAGTACCAAGTAATCTCATCATATAATAAACTGAGTGTAAAACAACATACGATAATCTCTAAAATAATAATACTAATCATCAAACATAAATTGGCCTAAAAGAGTTTGGCAATGATGACAGAAATGCAACTTAGGGGCAGGCACTACAACAAGTATCTGAGTTGTTTATCTTCTGAATGCGTTGTATGATGTTAATGTGTGATTATAACCCTTTAGTTTAACCTTATATGTGTTTTTCTATGATGGATTTTCGTATTTTGTTTTATAAGTCTTTGGTGATTTTTCTATTAATTAAGTCAAAATTAAATGATTAAATTAATAATTTAATTTAATGAAAAATTATTATGATATTTTAATATTTGATTAAATTAAATAGAAAAAATTAAATAAATTGGATAATTAAATAAATTTTAAAAATTAAATTTTTAGATAACCGTTATAAGTTTAATTTTAGAACGTGATAATATTTATTTAATATAATAATAATATATTTAGAGTTCATTTTTAAATAAATGCTAAATACTATTATTATTTAAGTTAATAAATATTTTATCAATTAAACATTTTGAAATAAATTAAAAAGTGAAAAGATATTAATTTATTAAAAGTTTTAAGATAGCATAAAGTATGTATGAGATTAAAATATAAGAAATTAATTAAAAAGATAAAAACAAGTGAATTTAATAAAGATATTTTAATTGCATAATGTGTGCATGAGATTAAGATTTAATAAATTAATTGAAAAGAGAAGTCAAGTGAAATTAAATAAAGTTATTTTATAATTCAATAAATGTGCATGGAAAAGATAAAGAAAAGATAATAAAGAGTGAAGTCGGGTGAGCAAGGAGTTCTCTCGGGTGATTGCACAATTAGTGCCTCAATTTTAGGAGAGAACTCCATATCACAATTTTGGGGTTCATTTTTGAGGTACAATGATTTTGGGAAGAGGAAAAGAATTTCAAAAGAGAGGAGGTTTTGAGGGGAGAAATTTCTCTCATGATCTTCTTGGGCGTAGCAATTAGCATCAAAGTCCAGGTAGATGCTTGTGATTATATGCACAATTTATTACGTTTCTTCTTTTCCTATCTTCTTCGTGTCTACGAATGGTTTTCTGAATGATTCTTTGTAACGAGTGTTTCAATATGGTGAAATTCTAGTATGCATGTTAAATCTTCTGTATACGAAAAGATTGGTATATCAAATAATCCTCCTTCGGTATATTCAAAAGTGAAAATTATACAAGGAAGGGTTTTGTATTGAAAATGAAAATTTAAATAGGAAAATTCGACCGATTGGCCGTATTTTCCCTATCAGAGATTTGCTAGGATAGTTATAAAAATATATATTTAAAATTTTATTTGGAAGGGGTTTTTGTTTAAATTAAATTTTATATAATTTAAACAAAATGAAATTTACAAAAATAAAAGTTATAAAAAATTTATTATAAATAAAAATTTAATATATAAAAAAAGGGGGAGGTGAGGCCGTGACACCCCCACCCCCCACCTTACCTATTTGCGGCTCTGATGCCACAGCTATTGCTCATGGCAATGCTACGACAATAACTGTTGTGCCCATAGCACAACCGCGACAACAATCGCAGGCTCATAGTCATAGCTGTGAATGTAATAGCCAGCGAACTATAAAAAATACACTTGTTTCTTTTTTTAAATTTTGTTTTTAAAAAATGTAATTTAACTTTATTAAATTTATTTATTATTGATAAAAATTTATTTAATAATTTTATTAAACTTAATTTTTAATTGTAAAAAAAAATAATGTATATTATTATTTAGTAAGTTTATTAATCACTTACTATTTAACAAGATATATGTATATTAATATAGTTTGTTTAATAATTATTAATTAATTAAATTTAATATAGTTTTAATTAAGTTAAATTAATAATATGTATTTTCTTAAATAAATTTTAAATTTATTTAATTATTATTAATGATTTGATTTTTTTTAATAATATGGAAATTATTTTAGAATCAAAAAATTTATAGGCAATTACTTTTAAAGTTTTTAGAACGTGTAAATCTGATAAGGGTAATTGAAATTTTATTATAATATAAGAATGGGGTAAATTGTAAGGGTTAAATGGCATATCATAGCTATTCAAAAATATACACTGAAACAAAAACTAAAACCTTAAATTTAACTCATCATTATGTTTCCAAAATCAAACCAAACTATGAAACCTAGACTTTGTTATCTGTATGGTGTCTATGTTTTGGGGTTTCGGGGGTTGTCTTAGTTTTGACCAGTCTTAGGATGTTACCAGAGGCTTGGGAGTTTTGTGATTATGATGTTATGATGATTTGTTCTCGATCTTTTTAAACTCAACCATGGTAATGTGTTGGTATGCTTTATGATGAGGTTGTATTCATTGTTCATTATTGTTTTCCAGCGTTGTTGTGTGAAGCTAAGGTGAATGTATGACAAATTTGACTTAACCATTTTGAGTCTTCGATCATTATTTTTAGGGATGCTTTCAAGTTACTTGTAGAGAATTGATGTGTTACTGTGAATTGTCTTTGATGCTTTCTAGTCACTTGTATAGGGCTGAGGTGAAATTTTTGATTCTTCAATTTATGCTTTTATGAGCCTAGGGTAGGTAAACTATATGTTATGTTGGGAAGTAGCTTGCAATGGCGATTAGGGCTCAAGTGGATGCTAGGGTAACTCATTATAAGTAGTTTAATAAGTGATAATATTTCATTAAATGGGTTCTAAATGAATTAATAAGATACTGGTACCATAGAAAGTCACTAAGCGATTGGAGGATTAAAAGACTAGTCGAGTAACCTTAGAGTTGACTCATTAGTATGCCTTGTCAGTACAAAAGGATACTAGTGCCACATAGGATCACTAGGGGGCCAAAGGATTAAAAGACTAGCTAGGTAACCCTAGCGTTGATTTGTGTGATGAAACTTGCCCACTAGAAGTATAGATTTTCTACGTGTCTTTGTGTGCTTTTGGGTCTAGATGTCGATCTATTTTGGAACCTTTGAGTTAGATTACTTTTAGGATTCCCTACACTTAGAGATTACTTTTGATTTTTGGATTGATATCCTATTTGGGACTTGAGACTATCTCCTCAGCACAATGAGAGTGGGCCATTTAGGTTCCACGCAGTCAGGTGATAGTGCTTTTTACTCTTACCATTTAGATCCATCTATTGATACCGTGGTTGGAGTTTCCTTGTCTGTGTTTCGTTTCTTTCTATCTTTGTGTATTATGATGGATGGTTGTATCTTTATGATGGATAGTTATATCTTTATGATGGATGGTTTCATTTATTATATTGTACTTTGTATCATGGATCTAAAAAGGATGATGTTATCTATTTTTATAAATGTATATTCTTTTAGCCTTTCATACCCTATGACATGTACAGTGGATGATTGAGCATTCCTAATTTTATTGCCAAGTGGCATTCAGAACAAATGTATATTATTTAAATGGACTTTGGACTTTTAATTATTATTTCATGTGGATGTGTTATTTATTAGACTTAGTATTAATTAAAATTAAATGTGACTCAATGTCTTGGGATCCTTAAGGAATGTAATCTGTTATGTTTGCTTATGTATGATTGTATGTTATTGCTTCTGCTACTTTATGTTTGACGTGTAAGTTATTATTATTATTTTTTTTTAAAGTTTGGCAAACTTAGTAAAACTTTAAGTTAATTCTTTTGGATCCCTTGGCAAGGCGTTACATCTGGTATCAAAGCACGAGTTCTACATTGGGAGCTCTGGTTATATTGGAACACCACTAGTTGTTAACAAGTTGAACAAAAATGAAAATTTAAACTATTATGTATATCTATTTCAAATTGAAACTTGAACTGAAATAGAACTTAGACTTTTAGTTGTATATTTTCAAACTTGAACATTTAAACTTCAAAATTGAATTATACGTAAACCTAAAAATAGGAAAAACTAAAAATTGAACTTATACTATTTTCAATTTACATGTGTCTTTTATCTATGCTTTTCAATAGTATGTTTTATGGTTGTTATAGCATCTTGTAGCTGGATATTATTATAGGATGTTATCTAGGATGAGATCTTTTGTTAGAGGTCATAGTCTAGGTCATGCTAGAGGCCATGGACGAGGCAAAGACATAAGTGTACATGAGTCTATCCAAAAAGGCCCTATTCAAGAAGGGACTAGGGATGGGCATGCCAATGAGTATTAGGAAGAGAACCATGGTGAGTGGTAGGCTGACTCTGAGGAGGTTGACCTGAGACAAATGATGAAATCCATCATTGATCGCCTACCTCTTGCTCATGACCAAGATAGGGCACATCAGACAGGACCAAAGCATAGACCTAGGTCTAGGATCCCTCATAGGGATTGACAGAGATCCACTACATATGCTCAAATGAAGGACCTTTAGAGGTCCAAGGTCAAGCCCTTTAATGGGCATGGTTGAGGTTACGTAGCCGAGTAGTGGCTTATTGCTCTTGACAAGGTTTTTGCGACTCAAGACTTTGACAGTAATGTCAAAGCAAGGTTTGTTATTACCAACTTGGAAAAAATCTGAGCCACTTGGTGGCCTATCAAAGAGAAGAAGTTGGGCATTGACATGAACAATGTCACATGAAAGTTATTCTTGGAAAAATTATGTGAGTGATTCCTACTAGAGGAATGGAAGTAGCATAGAGCAGATGAGTTCCACAACTTGAGACAACTCACTATGATTGTAATAGAGTATGAGCGCAAGTTCTATGAGCTCGTGCCTTTGTCGAGAATTAGCGACAACCCAACATAGTTGGCACAATATTTCATCAGAGGATTGAATAACTATCTAGTTGGGGGTGTTAAGGTGTTTGAACCTAAAACCCTAAACACCTTAACACCCCCAAAGATGTGGTACATTGAGTCGTCCTTGTAGAGTAGAGAGTTAACCTAAGACATGGGGGTTTTGTAGGAGCAGCTTTAGCATCAGGATCGAAGGGTAATCAGGGAGCAAGTGGTAGTAGGAAACCTCCTTCTAGAGGTAATTAGCATCAGGGAGAAACTTATCCTCTAGCACAGAGTGGTGGCAGTGGTTCCAATGCTAGGAGATATCACAATGCTCAGCGCAATAAGCATAAGCAGTATGATCGATCATCTCAGAGTGTTCATTCTTATCCTAGTGGGGGTATTGTTTAGCACTCTAGTGCACCTAGAGTGCAGAGGAGTTTTTATGGAGAGCGTTTCTCATGTGGACAATGTGGACACAAGTTGTCCCATTGCCCTCAAGGAAAATCACAATTCTCAAGCTAGAGACTCGCAACTTTAGAACCTACGATTGGTGACATAGGTAGGTCCCAGAGAATGTTCCCAGAGAATGTTCTCAATGGATTCATATCCTCCTATAGGGGGAAAGGGTCCAATGGGACCCGCTCAGTGATTTCTTTAGTTTTACCATTCGTGTAGGCTTCTAGGACTAAGCCTAAGTCCAGGGGGGTGGATGTAGTGCCTGCCCTTAGTTTCCATTTTTTTGCTATTATTGCCAAACTCTTTAGGCTAGTTTTATGCTTATGATTAGTAACATTGTTTTGAGATTATCACTTATTGTTTTAGATTCAGTTGATTTATGATGATATTACTTAGTACTCTATACTTCATGTATGCATGATGATTATTACAGTGTTTTCAGTTATAGGTGATTATTAGTTAGATGGATTATCATATGTGTTTCTAATGGTACTTATCCCATACTGCATGTGTATGGTGTACATTTATGTTTTCTTTATGTATGGCGTTTCTGATGTGGTTAAGGAAGGGAGTTGTAGTCACCTGCTAGTTGGGATCTACATGATGCACCACTTTCTGCCATTGCCTGTTTAGTTTAGAATATTGTATTTGTACATGTGTCAATTTTTATGCAAATTGCAAGTACTAGGTATCGACTTCCTGAATTGCCAGGATGAGCGTACTCTATCACATTATCTCAATGGTATGAGAGGGGAGATAAATTCTTAAGTCCAAATCCAAAACCTTTAAACCATTTTTCCTAGAAAATTGGGACAAGTATCTGAATTGTTTACCTTCCAAAAGCGTTGTATGATGTTAATTCGTGATTATAACCCTTTAGTTTGATCTTGTATGCATTTTTCTATGATGAGTTTTCATATTTTGTTTTATAAATCTTTGCTAATATTTCTAATAATTAAGTCAAAATTAAATGATTTAATTTAATGGAAAATTATTATGATATATTAATATTTGATTATATTTAATTAATTAGAATTAATTAAATAAAAATAATTAAATTTAAAGATAAAAGTTATAAGTTTAATTTTAGAACATGATAATATTTATTTAATTTAATTATAATATATTTAGAGTTCATTTTTAAATAAATGCTAAATACTATTATTATTTAAGTTAATAAATATTTTGCCAATAGTGGCATGTTGTGATGGTTAAGTTGTTGAGTTGTTACCCTTGCCATCAAGGTTCAAATCTGATGGGGATGAGATCCCCCATTTGTGGCCTCACTGGTTCATAGCTCTAGGTCAAAAGCATTTACCCCTCTTTAAAAAAAAAAGTTAATAAATATTTTTCAATGAAAACATTCAGAAATAAATTAAAAAGTGAAAAGATATTAATTTATTAAAAGTTTTAAGATAGCATAAAGTATGCATGAGATTAAAATATAAGAAATTAATTAAAAAGATAAAACAAGTGAATTTAATAAAGATATTTTAATTGCATAATGTGTGCATGAGATTAGGCAAGAGCCTACAACACAATGGTAAATTGTGAGCATCTTATCGAGGAGGTCTTGTGTTTGACTCTACACAGGCTTAATAAATAATAATGAATCTTGTCTTCAGCCTCTTATTTCAATCAAAAAAAAAAAGTGTATGAGATTAAGATTTAATAAATTAATTGAAAAGAGAAGTCAAGAGAAATTAAATAAAGTTATTTTATAATTCAATAAACGTGCATGGAAAAGATGAAGAAAAGATAATAAAGAGTGAAGTCAGGTGAGCAAGGAGTTCTTTCAGGTGATCGCACAATTAGTACCCCGATTTTAGGAGAGAACTCCATATCACAATTTGGGGGTTCATTTTCGAAGTATGACAATTTTGGGAAGAGGAAAAGAATTTCGGAAGAGAGAAGGTTTTGAGAGGAGAAATTTCTCTCACAATCTCCTTGGGCGTAGTGATTAGCATCAAAGTCCAAGTAGATGCTTGTGATTATTTACACATTTTATTACATTTCTTCTTTTCCTATCTTCCTCGTGTCTACGAATGGTTTTTTGAATGATTCTCTATGACGAGTGTTTCAATATGGTGAAATTCTAGTATGCATGTTAAATTTTTGTATATGGAAAGATTGGTATATCAAATAATCCTCCTTCGGTAGATTCAAAAGTGAAAATTATACGGGGAGGGTTTTTGTATTGAAAACAAAAATTTAAATAGGAAAATTTAACCGGTTGACCGTATTTTCCTATCAAAGATTTGCTAGGATAGTTATAAAAAAAATAAAAAAATATAATTGGGAGGGGTTTTTGTTAAATTAAATTTTATATAATTTAAACAATATAAAATTTAAAAAAATAAAACTTATTAAAAAATTATTATAAATAAAAAATTAATATATAAAAAAGGGGGAGGCAAGGCTGTGACACCCCAACCCCCCCTCTCCCCACCTTACTTGTCTGTGGCTCTGATGCCACAACTGTTGCTCGTGGCAGTGTCATGGCAGCAGTGGTTAATAATTGTTGCAGCCGTAGCATGGCTACAGTAGTAGCCGCAGGCTCACAACCATAGCCATGGATGTAATAGCCAGTAGGCTATAAAAATACGCTTGTTTATTTTTTTTTATTTTTTTTTAATGTAATTTAACTTTATTAAATTTATTTATTATTGATATAAAATTTATTTAATAGTTTTATTAAACTTAATTTTTTATTGTAAAAAATATATAATGTATATTATTATTTAGTAATTTTATTAATTACTTACTATTTAATAAGATATATGTATATTAATATAGTTTGTTTAATAATTATTAATTAATTTAATTGAATATAGTTTTAATTAAGTTGATTTTTTTATTATAGGTAAACGACCGAAGCCTAGGTTATTTATTATTATTATTAAGATTAACTATTATTATGTGTTAATCTTGAGTAGATTTGAACCCAAGACCTCCCCGATGAGAGGTTTGCAATTTACCAATGCGTTGTAGGCTCTTGCCTATTTTAATTAAGTTGAATTAATAATATGTATTTTCTTAAATACATTTTAAATTTATTTAATTATTATTATTAATGTTTTGATTTTTTTAATAATATGGAAATTATTTTAGAATCAAAAATTTTATAGGCAATTACTTTTAAAGTTTATAGAATGTGTAAATCTGATAAGGGTAATTGGACTTTTATTATAATATAAGAATGGGGTAAATTGTAAGGGTTAAATGGTATATTGTAGGTATTTGAAAATATACAATAAAACAAAAACTGAAACCTTACATTTGACTCATCATTATGTTTCCAAAATCAAACCAAAGTATGAAACCTAGACTTTGTTATCTGTATGTTGTTTATGTTTTGGGGTTTCAGGGGTTGTCCTAGTTTTGACCAGTGTTAGGATTACTAGAGGCTTGGGAGTTTTATAATTGTGATGTTATGATGATTTGTTTTCAATATTTCTAAACTCAACCATGGAAATGTGTTGGTATGCTTTATGATGAGTTTGTATTCATTGTTCGTTATTGCTTTCCAGTGTTCTTTTGTGAAGCTGAGGTGAATGTATGACATATTTGACTTAACCATTTTGAGTCTTTGATCAGTATTTTTGGGGATGCTTTCCAGTTACTCGTAGAGAACTGATGTGTTACTATGAATTATCTTTGATGCTTTCCAGTCACTTGTATAGGGCTGAGGTGAAATTTGTGATTCTTTGATTTATGCTTTTATGAGCCTAGGGTAGGTAATTTGTATGTTATGTTGGGAAGTGGCTTGCAATGGGGGCTGAGGCCCAAAGTGGTTGCCAGGGTAACTCATTCTAAGTAGTTTAATAAGTGATAACATTTCATTAAATGGATTTAAAATGAATTAATAAGATATTGGTACCACAAAAAGTCACTAAGGGGTCAGAGGATTAAAAGACTAGCCGGGTAACCTTAGAATTGACTCATTAGTATGTCTTGTTAGTATGAAAGGATATTAGTGTTGCATAGGGTCACTAGGGGGCTGGAGGATTAAAAGACTAGCCAGGTAACCCTAGCGTTGATTCATGTGATGAAACTTGCCCACTAGAAGTATAGATTTCCTACGTGTCTTTGTGTGCCTCTAGGTCTAGATGTCAATCTATTTTGGAACCTTTGAGTTAGATTACTTTTAGGATTTCTTGGACTTAGAGATTACTTTTGATTTTTGGATTGATATCCTATTTGGGACTTGATACTATCTCCTCAGTGTGGTGGGAGTGGGCCATTTAGGTTCCACACTGTTAGGTGGTAGTGCTTTTTACTCTTACCATTGAGATCTATTCCTCGATACCATGGCTAAAGTTTCCTTGTCTACATTTCCTTTCTTTCTATCTCTATGTATTATGATGGATGGTTGTATCTTTATGATGGATAGTTATATCTTTATGGTGGATGGTTTCATTTATTCTACTGTACTTTGTATCATGGATCCAAAAAGGATGATGTAATCTATTTTTATAAATGTATATTCTTTTAGCCTTTAATACCCTATGATATGTATAGTGGATGATTGAGCATTCCAAATTTTATTGCCAAGTGGCATTTAGAACAAATGTATAATATTTAAATAGACTTTGGAATTTTAATTATTCTTTCATGTAGATGTGTTATTTATTAGACTTAGTATTGATTAAAATTAAATGTGACTCAATGTCTTGGAATCCTGAAGGAATGTAATCTGATATGTTTGCTTATGTATGATTGTATGTTATTGCCTCCGCTAGTTTATGTTTGACATATAAATTATTCTTTCTTTAAAAAAAGAAAAGTTTGACAAACTTAGTAAAACTTTAGGTTAATTCTTTTGGATCCCTTAGTGGGGTGTTATAGTACCTATGTAAATGTTCTTTTATTTTCCTTCTAAACATGTATCTCTTTATATTTCCCCCAACAGGTGGTCACAAGGGCACAACAATGAGATGCATAGATACATATATACATGCATACATACATATACACATACATACGTACATCTGCATATGCAATTTTATCTCCTTAAAAAAATATATTTGATCTTTACTCAATCAACAAGAGATAATATAATTTGTAAGTATAGATTTATGCATACTTAGTTTGGTATGAATAGTTTTGATTGAATTTTTCTAAGAAGAGTCATGATGATAATGACTCCATGTATTGGGTTTTTAGAGGAGAGAGACTTACAAAAGATTAGATGGTAGGGTAGGAGGAAGATGGTTGTGTGAATGGTTGACCAAGAAAGTTGTAGAAAATTAGGGTGTCAGTTGCAAGTAGTTTCATTAATTTGATAAGGGAATCAACTTTGAAAGTGGGATGATCAAAATTGGCAGGTCCATCTTTATGATAGTTATCTCTATCTCATAATAGAAAATTACCTCAAACAACAAGTGACAAATTATTAAATATATGAAAAATAGAAGAACATTGTAACGTCCTGCCAGGGAATCCAAAAGAAATTATCCTAAAGTTTCACTAAGTCTATCAAACATTTTTTTTTTAAAATATAAAGATGTACAAAACAACATAAAATATAGCAGAAGTAATAATAACAAGAGATAAAACAATAGCGGAAGTATTAACTCACATACATAACAATCATCATAAACATATTACATCTCTTAGGGTCCCGTGATGTTGAATCACATTTAAGTTTCATTAATACTAAATCCAATATATAACACATTCATATTAAAGAATAACTACACCTACACATCCATTTAAAAATATACAATTATATAAGATGCCACTTAGCAATAAATAGAATGCACAATCATCCACTACACAGGACACATGGTATGAAAGGCTAGAAGATTATACATCATGAAATAGACTAAATGGTCTCATAAGATCTATGAAATAAAATACAATATAGTACAGTACAACCATCCATCATAGGAATACAAGACTAGATAAAAAGAAACATCTCCATAAACACATCCAGCAATGACATCCAAAGGTCGGATCTCAATGGTATAAGAAAAAGCACTACCACCTGATCTCATGGAATCTAAATGACTCACTCCCACTGCATTGAGGAGATAAAATCAAGTCCCAAATGGATAATAAAATCAAAATTCAAAACCAACATCTAGGTTCAAGGAAACACCTAAAAGAAAACTATCTCAAGATACCAAGACAAGAGTATCAACTAAACTTGGAGGCAACACAAACACATAGGAAATATGCTATGCAAGTGGGTAAGTGTCATCACATAAGACAACTCTAAGGTTACCCTGGTAGCTACTAAGGACTGCAAATGCCATAGTGTCTCTATGTGGCATTAGTATCCTTTCGTACAGACTAGGCATACTAACAAGTCAACTCTAAGGTTACCCTGGTAATCTTTTAATACTCTAGACCCCCTAGTGACTTTCTGTGGTACCAATATCTTATTAATGCATTTTAAGCCCATTTAATTAAATGTTATCACTTATTAAAATAACCTACAATGGGTTAACCACTAGCCTCTTTAGGGCCTCGACCTCCATTGCAAGCCACTTCCCAACATGTCATACATATAACCTACACTAAGCTCAACAAAAGAAAAAGATCTCAAATGACCATAAACCACACATTAGTTCTTAAACAAGCAACTAGAACACACTTAAATATCATTAATCATAATCACAAATCCCACCAATACAATCATCCTAATAAGATTGATCCCAAAATAAGTATACATAAGCCAAATCTATGTCATAACATGACATCATCAAGAACAAATCACATAATCACCTTAGTCCTTGTTGGGTGATGCAACGCGCTCCCCTGCCCACAGGTGGTTAATTATGTGGTGTTCCATGTTCACTAACAGTCATGACTTTTGGTGCAACGGCAAATGGGCCCAACAATTGGTATCAGAGCCTGGTTTTGGCCTAGTCATGGGTTCAAATCTCCTCGCTGCCTTCTCGACTCGCATAAGCACCTGGTATGCGCATCGAGGGGGGGATTGTTGGGTGATGCAACGTGCTCCCCTGCCCACAAGTGGTTAATTATGTGGTGTTCCATGTTCAGTAACAGTCATGGCTTTTGGTGCAATGGCAAATGGGCCCAACAGTCCTATGTAAGCAACTAGATAGAAATCCAAAGATAATTAATCGAAGACTCAAAAGTTATATCAAGAAAGACACATCATCCACCTCAGTTCTACACAAGAACTGGAAAGCATATCAAAATATATGATCAAACTCATCATAGCACACAAATGACACATCACCATGGATGGGTATAAAAGATTGTGTACAAAACATCATCATGACATCATAGGACAAAACCCCCAAGCCTCTGTTAAACATCCTGATCTGGTCAAAGCTAAGTCAAACCCAGAAACTCCAACACCCATAAATTACACGTCATATAAAGTGCATACAAAAGTCATTTTCATAATTCTTTAGGTTTTGGAAAATACACAAGTTTAATTTTCATTTTCATTTTCAAAACACAAAGATTAAATAACAACCATGGTTTCAGTTTCCTATTCTTTAGTTGCGAGATTCTCTAGGGTTTCCAAGTCCATTAGAATCTTAGACAATTCAATGACTCATATAAAGTTGTTTAAACATTGTTTCATAGTTCAATTTGTTATCAAAACATAAGAGTTCAAGTTTTCATTTTTAAGTTTTTGACTTTATAAAGTTTATAAATTTCCCCTATAATAGAACCCATTTCCACTTTCAAATTTGAATGCATCAATACTATTAACTTTTGAAAATAATAATGCCTCTATTAAAAATTGTAAAATAATTTAAATAATTATTATTAGATTATTAATAATAATTATCAATTTATTAATAAAATAATACAATTATTAGTAAACATAATTACTAATTAATAATATATAATAAAATTGATTCAAATTCTTTAAATGACATTTAATACTAAAATCATGAATTAAAAATGATTAATAAATAATATTATTTAACATTTACTAATTATTAATTTAAAACTAATTTTAAATGTTATTAAAAACATATTAAAAAAAATAACTCTTATGATTTTAAAGGCCTGCCGACTTGGCTTGAAAAGGCTACCATAGGCAGCTCTACTGTGATGACATCAAAGTACTGCTATGTTAGTAGCAGCTATTGCCACAGATAGGTATGGAGGGGGGGTGGGGGGTTTGGTGGCCCCGTCCCCAAATTAATACATATTATTTTATTTTTAAAAATATTTTCAAAATTCTTCCCATCAAATTCATTTTTTATATTATTATTTTTTAAATAATTGTGAACAATACTCTGATAGGGAAACCCAAATAAACCAATCGAATTTACATTCTACATTTTGATTTTTAAACAAAAACCCAATTGATTAAAATTTACAAGCACAAGAGTTTTCCAAAAATTCCATTCCTCAAACACAAATAACTTTGAAACAAAAATAAACTCAGATTCACAACAGGGTTTCATTAAAGAAATCAAACAAATCAACAATTATACAAGAACAGAGTTATCTAGATATGAAGCAGACAGAAAATTGAAAAACTAAAACTATTGTGAAATTAAATAGTAGATTCTACCTGAATCTGATGCTAACTTGCAAATACATAATCGCATGAAGAACATGAGAAAACCCCTTTCCTCTAAAAACTTCTTTCCCTAAAAATTGCTGGATCTTATGCTAAAACAATGAATGCACAGAACTCGCAAACAATTCCCTTTCCTTTTGAAATCCCTCTTCCTTAAAATCAGCTCCTTCATAACCTGTGTAATTGCAAAATGAGCTCTAGATCTCTAATAAATAGTTCTCTCCTAATTTGGGGCTCTATTATGCAATCACGCGAGGGAACTTGCTGATCAATTTTTTTTAATTTTTTATTATCTTTTACATTTTCATGAACACTTTTTGCAATTTAAAATATCTTTATTAAATTATTTTTCTCTCTCTTGAATTAATTTATTATATTTTAATTTCATGCAGAAGCTTTATGTAATTTAATTAAAATAAACCACAATAAAACTATTGCTTATTGTCTCTTATTAATTTGCGAGACATTTTTCATATAGTATTTATTAATTTAACTAATAATGTTATTTAACTTTTATTATTAAAATAAACTCCTAAATAAATTATTATTAAACTAAATAAATATAAAATGCCAAAATTAGAACTTTGATAAAATATTTTACTTAATTAATTTCTCAATTAATTAAATATAATTAAATATTGAATTGTCTGTATAAAATTTCTATTAAATTAAATCATTAATTTATCTTTTAATTTAATTTAATTATAATAGAAAATCATCACAGACCCACAAGATGAAATACGTATACCCATCATATTCACGTTACTTGATGAATTCAAAAAGATGAAACTAACTCAAATACTTGTCCTATTTTCTAGGACAATTAGCTTAAGTTATGTTAGAAATGCTTTAGAATAACTAAGAGGGGTGGGGGGTGGGGTGTGAATCAATTACTCAAGGTCCAAAATTGCCTAATCAAACTTTTCACTAACTATAGTGAGCTCATTCAAACTGACCATACATCCAAGCTTAACATTTTTCCTAGCAAGTTACTAATAAATCAATATGCAAAAATCAAACACATAAGTTCAACACACAACACAGTGATTTACGTGGAAACCTAATTTGGGAAAAACCACCAATAACATGTTGCCTTGTTTCCCACCCTTCTAAAGTGATGCCTTGTGAAAAGCCTACCCTATCAAAGGCTATAAGACATTATTAGATGTGACTCGATTAAGGGATTTCAAAGACCCTGTTAGGAGTGTGCCTAGTTAAAGGACTTTTGAACATTCAACTTGGAATGTCACCCCGTTAAAGGATTTCTTAATGGTTGTTAGGCCAACCTAAGTCCGTAGGATTTTTCCTCAATTGATACAATTTGCAAGAGAGTAAAAATTAAGGGCTTTTGACCTAATACATTTTACAACTTAACTTGCAGATTTCAGATCACAATTCAGCTCACACATTTGCCTGGCCTTCAATCACTGCAGCTCTGATAGCTTGTCCTCCTTTCAAGCTTTGTCTCCTTGATTCTTCTTGCTCATTGTGCCAATGCAATCTTCTCTCTGTGGTCACTTATCAAAGTAGAGTCTCTATGCTCTATTTTTCCCTCTCTGTGCCTTCTTCTTGACACTTCACACTCTAGCCAATCACTCTCTAACCACACACACCGATTCTTTGACCTATAACTTCTTAAGTAGAAGTTTAGAATGCATTTCCTGCTCTATTCTTCCTTCTCATATTTGGGTTTGAATTGATTTGATAAGATACGATGTATCTTTCCCTCCATTTTGTTTCTTCTAGAAACATCATGTGGAATCCACCTGTATTCACCTAAAAATAGTTAACATACAATTCTGTAACACCAACTCACCATCCTTATCTTCCACCTGGTTCACAAAATTCAAGGTAACAACCTTATCATCTCAGATCTGGCAAATCTTTGACTTTTCAAATAATGCAGCAACTCAGCATTATTGAAATACTGGTACTCAGCATATACTGTGTTACTTGACATCAACTAAGTTTTATTGGTGCTCGACACCTATTACATTTTCCTTGCTCGGCATCTGAACTTTCTGGCACCAACTGATTGCTCAACACTTGAACACTTTCAATCGGCACATACTAGATTTTGCTTTTGCTCGACACTAATTGAAAAATTTACTCGGCATGAACTAACTTGCTCGGCACCCACTAATGAATTTAGTCAAGCTTTGCAAATAGCCTTGTTACAACTTATTCTTCCAATGTTTCTGCGTGTGACCAACCTCTGTATCTTCAAGTATATTAACAATACACCATTTTACCATTGTCTTAACTGATCCTTGTAATACATTATAACATTATAGCTCAACATTTCCCTTAGGTGCTTTTGTTACATCTTATTGATTAATTCCTCCTCATTAATCAACTAAGTGATAGTACTTGGATCTTATAAGCAATTGTCATTCCAACAAATAACAAGTTTGACATTAGTGACAAAACAATGATTGAAAATATTCTTTATCAAAAATCTCCCTCTTTTAATATCTTCAACATTGATCTTTTCAATCATATTCCAATAATCTCCCTCTTTGGCATTGATGGCAAACCAAACTGATCAACCATCCAAGCTAATCAATCAAGTTACTACAATGCTAATATGCCAAAAAGAAAACTTGTTGTCTTTCATATCTCCCTCTTTGTTGGTACATGCTTATTCCTTTGATCTGCTCCCTCTTAGATCTGTCATCCTGATTTCTTTGCTTTTGCTTCTCCCTCTTTGCTACTATTTCCTTTCTGTTGTTTCTCCCTCTATACATCTAATCATGTAGATTTGCTATTTTTCTTCTTCTGACTGATTAGTTTCGATATCTCCCTCTGATCATCTATGATTAGTTTATGCTATTTGATCAATTTCTATATAAATCTCCCTCTTTGACAACAATGCCAAAGACTTAGCATCTTTAATTATGTAGATGTAGACTTTGCAATTTTCAATTTCTCCCTCTATCACCATGCTTGTGACTGATTTGGAATTTCAGCATTTTAGTTTCCTCTGCATCAACTTATATTATTTCAATCAATCAACTTATTTGATGTAGGGCAATTCTGTTGTTGCTCAAACAACCTAGGATAGGGGTTTTACCCCTAGCTTACCTCTAAGATACTCAAATGCATTTTTAGGTAATGGTTTTGTGAAGATATCAGTAATTTTTTCCTTTGAGTTGATGTATTTCATCTTCACTTGTTTATCTTCCACCAATTCTCTTACATAGTGATACTTAGTTGCAATATGCTTTGTTTTTGCATGCATCATAGGATTTTTGGATATGTTGATTGCACTTGTATTATCACAATAGAGTATCACTGTCTTAGTTATCTCCTCCTTCATTCCTTTCAACAGGTGCTTGATCTATATAATGTTGGTACAATTGATGGCAACTGCAATATACTAAGCTTCATCTGTGGACTGCGAGGTACAACTTTGCTTTTTGCTAGTCCAAGTGACTAGTTTTTTCCGAAGAAGAGTGCTCCTCCACTGGTGCTTTTCTTGTCATCAATGTTACCTCCCCAATCTACATTAGTGTAGGCATTCAATTAAAAATTTTCACTCCTCTTGTAGTATAACCCAAAGCCATATGTTCCTTTTAGATACCTCAATATTCCCTTTACTGACATAAGGTGATTTTCTCTTGGATTTGTAGAAAATCTTACTACTATCCCAATAGTTGATGCAATGTCTAGTCTACTATGGACAACATACTAAAACTTTCCAATCATAGACCTATACATTTTCTAATTGACTTCAGTAGATTCATCATTCTTGGATAACTTCTTGTCCTATTATCATTGGTGTACTGACTAGTTTTGAATCCTCTAAGCCAAATGCCTTGAGTATCTCCTTGATATACTTTGATTGGGTCACAAATATGCCATGTTTTAGTTGATGTACTTGTAATCCAACAAAGAATTTAATTTCTCCAAACATTGACATTTCAAACTCATGTTTCATCTGGTCAACAAAATATTTGCATAGTGCATCCTTTCCTTTGAAGATTATATCATCCACAAAGATTTATGATATCAAGATATCCTTACCTTTTTTCTGAATCAATGTACAAGTTGTTGTTGTCATCTATTCTTTCAAAGCCTATCTTCCCTAGATATTTATGAAGTCTCTCATACCAAGCTCTAGGAGCTTGTTTCAAACCATAGAGAGCCTTATGTAGTTTGCAAACCATATCCTTGTTGTTCTCATCAACAAAACCTTCTAGTTATTCTATGTAGACTTCCTCTTCCAGTATACCATTAAGAAACGCAGACTTTACATCCATTTGGTAGACCTTGAAACCTTTGTAGGCATCATATGCAAGTAAAGTTCTAACTCCTTCCATTCTTGCAATAGGGGCAAATGTTTCCCCATAATCCAGTCCTTCTTCTTGTGCATAGCCTTTGTAGACTACTCTAGCCTTGTTTCTTGTGATCTCACCACTCTCATCTAGCTTGTTCCTAAACACCCACTTGGTTCCAATCACATTCTTATCAGTTGGTCTTGGAACTAAAGTCCAAGTCTTGTTCTTCTCTATTTGCTCTATTTCACTTCCATTACTTTGCACCAATCATCATCTTGTAGTGCATGTATTACTATCTTGGGTTCAACTTTGCTCAGTAGACATGACTCATTCCTTAGTCTATTTCTTGTCATTGGTCTGGCCTCCTTGCCACCAATGATTTGATCTATAGGATGATGCCTTCTCACATACTTGGAAAGCCTAGGTTCTATCCTTGTTTCCATGTTTGGTCTTTTAGCATTAGAGTCACTATGCACATTTCTATCAAGTAGCTCTACATCTCTTTCATGTGTATTGATTTCAGAATCAGAATGTGCATTTTCTCCATTTTGCAACTCAGCATTTGAATGCAACTTGACATTCACTGGTTGTGACTCAACAGATACTAAAACTTGTTGTTGATTCCTAGTTTGATTGGCAGCTTCTTCTTTAGCAAGCATTCCTTCATAGAGGTATACAAAGGATTTGTATTCTTTTGGTTTCTTGATGGATTCATTATCTTGAACTTCTGCATGCTCATCAAAGTTTACATTCGCACTCTCCACAACTTTTTCAGTGGTAGCAATTAAACATTTATAAGCTTTACTTCTAGTGGAGTATCTAAGGAATCTGCCTTCATCACTTTTTGCATCAAACTTGCCATTCCTAGACTCTTTAAGAATATAACACTTACCACTAAACACTTTGAAATGCTTAACATTAGGTGAGTGACCATACCATAGTTCAAAAGGTGTTGCATTAGTACCTTTCTTGATTTGAACTCAATTGAGGATATAGACGGTTGTACTTACAACTTCTCTCCAGTACTTTAGTGCAACATTCTTCTCCATCATTAAAGTTTTGGCACAGTCAATCACTAATCTATTTCTCCTTTTTGCAATATCATTCTGTAGGGGAGTTCTAAGTGCTGATGTTTGTCTCTTAATTCCTTTATCAATGCAGAACACCTCAAATTCTCTTGATGTGAACTCACCTCCTCTGTTTGATCTTAGGCACTTCAAGCTTTTTCCTATTTTCTTCTCAACCATAGCCAAGTACCACTAAAACATTTGGAATGCATCTAATTTTTGCTTTAAGAACATGATAGTCATCATTCTAGAGTAGTCATCAACAAACAACATTATGTATATGTCTCCTCTATAACTTTGCACTTCTATTGGACCACATAATTCAGTATGGACTAACTCTAATACTTCTTTGGAAGTATAGGTCTTGCTTTTGAAACTTGACTTTGTCATCTTCTCTAGCCGACACTATTTACACATTGTGTTGTCAGGCTTCTTTAGTTTTGGCAATCCTCTAACCTTCTTCATCTTGCTAATGCTAATCAGATTATCAAAGTTGACATGACATAGCCTCTTATACCATAGCCACACATCATCAAATCTTACAAAAAGACAAGCAACATCTTCCATATCTAGGTAAAACAAGTTGCTCCTAGTTTGGTCAGCCTTTCCTATGAGATTTCCATCAGTGTCATAGATTTTGGCAGTTTTGTTTCCAAATTCTACTTTGCACCCTACATTGCCTAACTGTGACACACTCAACAGATTATAGTTCAGACCTTTAACATAATATGCATTATCACATGATATTTTCTCTATAAGTTTAATAGAGCCTTTTCCTTTGATCAGACATGGAGCATTATTTCCAAATCTAACACTATTACCATTATATTGAGTAAAGATAACAAACTTACTTTTGTCTCTAGTCATGTGATGAGAGCATCCACTATTTATGACCCGCTTGTCATTCTTGTTTATGCAGGTTACCAATATTGTTGCCTCATCTTCATTTGATTCATCTTTCATGGCTACATAGACTACTTCATCATCATTTTCATCTAAGTCCTCTTCTTCGACAGTGTAGCACTTTTTGCCTTTGTCCTTGTAGTCTCTACTATCATCTTCTCTTCTATTCTTGTACTTGTTGCCTTCTTTGTAGTTCTTCTTCTGTGGACACCTTGCAACAATATGGCCTACTTCATTGCAATTGAAGCAAATGATAGGAAGTTTACCTCTACTTTTGTGAAATCTTCTAGCTAGCAATGCTTCCAACTGTTCTACATCCTCCTCATCTGTGTTGTTGTCACTGGATGCATATTTAATCATTATTTTCTTCTTCTTTGGCTTTACCTCTTCAGTGTCCTTCAACAATAGCTTGGCCTTGAAAGCTGATTCAAGGTTCTCAAGTCTATAGTTATCAAAGTTAGATAACTCAAATGCAGTAAGCCTACCCACTATTCCTTCAAGAGTGTGTTTGGTTCCTAGTATGCATCTCAATTCTTGGATGGTTGATGCTCTAATAGCATAAATGAGGAGCAAGGTTCTTAATACTTTGCTATTAACAGTTTCATCATCTAGAACACCATTAACACTTCTTATTACACTTACTACTTCCTTTATCCTAGAGGCATATTGGGCAATGTTCTCACCTTCCTCCATTCTCATGTCATCAAATTTTCCTCTGAGGCTTTCTCTTTTTGTTCTTTGGACATTCTGATCTCCTCCATAGATATTTTACAAAGTTTCCCACATCTTGAATGCAAATGTACATACTTTGATGTCATCAAATTCAACATAACTAAGGGCATAGGCAATCTCCAACATTACCTGATTATGCTCCTTCTTTTTCTTCATGTCTTCTGTAGTAGGGACATTAGCTGGATCAACATGTTCCACTATAATTATGGTTTGTGCATGGTCACCTATAGATCCAAGATGCAGCTTCATCAAACTTTGCCATGCTGCAAAGTTATCTCTGTTGAGCTTGGGAACTTCTCTCTTAGGCATCTTGATCTTTCCTGCTTCTAGTACCTTTAAACCAAATCAGCAAACAACTTTGATACCAATTTTTAGAAATGCTTTAGAATAACTAAGAGGTGGGGTGAATAAATTATTCAAGGTCTAAAATTGCCTAATCAAACTTTTCACTAAGTATAGTGAGCTCATTCAAACTGAACATGCATCCAAGCTTAACATTTTTCCTAACAAGTTACTGATAAATCAATATGCAAAAATCAAACACATAAGTTCAACACACAACATAGTGATTTACGTGGAAACCCAATTTGAGAAAAACCACCAATAACATGTTGCCTTGTTTCCCACCCTTCTGAAGTGATGCCCTATGAAAGGCATGCCCTATTAAAGGCTACAACACACTGTTAGATGTGAACTGGTTAAGGGATTTCAAACACCCTATTAGGAGTGTGCCTAGTGAAAGGACTTTAGAACATTCAACTTGGAATGTCACCCTGTTAAAGGATTTCTCAATGGCTGTTAGGCCAACCTAAGTCCATAGGATTTTTCCTCAAATGATACAATTTGCAAGAGAGTAACAATTAAGGGCTTTTGACCTGATACAACTTACAACTTAACTTGCAGATTTTAGATCACAATTTAGCTCACACATTTGCTTGGCCTTCAATCACTGCAACTCTGACAACTTGTCCTTCTTTCAAGCTTTGTCTCCTTGAGTCTTCTTGCTCATTGTGCCAATGCAATCTTCTCTCTATGGTCACTTATCAAAGCAGATTCTCTATGCTCTATTCTTCCCTCACTGTACCTTCTTCTTGACACTTCACACTCTAGCCAATCACTCTCTAACCACACACACCGATTCTTTGACCTATAACTTCTTAAGTAGAAGTTTAGAATGCATTTCTTGCTCTATTCTTCCCACTAATATTTGGGTTTGAATTGATTTGATAAGATACAATGTATCTTTCCCTCCATTTTATTTCTTCTAGAAACATCATGTGGAATTCACTTGTATTCGCCTAAAAATAGTTAACATAGAATTATGTAACACCAACTCACCATCCTTATCTTCCACCTGGTTCACAAAATTCAAGGTAACAATCTTATCATCTCAGATTTGGTGAATCTTTCACTTTTCAAATAATGAGCACAACAGCTCAACATTATTGAAATATGGGTGCTTGACACATACTGTGTTACTTGGCATCAACTAAGTTTTACTAGTGCTTGACACCTATTACATTTTTCTTGCTCGGCACCTAAACTTTGCTTCACACCAACTGATTGCTTGACACTTGAACACTTTCACTCGACACATACTAAATTTTGCATTTGCTCAGCACTAACTAAAAAATTTGTTGGGCATGAATTAACTTTCTCGGTACCCACTAATAAATTTAGTCAAGCTTTGCAGACAACCTTGTTACAACTTATTCTTCTAATGTTTCTAAGTGTGACCAACCTCTGTATCTTCAAGTATATTAACAATACATCATTTTACCATTGTCTTAACTGATCCTTGTACTACATTACAACATCATAACTCAACCTTTCCCTTAGGTTCTTTTGTTACATTTTATTGATTAATTCCTTCTCATTAATCAACTAAGTGATAGTACTTGGATCTTATAAGCAATTGTCATTCCAACAAATAGCAGGTTTGACATCAGTGACAAAACAATGATTGAAAACATTCTTTATCAACAATCTCCCTCTTTTAATATCTTCAACACTGATCTTTTCAATCATATTCCAACAGGTTAGGATTTGGACTCAAGAGTTATCTCCCCACTTATACCATTGAGATACTGCAATAGGGTACGCTCATCTTGGCAATTCAGGTAAGTCGGTGCCCAATACCTACAATCTGCATAAAATCCATGCATGTACAAACACATATATTCTAAATTAAATAGGCAATGGTGGGAAGTGATGCATGATGTAGATCCCGACTAGCAGGTGACTACGACTCCCTCCCTCAACCACATTAGGAATGTCAATCATAAAGTAAAATAGACAAGTACACCATACACATGCAAGTATGGGGTAAGTAACCATAAAATTGCATATAAATCATTCATATAACTAACATCATGAAAATAACTGAAATAACCAAGTAACTCATCACATAAATCGACTAAGTATGAAATACATCTAATCAAATATGGTAACCAAGTATCGATAATCATAAAACTAGCCTATAAGAATTCAGCACTAAAAAAAAAGTCAAGTAGGGGTAGGCATTACAAATATTCACCTATAATATTTTTTAAGGACAAAGATATAATAAAAACATAATTTGGTGGAAAAAGCCATGAGCTATGTAGCTTCACATTGTGGCTAGTCCACTTTCCAGTAGTGGAAACTCTTCGAGCTAAATATGAAGATCTTAAAATTAAAAAAGATAACCATCGGAGATCTATATTTTTGTTTTAGTGATAACAAATATATAGTCTAATTTTAAGAAAAATAACAGTCTTAAATGTATATGATTAAATAAAATAAACAAGAGTACTAGTGTAGTTGTATAATTCTAGTATTACTGATTATGTTAAACAAAATGTTCAATAAAATAAGTATGAAGTAACATATATGGATCCATCTACTTGATCCTATTATGACTTAATGTAAAGGCAACCAATCATTACCTAGACAATATTATGCATGAGATCTTTACTCGATCACCAAGAGATAATATAATCTATAAGTACAAATTTCTGCATAGTTAGTTTGGTATGAATAAATTCTATTGAATACAAGGATAATTCCTTGTGTGAATTCAAGACATGAATGATTAATTTAATTTAGCACAAGTATTATGCAAGTGTGTATGCATGCATGTAAAGTAGCTCACATAGTGAACTGATTTACATACATACGTGCACATATGCATACAATCATCATAATAAGTTATCTTTGAATCTGACCAAAGCTATTATATATGAACAAGAGAAACATGTTTAGAAGGAAAAAAAAAGAACATTTACATAGGTACTTCTTCTCCCCTTGAAGAAAATTGCAAAGCAAGGGCACAAAGATCACAAGGGAACGACAAAAAAATCCTAGATCTTCATTGATCTCTACCAACGTTCAGAGCTCTCCACCCTTGTTTGGAGCTTTCCACCCTCTTTCACATGCAACTCTCCACAATCAATGAAAACAAATGGGGAATCATTAATGTCATGTTTTCTTTTCTTTTTTGTTTATAATCCACAAGATCTCTTTGTATATACTTACATACATACATACATACATACATACAACATACATATATATACATACATACATACATATATACATACATACATGAGAACGACAATGCACTTTCTAAGAGTTTACAATTGTTCAACAAAATCAATGTTTTACAAGAAAATGCATCTAAATGTACTATGAAATTGGAAACAATAGTTAAATTGGCGTAGTTATTGATTAACTGGGTTGATTACTTCATTATTGTATGATCCATTGATCTCCACCAATCTTTAAAGCTCTCCACCCTTGTTTTGAGCTCTCCACCCTCTTTCAAGCGTAACTCTCCATAATCAATGAAAACAAATGGGGAATGATTAATGACGTGTTTTTTTTTTAATCCACAATCCACAAGATCTCTCTATGTATACATACATACATACATACATATATATATGTACATACATACATACATACATACATATAACATACATACATACATACATATATACATACATATATACATACATACATGAAAACAACAATGCACTTTCTAAGAGTTTATAGTTGTTCAACAAAATCAATGTTTTACAAGAAAATGCATCTGAAGGTACAATGACATTGGAAACAATAGTTAAATTGGTGTAGTTGTTGATTAACTGGGTTGATTACTTCATTATTGTATGATCTAATGGTAATGTTAGCTATTATTTTGACATACATGAAAATATTAGTATCATTCATTATTATATATGCATACAACAAAATATACATGAAAATAACAATGCACTTTCTAAAAGTTTACAATTGTTCAAAAAAATTAATGTTTTACAAGAAAATGCACTTGAAGAACTGTTAGCTCAAAAGCAAGAACATGGTGTTGAAACAATACAAAAAGTGCTTGACATGAGAGGTCTGCAAGTGAGGGTGTTGACCAATCTTGAAAACTTGACTGCTGAAATGAAAGCTATTGATGATCAAACACCTATGCCAGAGTTACAACATAATGTGAGTTGATTTTAGATAAAGTAGAGGTAGACATTCAGAAGTTTGATAATTAAAATTTAAGGCACGAGAGAGAAGGAGGAGCGGCTTTAGAAAGAGACTACACGAGAGAAACAACAACTAGACAACATAGAGAATGTTATGAGAGCCACTGTATAGAATATAGGAAAGTGTTGGGGTAGGTACTATGACATTGGAATTACTTGCAAGTGTCTTTGAGAATTTATAGTCCAAATATCAAATTCTCATAAGAGTGTTTCAAGTATTGGTAGAGTCTCTCTGCGATGATCCCAAGTATCAAAAGCTTATAAGAGTGTTTCAAGGTTGGAAACCACTTCAACATCCTTTTCATGGTTTAGAGGTAATGCCATTGTAACAAAGGCTTCCTCGAGGGAATCATCCTCGTGATTATAAAATTTATACAGAAGAAAAACTTGCTTCTTCAACTCGTTACACTCAACTCTTCACTGAAGTTATTCTTCAATTCCTTGCATATATGCAATTTTATCACCTTAGAAAACTGTATTTGATCCTGCTAACTAGGAACAACTGATTGTTCATTTTATTGTACCTAATTTGATGACAGTTCTATAGAAATTTGTAATCAACCTAGATAATCAACAACTAGATCCATTTAATTGATTATGGCTAGTTTCTGTTTAAAAAAAATTTGCTATGATATTTTTTTGTAAAATTTCTTGGGAACTTTGTCCATTTTTCCTGGTCTACATTATTTTTGTGGAGGATCTTGATTAAGTCACTTAGCATGGGTCGATTGAATTCTATTATTATTATTTGGATTCTGGAATATGTATTCAACTAGATCATTTTTGTTGTTGTGCTAAGATGTAACAAGCACCTTAAAAAATATCTCTAAATATACATGTTTAGAAGGAGATATAAAGAGATATATGTTTAGAAGGAAAATAAACCAACATTTACATGCCCTTGAAGAAAATTTCAAAGCTAGGGCATGGTAACAAAATCATAGAGGAAGGACATGACATGACAATAAAATTGTAGAGCAAGGGCACAACATGGCAACAAAATCATAGAGAAAGGGCACGATGCCAAAATCGCAGGGCAAAGGCATGATAATGAAACACAGAGATGACAAGGGCATGATAAAGAAATCATAGAGTAAGGGCATGACAATGAAACACATAGATCACAAGGTCACAATAACCAAATCACAGAGCAAACACACAACAACGAAATGCAGAGATCACAACAACGAAATCGTATAGCAAGGGAATGGAAATGAAATGCAAAGATATATATCATAGGAACAAAATGCACCAAGCACAAGGGCATGATGACATTGAGAGCTCTTCACCCTTGTTCAAGGCTCTCCACTTTCTTTTGCGCCCAACTTTCCACAATCAAAACAAATGGGGAATGATTTATGTCGTGTTTTTTTGTTTTTTGTTTTTATAGTTTATACTTACACGGGTCTTGCAATTATGAATCCTATGTCGATATTGCAATGACGTTGGGGACAATTGCAAATAAAAATAAAAATCACCATAAATTACACCACCATTACAATTTGACCCCAAATGTTGTAGTGAGATTCTATCACTCAAGCATAATGAACAATGTTCCTTGTGTGGAAAATGACCTAGGTTATAAGATGGTAAAGAAAGATCATAGTCATGATTTGGTTGAGATGCAATTGTAACAACTATCAAAAAATCTTGGAGTGATAAGGAAGGCAAAGAACAATTCTTGAAAGTTTGAATCTTTACTTGTGTGTATATTTTCCTATGTATAGAATTCATTCCCTACTATTGGCATAGTTGCATGGGATAGGAGTAGATCAACTATTGAGGAGATAAATGATCTTATCAAACAATTGGGAGAAAATTTTGAGGCTATCATGGATAATTATTTTGATGAATTCAAGGGAAAAATGAAGAACACAATGAGAATACCAAAATTAGTGGTAGATAACTATTTTGATGATATATGCTTCATAGTGGACACTGATTTCACATATGCCCAGACAGTACTACCAAGGGTTGCATGGCTAAGGCCAATACTATATGAGGTTAATGTAGATGAGGTTATTGCAATAGTTACTACAATATTATTTGAGGAGATAGACAAGAATGTTGAGCCCTTCAGCAATTATGAGTGTACCAAGATCAAAATGCTAATGCAAACTAAAGTACCCAAGATAGATAGAAAATGAAAGATGATTGAAGATCTTGAGGGAAAACTTGGCATAAACAACTCCTAATAACTGACGGAAAAGGAAAGGATGAAAAATCTAATGAAGAAGAAGAAGACAAGGAGTCAAAATACAAAGAGTAAGGTGTTGTTGAGCCCAAGGCAACTAAACAAAAGAAAGTGGTGATTGCTGATCCTAAGATGAAGGAGGATTTAAAGAAAAATCTGAAGAAAGATGTCACACCTCCTAAACTTGAGCCAAAGAGGAGGATAGTTACCAAATCCAAGGCAACTTAGTCCCCAGTTGCAAAGACAAAAAGAAGCCTAGGGAAGAGGAAACTTGCCAAATAAAGTCAACCATATCCTACCTAAGAGGTCAAGAATAAAATTGGTTGTGACACCTAATGGGGAGGAGGAAGATGATGAAGAAACTGAGTTTGAGGATTTGAGAAAACTTTAGATTGTACCCATGATACCCCTGATGACCAGGTATGTGAGAAGATTAGATATTCAGCTGGAATAATAGGACTTAAACAAATTAATTATGATTCTTTAAATAAAGATGAGCAAGAAAATATTGAAAAGGCTATGTTGGATATGATGATAAAATTTAGATATACATCTATAGAATTAGATGAAGGCATCCTTGAAGATTTGTATAATAAATTAGATGCTAAATGGAAGTGGGCAATATCCACTGAGAGGCAAATAAAGAAGATTACCTTAGTACAAACAATGTTTGACTTGGGAAATACACATATGTCTATAGCCCTAAAAGATTTTGTAAAGAAATTTATACCTAAAGAGAAGGCATACAAAATTTTGAAGAATAAAACTCATGAAGTAGAAAAAGGGAGCATTAGTATAATGGAAGGAAGTATTTTGATTGCTTGTTCTATTGGCTATAAGAGAAAGAGGAAGAAGGAAGAGATAGAGTAGAGTTAGAAGGTCAAGATGATGAGTAAGAGCTCACAAAATTAGAAAATGAAGTGAAACAATTGATATAGGGGAGTGAACAATAGGATATTGTCACCATTCAGGACATTCTTGATTCATCACCGCCGAATCAGAATGTATTAACTGAAATTAGATGCCTCAAACACCTCTCTATCATGCACCAATCCAATTTTGCTACAAATATAAGACTATCTATGGATTAAAAGTGCACAAACTAATGGTTTTCAAGTTACATCAGTTACAATGGTTTTTGACATGAGTGTCGAGCAACATGGCAAGGCAATTATTGTCTTTCCACAATTCACTCATGTCATAGCTGAAAAAATAGATGAGGAAGATGTAGAAAAGGAGGAAGAATCCATAGAGCTAGAGAAACCAAAAGAGCAAGAGACTATACTAGCTCTTATACAATTGCAAGTGTCATACCAATAGACACATTAACTATTACACATGTTCAATAGATTATATCAAGTTCACAAGACCCAAGATAGACACCTAGACCAAGCACTAAGGGAAAACAATTGTAGATATCACTACCTAATGATAACAACCCTCAGTCACAGATATTGACACATACAATTGATACACTAGAGGAGACAATAAGTTTGGGTGAGGTAATCATACTACCCATGTATGACCTAAACAATATGACACTAGAGTAGATGCATAATTTACAAACTTTGTTAAGTCGCAAGACAAAGCAAGAGCAACTAAGGAGAGAACTCAAGCAAAAGAAGGTATTACATGATGTCAAGAACATTTTTATTGATTCTTTTGAGCTTTATGATGTTAATGAGCAACATCAAATTTTGGATCAACTTGTGTACATAGTTGATAAGGTACAAACATAGGATATAGAGACCAGTAATAAAATGTTGAGATGGTCTAAGAAGAGATTTGAGCACAAATTTTTGGAGAAAGTCTCAACTGAACTTGTAATTAGGTAGGTTGAGCTTTATAACCTTATCACTAGTCTAGAAGGAATTTTGAAAGCAATTCATTCTTTATATATGAAACTTTGTGATGATGATTTCTTCACATTGGAGAATCAATGCTCTATTGATCTAATACATGCATAAGTGAAGGCTTATAACCTTTCATTATGCAAGAATGCAAGTTCAAGCTCACAATCTTATAATAAATTGACATTTGATGAGGGAAGATTAGCCAAGTTGATAGCTAGAGATAGTAGCATTAGGAATAAATTGATTTCAATTCAATTCATGCTATTACCCCATTTGGAGATAATTCAAAGGAATTATCTATGACTCAAAATCTAACAAGGAGAGATCCACGTATTTCAACTGTAGAGAGTCTAATTGATTTAGCTACTCAGCTAGAAATTCACATTCAAGTCATGGAATTAGTGAGATCTATATGGCATCAAGGACTTGAAGAAATTTTGGCTTCTCAACAAACATTTTTGGATAAATATCAGTTGACCACTGCAAACCCCAAGCAATAAGTGCCAAAAAAGGGGGAAATCTACTCATGATAGAAATGAAGGGGGAGACATGTACACCAAGGTGGAAAGGTTATCATGACATAAATTCATAAAGGGGAAATCATTTATAGATAGGAGAAGTCAGAAGATCAAATTAGAAATAGAGTTATCAGATGAGTTAGCATCAGAATTCACATACATGTATATATTGTATAGCATAATTAAGTCTTTGAAGACTGAATCACAGTCTTAGAGGGAGTGTTATTTTTTATTGTGTATTGATTGCTAAGTCATGACAAAGTATTTTTGCCAATAATTTCAAAGAGGGAGATTGTTGATCTCTAAGCCTACTTGCCCATTAGTGTCCAACACTTAGTCATTTTCTAGGCAACATTGGTCAGTCATCACTACAACCAAACCATCTAGAGAAGGTTGAGATAGAAGGACTTGTTCATATATCACTATAGGCTATACACCCTAGTAGAGACCAAGCCACTATATATGTTGAGTAAAACAATGGAGATCGAGTGATGTAAAGTTAATGTATGCCAAGTGAGTCAATATATGCCAAGCCTATAGAAGCTAAGAGACAACATGAATGTTAGTTATGATCGAGTGTAAACCATTTTGGATGACTTCTATGTGACATTTAAGGATTGTAGAGACAATCAAGGAGCAAGTTACACATTTTGTCAGAATGTATTAATCCCAAGAAAGACAGATCAACCAATCAGAAAATTAGAAGGGTTAAACGACAAAAGGATGAATTATGGATTGTTGATTATGATCTATAACTTTCTACAATTATCTATTCAAAGAGGGATCTAACTCTAAATCATGATATGGAGAATGAGACAGTACTGACTGTGACATAAAAGCATGAAAGTGAGAACTAGCTAAGGATAGAGCAAGGAAGGCTAAGTTTGATAAGGAGATCAGACATAATAACCTAGCAGTGAAGAGGAAAACAAAGTAGATTATATAAGGAGATCAGTTTTAGACATTGAAGAGAGGAGATCCACAAATAACTTGTAGAGCAAATTGAAGGATTAGGTACTGAGACATTCTAACAAGTGAATAAGGGAAAATCTCTTAATAGAGTGGAATTAATAGACCTTGTTCAAATCTCCTAACATAGTGCAAGTACTTTATTGTGAGTTTAAATCCTTTAATCAAGTTAGACTTAACAGTCTTATCTTACTTTTAATCGAGTAGACCCTCATAAGGTAGATCATCAAAAGTGATCAAGTTGTAGCCCTAACTAGCAAACCTTATTGTTGCATCAACAAAGATATGTGGGTTTCATTCCCACCCCATTTTTACCTTCACCTTGGAGGGTTTCTGGGTTACCAAAATCTTTGTTTATGTGTTTATATTTTCATGGATGTTATTTTCAGCATTAAGATTTATGATTATATGGTATGAGATCTAAGATATGAGTATATTAGGAGTGAATGCAGTTAACTTGTTATATTGTTCAAGTAAAGAAAAGTTTAATAGATCTATTAACCAAAATTAAAGCTTATTTCTACATGTTCATTGACATGTGTAAAATACAACCGTGTGCACGATATTGAATGATAGATACTTCATACTTTAAATCTTATTTTTTTAAAGATGGAGGAATTTTAAAATTTGTTCTCCTATCTAATATAGAGTATTATATGGAGGCTATTAAAGTTTAAAGATGTCTATATCAAAAATGTTAGATATAATTTTGATTCTTATTTTTTCTTAATCAAAATTATAATTAAAAAATAGAAAAACTTGTGTATTATATTTTAGCATATTAATGGAATGTAATAAGTTTAAAGTAACCAATATTAATTTTTTATACATATAAATTTTAATCAAACACATTGTAAAGCTAATAAGCTTTTAATTTAAACCAATTAACATTTAAATTTTACACATACATATATTAATCAAAGATATTATGGAGCTAATTATCTTTAAATTCAAACTAATCAATTCAAACCCTACACAAAGAAACTTTAGATCAAATTTGTCTCTTTTGGAATGTGGGTGATCAAATCCATGATTAGAGGAAACGATGAAGAGATGTGGCAAGCATAACAAAGTTAAACATCATTTTAATTTTTTTATGAAGGGTGTTCCCTTAATACCACAAACATACAATAGAAATATATAAACAACAACAATTTGAGAGAACAAAATATTGACTTCTTCTTATCTTCACAAGTGTGGAATTATAAAACCCAGAATGACAATATGCAAACCCACATGGGCGCCTTCGATTCCCTACAACACATTGCAACATAGAGTTGCGACTATCACCTAGAATTGCTCTAGACAACCTACATACCTTCCTTATATAGACATTTTTCACCACTCGGAAGGTTCTAGAGACTAAGCCCTAACTGTTGAGCCCAACCAACCTCATATTATATTATTTTATTACTCTTTATTATATAGAATAAACTCAAGACAAATTACAAATTATATTTTTGGATGACCCAACTTTTGGAGACCATAACTAACAATCCGTTGAGCCGATTAGCTATTATAATCCCTTTTCGAAAATGGAAATTGCTGTTCTACATCACCTATTTTTGTAAGTGCTCATTAGTCAAGGTTTAACCTCATTTTAGGGCCATTTAGGACTTCATCGCTGATCCTGGAGTTTGGATAGTCAAAATTCATACCGAAAATCTACAATAACTTCACTATTGTAACCCCTTTAGCTATTATAACCCCTTTTTAGAAATGCCAAGTGTTGTTCTACATCATCTAATTGTGTAAGTGCTCATTAGTCGAGGTTTGACCTCATTTTAGAGCCATTTAGGCCTTCATCGCCGATCCTAAAGTTTGGATAGTCAATATTCATACCTAAAATCTACAATAATTTCATTAATACATATGAGATATTCGTGTGTCAAGTTGATATATCTAAGATGAACCTCCACATATAAAATTAGACATCATTAGTTTTGTTCCCAATTTTTTCTACTATATTCTCCAAATTTATCCAATCATCACATTAGTACTCAGAACTCTTGTTCTCAATTTTATGAATTTTTATTACTACTCCCATTTACAGTGTATATTACTAGTGACATAAGTATAATATCATTTTTAATACAAATGCTACTATTAATAAGCTCTGAAAGATTAGGACAACATTAAGTAAAACACGCTCCTAATAAAGAAGCAAAATACAGGATTAAGGGAAAAAAAATTTCCAGCTCAGATTGCAAAATATAGTTTTGTCTTGTATGGGAGGGGAAGTGCAATGGGTAGCGTTCAAAACCCGCTATTTCGGAACAAGAATATATAACGCACAGCGATCGTTTACACCCATTGCGAATATCTAACACAGGGCAATAATCTTAATGATACAGAGGCAATTGAAGGCCAAGGGTTTATTCAGATTTTTACAGGGCCGATCAGTATTATATATAAGAAGGGGGGTTGGAGGGTTTGTAAGATTCTGTTATTCTTGTGCAAGGTTGCCGGTCGCTTTCGCTGTGAGTTGCAAGAGAGTTCTAAAGATGCGGCGGTCATCCACAAGGAAATCCAACGGAGCTAATTCAAATTCGAGCACTCATCATGCTGCCAACACGGCTGCTCTGACTTCTTCAGGTATTCAATTTTGTTTTCTTTAAACATTATCTTGAAAGCGGATGGGATTTTATTTGAAGGATTTTGTTACATAGGTTTGGATTGGATACTGGATTGCATTCGATGGAGTTCCTGGAAATTAGTGTCCTTGGCTGTAAAATATTCATATCTTATGACGAATTTAAGCGTGAATCAGGTCGTTCATAGTTTATCTCTTTCCACGAATGTAAATTTTATATGAGGGATCTCATTAATTACGTTTAAATTGGACGATGTATTCATCCGAATGAAAACCGGATGAAATTCGCGTCACTGCCTGTCAAAAGGTACTAAATTATATTAGTCCTCTTAGACAAGCAGTTTATATTAAGATCTCATTAATTACGTTAAAATAGCGATGATTTTGAACTTGCTCTTGGCTCAAACGTACTTTAAGTCGTAAATGTATTCAATTTTTATATGAGTGGTTTTATTATTTACGCTGGGATCGGAGGATGTAATTTTAACAAAAAGCCTATGGAAGTTTGCATTTTCGACTAAATATTGTTTTTAATCGTTCGATGGTGGGATATAGTATGTTGGAGTTCACTATTTAGGTCCAATTTGGATGCATAATTCTGTTGAAATATATGTCGTCTAATTTAATTTTTAAGTAGAGTTGTTTTTACCAATCCTAAAGGAACTCTGCTTCCTTTTTAAGAAAAGACTGTTGGTCCTACAAAAGTTTAAACCCTTATAAAATGATAATAATAATGAATGATCTATCTCTTATTTTTATTCCGAGTTCACAGTACTTTATGAGCATTTGTGATTGGCCTTGATTCCAGACTTGCAGGGCTCTTTGTGGACTTTTTGTAGTTTCTCTGTCTTGCTTCTGCAATTTCACATCCTCGGCTGCCTTTTGTTCATCCTCTTCGATAGAAGTTGCTTTCGTTCCTCTAATTCCTATTCTAACGTTGAAGGTTATTATTGGTATTTATTTCATTTGGAAGCAGTGCAAGCTTATTTATTAATGTTGTGAGAGCATGAAAAGCAAAAGGATTAAATAATTTTAATATCCCTTGCTGTAGTTGTGTAATGTTGTGAGAACATGTAAAAAAAGGATAAAAATAATTGATAAATAAATACAATTCAGTTTAAATGCAAATAAAACAATAATAATATATATATTTTTTGATGAATAGTCATTTTCTATTAATAAATAATATACTAAGATTACAATTCACAGAAAAGGGCCGAGGGATACAAAATCACCCCGCGAGAGTTCACACGGTAGAAGTCGGAATCAACAACTATTCATCAAAAATAAATATGAAAGAAGCAGCCCTCAAGTAGCTAAAATAGTGCCAACTGAGGGGGGTGGTTCATCTCGATCATGAAATCCCTAGTCATCCCTGGGATTGGCAGGCAGGTTGGGAATAGTCCGGCCATCAGCAGTATCATTAGGGGCTTGGTCAGCATCCTTTGTATCAGGCCACGGAGGTGAGATGGCCAATTCTAGGTGAAAGGGCCACTTTCTAGAAACCACACATCAAGGATCAGGAGGAGCCAGGGACTAGCTTGTGCCACCACGGGGCAGGGAAATTGAGCGGTGCCGCCAACCACCATCGCCACCGCTGGGAGAGCAATGGCGTGAAGCCTGTGAACGTGGCGTGTGCGAGCAGCGGCCTGAAGAACTGCACCCCCGACGGTGGCGTTTGGGCGGTGTGGTATCAACTGAGGCATTTGGAGGTACTTTGGCAACAGTACAAGGGGCATTGCCCTAGTGATTGAGAAGCTCTTGAAGGTGGGCCACCTCCAGGGCCACCTTGTTTGCTTGCACTTGAATCTGCATCATTACATTATTACAAATGCACGCTTTAGTGTACATAGCAATACTTATATCAAGAAAACTGTGAGTGAAAAGAACAACATTTCTATCTTTCCATAGAGTGAACAAAATCTCCATCCTGAAGGTATGCTAGATCTGGGTAAATTTTCTAGGGATCCTCGGGGAATCACTCAAAACAGCCATATGCCAAGAAAAGGGTTTAGGCCGAAACGACTTTAAAAAATTATGAATCTTGTGCCAATAATTTTGAGCACGTCTACAGAACCAAAAAATATGCAGGAAAGACTCTGGTTGGCCAGAAAATGGACAACTAGGATCCGGAACCCCAATATGCTTAAGCCGAGGCCCAAGGGGAAGACCTTGAAAAGCTAGGCACCAAGCAAAATGAGCAATCTTGGGTTCTGTAATGGCACTCCAAATAGTGTCAAAGCGCTTTCTCTATTAAGAAAGGGAAGATTGCAAATGCCATCTCTGATTGAGTGTATCCACCATCGACAGATGGGGAGAAAGCCATCTATATCCCAAGCTTGGCTTGTAGCTAGTGAAAGGAGTGGCATGATACCACTTTCAGTCAGTCCACCAAGGTTGAACAGACTGGATACCCACTTTATGAATTAAGCGGCTTGGAATTGCAGAAAGCAACAAGTCAAAACTCTGCCGATCTGAATGGGCAAGACGATACTGGACTTGAATATCTTCCCAAGATCTGAAACTCACGACGACCCTAAAGAAAAGATCTTTAGGAGTCTTGATGCCTTGTTTGGAAAAACACAGAGCACTAGCACCTTGAGTCTTGGCTAGGAGAATACCCTAGATGGCAAACAGAGGAGACCACCAAGTGTTCTGCTAGTTCATAGAGAACCCATCACGGAACTCATCACCAGACCAGCGAAGCCAAGGTTTCCCATATGCTTTTGATAACAAAAGAGCCTTGTATGTGCACGGGTTTTCACATGATGAGAAGGGTTTGAAAGCCAATCCCCTTCCATGCAGGTCTGTTAACAGGAAACTCAGAAGAAATGCAATGCCGAACCGGCATCTTCCAAGCTTCATCTCCAATGATGGCACGAATAATGCATTTGGCACATAGAGTAAGGCCTTGCTTCTGTGTGGAGAGGAGGCCAAGGCCTCCAGACTCTTTGGGGAGACAACAAAAATCCCAAGCAACTCTATGAAAGCCATGATGGTCGGAACCAGAAGCCGAAAGAAAATCGCGGAGCAATCGCTCTCATTTTTGATAGGAGGCTTTTGAAGGAGCCCAATAGGAAGAATAATAGACATGCGTAGCTGCAAGAACTTTAGAGAAAATCTGAAATTTGCTCGCAAGAGAAAGCGGTTTGTAAGCCAATAGTCCAGCTTCTTTGTACTCTTGGCAAGCATAGCGTTCCATAGATCCACTGGCGACGCTTGAAAGGAAAAAGGAATGCCTCAGATCCATTTCCATTAAAACTTATTAAGCCAAGGTGGAGCTGGCAAAAAAGTCTGGTGATAATAGAGCATTTTTTGCCATTGAATAGCAGAGCCAGAGGCTTGACAAAAAGTGTTAAGGCAATTCAAGGCATTGTTGATGTTTTCTTCATCCTCCAAAAGAGTGAGAAAAGAATCATCAACAAAATGACCACTGACCAACTAGGAAGAGGAATTTGGTAAAGAAATGCCATAAACCAAACCTAAAGACACAAAGTGGGCCAGCAAGTAGCCAAACCCTTTAGCAACAAGAACTTATAACGCCAAAGCCAGAGGGCAACCCTGCTTGATGGAACAAAAAAGCCCAAAGGTGTTAGATTGGGAGTTATTGATAGTAATGCAAGCATTAACATCTTCAAAGAGCATCTCCATAGATTGCAGAAAATTGGGACCAAAACCAAGAGCCTGGAGCATAGCCAAAATGAAAGGCCATTCAATCCGGTCATAGGCTTTAGCAAAATCTATTTTCAAAAAAACAGACAGCTGATTGGACTTGTGAGCCCACTCCATACCTTCTCAGATAGCAATGATGTTGTCAAGAATATATCTAGATTTGATAAAGCCAGTTTGCTCTGGCCGCCCAATTAAAGGAAGGAGATGGCAAATTTTAAGAGAAACTGCCTTAGCAATAATCTTATAGGACACATTAAGAAGGGTAATGGGCCTCGAATTACAAATATCCTTAGGATTTCTAGCTTCAGGTATGAATTTGATGTTTCCTTTGTTGATAATAGCTCCTAGGCTTTTAGAATGATAGGCTTCAAGATAAACTTTGCGCAGATCGAGACCAATATACTCCTCGAGGTGTTTGTAAAATTTGCAAGGAAACCCATCACACCTGGGGGACTTGTCATTAGCCATGGAGAAAACTGCCTCTTTGAGGTCTCAGAGTGTAAGAAGTTGCTCATAGAAAGCACGTTGCTCAACTGCTAGGTGGTTTGGAGTAACATAAATACACTTTTTGAGGGCTTCCTCTGGAGCAACTGAATTTCCCTATGAAGCAAACACGTTTGCATAGTGATGAACAAAAGCTTGCAGGATGTCAGGGAAACTGGAGAGAGCAAAAGTGCCTTGTTTGATTTTTTTAATCCCAAAATTGGTATGACGGGCTTGAAGAGCCTGGATCTCCTTCGAAGCTTTATCGTCAACTTCCAACCAATGGAGGCGAGCTTTGATTTGGGCCCCTCAAGTAGCATAATTATCTGCAACATGTTTGTCATGGCGCAGTTTGGCAAGTTGAATTTGCAAATCAACATCAAAAGGGTTAAGGGTGAGATCCTCAGAAGCTTTCTTGAGAGCAGTGATAGGATCAAACCACAGACAAAAATAACAATTACATGCAAATATATCCAATAATAGAAAATAATAGATCACATAGACAAGGACACAATACACCAAGATTTAATGTGGTTCACCCAATCCCTGGGCTACGTCCACCAAACAACAAGTCTGATATTATTATGATCCAATGATTACAACTTGATTACAATCCGTAATCCCTTACTGCTCAATACCGCCGCGAGAACCAATTTTGCATCACAACTATGAAACAATCCCTAACCCTAAGCTCTTTTATATAAGTGTTTTTATTGCTTTAGGGTTATAATTAATAATTACATGTCAGCCCAAAATCCTGATAAAATTGGGCCCAAATTTTTTTTTTTCAAGTTCCAAAGAATTTATGAAGTATGTACAGGACTTTCCTGATTAGTCACCACAATCTAACAATCTCCCACTTTGGGACTGATCAGGCTCCACACTAAACAACAATCTCCCACTTGGAGATTGATCCTGTAGGTATGCAGCGACTCCATGAGGCTCCCACTGGATCAAACCACCCTGAACTCTGCTGTTCTTTTATTCATGTTCAATCTAGAAGACCAACCGAAGCTGAAGAGGAGTTCAACTTCTCCCTTGTTACTGTCTTTGTCAACATATATTTGTGGGATTGTCATTTGTATGTATTTTCTCCAACTTTAACTGTCCATCCTCCAAAACGGACCGAATGAAATGGTACCGCAACTGTATGTATTTGGTCTTTGAATGCAAAGCTGAATTCTTGGCAAGATGAATGGCACTTTGACTATCTATAAACAAATAATTATCCTTCTGAGGATGTCCCAATTCTTCCAAGAAGAATTGAAGCCATATCATCTCCTTGGCTGCCTCTGTAGTAGCTACATACTCTGCCTCTGTAGTGGATAAAGCATTAACCTTTTGTAACCTAGAAACCAAGCTCATGGCTGCCCCACCAACAGTAAAGACATAACCTGTAGTACTCCGCCTAATATCAATATCTCCTGCCAAATTTGAGTCAACATAGCCCTGTAAATCAGTAGTAGAGCTCCCAAAGTGTAAACACTTATTAGATGTTCCTCTCGAATATCTGAGAATCCATTTGACTGCATTCCAATGCTCAATTCCTGGATGACTCATATACCTGCTAACAACTCCCACTGCATGTGAAATATTTGGCCTGGTACATACCGTAGCATACATCAAGCTTCCTGCAGCTGAAGCATAGGGTACCTTTGACATCTTATCCTTCTCTTCTTGTGTCTTGGGACACATTTCCTTAGTCAACTTCAAATGACTAGGTAAAGGTGTGCTGATAGCTTTAGCATTCTCCATAGAGAAACATTGCAACACCTTCTCCACATAATCAGCTTGAGATAGCGTCAATGTTCTGTTCTTCCTATCTCTGCAAATCTTCATACCCAAGATTTGTTTTGTGTAATCCCTTACAGCTCAATACCGCTGCAAGAACCAATTTTGCATCACAACTATGAAACAATCCCTAACCCTAAGCTCTTTTATATAAGTATTTTTACCGCTTTAGGGTTATAATTAATAATTACATGTCGGCCCAAAATCCTGATAAAATAGGGTACAAATTTTTTTTTTAAAGAATTTATGAAGTATGTACAGTACTTTCCTGATCAGTCACCACAATCTAACAAGTAGTGGTAGTGGATTCATAAGATTGCCTTCTGAAAACTGCCAATTGCAAGCGGTTCTGGTAATGGCATCATTCCACCACTGAATCCACCCTGTCTGGGAATGCGGACGTGGCTCCAAATTCCAGACATGTAGGATATGAACAATAGTGGAAGCATGCATCAACACTGACATGTTGAGGAAAAACTGAGTCCTAACAACTCGCTGGACAGCTATGTGCCACGGGATAACAAAATAAATGGGATAGTGGTCTGATAACGTCACATCTGGCAAGTGAATGACAGGTAAATCTCAATGCTCAAAAAAGAAGAAAAAAGATTCTGCAGTAATCATGGCACGATCGAGACGTTTTAAAATGTGGTCAGAGCCAGCTTGAAAGTTGGACCAAGTGTGCCAAACCCCACTATGTTGGCGGTGGTTAGTATTGGGATAAAAAGGGCTCAATTTATTATGCATGCAGTACCAAGCTTCCCTTTCCCTAGCTGTCTAGCGAAAAGGCAAAATGCCATCTTTGTCAGAGGATAGCTCAACCTTATTGAAGTCACCACACATAACCCAAGTAGTTGGAGGCAAGTTGTCCGCTAGCCAGCCCCACAATTGAGATCTTTCCACAACATCATTAGGAGCATAAACATTAACTCCAAAAGAATGATTGTTAATAGAAAGCAAAAGCCAAATGATTTTGTGCATGGGGTTAGAACCGTGCGAAATAATAGCAAAATTAAGACGAGCTGATAGAAGAGTAACTACATGACCTCTGCCAGAATCGTGCTGAGAGGAAAACATAATGCCATCTAGCCAGATGATGCTACATGTAGAGGAAAGTATGAAACCAAAGATCTTAACTTCTTGAATACAGAGAAAATCTAAATTGCCAAGTCTATGATGGGTATCCCTGACATAGTACTTTCTGGAGGGGTTTGTAAGACCTTGCACATTCCATGATAAAATATTCATGAAAATTCTTCCATATCTTCCTCGTCCTCGAGAGAGTAGCAGCTATTCTGCAAGAAAGTTGAAATTGGGTTAAAGCCAGAAGGAAAATCCTCTGGATTGATGGCTCGCCGTTTCTCCTCTAGTTTCTTAGCACATCCGAGAGGACTGCGAGAATGCCGCACATTCTGAGTTGCTATGGAAGAAGCAATAAGAAGGGTGTGAATCGCAACCGAGGTGTTAGCCCTGGCGGCAGCCTTAATCCTCTATAAACCAGAGTTTGAAACCTATGAAACACCAGGATTTGGTTCCGAAAAAATTGCTCGCGTCCCTACAATAGTTGGGGTTTGTGCTTCTATTGAGATAGGAGGAACCGAAACGACAGTGGCATATGACTGTTTAGGAGCCAAGGGAGCCTTGCCCTTGTGCCCAACAGTAGTCCATTTTTCTTTTTGCTTCCCTTTTGCTGGTTTGACAAGAACCTCTTTAGTCGGGGGTTTAACCCTAGGCATAGCCAAAGGGCAATCCCTAATCTTGTGTTCCGCTGACTGGCACCTATAACAGGTGTTAGGCAGGTTCAAATAAAGCACCTTCTGAGAGAAGGTTTGGGAACCAATTTGTATTTCCATAAAATCCTTAAGATCCTTGGAGAGATCAACCTCAATGCAAATGCGTTTCTGAGGACGAGCATTGAAATTTTTTTCATGTTCCTTTTTAATAACTTTGCCAAGAGTATTGGTAATGGACTCAATAAAAGGCCAACATGGCAAGGGTAAATTCAAGAACTCCACCCACATAGGAACCCTAAGCTTTTTGTCATCAGAGATGGTGAAATCTCTCAACCATCTTTGAAAAACAAGCAGGGAAGAATGCACAGACCAAGGACCATTGCTAAAAACTGCGTCTGCCTACGATGGGTTGGCAAAGCGAAATTAAAAAAGCCTATGGTAAGGTTTTGCACAGCATCCAGGCAGACTCCACGAGGAGTTCAGCTCTTGTTAACCCATTCTTGGAGCATAGCTTCAAGAGGAGTCCTACCCACAAAATACCCTATTAAGGTATGTTGTTCTAACCAATCACAAGTAGCATCAAATTCTTGTAAAGGAAGGATAATATCAGGATTACCTCGTGAAAAACCTTCGAGATGAACTTGCGAGGACGTTTGTTCGATGGAGGCGCCATGGCTTGCCGAAGTAGCAGCATGAACACCAATATCAACAACTGGGTCACCACTAGCTAGGGCCATTATAAACTAGCCTAAAAACTCCTGCAATAAATGCGGTTTTACAGGTGGAAAACATAGAAGGAAAGCTCAAACAGAGAGCCGTACGCAAGGAAACTCAAAGATCACATGAAACCCTCATATAATAATTTTTTTTAGTAAATATACGTAAAATAAAATATTTTTTAAATAGTTTTAAGTGTTAAAGTAATTCTTGAGTAAATGAGATAATTCAAGACTACTACAAAGCAAAAAATACTTTGAAACTGCGAACACCTTATTCAATTCCAACTTGGAATTGCAAAGAAAGAAATGGATGACCGATGGTCCAAGACTCTTAAAGTCGATGATAAATATGAGGTTGCTCACACCAAAACCAATGCTAGTCGGCCCCTCTAATTGTATTGAAGTGGCCCAAGAAGAGGGATGACAGAATTAAAGAGAAACTAAGAGACCAAAATGAGTAGCGTGGCAATAGAACTGCCCTAAAAATGACGCCCTTGCATTCCAGTTATAATAACCCGAAGGGTCATAATGAGCTATTAAAAAAATCACTAATAGGACCTTGTTAGAGGAAGGGGAACATGTCAAGAATTGTGTTGACTGGAAAAAATAAAAAGGTATTTTGAGGTGGGTGATTTGGTTATCTTGAGATTGTAGCCATATAGGTAGACTTCTATTAAGAAGACTGGAGTTGAGAAGTTTAAACCCTTATTCTATGGACCCTGCAAAATTGTGAGGAGAATATGTGAAGTGGCCTATGAGTTGGAGCTCCATGGAATAGTGGGATTCACAATTTTTTTTATGTGTCTTTCTCAAAAGATGTTCTTGGTTAGCATATTGTGAATTTAGAGGATTGTCATCCTTGGACAATGAGGGCATGTTGTGTTGATACTTGAAGAAGTGATGGATGCCCAAATCAAAAATTTGAGAAATTAGGGTATCATAGAATATTTTATTAGATGGCAGAATCTACCAGTTGAGGTTGACACTTGGGAAGGATCTAAGATTCTTGAGCATCCCAATTCGCATTTATTGATGGCACCAGGCAAACAAAGACCTGACTTGTCATGTCTGATTTTTGATTAGCTTCTTGAATAAATCTCTTAATTCAAATGAGATGTTTTATCTCTCCTAAGTCCTTTAGGGTTAACTTTTTTGTGCACTTTGTCATTTTTGAGTTTTGGGGCAAAGCACCCGAATAGGGTTAAGGCTTATAGCTGATGGTTTTGATGAATGATTTTAATATTTTTCTCTCCAAAGGGGGTCATGAGATTTTGGGCACCCAAATGTGGGTTGCAATATATTAAACTTGTAACATTTCGATTTTGGAGATTATTTCATATTATGCCAATTTATTTGTTGGAATACTTTGTGTTCAAGTTACTTTTGTGGATGAAAACTCAGGAGATTGTAATTTCTGAATTAAAATCCATTGGTTGTAGAAATCAGAGGACAAATTTCCTTTTTGTACATGAGGTTGATCTCATTCAGAGGTTGCAATAGAGCTTCAAAGATAATGTAGTCAACTTGTTTGGTTTTATGTGTGTTTGTGGGGTTGAAGATTGCTATTGGTGTCACTAGTGTATTTTAGGGTTTGTTATTGTTCCATGTCATTGTAATGACTATCATAAGAGTTATATTTGACGTAAAAATCAGATTCATTTCATTGTTTTTAGCTGCAAGCATTTGCGGGGTCATTTGGTGCTGACTAATTCCTAGATTGTTTTGCAATTTTGCTACATGGAATTAACAAAGTATGAATGATGCAAGTTTTTTGTCAAACTAGTTGCCCAAACATCGTTGAGATGATGAAATTTATGGATTGGGTTTATGTTGGGATTAATCACATCTATGTTGAATAACATAATTTACATCATATCTTGCTGTTTATTATTAATATATTTAAATTGTTAGGATATTTTACTGCAGATATTACATTTTTCCTATACTTAAATTGAATCTCATGTTGTATATATACTTTCTAAGCCTTAAAAATGAAGAAACGTGGCACCCTTTTTACAAATGTTAGAGACACTATAACCTTTTGTCTCCCTTTTATAATTTGAGCTCTGTTGATGCAAAAGACAAAGTGGGGGTGCCTACTTCTCATGAATGCATTTTTGGCCCCACTCTTTTTAGAAGGCTTTGCATTGTATATGAGGTTATGTACCATTTTTTGTAAAACTTGCAAAATGTATCAAGAGGAGTTCACGTATGTAAACACATTTTGATTTGGATGCCATAAAGTATAAAAATAGATTTCCTAGATTTTAAAAACTGATTTTTCTGGGCTCTCCTTTTATAGGATATTCTATGCCTTCAAATTCTTGGTGACACAGTCGTGTTTAATATATTTGTGTATGCCGTTTTTCTGCCTTAACCCTAACATTATTTACTTGCACATATTCCTTTAGGTATCTTATGTTAAGTGCTATTTACAATTTTAGGATTGTGATCTTGTTATGTAGTAACAATTTAATGTTTGAATTGAACAGCGATCAACAAAGCAGCTGCTAAGGAGTTGGAGAGAATAGATGCACTGTTTCAACGATATGCAGACCAGGACTCATTGGGCATGATAGGGTAAGCTACTTTCCTACCATATGTTAATATCTACATGCCTAGCTCTCTTGAATTGTTCAACCATATGGTGGTTTTGTCCTATTAACATTTTAATAATCTGCACATGCAATTGCTACTACCCTTTTCGATTTACTATGAAATAGTAAATAATGCCTCTGCTATCTAATATTCTGTAATTCTCAGCTATCTCATATTAATTCGTTAGTGTGAAAAACTAACGTAATTCATTAGTTCAGTTCGTATTATACTAGTTCATAAATTACGCAAGTGCTCTTTATCAATCTTTTGTGGTATGTTTTCTGCTGCTTGTTTTTAGTGTCGTTATTTGGTAAAGGATTTTTGTAGCTACATAATGACAATTTCTGCATAATCCAAAAAAGAAATTTATGCAAGCAAGTATTCCGAATCCACATGCAAGAGAATATTTTTAACGAGACAGAATTAACAATTACATGCAAATATATCCAATATCAGAAAAAGTAATAATGCACACAAAAGAGAACTCAAGACACAAAGATTTAACGTGGTTCACCCAATCCTTGGGCTATGCCCACCAAATAGCGATTCCAATATTTTTATTATCCAGTGATTACAACCTTATTACAATCTGTAATCCCGTACAGCTGAAGACTGCCACAATAACCTACTATCTCATCACACGCTGGTGAAATCCACAACCCTAAGCCATTTTATACAGGATTTTTGCCACTTACAAATTTAGGGCTAGAATAATTACATGTCAACCCATGGAAAAATAGCCAATAAGATAGCCCCAATTTTTTTTCTAGCTTAGATGGTTTCATTTCCCCAAAATGGGTACCATATTCATGAGGAGGGTTACCTTAAACTGAATTTGTCTTGCTTGTTTTCACCAATGAACAAGTTGGTCACTTCAGCATAATAAACTTGAATCACTTACAGATCGGTCAGCATTATTAGATCTTCGATGTATAGTTCAATGACAATAATTCAACACTCGTTGTGTTAAAAATTAATTTGGTTTGGGTTCCATATCTCTATTATGAGAGAGAGAGAGAGAGAGAGAGAGAGAGAGAGAGAGAGAGAGAGAGCGGAGGTCTTACAGTGTCAGCAATCTCTTAACAAATCCATGGATGGTGTGGAACTGGAATCAGTTAATGACATGGGAATTAGTAAGTAGATATGTTCTTAAAGCCTCTCTGGGCTGCCTTCATTCATTTCAATTTTGGGCCTATGGCTTAATATTTATTCATCACACTGTCTGTTAGCAATAAGTAGGATTGCAATCGTGTAAAAGAGATTTCTTTTATAATGTCCATGTATGATCTAATACTCTTATAACACGTTCTAGAACCTTAAGTTATAAAGGAGGATCAAATTAACTTATAAGAGGATCATGAAGTAGATATGTTCTTAAAGCCTCTCTGGGCTGCCTTCATTCATTTCAATTTTGGGCCTATGGCTTAATATTTATTCATCACACTGTCTGTTAGCAATAAGTTGGATTGCAATCATGTAGAAGAGATTTCTTTTATAATGTCCATGTATAATCTTAAACTCTTTAACACATTCTAGTACCTTAAGTTATAAAGAAGAGGATCAAATTAACTTATAAGAGGATCATGAAGTAGATATGTTCTTAAAGCCTCTCTGGACTGCCTTCATTCATTTCAATTTTGGGCCTATGGCTTAATATTTATTCATCACACTGCCTGTTAGCAATAAGGAGGGTTGCAATCATGTAGAAGAGATTTCTTGTATAATGTCCATCTCTTATCTTATACTCTTTCAACACATTCTAGTACCTTAAGTTATAAAGAAGAGGATCAAATTAACTTTTAAGAGGATCATGAGATTAGATTCAGCGCTTCTTATTTGATCATTTTCTTGTTCTCCTTTAATGGTATCCTTGTTTGATGACAAAGCAGCCCTGAGCAAATAGAGGATTTGTGCATGGATCTCGGAGTAGAGATAATGGATGTTAGAGTTCTAATGCTTGCTTGGTAAGTCAAATGTGTTTTGAGATAATCTTTTCTTTGAATTGCTTTCGGATATTGATGACCAAAATCATACCTCAGGAAGATGCGAGCTGCAAAACAGGGATATTTCACATTGGTATGTTTGCTATCTATGTAGTATGTACCAGCTAGAATTTAATCAAAGTAAATTTCCAATGATGTAGTTCAACTGCTTTCTATTCTTCTGTCTTCTTTAATGTTATACGAGTACAGATATTATCATATTGTGATTACATTTATCTAAAAGACGAGGGGCTGGTCCCGTTTTTATTAATATACCAGAAAATTACATATTGTGAAATGGGTTATAGCCATGATTTTCTAAGTATAGTTTACCCTTTCACATTCCTATCAATTGGACAGTATTGACTGCAACTTATGAGAGATATCAAAATGTCCCTCTTTACAGGGGACTGTATGTACTAAGAAAAATAACTATATTGCCTTATATACAGAATAGACTGCTGGATACTAGCATATAGGCCCACTGAGATAATAGAACCAAAAAGGAAAAGCTACCCTTACTTGACAGCATTTTTCTTGCAAGTTTGTCCTTTGTTGGGCACTACAGTCTGCACTCTGCACACCATATTTTAATTACTCTATGTATATAAATTTAGTGTGTGGTGTTGTTACTTTATTTAATCTTTTATTGTAGACCTATTTATTTATTTTAGAGCCGGGTCTTAAATTGAAAATAATAAATTTCAGCTGTAAATACCTTTTCTTCTCAAAATCATTTTGCAGTCATGACATTACATGCTTCTTCCTCCAATCGTCACTTTAAGTAATGTCTCCTGGCATAATAAATATTTTCTTTGTAGAACCTGCAGAGAAAATCAGTTGTTGTATTCCCAAAGTATTTTGAATTTAAATATATCATTATTTGCTGTTTGCAGGAGGAGTGGCGCAGAGGCCTTAAAGCATTAAAAGTTGATTCCATTGATAAATTGAAGAAGGCACTTCCTGCTTTAGAGCTAGAGGTGTACTGGTTGTATTGTATGAAAATTTATTTCACACATAAACCTAAAGAATTTAAAATGTGTTATTGAGGTTACAAAGGGAAGTCATATATGCATGTAATACAGCAGAACATATTTTGCAAGTGTAGTAACGATTGATATTACTATGCTGATATTTTATTGTGTCGATGCATTTCAGGTTATGAGGCCCCATAGCTTCTTGGATTTCTATACTTACTCATTTCGATACTGTCTGACAGGTATTCCTTTACTAGCTTTTGAGATCTCATCTCATGCTTTTTTGCCCATTTAATTCATTTTTTATGGTACAGAGGAGAGGCAAAAAAGTCTAGACATGGAAAGTGTGTGTCAGTTGCTGGAGCTGGTACTAGGCAAGCGTAATCATGCTCAGGTTGAGGCTTTGGTGGATTTTCTAAAGGTACAGTTGAATTTCAAGAGGCATATAGGCAGCACCAAACATTAAGATGCCTAAAATTAAAGAATCTTTAGAAAATACTGCCTTTTTCTTGTATATCTTGATTAATTATAAATCTTCAAGTGCAAGATTTATTTGATCTCATCACCAGAACTAATTGTAATCTTCAGTGTTTTAAGAGTAATTTTACTTCAACTATAAGTAACATCCTTATTAGTTTGCCCTTTTGTTAACCTACATTTTATTGCACTTATTAAGTTTATATTAAAATATTGAATTATACTATTTAGATAGTTTTTAATATTTTATGGATCTTTAGGGGAAAGGAAATGGTAAGGTTGGTTTTTGAAACAGTGAATATGTCAGTGGTTAACCTGTGCATACTCACTGTGCCTCCTCCATGGCTGCACTACTGTTAATTTTACAAAAGAAAATAACACATGCTACATACTATCAGATTAAACAAATTCTTAAATTCATGATCATATGTCATATGCTGGATTTGTAAACGAATCATAAGTACTATTAATCCGCAATGATTCTTTTGGATTTCATAAAATGATCTCAAAGGAAATGAAAGGAGCTTTAATAGTCTACGATATGAGTCATATGTTTTTGGGTCTACGTATGGATACGTTTTGTAGTCCTTCCAGGAAATACTTTTTTAACTGTACTGCAAATGAGGCATACATAGTACAACCTTACCCTTTTGGGATTTGAACTCGTGACCTGTCTCTCAAGAGCACAAGATGACTGACAAGTAGAACTAAAATTATGTTTTGGCTACACAAATCATGTCAAGGAGCCTTTGTTAAGATAATAATATCATATTTTTTCAAGATCAGTGCTTTAAACAAAAACAAGGGCTGGATGGGATGCTACATCCGTCTACCCTTTTCAGTAGACCTTCCTAGTGCTTGCTCAAATGGGGTTGGTTAGTCTTCTAACTCCAAAATCTTGTATTCTTCAGCTTTCCCCCCCAAAAGTTGAAGGCTTTGAAAACTTGATTACCAGTGGTAATGGATGGTAAATTTGATGCTTTGCCTGTTTAGATTTTCTTTTTGGGTTCCTAGTTACTGCCCTAGCTGGTAATGTTTATCACAACAGCATCAATTATTGAATTTAACAATTACGCACAGGAAAACACAATAACACAATATTTATGTGGAAAGCCATGTGGGATAAAACCATGGTAAATAAGTGCTTTTATATAATTCTTTTACAATGGTTACTAAAGGCACCGACCCCTGAATTTATGAGCATCATCTCTCGAATCACCAACTTCTACATTTTGTTGGCAATAACCCATTGGAAGCACCAATCCCCACTTTGGAATTTTCAAGCACCTACCCACTTCACAAAAATCTGATTCTCCACCTTAACAATGCTGATTTCTTTGATGGATGATGGACATGTATTGGCATACACTTTCTAATAATTCTGCTATATATATATGTGATCATAATCTTCTCATATCCTCTTCAAAATTACTTTATACTGCTCTTTCTTTGGTGTATGAATTTTTGAGTCTTTTGTTATTCCCATACTCTTTTTTTCTGATACATATCTATATATCAGATTAATAAATCTGAATAGTTTTTTTCATAGTACACACTCCCTTCTTATTCACAACTCCACACCACTCTACCCGCATCTCTCAAGCAATGTTCTTTTTATACCTTTCTTAATACCCCTCTTCATGAAAGGACACATTGTTTCGGATACATTTGTTGTTTTTAATTAACCTCTAAATCACACCTTTTGGAACATATTTTCTTTAACATAATGGAAACATACTTTAATGTTTTTGAATTGCACCTTCCGGAAAAACAGTTCAAATTGGATCACATCTTCTCAGATGTTATCTTATTAACTGCTGCTTATTTTTATCAATAAGTGATGTGGCTTGGTAATTTGTATGTTTGAGAAAATCCCTAACAGTGCTCAAAAGCAGCATCTATCTTCTTGAAAATGAATCACTGCTGCTTATTTTTATGAATAATACTTTTTAATTGCTTTTGTCTTCTTTACTTGAATTGCTGGGTTTTACATTTATTCATTTTGATAAACCGATTTATTAACTATCAGTTATATTCTTATTGTCTCTCCTATCTCTTGGTGTCTTCGTTAATTATATCTATCTACTGTTAAATGCCACACAATAATGATGACATACTATAATCTCTTGAACCGTGCATGAATAATGTTATTGCTACTACCTTCATAATTTATATATCAGCAACGTCTCTTAATTTGCTTAGAATTGTTGATTATTACTTCTTAATATAACTGTGTTGCCAGACTTTCAGTCTCCCCCTATTTAGCTTCTAGTTTGGAATCAATTCAATGTAAATATGTCAAAGTCCAAGTCTAGGTTTGCCCCTTAGGTGCTTTCTTCTCATTAATTTCATCTTTCTCCTCACCATGTGGGATTTCAGGATTTCACTGCTACGCCTTCTTCCCTGACCTTCCATTGCGGGATTTGTGTAAATCAAGTGCGTATTGGTCTTAGGTGACTTAGGATTGGGTCAGACTATTGTTGAGTGTCTTCCCATGATGAGAAGAAAGCTAAAATCTCAAGTTGAACCATCAAAAGTTGCAAGAAGTATGCTCCCTTTGGATTTTCACTTGTTCATCTGCTCCTTTGCTAGAAGTGAGTAGTGAGTTTCCGACACGGGAAGGAAGACAATATCCAAAAGCAAATCATTGGAGGAATACAAAGTGGAGACATTCAAAGCAATGTATCTAAAGAAAATAAGTCCTTGATTTGCCCTTGAAATAAAGGAACAACTCAGTATTATGTTGAGTCGGAAATCTACCTCTGTGACTACGCCCCCTGCAAGAGGAGTAACCTGAAACCTAATTTTTCGACAAAGGAAACAGAAATACAACTGTATTTTTGGTGATGTGAATGAAGAACGTGCCTATAGGGATCTCTTTGGTGATGCTTGAAGAGAATCAAGTCCGCAAGGCTTTTCCTAAAATTGAAGAAATGTGGAACGTTGGATGTCTTTGGAAATAGGCTACTTTAGGTGTGTTACGAAGCCTTTTACCCATTTTTCCGAAAGTATGAAGATGGGGTTCACTCTATAGAGGCTAGAATTCATGTTCTGGAGGTACCTTGGAGGGATTTTGAACCAAAAGGAAATATTTATGAGGAGCCTCGAAGCTAAAATGACAAGATATCACCTCTGAGAGTGCAATTCTGAGCAGTGGAGCACCCCGATAGGCTCTTTTCCAAAGGTGTGAATCTAGCCATTTCATGAGCTGTGCATGCAAAATTTTTTATTATGGAGCCACTTGAAGGTATCTTGAGCGTGAAAGAACAAACTATGGAGTTTCTCGAAGTCAGTATTGGCTATTTCAGGAATTGGCCATTTTAAGTGTGCAAAGGCTCCTGGAGTACCTATGACCCTAGTTTTCCTAAACTGTGGATTTGGTCAAGTACTTAAAGTGTATGATCAGGATCTCTATTCTTGAAGTCGTTTAGATAGGCCTTAAGCCAAAGGATCATTTGGATGAGCAAGTCTCAATTAAATCTGAGTTGTGTCGGAGTTGCACTACCTCAGCTACTCCTTTGCCATAGGAGCAACTTATAAGCCATTTCTCTGACAAAGCATACTTGCAGTATATCTTTGATAGTGAGAGCAAATATTCTTTTGGAAATGCTCATATCATGCTTCTCCAAATGAAAGTGCCCAAGTATAAAAGGATTTCAGAAGAATAGGAAATGAAGTTCTCCACACTAGGATAAAAGGCTTGAAGGCTACGATTCTGACAAAGGCAAAATGTTAATATATTTAGGCTCTTCGGGATAGCAATGAAAGTGCTACTCCTCCAAAATAACTATAAGGAAGTGTAGCACAAAAGTAGAGAAGAGGCTTATTTCCTGACCAAGCCAAAAGAAATTGTTTTCTCTTCAAGTAGGGTTCTCACATACAAGAGTTAGTCCTCCGAAAAGGCAAAGATGGAGAATCAAAAAGTCCATTTTTTGCTATGGCAGAACTTAAAGGTTAAAACCCATTGTACGGCTTCTTGCTAATGGTGGATTTGATTGAATTACGTCTAAAGAAGTTGTTAACTTACCAGATTAAATGCAAATCTGATCGTTGCACCATTAAAGGAGAGATTTGAGTTAAGGGGCCATTCTTCACTTGTGTGATGCGGGAAATCCAATGTCCAATGTTCAAATTTGAATTCAATAAGATCAGATTATTGGTGAGTTCATTTCTTCATCTTGCAACAAGCACAATTTCATGTAAGTACAGATTTCTCTTGCTCTGTGTGCTATAAAGTGAATGGTAGGGAGAATTAGTGGTATTGATAGATTGCCAGGTCTTGAAAACGAGCTAAACAACTATATAGACACATCTTTCAAATTTTACAATCTAGAAGACTCAATGCCCAGCCCATTCATCCCATCACTCTGAAGCTTAAAGAAAGTGGGCTAGTGGAGGCTGCTGGTTTTCCAATGGCCGTCTAGGCACCAAAGCTCGTTAAGGAGTGCATAACCAGATATAACCCAACAACAAAGCAAATTATGATGCCAGACAACTCTGTCTTGCTCACATTTGATAGAGGTTAAATACAGAGTGCATTCGGGATCCTTGATATTGCTGAATATTGCGACATTGATTTTGGGTCTTTTGCCTCCATGTTCAATGAAAAGAAGACTCTGAGACGAGGAGACATTCTGGCAACATGGTTCCAGCCACCAAAGAGCAAGAAGAGTAAGCTTGCCAAGACCTTGTTTGGAACCAGTCTCAAGTGGGAAATTGTAGACATTCTAGCCTTGTTACTGAAGACTAAAAGGTTATGAGGAAGTTCTAAATTTTATGGAGCACCATTTCTTCCTGGTGCAAGCTATCATTACGGATGGTCAATTCATCGATTGGGCCTATATTATTTGTGATGAACTCACTAGTTGGATGGGCTTGACCATGACGTTTAAGCAATTCTATATGTCTCCCTATCTCATAAATGTCTTGGGAACACATCATTTGTAGCATGGTTTGCCATGTATTGAAGATTTTGATGAGACTACAAAAGTTTATGACTTCTACCCTTGCTTGCAGTTGAAGAAGAGTCATGAGAAGTTTGTAAATGTGAATGATGCCTTCACCATGAGGTTATGCAAAGAACTTGAAGGATGCCCAGAGAGAAGATTTTTACCAGAAGCTATTTCAGTAGTCACTCAATTTGGGTGCTGTTTCATTTGATTTCCAGCTTTGTTCTAAATTGAAATCGGTGGATTTGATGGATTCCCATGGAGACTACCAAGGTACCTGAAGATAAGATAGTGTTAATTGAATTGTGTAGACAAGTGCTAGAAGTTCATACCTTGTGTCTAGCAGTTAAGAAAGCAAAAATCCCTTTCCCAATTGTCATAGGATCATATTCATGTGCATCTAGGTCAGATGCAAAGAATTTGTTAAAGGCCTTTCAAGGAAAATATAAGATGAAGGATTATGAAGTGATAAGGCTGCAATTTGATCTAGTAGAGTATGTAAAGGACAACCTACAACTTGGCTCCAGTTTTAAGCATGTGCCAGATATAGAAGATTGGCTGATTGTTATATTGAAGTTCAGACCTAGGAAAAGTTTTGGTCAAGGCTCACAGTGGAGCAAGTGAAATTATATAAGGTGAACATCAATGTAGAGGATATAGAGCATGATGGATCACATATGAGATCCTCTACATATGAGAAAGAGATAAAAAGACACACCTATTGTGTCTACTCCGCCTTAAGGCCCCGCAGTTGATAAAATTGAGATTTTGATGGGCAACATCATTAAGAGAACAGATAAATGGGTAGAGTGGACGAGAGCTCAGAGAAAGAGGACGGGAGATATCGGTTCATCTGTAGGCGTATCTGGAGGAGCTCAAACCACATCTGCACCCACTTCTACTATTGTGGCAACCACTTCTACGTCCATGAGACTTTCACAATCGGTAGAAGGAGGAGGTGATCAGCCTCCAGATGATAAAAATGTTCAAGTTTCTCCTACTTCTGGAGGAGGTTCTCTGCCTGACACGGGAAATGTTTGAGACATAGAGGTGATGCACTAGATGGAGATCAACAAGCTCAAGAGACTCCACAACAACAACAAGAAGGAGCAACTGATCAAGGTAATCCACCCACACATTTTGTAACTAAAACTGTAATGTTTCTTTTCTCTAGCAGGAAGGAGACTCCTCTAGTTGCGAGGAGTTGTTTGATCCCCCGGCACTACAGTCAGCACTAAATGTCTCACAATGATTCTTGGTTGGAAGATACTATTGAGAGGAAGAAGAGAAGGTTGGAGGATAGTGCACCATCGAAGAATCTCATAGCCCAGGTTATGCAATCACAACCCCCATCTCAGAAGGCTAAGAAGTAGAAGACATTAGTAGTTGCTGCTAATGCTAACACGGGGCACATGGTGATAGAAATTGCTGAACCTTAGGAGAGAAGAAGAGCTAGCCCCAGGAGACTTCCAAGTAAAGACACATGATATGGGACCTCCAATCCATGATACCATGCTCAATGTGTGGAAGGACTCCAGTGTCAAGATTGAGGATAGATTGGAGGAGTTGATGCAAACTAAGGTGACTTTGAAAGCTTGAAACAAGGAGTTAGCTGACTATATAAGAGCTATGCTTGGGCCCCTTGCAATTATTCTAGCAGACAATGCTACTCTGAGCACTTTTGACCCTACCGCGGAGGGAGCATAAGAACCTATCAGTTAAATTACAACAACAGAGGTATTTTGGTCAAACAGGCTGCACATGGATAGAGGATATGAAGACTCGAGGTCCTTTAATTGAGAACCTTGGCAACCTGTTGCTGGATGCGAACAAGCTAAAAGAGACAGTGACTAGTCACCAAGCCTCTATGCAAGTTGAAGCTCAACAATTAGCAAAGGAGTTGATTTTACTCCAAGAGATGATAGACATGAAAACTGATGTAGCCGTCAATCATGGTATCCTAAGAATAGGGAAGGAGCCATTACGCCACTGGAACCAGTCAGTGGAATTCAAGAAAGAGAGTTTGGAGAAATCAGAGCAAGAATTGAAGAGTGTATGATGATGTGAAGAAAATTATGGAGAAAGTCTATGTGTACCTAACAAGTAGGCAAAGTTCCTACAATTCCCTGAGGAAGCAATTAGTCCAGCTAACTATCAAGATTCAAAGGTTGTAGAGCTCACTGCAGTTAATGACTCTAAGGCATTTGATAAGCTCCAGTCTAAGGTCACCATGATAGCAGTTATAGAGGACCATGACTATTGGGTGGTTAGAACTGACAATGTGTTCGTTCCAGGTGTCAAGGAGCCAAGGACAGTTGTTAATGCTATGAAGGCGCATAGGCCAAGGCTATATTGCCCAAGAAGAAGAACTTATATATCCAAAAGCGTTACTGATTCTTCGCATGATGCTTCTTCAGTCAAAAGTCTCTCTTTGTGTTGTAGCCACTTTTGGCAATTCTCCTCGTTTGCATTTTTGTAATGGATGACTGTTAGTGAATCCTAATATTGGGCTATTCTACCTTACTAGCTTTGTACTATAATCATGAATGTAACTGGCCAAAACTTTATGAGGGCCTATAAATGTAAATTTGAATTATGAATAAAAGATGGGCAAATTTTGGTTAAAACAAACCCCTGTTGCTGTGACTACTGAGTGAGACTCTGCATTTACAATAAGATTTTGCTGTCCATGTTAGTTTAGATGTGCATAAGAATGGAGTAGAATTGTTGATGAATCTGTTGAGTAATAATAATCCGTGCATTGTTATTTTCCCTAACAGATTGTAATCTGAGTATTGCTGTCATTCTCAGTTATATTTCATTTCCCCTGTTCTTGCATAAGTTAGATTAATGTACATGTTCATTTTTGTGTATGACGAGTTGGGATATGGTTGATGGAAAGTAGTGAAGTTAAAAAAACAATAATCTGAGAGTGTTGCTATGAGTTAAATAACTTGGGCAATTTGAGTGGTCTTGTCATTTATATCTCCCCTGCAGTTTGCATTAGTTAGTGTAGTCACGCATATAGGAGTTAAAATAGATGTATATTAGGAATTAGAGCAGTAAAGGTGAAAAGTGGTTTACATACATTCATACATGTTGATGCTGTGAGCTATCGTATACATCAATCTGCCTAAGTTGCTTGAAGTTTTGGGTGGCTTAGTAATTTCTTCTTGTGCTCTTAGGTTAAGAGCATACCCCAAGTTAGAAGTAGGATTGACTTCATTGCAAATCTTTGCAGAGGGGTGCTGTACCCTTATAATTCAGAGGGCATTGATATTACCCATACACTGACCCATCTGTTGATTATATCTTGTCTTTCCACCACATTGGGCACATAAAGAGTCAAGGTATAAGCCAAATATAGGAAGGACAAATTGTCAACCAACAAAGAGATTTGGCAATGCTTTTGTTTTAATGCTTTGTTGAATAATCATTTTTTGTGTATGTTCCTTTGATTGATTATTTGTTAATTTCATATGTTTCCTCTTTCCTTGATTTCTTTGCTACGACAAATGCTTGTTATGAGTATGATCATTGTTTACGTCCTATGTTGATATTTTTTAATACTTTTAATGCAACTATTCCTTGCCTTCCTCAATTCTTTCGTTGTTTAACAAATAAATTGTTTCATCACTAGTATATTTGAAACTATCTTCATGTTGACTTATCATAAAATTGGTTTACCATTCACTAGTTACGCTTGACCAATCTTCTTTGCATTATATGTTATTCGCATGATATGTCTGTACTCACATTTTGTTATCTTTTAATCGTTGTCTTTAAAGTGGTTAAAAATATATTAAGAATGTCTATTCAAAAACTGGATCTTTATTTGATGCAAGGAAGTATGAAGGGTAGGAGTAAGGTGGAATAAGTGCAACATAAACCTATAGACAACCTCTTTGCTCAGAGTTACACACAGAAGCTTTACTCAATCAAACAACAAGGAACAAGAAGCCATATGCAATATCACAATAGGTGTAATTATTTCACTTCACATATAAAGAAAGCAACATGCTTGGCTGTGAGGCCTTCTAGGTTGTGGCCATATACAATGAGAATTACAAAATCAGAGTCCAAGCTTGCATCCTTTTATCTTCTTCCTCTAAGATCTTTAAGTCTTCCTTTCCTACATGTAACCAAACTTTTTATACAACCAGCTAAGCCACAAGTCATCTAGTCAAGCATTTAATTACATTATAGGTCCAATCTTGGAAGAGTAAACCTAAACCCAAGCAAATGACAACAAAAGATCATGTGCTCTTAAGGATAGGTCCACACGGAGTTGGGAGTTGGCTCTCAACTGTGCAAGACACCATGTCATCATATGGAACTTTGCCAAAGGAAACAACGCGCCTCACTGGATGAAAACTGTAGGAAACAAAGACTGCAAAGAATGACACAAAACTCGAAGAATATGAAACCTTAGAGTATGCACACGTAGGACAAGGATCAAGGATAGGTCCTTGACAGGATGCCAACTGCACATAACCTAAGACCAAAAGCAGCAATGGCTACTTCGCGAACAACAGACTGGTACAAAAAACAAGAAATATTTTTGGTTGATGGAAGATTGCTCAAAGACCCAAGATGCTTCTGCATTAGACATCGAGCGTTAATAAAGAATTGATGTCCACATCAGTCATTATTGATATTCTGGCCTGAATCATAAAGATCCAACTTAGCTTGTGTAGTCCATGAATTGTCTTCCATTGGTTTGTCTGTCCACTGAACTAGGTATTCCATGTAGTCCTTTCCTTTGGTGCTCTTGCTTATTTTGCTATTCAAGATTCTTTCAATGTGTCTATTTTCTTTTGAGGATAATCAAGGTTGTTTGTGGATTCATCATTTGATTCAAAATACTCAAAGATATCTGCAATATTGAATATTAGTGAAATATCCGTATCTTTTGGTAATTTAACTTCAAAAGCATTTCCACTGTCAAACTTTCTTAGAATCTTACAAGGACCAAACTTCTTCATCCTCAACTTGCTGTAGGTACCGATTGGAAATCTGTTCTTCAAATGAATCATAACCTCATCTCCAACCTCAAAAGAATTATGCCTCTTCTTCTTATCTACTCTCTATTTTTATTTCAAATTATTGTTTTCCAAAATCTCTTTCACTTCTTCACGCAAAGTCTTCATGAAATCTGCAAATTCCAAATTGTACTACAGGGCACTTAGTTTCTTGATTGGGAAGAGATTATTGCGGAGGAGCTAGATGATCATCTCAATAATAGCCACTTTAGAAGGCGTGTATTTTTTCGCTTGACCTCATATCTATTTTATACTCTCGCTTGCACTAGGGAATGGGCCGGCTCGCTTGCACTAGGGAATGGGCCGGACTCCCACATGAGCCATTTACAAAGTGTATGCATACTATACATGTTTGCAAAGGAATATTGCATTCAACACTACAAAAGAGTCAGTGATGCCTTTGTAGGAAAATAAACCCATTAATTGACGGGAATCCCTCTTCAGAGAATGTTAAATAAGGCCATGTAGATGATAAGTAGATATGGATGGTACTACGTACAGTTCCCACACTTTACTTATTAAAGACTAGGAGGGTGTGAGGGAGCTCCAGTGAAATTGCCAAGGTATGCCTTGGACTATTTTATGTTGGTAGATGTATGTAGACAACATGGCCATGTCAGCAAGGGGTACTCTCCCAAGAGTGAAGAAGGCATTTCCTTTCCTATTGAATTGGGTGCATGCGAGTGCAAAACGATATTAGATGCCCTTGATCTAGAAGTCGGTTTGTTTAAATTTAGTTTTCAATTCTGTAAGCAACGAATGAACTTTGATAACAAAGGTTTTGCAAGAGAGCATTTGGTTTTGAAGCTAGAATATTTTTTCAATTTGTTGTCATCAGGTAATCATGCACATTTTTCTCTTGGATTCGTAGGCGCATCCTCTTTGTTTTAACCATGATGAGGCATCATGAAAACAATTCATCATCTTCAAATTGCACTTTGTTCAGGCTTGTCTATTTGTTCTTTTGAAGGTTTTGCGTCAAGGTTATCCCCAATTGTTTGCTGGTAAGAGTTTTCCTTCTTGTATTGCAAATTCTCGATTTTTGGTTAGCTTTCATGTCCTTTCTTATTTTTTCCTCATGTTGTAAATAGTTTTTGGTCTTGTTTTTGCCTTGGGTGAATGACCCTTGGAATTTTGCTTGATTCGAGCTAATTTAGGTCCGATTCTGAGTAGTCTAGCTCAAGTTATGAGGGAAAAAGAGGGGTTTTTCAGGTCAACTGCATATTTTTATTAAAAACCTCATAAAGTGGTTTTTTATTGGCAATTGCATGATATAAAATTATATTTAATATCTAAAGTGGATTTTGATGTCCATTTTAAAATTTTGACTCATTTTGAGTTAATTTGACCATAGTTTTTAATGTTTTATGAAAATTGCCTATTTCAAGAGTATTTTTCATGTTACTTTATTAAAAACTATAGTTAAATATTAAATATAAATACATGAGATAACGGAAATGCATAAAATAGAGATTTTTATTACACATTGCATACATCCAGACACAAAATACTTCTTGAAAATCTACTCCCAATAAATTACAAGTTCGAGCATTAAATTTAATGGACTTTTTATATTTAATTAATTTAAGTGAGGAAATCTAACTCATTTACATATGTTGTATATATAGTTTATTATAATTAGATTAATGCATTCAAATGGAGTTTTTAAGACTCATTGCGTATACATCTTTTAAAATAATCACTTAGTGGACATTTGAAATCAACTTGCATGTTTTTGTGATATGCAAATGCTCTTCGAAGACAAGTGACAATTTTTGACCCAACTGCATGTGTATATGATGTTTTAAAACTCATCTCCACCTAGCCCAAGTCAAACTGACGTTTTTTAGCCCAATTACATATGTTTAAAATACATGTATCTGCCTATGAGAAATGTGTTTTTTGACTTACATTAACACTAAAAGCATAGTGGCAATTTTTGGCTCGATAACACATCATTTAAAAAATGTCAATGAATCCCAAAACTGTGTTATGCATTAAGTCATAAGCTAAAGACTCATTGGTGGCGATTTCTTACCCTATTACATGTGTTTTTCAAAATGTCAATAACCTCCTAAAATGTGTCTCATGAAGGTATTATTATAAAGGTTAAGAGTTGTGATTTTGTTTGCCATTACACATGTTTCCAATACACGTGTTTGGCTTTAAATGTTGTGTTTTCCCCTATAAGGCTATAAGTGGTGATTTTCCAAGAGAACACACACATGTCAAAATGTGCAATAACTCCACAAAAGTGTGTTTTGGTTAGCAAACATCCTATCAAAGCTAAAGCGGCGATTTTTAGCAAATATGCATGTATTTTAAATCACGTAGATGCCTCTCCAAAAGGTGTTTGAAGGCTGCAAATTTCCTATTAAGAGCAAGCGATGATTTCTGAAGGCGTTGCATGTATTCTCAATACATGTGTTTTGATAGAAACAACCCGTTTAGAGCATGATCTTCACCAAAACGGTTCATTCATAGGCATTTTTTGCATTGAATCTCGTCTAGAAGCATTATAGGGTAAGTAAATTACATTTCCTGCTTGTTCTTCATTATTTTGCAAGCTAATCTCTTGCCCTAGGCACTGTTTTTGCATGCTTTTGAATATGGATTTACTAAGTCAAAGTTTGTTCCACTTTTTGGGCATTGTATCTCTCTATCTCCACATGTCCAAATTCGAACCATGATTTTGTGATTTCGAAATCTCTGTCTTTGACTATTGGACAGATCTAAAATCCTAAATCTTTTGGATTTATTTAAAATTTACTCAAGATTTGGATAAAGACTTGTTTTCTCATTTTTGGTGGAGTTGAGGTAAAATTTCTTTGTTATTTTCCTTAAGGCATTAATGTATATATTTATTTCGTTTGTTCTTGCAAATCTTTGTCATTTCAATTTTCAGATTTGCATCTCTTTTATGTGCACGAAGTTGCTCCTTCTATCTTCCGTCTTCTTCTCCAAGTTGCATGTGCAAGGTTTCATATTACTTGCATATGCAGTCGGTTCTAAAATCCTGTTCTCAAAGGAAAGGCAAGTTCACTTTAACCCCACATGCAAATGCAAGTTAAGACCTTACTGTCATTTATTCCATATACTTCCATATGGCTGCCCTATGGTTTGAAGTTTCTCCCACATGCTTTCTAGATAGAGTATCACTTTTTGCACTTATTAAAATGTGCTATGCCCAATGTGTTACTCATTTTACCCCTTATTCACTTATTCCCAGCTTGCTGGCCGTATATGCAATTCACTCAAAAAAACCCGTTTGGGCTACTTTACTCATATTTGAGTCATTCTGAGCTTGACTCATTTGTTCATTTTCCATCCTTAATCAATTCATTCATTTTCCTTATCCGTACCTTGTCCCAAATTGTGCTTTTACCCCTCACATGAAGATGTTCTCACACTATGGGTTTTTCATGTGACAGTTGTGTAGGGATACCATTTTCCAATGTCAATGAGAACCTACTCTAGCAAAAGGCAAAGATAGAAAAAAAATGAAGTATCAGTATGATTAGTATCATAACTCCATTCCACCATCACAGGTAACTTCCTATTGTGACGAAGTATGGGATACTAACATATCTCATATGAACATTGAAGATTTCCTCGTGAGAGTTGATGCTGAGGCTATTGAGAGTGACATGGATCAAGCGAAGTCATTCATTTGTTGTCCACTTTTTGCTTGGCACCTCATGAGCCAAAATTCATTCTTGCATGTGCAAGACACTTTGATGCACCCTCTCGAACCATCAGAGATCAAGATGGTAATACTATCATTAGTCTCAATCCTTAGACTATTGATTGTATTTTTCATGTTCCTCACACTCTAGTTGTCACAAACATCACAAGGCAAAAGGCTCTGGAGTGGTGGAACAAATACCTCCTATTGCACCAAGTTGGTTGATCGCCAAGAGGCCAAATCATGTTACATGGCACATAAAAGGCGTGCTTCGTTGTTATTTCAAAGAAGAAATTCATATGACCTCATCACTTTGCTTAGTCGTTTAGCAAGGCTCAAGGATTCAAACATCTTTGAACCTTGGATGTAAGAGTACATCTCTCATTATAAGGTTAAAGAATAATGTATTTTGGGCTGAACTAGTGAGTGATATAATCTGTGAACAATTGGTGAACGTGTTGACTACAAGCGTGTTCAACATGAACTCCTACTTGGTGTATATTGCTGCTGCCCTAGGTTCTTTCTTAGGTTTGTCAACTAAAAATGATAGGTCTATAGTGCACGTGTGGGAATACTATGATCAGTGGCCTCTGAAACAAAAACGAATACATTTTCGAAGGGTTCAGGATGCCTTATTTGGGCATTACATGTGCTTGTTTGACAAAGAACTCCCAAACAAGCGAGTTTTTGATGAGGCCTGGAACAAAGTGAATGAGTATGGTTGTATGTTTCTATAGTTTCTGAACCTCACATATTTGCGAATTGGATGTTTCAAGGGAGAGCCATGCACTTTGCCAAGGTACCCTATAAACGAGATTATACACATGGAATTGGCAAGACAACTCATGAAGGTACACACTTATCAATCTAGTTTGCACCGGCCAGGAGTGGGGATTTCATCATGTAAAATGGTGGGTACTCTTTGGATATCATGCCTAAAGCAAAGAACATGGAGTTTGAACTTCAAAGAATCACATTGAAGAGGTTCGCAGCTAGAAGTTGCTTTGGCTGGAGAGGATTGCATGACAAGATGAGGAAGCAATTCCTACACATACATCACCTAGAAGATCTTTGGATTGATGTATGCAGTGAAGTGGATATACTGCACATGGATTACACTCGGTTGACTGTAAAACAAATTGTGGATTTCAACTTAGCAACAATCCCTCTTGGATTTGAGGACGATGATTAAAGTTTGGATCTCAACTGTATTCAACATAATGTGGAAAAATTACCCATTCTTCTTCTTACATGGTCATGCAAGGAAAGTACCTCAACTTGGGATTGTTTTCAATCCATTCTTGCTAATAAAAATACCTGGATGAAAAGAAGAGGTCTCAAGTGCATCAAGATAAAGCTTGGGAAATACTTTGATTCGAGATAAAGGGTCAAGATAAAGATGAGACATCATCATCAACATTTGAACCTCTTGTTCAAAGTTTGCCCAAACTATCCATCAAAGCAGGGAAAGACTTGAGAGTACTTGAGGTAAAGGGGAATGAAACTCAAGAAATCCAAATTGGCTCAAGTGATGATGATGCTAGGAAATCAAAGGAGCCCCCCAACCACTGGTTCCGTGTCCTCTTAAGGTTCTTGTAGCAACCTCTCTTCCAGATTCAACACTAGCATTAGATGAATCTCATGATTCAACCCTAGGCATGGCCGTGGATGCATTCTTCACTGAGCATCCATCTCTTGAGGATCCTATGACAATAACTCTAGCATTGCTCATCGGCTGCACCTTCATTGGAAACAGGCAGAGATCAATATGGATACGAGAGTGTGTTTGATACATATTCCTTATCAATCCCTTTTGCTACTACTCGGTCTACAACATTGATGGATGTTACTTTAGTTCAGTTTGAGCAATTCATGGCTGAAGTTACACATAGCAATCCTACCTCTACACCTATTCAGACTGAGACATCCGCTATAGTCTCCATTGTCATGTTGGGCAATCCAGAGTTAACCATGGTGATTACTACTTCAGCTATTACATCTTCTTTCAACCTTCCCCCATGGTTGAGTACTATCACATAGAAAAGAAAGAAAGAAGAAATCCCACTTGAGGAGTTTGACCGACAAGTTGCCAAGCCAAGGGTTTCAAAGATTAAAAAAGCTAAGACAGTATCTCAGGTTGTGGTGGATGATAACAATATGAAGTATGTAGAAGTTGCCAAACCTCTTGTTGAAAAACTGACAGAAAAAATGTAACTTGTTGATTACAAGTTTTCTAGGATTGAACTTGGCAAACAAACACGTTTGGGCTGCAAACAAGATGCTCAAGATGCACTTGACTCATTAGCTCTGAAAAATGACAGGCTGTGGGAAAAGAAGAATATGCTGAAAAGAGAGAATGTGCATCTTTTGAAACAATTGAAGAGATAAAGAAATCTTCTTCTAGTGTTGAAGATGCTTCCTCCGACTATACTGAAAGAATCAAAAGAAAGGCATAAGTTGTATATGATGGGCTGCTAGTATTGAATCACAAGGTGTTTAGATCATTCGAGATATCTATAGGATGTTGAAGAAAGGAAAGGAAGCTGTTGCCCTACTAAGTGATATTAAAAAATCACTTAAACTACAATTAGAGTTGCTGGATGGAGACATTGGTTCTTGGAGAAGCATGATGGAGTTTGATTTGAATGCTTTATGTGATTATGAAGTTATCTCATCTGTTGAGATGTATCATAATTGCAAGCAGTTGATGATTAACAAAGAACAAGTTTGGCACCAACTCATGAAAGATGCGAAGACAACAGTAATGAAGATTAATGAGCAAGAAGACATATGATCAATGAATGTTACAAGAAGCTGTCATTTGGAGTCATTACTGATAACAATGAACTCAAGAAAGAAGAGGATATTCTTACGAGGTTCACTGAAGCAATTCGCTTACAGCTTGAAGTGGATGATTTCAATATCAGTGTGATGAATGCATTTGCAAGGTGGAATTGTTCACTAGATGAACTACAAAGCAAAAAGGAAGTTTATATCAAAGAAATTTCGGAAGCAGCAAGTACATGTTGAAAGATCATAATGGTTGTGAATATACCAGTGAGCTTGATGTTGAAGTTAGCATAACTCAAAAATCTGCAAAGATAGTTGAGACTCTGTGAATGTTTCAAAATTTCTATATGTTATAGAGTAAGATGACAAAGATTACATGTAAAGAGCAATTATGTTGTTAGTATATGATAACATGTCCCTGTACAATCAACTCATGTAGTCAAGTTGTAATTATATTAGATATGCAACTTTGAATAAGTTAAATTAGTTAGTTAGGAGTTTGTTAGTGAATAAGTCAAAGTGGTTGAAGAGTTCCTCTTTTCCCTCCACTTTTCTCTCTCCTATTTTCCTATATAAAGGAGAGAGCTCATTGTAAATAATCATCTTTTGCTTTATAGAAGAAGGTTGGGCTTGTAACTTGAAGGCTTTTTATTTCTTGTTGCAAATTTCCGAAGTGAATAAAGAAGTAAGTTTTTTCAAACTTTGTGTTGTGAGGCATGGAATTAATCTTTGTTTGTTAAGTTACATTGATTAATTCATCTTTGCCACTTCTCTTTTTGTGAAGCATTTGAGCATTTGGCGTTGTTCTTGAAGACTTCGAGCTTTAGGAAACATGGTTACTTTAGTTATTAGTTGCTGTAAGTACGAAGAATTAAAGACTTCGTGTTTTAAGTCTTAGTACATCATTTTAAATTGAATAGTTGATAAGAGGCTTTGTGCCTTGTTAGCCATTCGTCCTTTATTCAAAAGGATTGTTCATAATAGACTGTGGGATCTTATTCTCAATGGCACAAATCAAGTTGTAACTACTGTCCTAGAAGTTGTTCTTATGTCAATTTCATAGCCACCGGTATTATCATAGCAATTACCTTTTGTTGATTCTCATATAGTTGTTAGAGTATAATCTTTCTTGACAAAAGAGGAATTGATTCAGAGAACTACCCATTTGTCAATCCCAGTTTGGTTGCTGTTGTAGCCACCAACAGTGAGAAGGGAGCCTCCCCTATTGCTGAGAGGAGAGATTTATCTCACTACATCGTTGCCTAAAATTCCCATTTTATAAGTTGTAGTTCTACGGACATACAAAATATTTAGCCAACACGATTCCCCATCTTGAAGAATTTTGGCTGATTGTGCTGATGAACAAGAAATATTGAAAAGATTGTGGAATAAGTTTACTTTATTGTAGATTGCCAGTTTTGATTTGAAGATAGATATAACAGGAGTAGAAGAGGAAGAGGATAGTAGCTTGGACCCTATGTATGTGAAATCTCAATCACTCTGCACAAAAGAGATTGATTGGACTCATCTTGATAGTGACAACTTAGAATTCAAAACATCCCCTGTAATAAGGAGGTCAAGAAAGTGGCTGGTTAGTAAGAGTGCTGAAAAAAGTATTAAAATTTGTTATGTAGGTAAAGCCTAGTTTAAGGCAAAGAAGCCAAGTCCTAAGAAGAAACTTGCCAGTCCTCCATCTATTGCCTCTACTCTCAAGATTACATGATCAAAGACAAAGCACAGAGGAAAAGGGGTCAAGGCAGAAGAATGGGTGATTGATATTGATTTAGGGGAAGATAATAAGAAGATTATGCCATAAGAAGAGTAGAGTTAAACAAGCTGGATATGGATTGTAATTCCCAAGTCACCATCAACTGGGATGACACTACAAACTTCTGCTAGGCACTAAGTGTGATGGGTTCAACACCTACCCAACATGTTGCTCTTGCTAGTGCATCCTAGTCCACCCCAAAATGGCTCGAGGTGTTCGTGAGAAAAAAAGAGGAAGTTAGCATTTGTTGCTTTGCTGATTTGTGACAAGGTAAGCAAGGGTCTAGGCATGGCAACTAAAGCTATGAAGCTCAAGGCAACATCACGAATGTAGGTAGACCCTCAAATAGGAAGGTGGGTACCTGAGGTTGCCCAACCATTGACAACAAAAAACGTCGAGGAGCCAATTGTGGGAGATTTCAAGATAGAGAAGGTAGACCTCGGGGTCATGAACGTGAATGTAGATAACAATCTCTTTAAGGCTACTGTGAAAAAAGTTTTAAATAGATCCCAGAAAGACGAAAAAGATAAAAAAGAGCTGAAGCAGATGCTCAAGGCTATGGCATAATATATTGATGCCATATGTGGACCTTGCCCACAACCCTTAGCCCAAGAACCGCAATCTTTTGACCCCAAGTCACATGCCAATCAGAAATTCCTTGATCAGGTATAAAGAGGAAAAATGGTTGTTAATGAGTTTGAAGAGTGGCTGCAGAATGTCATCCAATAGAGAAAGAATTATATTGAAAATCCAAAAAGGTATATGATGAATTGAAATACAAAAGCAACAAGAATTTGTGAGAACAAAATATGAGCTTCTTATTATCTCCACAAGTATGAAATTACAAAATTTAGACATATAATATGCAAAACATGGACACCTTCCTTACAATATTGAGCAAGACAAAGCTGCAAACCACAACCAAATTCTGCACTAGACAACCTACAAGCCTTCCTTATATAGGAAACTTCCATTGCTCGGGAAGGTTCTAGACACTTAGCCCTAACTCTTGAGGCCGACCAACCTCAAATTATATTATTCATTACAATTTATTACATAGAATTGGCTGAAGACAATTTACAAAATACATTTTGGGATGACCTAACTTTTGGAGACTAGAACTTACAAACCATTGACCTGATTGGCTATTATAACCCCTTTTCGGAAAGGACAGCTCCTATTCTATAATAGGTCATAGTGCAAGCATCCATCAGCTGAGGTTTGACTATTTCAGAGCCATTTAGGCCTTCAAAATTGAGCCTGAAGTTTTTATGCCAAACATTCATACTGAAAATCTACAATAACTTTACATTCAATACACATGATTGTTGATGTGAGTTTTGTGTCACTACATAACATATTAGTAATTGGATGCTTGATACAGAATATCAAATACACAATTCCTCTCTTGAAAAGTTATCTCTCATGGGACATGAGTATAACTCCAATGTTCCTTACACCGTTGGATACTCGCTCAGTTTTATCAATGTGATTTGCTGGTAATCACGTAGGCGGCCTTACGTTTTCTTGTTTGAGAAAAATTTGGATCTTGGTGAGAAAATGGAGATGGTGGTTCGGTGTGAATGCTAGATGATGTTGATGGCGCGATGATGGCAATGTAGGGTGAATGGCGATGGAAGGTGAGAATGCCGATGTTTTGGTTTACTTCTCTAACTAACCTCTTCTAAGCATGAAATTTGGCTACTCAACTATTCCTACTCCTAAGAATGGAAGGTTAGCAGATGGACGGGGATCGAATCTAATGAAGGCTAACCAGCGGCCCTACCTCCATAGATGCAACGCTTCAAAGGAAAGTAAACTAGATCACCACACAAAGCCTCCCAACCAGCCGCTAGGATGCTAGTGGCCTAGTGTTGACCCCTATCAAACATCTACCAAAGCTACCATGCAACAATCCATTTTATTTTACTCTTACTCTAACAACTTGAAATGAAATTGCTTCAACTTGAAAAGAAAATTTAACTATGTGGAAGTAGAAAACATGCAATAACACCCAATGTTCTTAGTCAACATGCAATGAAAAAGAGAGCACTTTGGTATTATTTTCGCAACAATTTCTCCAATCCCCCCCTTTACAAATGAGAGCCAATGGCCTTATATAGAGGTCCAAAATACAATGGACGGTAGAGATCAAAACAAGATCGACGATCCAGATTGGATCCAAAAACCCTAATTAGGGTTGCCACCCCATCGGCCAATGAGAAGATGCCACCTCATCAATGGACCAATGAAAAAAGTGCAAAAGTGGCAACCAATGAGAAGGCACCAAAATGGTGGCCAATCAGAAACAAAACACTTGTCCTATTCTAGAAGAAAGAGAAAGTTGCCACTTGGGCTTACATAAGATGATCTTCTAATATAATTCTTCCTTTTTCTTTTGTTCTTTTAGCTAAGGCAATGAACTTAGCTAGCCTTTCGTTAACTTCTTCCATAGGAGGACAAGGTGTGTGCTTCGCTCGGAGTTCTGCTGACTTTGCCACGCTGTTTGCTGCTTGTAGTATCCTTTCGTGATCCTTCTCATATTCCTTTGCAAACCCAATAAAAGCATTGAGTGAGGAAAGGGTGTTCAGAGGTTTCCTTTTGACAGCAACCTTTCCTAACTCATCCAATCTCGATCCAAATCCTGTCTCACTGACATCCTCCTCTCTAATACCCTCAAAATCAAGCGCCACCCCAACGTCGCTCATCATGGTCGAAATGGAAGTGTCGACGCTTGGGCCGTGTTGTGCAATCTCATCATGAATTTCTTCAAGTGTTCTGAATCTGGTAGTCAATGCGACATACCAAGATTCAACTATGCTCAATCCTCTCTCATCAACCAACCGGGCTCTTTCCAAATATGCCTCCGGTAGCCTAATGAACGCCTGCAGCCTAGGAATAACCAAATCCTTGATGGGAAGAAAATTCTTCCATTCCTCTTCAAATAATCTGAATTTGTTTCTAACAGTCACCAATGACTGGAATGTTGAGATGAAGGAGGGCAGGAAATTTCGCCCATCTTGGATTGTATCATAGATCCAACCCCTTACTTCTGATTGATGCTATGCCTTCCTGAACCTCCTCACATTCCATATCATTTGTATTTCTTCCCAAATTATGTTCTACTATTTCGTACTCCTGGGCTGCAATCTCATCCGCTGCCTTATTGACTGTTGGTATAGCAATCTGAACCCTTCGGTGACCATCACTGTCGCTTCTGATTACCTTTGCCACCGTATTTGCCATCTGTTTTTGGTTCTCGCTATCATCCTTTTCTATTAGTCCTTGGATATCATCAACTGCGTGAGCCATTACCACCTCGCCTCTCGGCATAAGCATTTGCCTTAACCATAGTGGTGCAGTGCATCTCCCCAAATCCGGATTCGGTTCGACCAACAAAGCATCACCAACGGCCTTAGACGCCTGACTTATCTCTTCAATATCAATCGGCCCATCTTCTTCTCTACTAGTTTCTGCCATATTTCCTTGCTGGTTCTCCGAGAGAGGGGAGTACTCCGTACTTTCACTGTAGCCACTTGATTCCGAATCAGAGCTCACCTCCACTGCGGCCCCTTTATCACTCGAATTGACCTCTTGGCTTCTAGTCTTAGTTATACTCTCCCTTGACGGCGCTGCCCGCTGTCTCTTGGCTGGAGGTTCCGAACGTTCTTGGCTTTTCTCTACCTCCAAAGCCCTCTTCTTGCTATTTCTAACTGCCTCCGATTGCCGGCCACTTCCTTCACCCTTCTGTCCGATTGATTCTACTAGACCTTCCTTCGGTTTCATCATCTCATAAGTAAGGAGAACCTTTTGTCTTTGTAGCTTTCTCAACTTGGCATTATACCACGACTTGGTATGCAAATCTACTGTCCTTGTGACTGCCTCCAAGGAAGGATCCTGATGATCGTCCCAATCCACTGGATTCAACTCTGTTCCAACTACTGTCTCATAGTCTTCTCTCAACACACTACGATCATCCTCCAATTGATCGGGAATATCAAGGCCTCTCCATCTGATATCTCTCATCATGTTCACCGACAATCTCGAGAAAGCTAGCTTTCTCACGTGAAAATCATCCTTTGCATTGGCCCAAAAGTCCTCTATAGTGGGAACATGCTTAAATTCGCTTTCATGAGATGCCTTGATAAGACCAACAGGGTCGAATCCTTGCCTTGCTCTGTACCATCCTAGATGATACCACTCCAATTCCTTTTCCGCAGCCTCAAAGGTGGCCCGATTTGGGCAACTATCATTGCCAATTATAATTGAGAAGGAAACGCCTGTTTTCCCCTCATTCCTCATTACTTTATCATAGTGCTCAAGCTGCCTAGCCAATTCCATCAAAACTACCTTGTCGGGCGGGTATCTTGGAAGCCTCTTAGGACAAACTGTACTTCCTGCCACTCTAATGTATGTGAATTGCGGGAATTGGATGAACCAACTCCCAAACTTCTTAATCCTTGCTTCTGCTTCTGATGAAAGTCTCTTAGCAGGCGCCCCTTGTAATACCCTTACTGTCTTCATGGCGAATGCATCGCAAAACATCTTGTAATCCTTGTTATTGTGCAAATGAAGCTGCGGATAGCATTCATGCACCAAATATTGCCCCGGCCCATTACCAATCTCTCCTAAGGCCCTAAGTCCCGGACTCTCATACAATCTAGCAATTAAGTAAAACAGATAGGATCCCATGTAGAATTGCCTTTGGTTTTGAACTGTTCTAAGTTGCAACTCTAAATTTTCACTTATGATCCTAGCCCAATCAAATTTTCCTTTTCCCTTTTCAATTTCATCAATGAAGAAGTACATCCAGTTTTCGAATTGCATAGCTTGAGCTAGGCCCATGATCCGGCTGAGAAGAACAATGAGATCGCCATATTCCGGCTTGAAATCTGCCACTGTAAGCCTCGTTGATTTGTTAACTCCTTTCCTTCCTTCGTGTATCCAATTCCGCTTTAGATGTGAGAAGTAGGCCTCTTGGTTACCTTGAAATGATTTGGCCGCCTGATCCACCATTACAACTGTCATGCCCTTGCTCTGGGGAATATTAAATGTCTCTTCAATTGCTTGTTCGCCAATGTTGGCCAACACTCTCTTCCCTTCGCCAAAAATGATGGATTTACTGTCTAGATCAAAATCTGGATGCACACTCCATAATCAATTCTGGACAAGGCAAAGTAGGAGGAAAAGCTGCTGCATGTACAATTCCGCTCTTGTATATCCTCTTTGCCAAGGGGGATTGTCCTTCCTTTAGTCTGTCCCTCATCCGTATCATGTCCACTGTAGCGATATTAGTATCGGTTATTTTCTTCATTTTCGAGAAGAAGGAAGTTTTGGGCGTCATATCCTCTTTGTCTTTCTTAGCGTTTGCCCGCTTGGGATTCTTACTTGCACTATCATCCTCCATGCTCGTCGCCCTATTACGGGATGGTAGAGTGGTGGACCAAAAGGCAAGAAGAACCAAGTAGTGCAATTCTTAGAAAAGAGCGAAAGAATGGATGTCAGCTTAAGCACTCCTTGCAACTCTAGATGATGACTTTCACCTTAACTAATAATCTTACAGCAACTTTTCGGAACCCGGGATATGACATCAAAGAATTACAAATCCCTTTGCAAATTAGAAAACAAAGCCTCTAAGCTTATCCAACACTTGCCTTCTATGCAAAAATCAAACTTTCATATGTATCTCTTCTCCCAACAAAATTGCTCAAATTTGATATAAAAATTGCAGCCCCTCTAAAAAATCAGAATTTTGTCTTCCACAAATTTCGGCCCTCACAAAATTCGGCTAAGCATGAAAAAAAAAAATCTGCCCTTCCACAAAATTCGCCCAAGCATGAGGAGCAAATGAATTGATGAAAATGAAATGGGAGGGGACTCCCTTTATAGCAGCTTTCACCTTCCTCCCAGGCTGGCCGACTTGGTCCTATAGAGGAAAAAAGACCAAAATTAAAGCTAAGTTAGTGGCCCACTTTAAATACTTTGCCAAAATTTTAATTTTCTAAAATGAAAACTGCACTTTTAATTTACTAATTAACCACAAATTGCAAAACGAAATTGAATGGTGCCTTGGGGATGCTAAAAATTTCTATTTAATGAGGGTTTGCTAATTAATACATCCTTGAAGTTGAATTTTGGCTAACCAAAAGCCATTTCTTAATATTAATTTACCAATTTCATTAAATACCAAAAGCTTTCAAGGCAAATTTAATCTATTAAAGCCAATTTTTGCAATTTTCCTCTAAATCGATTTTGCTAAATAATTAAAATTTTATGACAAAAAATAAAATTGCCTCTAGAGTAAAAATCGATTTTGCAATTTAACTTCATCTTACAAAATTAAATTCTATTTCACCAAAAAAAATAAGATTTTCCAAGAACCTAAGTCTAACGAAAAATTTCCTTATTTGAAAATCATTCAAATTTACAATTAAATCCAAATTTTCAAAAGAAATCGTCTAAGTACAAAATTCACAATCTTATCCTGCCAAGTTGAAATCAATTTTGAACTTATTCGGCCTAAGGATAGAACTGATAGCTCTGGAAAATCAAGTTGAAACCGGGTGAAAAATACATCTAACCTTCTCCACTGGCCCTAAAGGCGATTAAAAAGGGGGTCCCCAAGATTTTGGGGCGATGTGTGAAAACCTCACAACAATGATATGGCAATGAAACTCATCTGGTAGGCTGATATATCTAATATGAACCTCCACCTATGAAATTAGAATATTCTGAGCCCTTATGTCCAAGTTACTAAAAATAGTAAGCTTCCACAAATAACAACTCTGCACTGAAATAACCCTCATTGAAAAGACAAATGAAAATATTTTTGGGTGATGCAATTGCCCTTACACTTGGGATGCACTTGCATCAACTAGAGACTCAAGCCTCTGTTTGGGACAAAGAGAACAAGTGGGTTAATCTGGTAGCTTAAATGCAGGAAGTTCCGAAGTATGGTGCTGCCAAATTTTTGATAGAGAAACCTTCCAAGAACGTGGATGAGTATGTGCTTTACACTTGCAGAAGGAATACGCAGTGGAGAAACTCGATCATAAAGCAGGGGAAGGCAGAGTATGCCAAGTTCGGAAAAGATCTGAATGAGCTCATCGAATTACTACTTCAGGAACTAAGGTGCAACATAGTGCTGTATGTGCCTGAGACTAGTGAGAATCAGGACAAAGTTTCTATCCTGCGTGGACAGAAAGAATAAGTGGACAAGGTCAGAGAAGCCAAAGTTATATCTTCAGAAGACATCTCAAAACTAGTGCAGATTGAGGCTTTGTTGTACGTGTGCTCTAAGCACCTACCTGCTTGTTGGAGCAATATTAAGGAGATTGAAAGGAGAAGGATGTCTGGAGGCAGCAAATGGCTTAAATTAATGTGCCCAATGTGCAGGCGATTCGATAATTTGTAGGGGTATACAAGGAATGGAAGCCACTCACCAACCAGCTCTTCCCATGGGATCCAAAGAACCAGCCCAGTCTTAGCCTATGCATGAATAGACTTGGATAAATTTTTGGGGAGTTTTAGGATTGTAGGCAGTTAGGTACTGTGATAGTTATCTTATGTACAAGTTTTTAGTTAGTTTCTTGAAAACTTTCAATAGACAATGGGTTAAAAATTAACCCATATTTCAATAACTGGTTATGTAAATAGACTATATAGAGTGGATTGTATGATTGGCAAGGAGTGCTGATGCTTTTTCTAAGTATTGATCTGTAAGTACATTCTGTGGCATAACTTTTGTTTTCTGGATATAGATATATGTTGAAAACTCTTATCTATGCATGAAAGTTTTCTTTTTAATGACAAATATATCAGTCTTATAAATCTGCGTGTTTTGAGATTTATGGAATATGTGGTCTGTTGAAGCTCATTTCAATTTGACCTGTTTGTCATTTTCAGCTTATGTGTATCTGATTGAAGTGTGTAATGGAATGTTGGTGATCGATTCCTATAATCTGTTTCATTACAGCAAGATAGGATCTGTGTATCTTTTTGGAAAAAAAGAATCCTTTTTGTATTTGATGCATTCATTGTATATTGATGTGGTGAATGTCTATGCTTTTTTGTACTTTCTGGTAACAAGTACTTGTGCTAGTAGTTAGTTGATATATCATTGAATATCAATCCGAGGGAGCTGTGTCTGGTCAAAATTTAGAGGGCGTCAGTAAAAGATCACCTGGCTGTTGTGCTCTTAGATTTGTTCATTACAAAGGGATATAGTCATTTCTTTGAATTAAAGAGGAAAAGACAGTCTGCAGCCAACAAAAGGCAACCTTGAAACCATGTCCTATTGACTGAGTTGCTACAAGTAATAGTAGTTCAAGTGGCCAACAGTTGATGCCACAAACAACTCATCTCAGCTGCATGAGTAAGAATGTTGAAGAAGGAAAGTCAAGAACAAAGTGAGAAAATTGATATAACCTGGATTGATTCTGCATTTCCCACAACAACAGTAGACCCATTATCACTGTATTTGGTGGGAACTCAACTTGCTTGCCAAAACTTGTGTGAGTGATTCTATACAGATATAGGAGGTGTTGGTGAAGATGGAACACAAAGGACATCCTCAAATGTTCCTTCACCCACATTAACAAACCCTTTCTCATGCACTGCTATAGGAGTGCCATCACCCCTTAGTATCTAGTAGACATTGAACGTCTCTAAAGAGGTGAAATCATCTTCTGAAGAAGCCATGTGATGTGCAGCACCTCTGTCAATTATCCAAGAATTTGGTTGCGAAGCAACTGTTAGGGCCTTATTCTTTTCTTTTCCCTGACTTTTATTTGTGTACTTTACAAGATCCTTCTGATGAACTTTGATTGAATCAGACACCTTGATATTGTTATTTTCTCGAAGATGGGAAAGGTGATCTATTTGTTTCAACTTTCTTTTAGAACACTTAGGTTCATCATAACATCTTATGGTAAGAACAATTAACCTTCTCCTTAGGTTCATCTTTTGATGAACAAGTCTGAGTATCTGTTTTTGAAGTAGCAGATTTTTGATCGTTCTTCTTCTCTCCTTGGTTCTTTTGCTTCTCATCTTGCTTGTTGGACCCTTTGAGGGCCTGATTGTACACTTTGGAACCAATTTGTCCTGCTTGCTAGTGAGCTCTGCAACAAATTCATTTAGAGAAGGCATTTAGTATGTGGAACCTAGGGCATATTTTGTAGCATAGTATGTAGAAACAAACACTGAATAGTTAGGATCAAGCTTAGAAAGAATGCTCAATATCAGCTGCTCATCATCCTTCTTGATTCCTCATTCTTCCAGTTGCAGTCTTACAGATTTGAGCTTTGTGAAGAAGTCTTGCCAACATTGATTGGACTCAACCCTGTGAGTTCATTCTCCAATTGACCTCTTAACTCTTGCTCACCAAAGAGGGTTTCCGAAAATTGACCCACACTCCATTTGATGTAATGGCAGATTCAATGTGAAAAAGAAGGTTGGGGGAGACTGATATACAAAAAGCACTAAAGGCTTCATCACATTTATTAAACCATTTTATCTTTTCTATAGCATCATTAGTGTCAATTTCTAGTCCCATTGTAACACGAGAATATCCGTGTCTTATCAGATATATAATCATCTTAGATTTCCATTAAAAAATAATTTTATGGTGTTAAAAGAGGAACTGTGGATGCATCCATGAAAGCAAAAGAAAAAGATTGCAAAGAGGATTGAAATACTCCCATTTGCCATAAAAGCGGGAGGAATACTTATGGAATAAATACCAAAACAAGTGGCATAACCTCTTGTCATGAAAACAAAAGAGGAGTTATGAAGGTGGTTAATAAAGTTGAAAGAGGGTGAGAAACCCAAAGAGGAGGAAAAGGAGATTGCATTATTGCAAAGAGTAAAGAGATTGAACAATATGGATATCTTTTGAATGGGGTAAAAGAGGATGTTGGAATAGCTTCAAGAATGTGTACCTTTGTTGATCCTAATTAGGGGAGTGATGAATGGGTAGGATGTGGGGATATGGCATAGGAGTGATTGAGGGTGATCAATCCAGAAATGTGAAGAAACAAAATGGATGGGAGTATGAAGGATTTGGTGTTGTGATAAAGTGTTTAAAATGGATATGGGAGAGGAAGGAATGGGCTTTGTGATTGAAGGGTCCACAATAGATTTGGAGGCTGGTGGATGGGGATGTGATTTAGGATGAATACCAATGTCTTGGGTATGAGCTATGTAGGCAAGGCCATGAGAATTTGGATATGCTTTTGATAAAAAAGGGTTCTAAGATGCACTGTCATGGAGGCCTTACTCTTTTCCTTGCTAGTGCATGTTTTGACTGAAGTAATGTTGCGGATTGGGGGGAATACCAACTCTGAGGTATATATCCAAGGCCATGAGAAACTGGGTTTGCTTTATGATATGGAGGGGTTCTAAGCTTCATTGTTCATGGAAATCTCACGCTTTGCCTTGATGGTGCATGTTTTGACAAATCCACTTTAGTATGGGTTAATTATTGTGTAGAGACAAGATGTGAAGTTCTTGTTGAGTTTGGCAGAAGTGGAAGGGGTTATAGATTCTTGGAAATTGTGGAGGCACTGATTTGTGAAAGTGTCACTTTGTGGACACACTAATATGTGAGGTACTGATGTGCATGTTTCTACTTGCATAAGTGCTGAATCAAGAACCTACAAAGAACAAAAGGCAAATGCTAGTGATTATTTTTCAAAATTTGTGTAGTCTTACAAAATAGAATGTCAGAAATGGTGAAAATGACAAAGAGGTATGTTATGGACACACAAAAAGATAAAAAAGGAATGATAAAAACACGTAACGATAAAAAAAATGAAAAACATGCATGCAGATCCCACTTCACATGCTAAAATGGAGACAAGGGAAACAAAGGTGAAATGCATGCAAACAAACTTTTACCTTTCTTTTCTTTGCTCCTCAAATTGAGCTAGAAGAAGAATTACATCTAATACTCTTGTGATGTGCTCACAAGATGAACTAGATGAATACTGGAATAATATATTTATGTCCCTTAAAAAACCAACATCATGACTTTTGGATGAGATGGTTGATTAAGAAGATGATAGCATAATGATAGATGATCAAATCAACAACATGATAGATTTATAGATTTTCTATGGAGGAATGGGAGGGTTGAGAACCAAAGTTGACGGAGGGTTAGGATTGGAGTGGATTGGATTGGAAACATTGATTGAAGTGTCATAAGATGGAAGAAAACATTTTATGTTTAAAATGAGGTGGTGATGAGTATAAGATGAATTGGAGGTTATATATGTGAGGAGCATGCTCCCATGTGTCAACAAGGTAGTGGGCCTTAGTGGGAAGTATTTGAGAAGTAGATTTGGGAGGATTTCAAGTGTACAAGCTTACATAATAAAACATGTGAGCCAAGGAGTGCGATGAGTAGGCATAGTAACACACAGAAGGATGGGGAGAGGAGCCACATTGATGGTAAGTTTTGATTTTAATTCATGTCGGGAGGCTAAAAGGCTAGGATTGAAAGTTGGAAGATAAGGGTTATATGGATTTAAAAAATTAGAAGAAATATTAATGGCGATTAATTAGCATTTGGTTAATTAATCAATCATGGATTAGCTAATTAATTGAGGTGGGGAATTAGGAGCTAAGGTATTTTAATTAAATGAGATGCTTAATCAACCTTAGATAAGATAATGATATTAATGTCCAACAAGAGACTAACAAGGGTCTGAGGGACTGGAAGATTACAACTGGGAAGAGAAACAACCCAGCAGGAGCACCAAACGGTGTCCGGGGAAAAGTGAACAAGAAAACAAAGAAAGGAAACAACAACAACATACAAGAGAAGGACTAGATATCCTTTCTCAGTGAAATGAACAATTGTAATTCAGTGACAAAAGATAATTAATTCAATAATTTTTTTATTTTAATTATTTACACTAGAATATGATAAAGCGGTGGATTCCAAGAATAAATTATCAATGGAAAATTAGTGAGACATGAATTAGTGGTGAATTTGAGCGTCTCATGATTTGTAGTTGCCAAAACAAGCATATGTGGCAAAGTCTTGTCCTAAGCTAGTCTAAAAACTTCTTGTATGTAATATCTACCATAACAGGGAAATGCAGGGGCTTTATATTGTGTGAAGAGAGACATATCCTTCATTTCCTCTTCAACTGATCACATTTCTGTGAGCATGGCATCTGCAGAATATGTGGACGGTTGTATTGCGGTTGGGATTTTGGATTCACTTAATAGATTTTGCTTGAATTATTAAGTCTGAAAATTTCTCTCCTCTCTTTTTTCCTATACTGTGTTAGAATTTTTGTTGGATATTTTGTTGTAGTTAATGTCATTTCCATCTTATGAACCAGTAATGGGATACACGATACAACGTACTTATTATGGACTGTTTTTTATCAGTTAGACTAGCTGATTAATAACAATTTTGGGATAAAAGATCAGATAAGTATCTTAAGGATTTCTGAATTGTCGGAAGCCATGTTGAAATAACTATAAAATTTGAGGGGTTTTTGTGTTGGATGTAATACAAAGCCACAAGATAGCAAGCAGTCAACAAGTATCTCTCATATTCCTCTATTGAAATATTCAGTATTTTGCGTATACATTCAGTTGATATCTATGCTCCACGAAGTTTTATGGATGTTATGTGTTTCCGGTACAGGTACGGTTCAGAGCCAATTTTCAGGGGATAGCAGGGAATGACTATTAAAAAAATAGGGGAATTTTTATATATCTAGAGGTAATTCAAATGTGTATCATAATATCAATAAACTATTTACCATATACTGTTTAGAATTTCAATATAATGAACACATAAAATTAACAAATTCAAATACTTTTATTGTAAAAATATGACGTATATGTGCGAAAATACCCCACGGCACCAAGTTTCATGCGTGAAATGACTAGAAGAGAAGCCCAACTAAAATACTAAATACTAAACAATAACTCAGAAGTTCAACTCCATAAATGAAGAAATGTATAATGCTGCTCCTCTTTCTTTTTCTTCTTGTCAAGAATGGTTGAAATGAAGAAATGAAGAAGATCTTATCTTTTTAGTTGTTAGCCTCCAAATAGGGTTTGATAAATTTTAATTGGTACTTATACCCACATGGGGCTCGCCCAACAATTAAAAAAAAGGAGGAGGAAAAAGTCACTTTAGAAAAAACGTGGATGTTTTCATGGCTGGCAATAAGGGGATGAATGGGGACGGGAAATTCCCATCCCTGCATCCCTGTTTCATACCCCAAGACGGGAGCCAGGCATTCCAGAGCAGGGACACATCCCCATGGAACACTTGTTAATTTTATTCTACCATCATTCAAACTGCCTCCTTTGATCAGACTGTAGGCAACGATTCTGCTGCAATGAACACCGATATAAAAACAGGAAGTAGATCTATTAAAAACTGAATATTATCCTTTGTATGCTAAGTTACCAATTCAGGTGCAGATGCGAGAGTCAGGTGTGCAGATGCATGACTTTTGAGAGAGAGGGGGAGGGGTGTTATAAAGTTATATTTTTAATTATATATTATAACATATATATGTATATACACACACATACAAGGTTGAAAAACTTGGATTTCGCAATATCTTGGCCAGTCCAAAAGTTATGACAATCTTGGAATCGTCAAAAATTCAATCAAAAAATTGTTAATAAATCGACACTTTTATCAAACATTTGAAAATATATAATTTCTTAAAATAATCTAAAGAACATACACATATACACCAAATTTGTAGAAAATATACTGAATTGACATATCCACCATATATTAATCAAAGTTTTGAATTTAATGCATAGCTGCTAGTTTCTAAGTTTAATTATCCAGAGTTAAAATAGGCTGCAATTACATTTGGTGTCTTTTTCACTATTTTATGTCAACCACGTACATATGATTTGTCGTGCCTATGTCCACACTCCCACCGATTTAAACTCTGATACATCACGCCACTTCCATGTTTTTTTCTGATAATATCGGGGTGCATATATGAAAATATTGCTGGAGATATTAACAGAGATTATATCTTTGTTGAGTTTGACTCCTGATATATTGTGCTACAGGAAATATTATGGCAAGATTTTTCAACTATGTACATATGTATGTATGTATGTATCCTTAGACATTAATCCATACACGATTATATTAACAGATACTCTTCTCTTCCTTAATAGATATTAATGTAAATATTTTAAGGCCAAGTCGGCCTGCAGTGGGGAGTGAGCCTCCTCAAGTTTGCACACCTATATAAAGAGGCAAAAGAAATTCAGTTCACCACCACTCCAAATCAGGCTTGTCTCTGCATTTTGTTTAGCAATGATCTGCCTCTAAAAAGCAGCGAAGGCACTCAGAGTTAGCAGCAAATTTATAATTTGGACTGATCATAATCTTTGTGAAGGCAACAGTGTTCTGCGAAGGCACTCAGAGTTAGCAGCAAACCTATCATTTGGACTGATCATAATCTTCGTGAAGGGAACAGTGTTCTTTAGCAGATCTGCCATTAATTGTCAGAAAATAATTCCTTATGAGGCAGTGACTGTGATCATTCCTACCCTTTGCCATGGTCTGGACGCCTTGCAGTAGACGGCCTTTCTCCCCAAGAGGATTTGCAGAAGAATTACCCCAAAGGCAACAAGCATGAATGATAATAAGGAGAGAGTGAAAATTGCCCAGAGCAGCCGGAAGTGCACTCTGGAGGCATCTACAGGGCTTCTGTGCCTGCTTCCGCCTCCACTCCTTTCCTGGGCACATCGGTATCTTAGTTTGTATGTTCAACTAAATCCTGTGTCATCACCAGACCATGCGATGCTTCAACAATTGTTTCGCAATCTGTGTACATGGATAATGGAAAGCTGATAGATCTAACATAGCAAGCACTTTCCTATAAGGTCTTAAATGTGGAAAACAACTGTGCTTGATGCTGCTTTATGGCATGATAGTATGTGTTTGTATCATCATATTATCATTTGTTTGTAAAAGAATACTAGATTCTGGATGCACATGCTGATCTCTTGTTGTTCTGTGATGTCCAATTTCCCTTCAATCATTCTCTTTCTGATTATTGAGCATAATTTAAGACATCAGACAACTGCATATATTGAATCCAAACCATTCTTAATATTACTCTCTCAATTATGAACAACTCATGCCAACTAATATGAAATTATAATTAAAGATTTCCAAAGTGGAATAATATTGAATTACATTTTCTACTAATTAACATTAGTCTTGAGATAGCATTGATATGCTGCCGTGGAAAGCATTAACTTTCTCGATTACGTTAATATGAATATTTTGCAGGCATAGTTCTTTAGTCAATTTCATTTATAGGTTCATGGTTATATTTTGTTGCAGATCACATCTTTGAGGTGATTGTTGTAGGGTACAGTTGACATAACATTTATAATGTTTAGAAGGCTGTAATTGCTGGTTTTACTAAGCTGCCACAAATGCCTGTCTTTGTTGTAAATTCTTTTTTTTGAGAAAACTTGAAGCTTGTTTTTGACTTGTCTATGCTTTCTTCATACGTGGTATTTCTCAACTGAAGCTTTTTCATGTTTTCAAAATTCAGAATCAAAAGGAGTACAAAGCCATAAATCTTGATCAGTGGCTATCCTTCCTTCGTTTTTGTGATGAGGTATGGTTAAATTTTAATTTGGTTCTTTGATCTTAGATATCTATTATATTTGGTAATGTCTCCGTTTCATCCGTTACAGGTCAAGTATCCAAGCTTTGATAATTATGATGCAAGCATGGCTTGGCCATTGATTTTGGACCAATATGTTGAATGGGAACAAGGGAGGCGAAGTTGAGACAGCATCCACATTAAAATATTTTATTGATAACGACATGCATCTGTGTCTGTTATTTTTGAGAATTTATTTGTAAAGTTCTCCAATGATCAAAATAAAATCTCTTAAAGTTTATGTCAATGGATGTTTGTGATTTATAGTCTGGTTTTCAGTGTCCAGCTATTTTTCCTTTATTCTCTACATGGAGAACAACAATTTTGGAATGAACAGTTCAGCAAATATTGTATTCAAATGAAGGGTCAACAAGACTACATTTTTAAGGTAAGTCGTTTTAGTCTGTACCGAGTGTATAGCACTCTGCAAGGAATTCTTGTACAAAAGTGGTCTAATTCCAATTAATTTGTCGTCGTTTGTACTGATCTAAACTATAGTAAATCTCTGAATGCTTAATACTAAGATTTTATGTATGTACACTATCTGGCCTTAACCTGTATTTTGATGATATTACCGCAACTTGTAAATATGCAGATTGAAATTCAAGAGTCAAAGCTCGTAACTGTACGTTCATAGCAAATCCATAAAAATGAAAATTGAATGGTTATTTCACTGATTAAATGATTCATATACTAGTCCTGGTCTGAAATCTTAATGGTTGCATCAAGAAGTAAAATACAAAAACCTTAATAGGTGCATTGAACTAGATGTTTTCTCACATCAGTTTGAGGGTGTAGGCCTTGATGCCATTATCTTTTTTCATCACGCAGACCATGGTTTTGGTCTTCTATGTCAAAAAATTGTTTCAATCATGGCAATGATAAATATTACTTTTTATTACTGGTAAGTTACTTGAGAGAAAAATATTACAAGAGTTTCTTTGGGAGTACGCCACTTCTTCGAAGACGATTTTTGTGCTCATATGGTGAATGTTAACTAGGGACGGGGTTCCATTTTTGTGTAGGGGAGGAATTGGATTTTAGGCATTTCACCTCTTTTGTCTAAGCAGGCTAAGGTAGGCCCCTCTTACTGTAAGATGGCATTATTTAAATTTATCTTTATTGTTTAGCACTTGACGTGTGGGAGTATCAATAATGTAAAGAAAGGTATTTAAGGAGACTACACATTGGGCTTTTTTAAATTGATATTTTGACTTTTAATTTGGTTATAATTATCATTCATATAAAATAATACATTGAAGATTCTAACATTAATTATATATATGATCTTTATCTTTTATAACATTTTTAATGAACTCGTGCATATAATTTTTGTTAAACTAAAATTACACATTAGAAAAAGAAATCGAGTAGAAAGAGACACATCCTAAGATTCCAAAACCTTGACATTTTGTGGCAAAAACAAGATCTTTAGAACAAGGTGGGTCCCAATCATTTCATTACGATATATATACGTTAGTGGGGTACCCAATATTCATGAGGATTCCAATTAATCTTTCGTATTTTAACAACACAATTAAGAGAAATAACAAACAATGTTTGGAAAGTTGTATCCAACTTTCTCGAGTGTACTATCTTCTCATGCGAAGTAGAGATACTTGAGAATGAGCATATTGATTGACATGATAAAAATGATTGTAGTCCTTAATTGCACCCATAAGGTAAGGTTAGAGTCTCTAGCAACAATATATGTACGGTGATCTAGTAGCACTTGAATATGAGCAACTTAAAAGTGCAATTTTGTTGGCCTGCACTTAAGGGTCTTTCATCAAAACATATTTCATGAAGGAGTCTAGAAGGGATTCTTGACTAATATCATTATAAAACCATGTGCCAAGAAAATAATTTAGGTTGGTAAAGCCTTAAACAAATGAAAAAAGAAAAAATAATTGAACTCAACAACAAAAATAGATAGGAGTTTGAAGAGATTTTTGATGATCTTATATTTTAAAGTAGGTTAATTTAAGTAGAAGGTGTTGAATAAATATAATAGACAAATTGACAAGTTTTTGGTTCAAGAATAACGAAATAGATAATGTAAAAAATAGTTTAAAGAAAATCAGAACCTAAAAATAGCCTTTCCAAGGTGTGATTAGAGGAGGGCATCACTTCCAATCAGTTCACCATGGTTTGAAAAATCAAACCCAAATATGAATCAATACTTGAAAAGACTCATGATCTTGGTTAGATATATGTAACCTTTCTTAATTGAAATTGGAATTCTTTTTGGTTCTTGACTCCCTTTTCATGAAACCTTAATGCACGAGCCTAAGGATTCAGCTAGAGGGATGGTCCTACTAATGCAAGATAGGAAACCACTAGATAGATCAATCAATAAATAAAAAGTCCACTCAAAAATTCACACTCATTCTAAAGAAGTGAGCTTAATTTGTTTGAAATCATGAAGGTCCTTGAGATTTATGTGGACCCTTTTTTAATGACATGAAGACTACACATTCTAAACTCCTTCCAAGCATGTCTCGAAAAAGGAACCTAGAAGAAATGCATTAGTGAATAATTTTTTTTCAAGCCATATCACGTGCTAAAGCTCAGATTAACCATTTAACACAAAATTATAGTGTCGAAAAGTTGCAAATTTAAGCAAATTCATACATTGTGAACCTAACTTAGTCCATGCTTCAGTAATAAAGAATGCATAATAGAAACAAACAATAATATTTTTCCTTCTATTTAAACTTATAAGAAATAAATGACATTCCTTGCATTAATTCAGTTACAACCACTTACATCAGGCTTAAAGCTTCAAAGGATAGCTTAGTCTAATTATATCATGTAATGTTGCAGAGAGCTAGTTGAACCTTAGAAAATTAGCTTCGTTCCTCTGAGAATTCATGGCAATGAAAAAAACTATCAATAATAAAATTTGAACTTTGATTTCCTTTAATTCGACATTCAGTACCAACATTATAATATTTTTCCTTACGGTCTACTTCAAAGATTATTTTGTAATAATTAATCACCACGAGAATATCATTCAATCCTAAAGAAAATGTTCTTCTAAAATGTTTGCCTTTTTCAAAAGCAAAATTTCATTTTGTAACCACTGGAATATTCTTGATTAAAATCTCAATTCCACTCTGCTGATTGACTGCAAATCCTAACTTCTTTTTATCTCACCTCCAAAGTAATTGCTAGGGAAATGTTTAAATTCATTTTATTTTTAATTCCATCAATTGACACAAAACAAAAGACTATTAGCTTTTTAAAATAAAGTGTACAAGTGAAATATTTAATTTTAATAGATGTTAATTGTGAAAGGGATATTATCAAAATTACTAAAGAACATGAGAGCTAATCAAGAACATCCTTGAATGACTCTTTTAATCTATACTCTCCTTTATGCTAATTCTCTTGAGCTTTGATATCCTATTTGGAATAGCAAATGAATGATCAGAGAATACCAAAAGAACATTTTGAGTAGTGGATGGTGAGGTTGAAAAACTAGGTTTTAGTGTGGCCAACTCAAAAAAATTCAAAAACTTGGCATTGTCAAAAATTCGGTAATAAATTGACAAGTTTATCAAACATTAGAAAATATATGATTTTAAAAATATTCTAAAATCATACAAATAAACACCAAATTCGTAGAACATATACTGATTTGAGCTATTCACCATATATTAGTCAAAACTTTGAAATAAATACATAACAATTAGAACATAGCACATTAGCATAGAATCATATGCCAAAAAACAAGTTCGACATAAAAAAAAAAAAAAGAAGTTCAATACATTTCCATAAAAGTACAACTTCTAAATACGTATTAAGTTTCAATATTAATGAAAACTAGTAGAAACCATAAATTGCATCTACGACTAATGGTAAAGAAGTGCCTAAATAGAAGCCTCTAATGCATGACTAAGCTCACATTCCTTCTTCCACATGTTGCAACTTCTGTATCTCAATCATTTGCCTTAATCTAAAACTCAACTAGCTGCTCATTAGTCAACAAATGATTCAATTCACATGCACATGCACATCCACATCATCAACATCAGGATTAGCAATCCAATCTGCTACATATGGATCAATCTTATCCAAGTTAAGTGCTTTGTATGAAGCTTACCCTCACACCTTATTTTTGCAAAATCAAAGGTTATACCACCCTTAAAACAAGTCATTTTCTTCTAAGTCAACCTATTAAACATATTTTTGTATATGTGCTCAAAAGTACTCAAGTTTTTCTTGTAACCAAAAACACTTTACGGATGTGATAATATTTGGATGACAAGCTTTTGAATGTTAGGTGTTGTGGCACAATAATCTTCCCACTACAAATTTGTAAGGATAAAAAAAATCATTTATAATGTGGTGGTGATTTCAGTAAAAGAGAAAAATAAATGTCCTTGTTTACCTAACTGCAAGGTGTATCTCCTAGATTTGTTATTAAGTGAAGAAAAAAAAGACCTATCTTCCCTCTTGTAGCTCTGTAACACATTGTTTACGAGGTCCCAAAGGTCCAAATGAACAACCAATCTTTGATTAAAAATGTCCATGCCATCTTGACCTTTAGCATTTTCTTTGAAAGTGGTGGAGAAGTAATACTTGGGGTTCAAGTGGTAGACATCAACATGAATATGTTGGTGTAGTTGTTGGTTTTTTTTAACTATGATCGATTATGTTCCATATGGATCTCTATATTTGGTCTCATTTAACCTATACCTTATACTAAATGACTTCTTTGGCCCAATTCTTGGTCCCATATGGATACCCTGTGGGTTTTTTCTCCCCATCAACAATTTGTAGAACTCTTTCTAATTGTTCTGACGCTTGATAATTAAAATCTAACAAAAATGAGCAAATTTCAATATTTAAAAATTAAATAAAAGATCATCAATTAAGGTTTGAAAACATAAATTGATGATCTCTTCCATTTGCTTGCCAAAATCTAACATTAAACACAACCTTCACAACCTTCTATGCTTCAGGCTTCTTGGCATAAGAACTCTCTAACCATTTCACTTTTAGAAACATATGTTGTATGGCGTTCAATATGATAAGTGTAGTTTGCAAGTTGAGAAAATTAGTAGCAAAACATGTGACCCCTATTCAAACAAGATCCTTACCACCAATATGCTCTCTAAAAGACTCATAACCCATATGTGATTCTCGATGTACTTTGTTATATTCTTTCCATTTTTAACCCCACTTTTCACTCAACTAAGTTTTCCTAGGTACTCAAGGAGCAAGTCAAGATAATAAACAACACAAAGGTTCCAAAATAATGTGGGATGCCTCTCCAGCAGAAGTCTATTGATTGCCACATATGTAGATGCATTTTTTGTCACAATCTAGATGACATTACCCCTCCTACTTTCACTATCACCTCATACAACATGCTGCACAAACTCTCAACATTTTTAGATTAATCATATGTACTAATCTATTTTAAAAATGCTAATCGCCCCCTTGAAGCAACACAAAGTTGATGAGAATCCTATTCATTTCATATGTACACCCCTCAAATATAATATTGTACCCTCTCTATCCCCAAACTTTTCTTTTCTCTTTCACAAGTTGATGAATATTTTTTAGGTCTCGTCCTCAACAACCACCCACTCACCTCATAATGACTTTGGGCTTGAACCCTTATTAGACACCATGATTGCAAAAACCATTTGATCCCAATATGGACCGCATAAAGCATTGAAGGGAATATGATTATAGTACTAAAATCTTGCAACTACCACCATTATCATATCATGCATCTCTTTATTCCATGTAGTGCATTGCAATCCAAGTTGAGCACCGAGAATATTATGTGGAACCAAAATTTTTGATATATGACCACAATCCTTGTATCTGTGGCTTAATGAAAGAAGAAGCCTCTATTCTCGTTTGTGACCTTGTAGAACTAAACTCCTCCATTGGGCTGAACATGAGATTTAGTATCCTCATTTTTTCTATCCTCTTTTGCTCATAGCATTAAGGCTTGATATAGCCTCCTTGGTAGTCTTTTCAAGACAACCATCACATAGTGTGATATCATGGCCTTCATCATTCCAATGTGATATTAGTGTTGAGTTATTCCCTAACTCATCAACTTAGGACAATGGGTGACATTTCACATCTCCTTGTTTACTTTCGGTGTCCCATGTTTAAAAAAATGATCCCTAGTTCTTGTATCGACCTTTTTCTACATATATTGATTCTTTTACCTGTAAGTCCACAAAAGCAAGGATAAATAGTTAGATATTAGATCAGTCTAAGACTATATATCAACCAAGTTTGTCAAAATAAATAATGAACTATTATACAAATCTACGAGCATTGAGCCCAAGGTAACAAAGAATAGAAAAATATGTAAAATGAGGGACATAGTTCCTATTGCAATCACCATGTTGTCTAATATTTAATTTTAATGTTAATAAAGTGTAATATAATTTGGATTCTGTGACAACACTATCAAATTATGCTTTTAAAAACATAGATCTTAAATTGTTAAATTGTTCAACTAGGAAGTTAGATTGTCCAACTTAGTGTCATCCATAGTCAGAAAGTTGGTAATGACTTCCAATATTATACGAATGCATTATGATTAATTACTTAAAAAGTCCCAATTTAGAAATAATCCCTTCACCTAAAGATATATTCTACCTAAATTTAAGCAACAAAACCCCCCAATTGTGTATAAGAAATTGATTAGGCACTTTCTCCTGATCAAAAGATCATTTGATCAAGTGCCTCTTGTCATGGGCATTGCAACGCTTGACATTCCAAGTAAGGAACTTCATGGTGCTCTAGAAGAGAAAATATCTCTCCTAGATCCAAGCTTCATCTTCCCCTTCATTTTCCCAACATCTTCTAGCAATTGTTCGATGAAATGCCTAGGTCAAAACTGTTGGCTCCCAAGATTGACCTTTGTTGATTTGGCCTTCATTTGATTGATTGAGAGAAACTCTTTGATTCATACTTCCTTAGAAATACCAAAAAAGTCTCCTTCATTACCTGACTCCTCTATAGAGGCCTCCTCCTTACCGAATGATGCCTCCATTCTAATAGGGGACATGTGAGTGTCCTTAGATCACCACTATGCTTAGGAATAAAGCTGAGATTCAATGAACCCTCTTTTTCCCTAACAAAATTAGATCCATTCTCAAAACAATGAGATCCACTGACCCTAAGAGAGATATCCTCAACATGAAGAATAACTGAGGCTACCAAGACCTTTTTTCCATAGGTAGCTTGAATATTGCTTAACACCACCTAGGTAGCTGTGAGTGAATATGATAATCAAGCTCTCTAGAGCCTCAGGTGACCTATGAACTTGCAATGCTGGGTTGAGGCTAAAGTATCCCAAACATCCATGGCAAAAGATGGGAGAGTAGTAAGGTTCTATCGATGAAACTTCACCACCTAGTTGAAGATTCCCTTCATTAATGAAAGACTGGGGAGACTTCAATCCCACTAGGGATTCCTCAACTTAGCCAGTTTGTCCATAAGTTTGAATAAGAGAAAGAGATGATTGAGAAAAAATCCATCTATGGTCTAGAAGGCTAGTAAAGGGAAGGATCTAAAAGGTCTTAAATGATGAGTGCTTCCATTTTAAGATGACACACAAGGTAGACAATGCAATTTTTTAATTTGTGATCTACTATTATGACGATTTGGTTCTTAACGAGGATGATGATTTCCTCATTATTGATTTTAAAAAGATCATGAAAAGAGATTTTGAAATGTTATATTTAGGTATCTGATGTGTTTTATAGGCATAGAAGTAAAATAAATGCACAATGGTATTTTCATCTCTCAAGAAAACATTCCAATCAAATCTTGAAGATATTTAGAATGTAGACCAATAAACCTTTGCAAACATAAATAGTATTATACAAGTGGATAGTTTTGGTCAGCAAAAATAGAAAACTTATTAGATAAGGCTGCAAGCTTGGGAATATGACACATATGATGTATATGAGACACTAATTTGGTCTCTTGTGTTAGTATTATTATTAGCATGAGTTATGGTGATGTGAAGAATAATTCTAGGATGACAATGATTTAGGATAATTTTTGTTATCGAGTATTTTGGCTTGGCAAATTGATTTGCCACATCAATTCAATTTCTTATCAATAATGGAATCACATCCAAGGACTTAAATATTGGATAACATGATCCAATTTTATGTTTTGATGAATGAATGAACACATTTTGTATGGTGTTAGTGAAGCAGACTAAATTAAAACAAATTAAGGGTATAAAGTAAAGCTTTTTTGTTATGTGAGGACATATGATCATATTATGATTCTATATTATGTGATGCATGAGCCTTGATTCTTTATTTAAGATTAGTACACATGAGAGCTTCAAAGGAAATAATCAAGAATTATGATTCTATGTCTAATTCATTATTTTGATGTAATATTTTTTTTCCATATTGGACAGGGAGTCCAAAAGGTATTTATAACCTTCACCCTCAAGCAGTGAGCTCCCTTTTGGTTCTCTCAACTCGTAATATGGTTGAGGACCTTTAATAGGGCCTTGTCTCATAAAAAGGACATATGTACTAAATGTATTATAGTGAATCCTAATAGGGCCATGTCCTTGAACAAGGATATTTTTAGAAGAGTGCACCATCTTGTGGGCTAAATCCCTACTAGGATTTTCCATTGGCCATGGTTTCCTCAAGAATAAATAATGTTGTTATGAGTTTTCTTGCTCTCCATGCTTTACTTTTTTTAATGCTTTCTCATTTTAGTAGTGGTATAAAATTATGGTAAAAGATTTGATATATTCGAAATTGCTACAACACCGATTCATCCTCCCTCTACACGTTGCTTGATCCTAATAATTATCTATATGCTTGTATGATGATGAATGAAGTCATAGTTACTCACCTAGTTAGATCCACATGATGACTCGATCTTCATCATTATTTGTACTATCTTCCTCTATGTGTATATACATACATACATATACATATATAAATACATACATACATATATATACACATATGTACATATGTATGTATACATGTACATGTATATATACACATATGTACATATGTATGTATACATGTACATGTATATATCTATGTGTATATATAATATAATTATTCACATTAATGATTATTTTATTCAACATGGTCAACATATATAAGGTTTCAAACACTTATAGAATAATAATCTATCTAATAAATATAATATTAATGGATACCAAAACTACGTAAATTCCCAAATCCTTAGATTGAATTGACCCGTAGTCCCTTTCATTTTCCTTTGACCATTTTGTCTCTATCCATCAATGCTTAGACATAAAAATAAAATATTCTTCCTGTTAGCTAAGGTTTTGGAACCCTAAATATTTCCCCTCTTAGCTCAATAACATGAGAAACTAGAAACCTTTAAAACTTACAAATTATTTTGCATTTATATTATTTAATTCTTTGATGAATTAAATATATTCAAGTTAAATGGAAAGTTATTAATTATCAAAACATTACTCTAATTTCTCATATGATTAATTCTATAATGAAATAATTATAATATTGGGGTGAAGGTAGAAGATTTAATTGGGTAAGTTGATGGAGCAGATTATATTTGGAAAAGAATGATTAAAAATAATTAATTCTTTTAAAAAGAATTAATTATTATTATTGTAATTTGTATTAGTTAAGGTATATTGGAAAGTTTGAATATAATTAATTCTTTAAGAGAATCAATTATCACTATAATGGGAAAATGGGTTCAGTAAGAAGTTAGGGCAGTTGCCCAACTTCTTGGAAAATTTATTTAATAGGGGTAAAAACATTTGTAAAGGGTTCTTCTTTTCCAAGGGTTGGAGTTCTACAACTGCTGCTATAGGGAGAAGAATATTTTCTATTTTGTAGAGGGAAATGTAGGGAGTTGATTTCTTTTATTCTCTGTATTTGATGGTAACAAAAGGGATGAAATAATACTATTGTTATTTTGTAATGTGTTAGAAATGGAAAGGAATGTTTGTATGTCAGATCTTAAGGTCTGAATATTTATTTTCTGATGGAAAAAGATCCCGTGGTCTTTTCTATCCTGTTTCAAATATAGTCCTATGTTGCTATCTTCTTCAAAAATGATATGTTTGATTCTCTCTATTCTCTTCTAATATTGTGAAAGATTTGGTGAATAGTCCTATGGCTGTTTGCTAGTTTTTCCTCATAATCAAACTTATTAATTTGATAATCGCATTTATTCCATATTTATGGATGAATGTTAGAAAACCCTTCGTGTCTTCAGGTTAAAGACATAAGCATATATCACATTCATTGAATATCTTTACAAGGGAGCTGTACCTCTCAATTTAGAGGAAGATTATCAACAAAATGATAATCTATCCAATTGTTAGTGGCAATTGTTCTTCTATTTGGGCATCTTGAGTCATTCTTTGTATTTAATTTTGGAAGAACAAAACTGTTTACTAATAGTTTTTGGCGACTCTACTAGGGAAAGAAAGCAAGTTCCAGTTCTTTTCTTTTCTTGGAAATCTGAAGGTTACCTCCCCGAGGATGGGGGTTGGTGACTCTAATTGATTGTGGTCAAATAATTTTGGTGTTATGGCTTTGGTTGCAGCCCAACCATAGGGGGCTCAGATTGGGCCATTTTCTTTATCTCAATACTTAGCCTCACCTAAGAATTCATTAGAATATCTCCCGAAGTTTTCTGGTGATGCAAATCAAGATCCTAATGATCACATTAAAGCAATTACAGTTGCCTATGGGATTCTTGGTGTATAGGAGGAGAATGTCTTTGTTAGATTATTTGTTGGAAGCCTCATTGGAAGTGCAACAGATTGGTTCCAGAATTTACCTGATAGTTGCATCACTTGCTGGAATGATCTTGAGGTAAAATTTCTACAAAGGTTTATGCCTATGGTTGATGTTGCTAAGATTTTATTTAGTTTCTTTCAAATCAAGATCAAAGAAGGGGAAGTCATGAGAGATTTTATTGATAGATTCAATAGAACTATTGGTAAGATACCCCTAACCAGCCAACCAACTCAAAGTACTCCTCTAAATCATTGATCCAATCGATCAACTCCTCTAGGTTAAGATTTCTCGAAAAATGTGGAAACCTCAAACTTAGGTCTTTTTACAATCTTGGAGATGGCTTTAAAAAGTCTCTCTTCCTTTGGTTTTAGATGTGATGTGACATTTTGGGTTATACCTCCAATTTCTCTTTGTTTCAGTTTAAGACCTTATGAATAACTTCAAGTATTGTTCTATAGTTCGAAATATATTGAATTTGTCTTTTTATTTTTAAAGGTTTCCAAACTCTTGAAATATAGATATATTGATAACTTATATGTAAGATTAAAATATATTTATAATTAGGAATGTCTCCTAATTATATATCAACTTTATACTCCTCTCTTATTAATAATTTTGTGCCCCTTTGATAAATCACTTTAATATCTCCTTCCTATTGATAATATTGACACCTTTCAATCCACCCCCCCCCACAAAATCATATATTTATAATTAGGAATGTCTCCTAATTATATATCAACTTTATACTCCTCTCTTATTAATAATTTTGTGCCCCTTTGATAAATCACTTTAATATCTCCTTCCTATTGATAATATTGACCCCTTTCAATCCCCCTCCACAAAGTTTATAATTGTTGACATCCAATGTCACTTGATGCACTGCGGTTGGTACCTTGATGTGGAACTCAATGGAGATTCTTCATTACATGATTTGATGTTGATTCGTACCCTCTGCTCTTTTTGCTTTAATGCCATCTGATGGTGTATATCCCCCTCCACGTCCTTCAATCTAGGTGAACCCACAATAGTGGGTTACACTTTTTTGCCTAAACTGACACTGAACTCTGAATTTTTAAGAAAACGTTCACTTTCAAATGCAAATTCATGTTTAACGGTTAGGAATTTGAAGATGAAGTAAACTAGAGTCTTTTAGGATTTTGTGTCTAGATTCTAAATCTTTTTTTTTTTTTGAAAAAAAAATTATTTTATTGAATTGTTTTTTCTCCTACGAAAATTGGTATGATATCAAAAACCTGATTTTTAAAGAGTGACACTGTTTTTGACACACATGACTTTTTTTCTACAATAGATATCAATGTGATTCTTTTGAAATTAGTTTTTTAACATCCATACCTAAACCGTAGAGTTGGTCTTATATCTTTATCATTAGTATTTCATATTTTATTGTAGTTTAAAGTTGGCATAACACTAATTTAGACATACGTGAATTTTGACACATGTAACTTATTATATATTTACCCAATTTTTAAAAAGTAAAATTTGATTGAAAGGTGACTCAAATACGGAGACCGTACTTATTTTTCAAAATTTTTATTTTTATATTTACTATTTTTCCATGAGCGTTGAATATCTTAGTTTATTTTTACAATAAACCTATATTTAATTCATGTTAAAAAATATATACCTAAAAAATTTGAAAAGCACCAAATTCATAGTCATTAGAAAGCTAGTTCAGAGTACTTCAATCATGTACAATTTTAGGTCTTTAGTGCTCCATTTGAACCTAGTAATTCAGCTCCGAAGAAAGGAAATCATTGAAAAAACTTCAAACTATTCATGGGGGCTTCTAACTAGCTAGTTTCGATAGAAACTTAGTTTCTGTCAAAATTATTTTAAAAAATTTCGATAGAAACAAAATTTCTTAGTTTCTATCGAAACTATTGGCAGCTTAACCACATAGTTAGCAAATCGCTTTCCTAGTTCCGATCGAAACTAGGAAATCGAGTTAACCCTAGTTTTATACATGTTGCTCAGAGTGGTGACTAATAGACATGTCCCTTAGGTATCAATTAATTAATTTGTTATAGTTATGTTATAATATATATTATATCATATATTGTTATTATTATTATATGTTATTTAAATATATTACAATATTTACTTTTATATTTATATATCCATATTGTATTATCATTTTATATTAATTACTGTACCACATTTATTAATATATATATATATATATATATATATATATATATATATATATATATATATATTGATTAATATATTTATTAATCAATTTATTATCATTATTTAATAATAGTATTTATATTCAAATGTGATAATATTTAAAAAAATATCATCTTATTGGTTTATAATGTAATTGTAATATTTATTTATTCTTTATTATTTATTTATTATTAAATTATATGTCAAAAATAGGGATATCATAGTCCTCCTATCTCAAATTTGCTTGTCCTCAAGAAAAATAATTCATACACAAGTTTCTTCATAGACAAAAAACATAGTTTCATACAAAAGGCCTCGAAAATTTAGGAAATATACATCTTTACTGAGTGAAAACACGAAGCAGAAACAAAGTAGTCACATGAATGCATGAAAATACGAAGCATACATGATGCAGACACATCATATGTTCTTCACTAATATTATAATTTGTTTCTCACAATGAAGTAAAGGAAATGATTTACAAAATATACTTCCCTAGTGCATTTAATTGATCATGAATCTTGCAAGAACAACTAATCGTTAACATGTATGTGTATATAATATTTCTAAAGAAAAGATGATTCATGATAAATTAGTTCTAAACCAATACCCTACCAAGCCCAAGAGCAAAACTTTGGCCCCCTTGGCCTCAATAGAAGACATCAATCATCTAATGAGATGGTATATTTGGTAGATTCTTAACTGAATTAAGTTGTTATGATGTCAAATTTTTCTTAACTTGACCAATCTAAGCCCAAGAGCAAAACTTTGGCCCTCTTGGCCTTGATGAAAATATTCTACCATTCCATCAAGGTGGTCTACTTAAATGTCCATCTTCACATTCTTTTTCCAATCGAAGTCCAAGAGCAAAACTTTGGCCCTCTTGGCCTTGATGACAACACTTTGGCATCTATCAAGCTGATTTACTTAGATGAAAATTCTTTTCCTTCTTAGATATTCTACCTAAGCCCAAAAGCAAAACTTTGGCCCTCTCGGCCTTGATGGAAACACTTGACATCCATCAAGGTGGTCTACTTAGGAGGTAATTTGACTCACCAATATATATATATATATATATATAATCACCACTAAAATTGCAGCTCATCTAGTTCTTGTTGGTCTTTCGCATCTTCATTACTTTCTTGATTATATTTAGGTCTCTTGTTTGAATCTTTCCCTTTTCTTCCCCATCAAGCATGGCGTCCATCTTTTGAACTTGGCTTCTCTTTCCACATATGTGTCCTGGTTCCCAACTCTCTTTGCATTGAAAGCATACATTTTTTCTTTTTAGTTTGTCACAATAGCTCTTGAGCTCTCTTTTGCATTTATGGCCACGTTCCCATGGTTCCTTGCATCTTCTAATTTTTTTTGGCTCAATGGAAGACATCGGTCATCTAATGAGGTGGTCTACTTGATAGATTCTTAACTGAATTAAGTTGGTATGATGTCAAATTTTTCTTAACTTGACCAATCTAAGCCCAGGAGCAAAACTTTGGCCTTCCTGGCCTTGATGAAAATATTCTACCATTACATCAATGTGGTCTACTTAGATGTCCATCTTAACATTCTTTTCCCAATCTAAGTCCAAGAGCAAAACTTTGGCCCTCTTGGATTTGATGGCAGCACTTTGGCATCCATAAAGGTGATTTACTTAGATGAAAATTCTCTTCCTTCTTAGATATCCTACCTAAACCCAAGAGCGAAACATTTTCCCTCTTGACCTTGATGGCAGCACTTGACATCCATCAAGGTGGTCTACTTAGGAGGTAATTTGACTCACTAATTATTATAATTCACACATTGTACACGCACGCACACACACACACACACACACACACACACACACACACACACACACACACACACACACACACACACACACACACACACACACACACACACACACACATAGTCACCACTAAAATTGCAGCTCATCTAGTTCTTGTTGTTCTTTCGCATCTTCATTACTTTCTTGATTATATTTAGGTCTCTTGTTCATATTTCCCTTTGCTTCCCCATCAAGTGTGTCATCCATCTTTTGAACTTGGCTTCTATTTCCACATATATGTCCTGGTTCCCAACTCTCTTTGTATTGAAAGCATGAATTTTTTCTTTTTAGTTTGTCATGATAGCTCTTGAGTTCTTTTCTACATTTATGGCCATGTTCCCATGGTTCCTTGCAATGGTAACATAGCTCATTCTTCTGGAATTCCTTGGTGTGATTTCTTTCTTTTTCATAATGTCTAGAATGTGTGCTCAATGCATGGTTCTTGGACCTATCCTTCATTTGGTGCATATCAAATTTTAATGCCTTCTAGATAGAATCTTCTAATTTTTTTGGTTCATGTGCTCCCACTGTGCTCTTGATTGATTCCTTTAATATATCTATAAATAAATGGGTGAGTCTCTTTTGTGATATTTCAGGTACCATGGCTGATAACCTTTCAAATTCCCTAGCAAATTTAATCACTGATCCCTCTTGTTTAAGTTGGGTCAATCTTTTGAAGTACTATTCTGTGTCTATTTGATCAAATCACTTTATGAGTTTTTGGGTGAATTCATCATAACTCTTAATTTTTTTATGTCCTTGGTTGTTAAGGCCATGTTGCCACCAATCTTGTGCTACTCCTCTTAAATCGACGATTTGTCTACACGCTTAGCCCAAACCATGGTCTTGGTGCCAATTGCCTCATAGTTGGTGATCTATCCACACACTCAAGAACCTGGCCCTAATACCACTAGATGAAGGGTGCTCTCCTTATTACCATTAACATGTAACAAAAACAAAGAAACAATAACAATTTGCGAGAACAAAATATGAGCTTCTTATTATCGTCACAAATGTGGAATCAAAAAATTTAGAATTACAATATGCTAACCCTCATGGGCACCTTCATTGTAGTAATCTGCAAGACAAAGTTGTGAACTATCACCCAGAGCTGTCCTAGACAATGTGTGAGCATTTTTTAAATAGGCAATTTTATGCTTCTTCGAAAGGTTCTAGATACTCAAACTTAATACCTAGGGTCTATAGACCCTAACAATACATATAGAGTTGACCAAATACACCTTTGACATTTATTTTATAAATTTTGGGTAGCCCAACTTTGGAAGGCCATAACTCTCGAACTGTTGCTCCGATTGGCTATTATAACCACTTTTTAGAAACCTTAGCTATTTCTATACATATTGATATCGATGCAAGCACCCATTCTTTGAGTTTTTAGACCTCATTTGGGGCCTCTAAGGCCTTCAAAATTGAGCTTGAAGTTTTTCTACCAAAATACACACCAAAAATCTGTAATAACTTCACAAATTCATATAATCTAGCCATCAAACTCCACTGACAAGTTGATATATCTAAAATGAACCTTCACCTCTGAAATTAGAATATTTCGTACTCATATGACTAACTTATTAAATAGCAAGCCTCCACAGACAACAACTTTGTGTTAAGACAACCCTTATTGAAACAACTGAAAGGAAATATTTTTGGGTGATGCAAGATTGCTCTTACACCAAGGATGCTCCTGCGTTGCAAATCCAATGATAAATAACAACATAAATGAGAGTTAAATAAAATATAATAATAAAGTATTGATTATTTCCAAATAACTATATGACATGGACATAAATAACATCATCAAATAGAAACCAATTCAAGATAATAGTGCAGCAAGTGAGAGCACAAGAATATAGACATTTGGTAGTGGTTTTGGAAGATTCAAACACAAATACAATTGTAAGCATAGAAATACAAAGTGATTAGTCTTAACATTGACAAAACCATTACTTTTGGAATAAAATTATCATGATAAAATTCAAATGACCAAGCCAAAATATATAAGGAACCATGATCTAATAAAATAATGGTGGAATAAAACCATTACTTTTGGAATAAAATTATCATGATAAAATTCAAATGACCAAGCCAAAATATATAAGGAACCATGATCTAATAAAATAATGGTGGAATAAAGGGCCGCGTAACTCACAAGAAAGAACAAAGCCTTCGAGGGTTCCTATAGAGAACATGGGGAAATAAAATATACAAGTATGGAGGTGATGGATTCTACAAAGAACTCAAAATATGAAATCCATCTATTTATAAACCAACAAAAGCACATATTTACAAGCAACTCGATCTAGTTTATCAAAGAGGAAAGGGAAGGACTATTTGGATTATTTTTACATGAACAAAGTGCTCAAGTTAAAAAATATTATCGTAAAATTAAAAGCATCCCTGTAGATGAGTTATGATCTACACTAGTGATTTCCATCAAACCCTTGAAATTGTAGTGACAAAGATCAAATAAAAAGAAAATCATGAAAAAGATCAAAATGAAATGAAAGACAACTTTTATATCAAGAGTTTTTAACACCCTAATTCAAGCCATTAATTTAGGGAGACATTTCTATCTTTTAATTAAATTTTTGTCTAGTAATTATAATACTTTATCATGATTTTTAAGTTTTAAAATGGACTTATTTTGTAGAAGTCCTAAGTAGTATGAATTGTAGACCACTTAAGCACATATGCATGAAAACTAGGAGATTTTTCTTTCCTTTTCTAACCTTAGAGACATGTTTTTTATTTAGATAGATGTAAATATGAGATATTGGATAAAGTTTTATACATAACTTTAGTTAATATTATGGATAATGCAGATAAAATAATATTTAAGTACGAGTCAATTAATGGTCAAACTAAAAATAAGAGAAGATTCAAAATGTTGTCAAGGTGAATGAGAGAGTAATTGTTTACTTCATGAGCATTTACACACTAGTTTGAGGGCCCCACATGGGTGGAGTTTCCTTATAGAAGAGTTTTGAGGTAGTAAGCTATATAAATTCTGATGGCAATATCACAACTGTATAATAGTAGCCACTCCACCTACTTTTTGGTGGAGTTTCTCATTTGCTTGATCTCTTATAGATTTTTTGTATATCTACAAGTTCTCATCTCTTCTACATTTTTCTATATTTCAAAGTTTCGAGAGTGATTTATTAGGTCATGAATGCTTTGTAGATCATAAATGAACATTTATTCCTCATAATGTAGGAGAGTCTTGATATTTCATAACAAAAATTTGTTTCCTTCTCCATTTTTAGTTTTGAATATTGATGGTGAATGTCTTGATATTTGTTGTGAATGTGATATTTATGTTGTGTTTTTCCTTTATTTTACAAAAGACCCTTAAATATTGATTACAAAATTTAACATATTATTGTAGGTTTGTGATTGTTTTTAATTTCTTTGTATAATAAAACTATGAAAAAAATACCATTTTCATATTTCTAATTATTAGAAAATCATAACCTTTAATAGATTTTTTTAAAGTATATTGATCTAAGCTGTAAGATAAATAATCTTTGAATTAAATAATTTTGTGAATACTTTTATCAATATACTAATTTCAGCCCTTTTTATGTATCAGCTGTTAGTGGTAGATATAAGATTATAATGACATTTCTTCTATTTCTTTTCCTTATCTAAGCTTAGTTTTACTTTGTCAAAAGAAAAGACTGCCCATGATCCAGAGAATCATCTCCACAATTAGCAACCCACAAGCTCAAAAAGTTCCTATATTGCATCGCATTACTGAGTTTTTTGAGCCCAGCTATCCGACGCAAATATGCAACAACACTCAAATTTTATTCACTTTCTTTTCCTAAATGAGATAAATAATCTAATGTTTCCTTCCTTATGTTAGTCTCTTTCCCAATACATAAACATCGAAATCAAAGTTTTTGATTGATGTCAGTACAAGCATTTCAACCATTTATATTTCAATGTCGATGGTTATAGACAAGGCTTGTTGGGAGTACAGGACAGGGTTCCAGCAGTTTGTGTGAGTATAGGTACAAGTGTTCCTTTGAATACTTTGAAATTCTGCTGAGCGTTATAACTGGGAAGTGCTTTTCCTTTGCCAGATGGAGCGAAGTATGCCCCATTCAAAAATATGTCCCTCACAGACTTCCACAGCCAACCATTTCCATCAGAACCCTCACGCCACGTCACCTGCTTCTTGTACTCCTCGTTGGGGGCCACAAAGCGGTTGCCTTCGCTTCTGATAATAGGGCCTGCGCTGCCTCCAATTGCATATATTCCCCATGCTTCATAATTGTTATTCGCAACATGCACATACCCATGTCTGCACCTGCACAATACCAATTACCAATTACCACCAATGTGATTAGGTCAAAGGAGCACAACTTGTAGGCAGAAGCAAAGAAATTTCGGTTTTCGGTTGAATTTTGTTGAAGTTGAAAGGTGGATCAAGTCTTGTTGAATGCAAGGCCTCTTACATTTAAAAGAATCTCTGGATGGATGAATTTGGCAGAACGAATACTGAACCTCCATAAATAAAAATAAAAAGTTTATTTACCTTGGCATGCGCTGAGTTAAGCCAGGTCCAAAGTGGTTGAATGCAACAGTGACTCTCATGTTTTTATCAGCTGTGTAATCATCACTGTGTCCCAGAAGCATCACCTGTAGCGTTCCATTTAACAGTCAAGATTCGCGATGCATTTATATAGTAGATGAATTCATGTGTACCTCGCAATTAAAGTCTAAAAGGAGTTGGCTTACATACCTTGTCATGATAAGAGAAGCGATTGTTAGAAACGGTAACTGCGGTAGAAGCAAGCGTGACATCTACAAGCCCATCTGCGCAACTGGAGAGGTTGTTATGATCGATCCAAACGTCTCGCGAACAAACGACTGAAATTGCATCTCCATCTTGAGTATCTATGGTCTCGTGGCTTAAGGATTGTGAGAGGAGAACAATTCCGGCGACACTTGGCTTGCAGTCGTGGATGTTCAAACCGTGGATGATAACATTGCTAACGTTGAGGAGGCGTATGCAAGGCCCATTGCTGATGTGGACAATTGAGCCCCTTGCGTCGATAGTCTTGTGGCTGGCCACGAACAGGGGCATCTCCAGCTTTATCTTCATATCCCTGCCGAAAACTATCCAAAGAGGACCGTCGCGTGTAACTCCGTATCTCAGAGTCCCGGGCTGGGGATTGACAGCATCGTCATCTGGACTGGTGACTGTGTACATCTCTCCTCCTTTGCCTCCCTTGGCTGCATTTCCAAAGCCCACGCCACAATCTGCGAGTTTCATTCTGTTTTGTGCCCACTTTGAATCTCTTCTCCAGCAGTTATCAATAGGGTTGTAAGACGTTGAAGAAGACAAAGAAACCGAAAGAAAAACAAAGAGGAATTGCGTCCACCCTGCAGTTCTAGCCATTGCAAACTATCTACTAAGCAACAGTGAATTGATTGTGTTAGTAAACACTACTTCTTCTGCTTTGCCTTGTATTCAAAGAGCTCAATTGAATGGATTCGTTCCTCTCAATTGACTTGTATTTATAGGGCTCACCACACACGACACATGAATACCTAGCATCTAGCCGCCGTTCTAAAACTTTAAATACGAATTTAAATATAAATTAGTGACTTTAAAACATTCTAAAACTTTATCTGATGCTTCTGATTATTATCAGCAGTGCTATTTTGCATTATATGGATAGAGTTCGCCATAAAATTTTGGAGATAATATATAGCCTCCTCTGTAACAGCTGGAAATGGCTTAAGAATTGAGCAACCTGCGGGTTATGCCTTGTGATTCTTTGAATCGCTCACTCTGTTTGTTACTTACAACGCCATTAGAATTCAAGGCATATCATAGTGTGTTGGATATGTATTCCGATTGCTTCAAAACTAAACTACGCGTGTAGCTCATAAACATTTGAAGAAGCCTTAGCTCGTCGTATCCTTCTTTATTTTATCAAAGAAGGAAGTGAGGATTAAAATTCAACGTAGACCACATTGTTGCAGGACGATTTAGAGAAGCCGTTTCGCCCACAACTTACGCAAATTTGAAACATGTTTTTTTGGTGTTATAAAATGCAAACTCCAGCAGCCTTTCTGCAATCTAGTCAACTTTGATAACTCTTGTCAGTTGTTCTGATTTGCATTCTCTGGTTAAAGTCCACCATACGGTTAGATATAATAATGGAGATAAGATATATCCGATTTTCTTAATTCTGTCTAAGTGTGTGCTTCAAAATCTAACCACCAATCGGATACGCTTCCCTCCGTTTACTAACTGTATTCAGGACAACTTCCACTGAAACCATGGCGACAATAGATTGTTTGTATTGGTAAATAGTTTCTCTTGAGCGCAATTTTTCTGTTTTGCGGCCTTCTATCTGATATTGCATTTGCCCTCACAGGTGGACATGGTTTCTGCTTCAGAAGTAAATAAACAGCTTGATGACAGTTTTGCATCCTCGTTCCCTTGGTGGACTCGAATGACAATTGTGTGGTTGCTTAAGAGCAAGAACAAATTTGATCCTCAAAAAAAAAAATGCTAGTAAATTTCTAAAATATAATATGTACTAGTCTATAGTTTTCTTGGTTTTGAACTCTTTGAGTACAACTATGTATTATCTCTTATATAATATCTAATATCGCATTATTATAGTATTGAAAGTACATTGACTGGTGGATGATATGTAGTCTTGCTTAAGTCTCATCAAATTAGTACAATAAAATCAGGGTTAACATTTTTTCTTTTATGATTCTTAAGTCTTATCATATTTTTGAAACATAAGTTCATAATATTTGAGTATTCTATTGAAAGTCCATTGTGTCATTATAATAGGGCTTTTATAGACATTGGGGTGTCTAAGATTTTAAGCCCACTTTTTATGTGCATCCTATCATGTGTTGGCTATGTTCCCCTTCCTAGAAACATATAGGTTCCTCCACATATGCTTTTTGACATTTAAGTTGCTAGACCCACAACTTGTCTACTATGCCCATCAGTGAAATCACTCTCATCTTTGAAGCCTTTTATGAGCTCCATGGATTCATAGATGATTTAACAACTTTTCTGATTTCCTTTTGTTCATTGTTGAATCTTTTCTCTTCAAGAAATCTCTTTTAAGCTCCATCAATCCCTAGATATCTCTAATTGATTGTCATGCATTGTGGTCTTTTCCCATGCATCTGGTGATTGATAATGAATCAACTATCAAATCTTTTGTGAGCTTCATCAATTCATCAGAGTACATTGGTGCCACACATTACGTTTATTGTGATATCATTAAAATCACGTATATTTCTAGCCTTTTTTCCTTAAGTGTTACCCACGCCCATTAATGAGAAAGTCATCACAACTACATTCATCTAAGGTTTTCATTACTTATGGTATCTATGATATGTTTTGTGTTTTCAACTTCATATTTTCATGCTTTTATTCTCCTTCGAGATACACCTTGTCTTCAAGAAGATCCTCTATTTTATTTTCTACATGTGACACTTAGTATATTCTATTTATTATTTATAAATAGACATGGTCATAATCATGTCTATGAATCATAAAATTTAATAAATCACCAATTATATAATTACCGATCTTTATACTTACATCAACGAAGAAAGACTACCTAGGCTCTACAAGTAGTAGAAATTAAGGTTAAAATAAATAAACTAACAATATTTTTGTTATCATACATTTTTATAATGTAATATCTAGATTGAATCAATTTTAAATTTGATTTCTATGATGATGCTATTTTTTTTTGAAGTTTTAAGTCAAGAAAAAATAATAAATTAACAAACATGAGATATTTACATGTCATGTGGTGCAATATTGTATGTAAATAGATAAAAATTTCTTGAAGTTAGAAGAAAATAAACTTATAAGGCTACATTTATACTATCTCAAAGTAAGATTATAAAAATATAAGACCGTTATTTTTAAACTAAATTTATTTAATCTACAAGGCTATACAAATTCAACTTTATCAACCTTATCAACCACATATGTAAAATAAACAAGTTACAATGATCTCAAAATGAAAAATATGGTGGATTAAAGATGGGTAAATATTATATCCCAATATTGAAAAAGAAACTTTATTCTACTAAACTCATCATTGACAAAACTAACACTATCTATATTTGAGACATTGCTAAGAGCAATCACCTATTTTTATTTCATCAACTCATTAAACATAGAATATTGTAAGAAGTAAGTAAATAATTAAATTATAATTTAATTTAATTTGTAGTTCTTACAATCATCAATATGAATTGATTCAAAAACAATGGAAAAATATTTAAATAGTTTCAATTTACAAATATGATGGTACTTCAATTATAGAGAAGTTTATGTACTAAATGAGCTTCTTTAAGTTTTCACTTATTTATTATTTATTAATTAGAATAGGTTTTCCAAATTTATCTAGTTTTCTTATTTTTATCCCTTAGGCTTCTTATGAATTGTAATTCTAAGATTTCCATGTTTCATACAATGATAAAGTCTACAAATGTCATATTACTACTGCCCCCTTAAATTTTTATATTATAATTTTTTCATAAATCTCCTTATATCTCCACTAAGATTTAAAATTATTTTCGTAATTTTTTATATATTAAATATAATTGGAAATGGTTATGTCATACTTTATCAATAATTCAAGCTCATACAAATAGAGAATTGTTCAAGATTTGTAATTGCAAACATATGAGGAGTGGAGTATCTAAAGAATATGAGTAATCTAAAAAAGTAAAAAAAAAAATTCTTTCAAGTTTTGTTGTAATTTTGATAGACTTAACTCTTACACACTTCTTCCCTTTTTGGAAATTCTCAAAGTAGCACTACTATATTTCCATAATCCATACAAATGTAGAGGAATTTTTTTGGATTTTACTGTATCCTTTTTTTATCATCAATAATCAGGATTATTTGTTACAATTTTGATAGACTCAACTCTTACACGCTTCTTCCCTTTTTCGAAATTCTCAAAGTAGCACTACTATATTTCCATAATCTAGATGACTGTTGAGGATAACTTTTGGATTCAATTGTATAATTTTTTTTTATCATCAATAATTTGAATTATGCTACATTATCCATCATCAGGAAGATAGATTAAAAAAAATAAAAAAATTACAAAGTACATACCTAGATTACAATAAGAAGAGAAGGGAAGGTGGGAAGAAGAGAAAAGGTACACCACATGAAACACACGCTTAACAAAGAAAAGGAGAACATTTCCCTCCTTATTACATTAATTTGAGTAAGGGTGGAAGTTGCAAGTATTTTAAGCCAACTCCAATCCTTTTTTCACTCAAGAGCACTGAACTAATCACATTAGTGGATTTTCTGACCATACAACCTATAATTGTCTTCATAATATAAGAGTTCCTATAGGTGCCCTGCACAATGAGACCCATTTCCTTCAAAATTCCACATCTACCTGAGTGTTTGTAATGTCTCCTATAGTGGTACACATGAGATAGGTTTCCTCCAAAATCCACATCTCCTCTGATTGTATCGAATACCTCTTGTAGCTCTATGAAAAATATCTTCACTAATATGTCTACCCATGAGATGTCTTTCCTACAAAAGTTCACATCTGCTCCAAGTGTGCATGATGGCCCTTCATGTTCTTGACAAATCATATTCAAATTTTGGCTTGCCCCACTCTTTGGAAGAAAAATCATGCTATCAAGCCCACTCTTTTCATTAGGGACACAAATAAGTCAAGCCCCTTACTCTCTTTAGGGAGAAATTTTCCAAGCCCTAGCTTTACATTGACACAAATAGTTTCTTCTCATGTAATCATCATCTCTGAGTGAGAAGCTAGCTCAAGATGACAAGTTCATTCTTACCTGTATTTCCTCTAGCCTCCTATTAAAATAGATGCTTCACATTCCATGTATGATATTCTTTATTAATAGAAATATATGATTTTTAAAAATCTTTCTCATATATAATGAAACAGAATTTACAAATTGAAATTAACATCAAAAGACTTCATATGTGTTGAGATAACTATTGCTCAACTCATAGTTCCACCTATAGTTACATTCTATTTAGTATCTCTTGGTGAACAAATTATCTTCCTTTTTATGAAAGTTAAATAACTTTCTCAATACTTAGGATGAGAAAATAATGAAGTTCACAATAGTTAGGTAAATGATTTATTAATCGTTTCCCTTTAAATTATGAGAGGTACAAATGGCTTTGATAGAATATCAATGAATTTAATTTTGAAGAAGAAAACATATGCACATACTTTTACCTAAAAGCACTTAAGGATCTCTCACACACTCTTGGTATGGAGGTGAAATCTAATTTTTTTAGAGATATAAAAAGACTAAGAAACACAAAGTTCTCTTAGTATGAACAAAACTTTTGAGAAATTAAGAAACTCTAAATTCATCAAATAACATGATAGTAAAGATCAAAAACTTAAAATAGTAATCAATGTCATAAAATAATTGACACAATGGTTCTCAAAGTAACCACCATATCCAAGTTTGAACACAAAGTTTCAAACTGTAAAGTGTATTGATAGATATATAAATATAAGTCTTCAAGCTCAAAGTCTTAAATAAACATTCAAATTATCTTTGCCACTTTTCACTAATTACCATAAAAAAAACATCATACTTCTATTAAGACTATATTTTCCCTATCTAAAAGCTAATCCTTTATTAAATTTATGCCCAAACATATATAGTTTTAAAATATGAGAGGCATCCATCAAAACTCATCTGTCTTAGTTACAAAACAATTATCTAACTTATCTCGATAAAAAAGTTTCAGAAAGACAACTTCTATGAAACTAATTTTCTTCGTCGAGTTTATCATCTTCTCAACTAGCTTGTTTAACTAATTTCCAGCTCTGAAAAGTGCTCAAGGATTCTTTGTTTGTATGAGAATGCGAGTTCTTTAGGCTGAGTAGTTTTAACCTGGAAGCATCATTTTTCTAGTTGAACTCTTTAATCCTTTTGCTCAGTTTGGGAATGAGTTCCTTGTTCAAATACAACATGGATCCCATGTTGTCCATGACAATGAGATTCTAAGGAGTAGGAGTGTCACTATCCTTGATATTAAACATGGCATCTTGGAAACTTTTATCAAAATTTTTGAATCCGCATTTCTATCCTCTAACTATAGAATACCAATAGGATTAATTATTTGCATGTCCTTCAAGACCCCCTTATGCATTTCCTTAATTTCATTCTCAATTTCCTGCATCTCTTCTAAGGAGACCCTTTACAAGGATACTTTCCAAATCATGTTGTTTTTCAATATGAAAAGCATGCAAGGAGCCACAATTTTCATAGGATTTTTAGAGAAGAACTTCATTACGTCATACTTTTCCACCTCCTGCACTTGGAAAACTATTGCATGACCTCAGGCATCATCCTTTTCCCACACATGAATGAGGGTTTTGACTTCTTAAAGTAGTGCCTTCCCTTCTACATAAATTAAGGATGAATTTATCTCCTTCCACAAAAAACCCAATCCAACTATTTATGGCTTACAAGAAGATCTTCCCTTTTTGCATTTTTTGATCGATTGCTAGTTATCAAAAGAATTGGGGTCAAACGACTGGGGAATGTAGATTAATGGAAGTGTGCCAACATTCATCAGAGAATCAATGTATTCAACCATAATAATAAACAACCTGTTTAGTTGTCTCTTTTCTTTGCTATGCTTTTCTGATTGATTCAGCATGTGGTCAACCAAGAATTTAAAGGTGTGATTTCTAGTGTCTTGGTGAGGTGGTGCAGGGCACTTGAGCACTTAAGTAACCTAAAATGGCAATCAAACATGAATATGATTTTTAATTTTACCTATGAGGTCCAAAAACCTATTAATATGTCCAATAGAGCTAAACTATGAAATGAAATGTGTAAAGTTGTCACTTATGACAAACTAGGTCTAGAAGGGCTAGAAATGAGTCTATGGGGTGAAAATGGATAAAATAGATGTTTTATGAATAAAATGAGTTTTTAAGGTCATCTAATGACCATATTGATATTTTGGAGGTGATAGAATGATTAGGGTTGAGTTTTACAACTTTTTGTTATGTTGAGCAACTTTTCTTGTCATAAAAAGTTGTCAAAGTTGCGTTTATTAGTTATAAATTAGTTTTAGGTGGGATTTCAACCTATAAGGTATTGAGGGATATAAATACATTGGAGTCAATAATTTTTAGGGTGTGGTATTAGAGTTGGGTCAGATTTGTGAGTTTTGAAGCAATAAGTTTTATTTTCCATGTGCGTTTCCAGAATTGCAACATTTTGACAGTTTGAAATCTATTGTTTTGAATTATTCAATGGACTGATATTAATTCCTTAATAATTGGTGATTATTATAATCTAAATTACCTTCCTTTTGAATCAAGTTAGAATTGACTTGGTTTTGATTTGAAGAAGTTATCAAAATTTTGGTGAAAATAATCATAAATCTGCCCTAGGGTTCATAGTGAGTTAGAAAATGCAATATATCATGTTTCTAGATTGACAAAAGGGTATAACTTGGTAGAATTATGTATAATAATGTATTTTATCAATCCATGATGATTTTAGGTGCAGGGAAGAGAGTTTTGCACATGTGGATGCAAGAATGGTGACTGTAATGACAATCAAAATGCAGATTTAAGTGGGATAGTCAAGTAAAGTGGGCTTTGTTCACCATGAAAATTGGTGGATTGTTTAAGAGAATTGTAAAAATCGTGTTGAAGGTGTGAGGAGGTCTCTTTTTGGGTGTGGAAATTTAGGACCCAATGAGTGTGGATAGAAGAGTGGTCAAAACAATGTTGTCAAGTATGCCAATGTGACTTATCTATGACAGTCAAAAAAGGTCTCAATGTAGAGGTAATAAATTTTTAATGCAACATTGGATCTTTATAATTTTGATATATGTCTTAGTAAACATAGTTTTCTGTAGTTCCAATAGTTAGATTGTCCAAATAATATTTGGGTTTAAAGTTATTAATTACTGAGTACGGGTCTAGAAAGTGGGATAATAAAACTAAATTTTCTCTTTTGTTTTGAAACCTTGAAGTCTATGGTGGAGTTGATCAAATATGATCACTTGGCTATTTTCTCCTCATTATTTAGATCCCCTTGACCATCTTTTAACCTTGTGCACTCTGACTTTGGGTTAGGTCTTTAGGGTCTCTGCATCATGAGGACTCCCAAATCCTTGGTTGTGACCCTTGGAATCTTTAGCTTCCACTTCATGTGAACCCTCTTTTTGCCTATAGGTAGTCACCTCTACAATCACCTTCCATATGATAGGATCTTTGGTTAGGTGAGGATCATTATTTATGTTCTTGTTCTTAGGAGTGTGAGTGGCATATCTGGTGACTATGTCTTTAACGGGCATAGAGACATGCTTGAGAATACACTTCTTGTTCATCAAATTAGATAACTAGGGAGGTATGGTGCTTGTAACTATCACCCATTTTTTTGTTTAAGGGGGGAGTCATGATACCAGATTGAACCAAATTCATAGTGCCCACAACATTTTTTCCATTTCTTTATTACTTGACATTTTAAGGTTGTCCTCTTTATACTGCTCTAAATCCATAAGGTTAGGCTCTTGAACTGTTGTTTGAACTGATACAATAGGCCTAGTTTTGGACCTAGTTTTGGGAGCTATCAAATGGTTTGGTGGTACCGCTCCTCTCTTCTTCTTAAGTTTAGAAACAAAACCTACATCATTGGATGACAGGGGAATGTCAGAAGTCAAATATTTAGAGAAAGAAACAACCTTTGTAGGTTTTTCAATTTGCATCACACTAGGTGACTTGGTGGTTTTCCCTCATAACCAATTATTGATTCAATCCAGTATGGATGTAGACCCAAGGTTTTTTTTATCTCATTGATCCCATTCAATCATGTCTTTGTAACCTAGTTCAATGGCTTCTGAACCATCCTCATCCAACACTTCTAGCTTGAATTTCAACTTTAGTGAGGTGATTTGAGAGAATATCAGCATTGAGTGATCTCTATTGGTGACCTCTTGTTCATTATTGTAGTCCTCCCATTAGTCTTCAAGGTGAGACATTGGCTGAATCTGGTCTCCCAAACCAAGCACTAGTCTTAGAAACTTCTTATTATCAAAATCCCTCCTTTCATGATAGAATCCTTAATTAAAGTTCAATAAATCACTCCTAATTGAATAATTTATCATTGTATTGCAAGCCAAGGAACCAAGTGTAATGGGGAATACAAATTCCCATTTTCCTTTAGGAAGGTTGTCTTTAACCACAAGAAACATTTGCCTAAAATTTTTAGCAAGAACAAAACAATCTAGAGAATACCTTGGTAATTTGATTGGTTCTTCCTCAAAATGCCCTATTCTCAAGTAGGCGAACCTAGGAAACTGAATGTAGAAACTCCCATAGGATACTTTTCATTAAATAGTTACTTCTGCAATCATGTTAAAATCTTCAAATTTATGATCTCATTTCTCAAGATGATTTCTCTTTTTGATCCTATTTATTTACTTGTTAATTTTTTTTTCTTTCCTTATGATAGATGTCATACAAATAAGAAGAAAGATCTACTGGTGTCTAAGAGACAAATGCATTTCATTACATATGGTTGTTAGCTTAAAATAGTGAAGAACTCTTCCTCCACCACTAGTTTCAACATAGTTGTCTCATGATCTTTGTAGAGGAAAAAATGATTCCAAACTCATGGTTCAAGTTCTACATCAAAAGACTTCATAAATGTTGAGATAACTATTGCTCAACTCATAGTTTGACCTACAATTACATTCTATTAACTATCAATGAGTATTTCACTTGCAATAATTGCATGAATTCAAGATTTATGGAAGTCAAAGTTGTTTGATTTTTATTTGGGTCTAAGTGAGTCAAAGTAATACTTCCACCATAGATTAAAATGCCATCATGAATTTAGGGAAGTTCATATGGAGTGTAAACTACTATTACAAGTAGTGATCATAGGCTTTACAAAATTAAGCACATATATTTGATAGGTTTCAAGAAATAAATAAATGTAATGTACTGGTATTGTATTAATAACTTGCATAATAGAAAGTGTAGAAGCCTTCAATGTGTATTGAGAATTATGAATAAAAGATTTATATTTTAGTGTATCAAATTCAATGTTTTCTTTGTGTTATGTTATGTTCTTCTTATTTCCATTATTTTAGATTATTGTTACATGTTTTTTAGATTCTACAAGTGGTATTAGAGATGTAAGGAATGATCCTTGACATAAATTTTATAGAAGGTTTGTAGGAAAACAAATTTGATTTAGAAAATGAACAGGTTTAAAGAAATTGAAGAAGATTGTAGCTTTTAGATAAGAAGATATTATTGTCATAGTTTGAGGTAATTGATTTGGCTACAACTAGATTTATTTCGATGGGGAAGATAGGAAAATGAGTAAAGAAAGAGAATGAAAGTCTCATTTTTGAAAAAGATACGTTGAGTGAGGAATTTTTGAAATCGCAAAAGTCAAATTCAAAATTGTTAGATAGCATTAAGGAGTTGAGAAATAATGTTTATGAGAAAGTTTGTGAAAATAAGAACCTTTAAAAGGAATTAGAGTATCTTTAGAAGATGAATGAGGATTTGGGAAATAAGGTAAAGGTTTTGGAAAAAGATAACAAAAACTTTAAATTAAAGAAATTAGTATGTGATGTTACATGTGATATGAGTGATATATGTTAGTTTATTATTGATGATGTAATCAAATTTTCTATAGGAAAAGAGTGCACAGATTAGGGAAGAACATGTTTGTAGTTATAGATGGAAAATGTTATCATAATAACAATGGATGTTTTAAAAATAGCATTGGTTTGAAGATTATGTAGAAAATGGGCTTTTCAAGAAGGAGATTATGAAAGCATGGGAAAGGCACAAAGGAGCCCATCAAACCCATTTGGAGGCTAACATTTGAAGGCCTTGGATTTGGTAAAAGATATGGATTTGATATTGCTAGTGTTGCAAGTTCAAATAAATCAATTCAAAGTAAAGAATGCATTTCATGTTCCCATTGTCACAGAGCACATTTTGAGGGTAGATGTTGGGATCTTCACCCTTGTACCATCTGTGGGTTGAAAATTTATAGTGAAAAGATTTGTTGGATAGAGATTGTGATAGAGAATATACAAAAGGTTGTATTAGAGAATCTATAAAAGGTTGTATATAGGTTGAGTATGAATGGATTGATGGATTCCATTGGTAATAGGTGACAAGGACATTGAGAAAGTTGTCCAAACCTCCAAGTCTGCATGTCAAAAGTGATAGTGGTGGATCAAGGTTAAGATATTTGAGGGAAGTAATTGATTACTACTTGTTTTGATTGGCACATAGAAGTGTCAAGATTTTTTTTCTATGTTTGAGAAAGGAAGGGAAGATCGAGCCTTGTGATATCTCATGAAAGAGAGAATTTGTTAAAGAGATACTTGAATTATACTAGAATTACTATCTAATGATGATAATCTTCATTATGAGTTGCATGAGTCAAATTTGAGTATCTTAAGATCGAACTGTGAGTCTTAGCATAGAGGGGGGGTTTTGAGATAACCGCTACTCAACTCACAATTCCATGTATAATTACATTCTATTAAGTATCAATAAGAATTTAACATGTGATAATTGTAGAAATTCAAGATTTATGGAAGTCTAAATTGTTTGAGTTTTGTTTGGGTCTAAGTGAGTCAAAATAATACCACTGTAGATTAAATTGCCATCATGAATTTATGACAGTTTGAATATGTAGTTCAAAGTGCTGTCATAAGTAGTGAACATAGGCTTTACAAAATTAAGATTAAATATTTGATAATGTTCAAGAAATAAATAAATGTAATGTACTGATATTGTAGTAATAAGCTACATAATAGAAAGTGTAGTAGCCTTCAATGTGTATTGAGAATTATGAATAAAAGATTCATATTTTAGTGTATCAAATTTAGCATTTTATTTGTGTTATGTTGTGCTCTTCTTATTTCCCTTGTTTCAATATGCATACCTCTACTCTCATCATCCTTCAAATTATGTGATAGAATCTTAATTTTCTAACCAATTCTCCTCTCCGTGCCAGATTGAGTATAATATTTTTCTTCATTCCACACATTGTTTTAATGACACAATAGTCTATTCTCCATCACACACATTAAAGGAGATCACTTTGATACCAAATTAAAAAAATTTAAATATAAACTTGATACATTTAAATGATCTATAATTGATAGAATAAATTAGATTGTGTTTGATATTTTACTAAACCAACAAACATGCCTTAAATAGGCAATACACAACAATTTACAAAGGCAAACAATGTTAACTATTATTTGAAGTTTCATAACCAATTATCCTATAAAGCTAAACCTTAAAATTTATGAAATAATGTCACCAATCAAAAAAATAAAAAATTGCAAAAATTAAAAAAAAAACACTCTAACTAAAAACTGCTATATAAAGAAATGGAAAAAATAAAGATCTAATACTGACTAAAAAATCTTGTATTTGTCATAATGTATTTCTCTACTAACCTAGATGTGTTAGAGTTGAGGGTTTCAAATTAATTTTTAAACACTTTTCATTTTTTCCCCTTCTATTAGTTAGTTGTCATTATCTATTTGTTTTATCCCAATCTATTTGGTAGATTCATATGCATGTGGTTATTACCTTAGAGTTTTCATCAATATGTATCTTTGGATGAATACAATTACATAGTTATTATGTTCTTAAAAGGAGCCGACTTCATGCATGTGTAATTGCAATTGCATTAGTTCATATTTTGAAAGTACTTGACTATTTAGTAATAAGTTGTTTTTGTATTGGCATAGTGAGTAACTTGGAAATGATCCACTTCTTTGTAAAAATTGCCTTGAAACTAGTGTCACCGTTAATTGAGAATTAGCATTCTTCATGACCTTTTTCACATTTGGGTTTTTTTCATGTCAATTTTAGTGTTCATGATCTAAAAAGACTAAGAAGAATAGAAAATTATTTTACAATAATTAATTCACCCACTCACTGCCTCTTACCTTTTTTCCAGGTTGTTGAATATCTCTAATTATATTTTCAAAAGGTTTGTACTTAGACCTAAAAAATATGTGGTTATAGAACCTTTGGTTTCTTCCATCAACTCTTACTAAATTTTAAGGTATGCTTTAACTATATTAATCCCTACTATATGTACTACATAGTTTTTAAGGCAACATGACTCCTTAAGGCTTACAAATATTAGGAGTTATGAAAGCTACCATCAAGGATCATTACGTTGAATAATATATTGAATCTTTTTATCTTGTAAATAAATATCATCTTTTTGTATTCATTTTAGCATTGTAAAATTGTGTACGAAAGTCATTTTTGTAATGCTATTGATGATTATAGAAAACTACCTATGAAATAAGTGCATTATAGAGGCCACAACGAAAAGTTGTGTTAGTATGAAGAAAAAATTAGGTATCTTGGTGGTAATAGATAATATATGTATGGATAATGAGAAATTACACATTTATTACAAGATAAGATAAAAGAATACAAATCAAGAAAAAGTGTCAAGATAAAAGAATACACTATTAGGAAAAAGGAAAAGAAACTACCATGTCATGTTGATAGAAAATAGTGACCTATATAGATAATGATGGAAGGAAAAGAATATAGTAGATGCAAAATATATTGAGGAAAAGAGCAGTAGAAATACTTCTCCATAACTTATGAGAGTGCAATACTCACCATAGGCCAAGATCATTTGCTAATAATACAATTCCAACTTCTTCCTCCTTTACTTCTAGAGTCATGATGCATCTCTTTCATTTTCTTAGTATGATTTTTAGTAGGAGAGATCATGCATCTAAAAATCCTACATGAAAATTCCAAATCTCTCCCAATTATATATAAATACATACATTGGCCACATCTTCAACTATAATTCCACATTAGTATTCTTTTATTCAAGGTGTCCACAAAGACCTGTTATGTTATATTGGTGTCCTAATCTAACATCAATTTAAAAAAAAAAAAAAAATTTAAGAAAAAAAAAAATCATCTAATCATGTGTAGTAATGTCAACACTAAAATATTTAAAGTGACAACTAATGGTGTAATATTTTCAAAAAAAATTGGAGCATTAAATGGAAAATACTATAATAAGTATTGAATGCTTTCGACCACTATGTCCTCTCCCCTAGCAACAAATTTGAGTAATTTTTTCTCGTTCTACCTTGTACTGATATAGATAAATAGGGTTCTATAAATTTTGTGATTCCATTTGATATAATGGGGATGTGGATGGTTTTCTACTCTTTTTTATAACAATGTCTTCTTTTACTGATGATGATTGATGAACTAGAAAGCTAGTTTCCTACTTCCTCTTTGTCTATGAAATGAAATCCTTTTGAATATTCCTCTAATCATACTCAAAGTGAAGATTAATGTTCTTTAGCCCATGTATATTCATATGTGTCATTTATGGAGAAAGTTCCATATTTCTTTTCAGATTTCACAATTTCTTGCATATATTTCTATATATAGACATAAATACAATTCTCCTTAAATTAAAGGATACCAGTATGATATAAATTTTTTTAATCTTTTTTTCATGAATAGACCTTTTCCATTAATTTGAAACTTTAAAGATATATATTCACAAAAAAGGGGATGTGGGATACATGATCATCCCACGATTTCAAATGGCCCAAGGCTGGAGATCAACTATTCATCAAAAAACATATATAAATAGAAACATAAAACTTTAGGCTACAAGAGAAGTCCCAGCAGAAGGAGGGTCTTTGTCATCAGAACCTAAAAATCCTTGGGGTTTGTGGTTGGATTACGGGGAGTTCAACCGTTAGCAGTAGCAACATCTATGTCTTTATCTTTATCTTCTTTGGACTTGGGAGGAGAAATGGCTAAATCCAATCAGGGGAACACCCACATTGGGTCATGGTGAGTAGCTGACCAACCTACAATAGTGGTAGCAAGGGGAGCCACTAGGGACCAACTTGAGCTTAACCTCTGAGGAGGTGAGGCCAAGCAACGACAGCACACAAAGCCACCACTAGGATAGCAATGATGAGCCTGTGACCTAGGGGTCTATAAACACCAACCAAAAGTGCTCTAGCCTCTTTGAAGGCCATATGGAGGAGTACAGTCATTGAATAAAGCATCCAGAGGTACTTGGGAAATTGTACAAGGGGCATTTCCCTAGTGAGCAAGTAGCTCCTATAGGTGAGCCACTTCCACTATGACTTTGTTAGTTTGTACTTGGATATGCATTATTACATTATTACATATACGTGATTTAGAGTAAATTACAACATAAATCTCAAGAAAGCTATGAGAAAATAAAACAACATTGCAATCTTTCCAGATTGTGAACAATATCTCTATTTTGAAAGCATGCCAAATTTGGGCATATCTAAAAGGGAGTCTAGGAGCATCACCCATAACCACCATATGCCAAGTAAAAGCCTATGGTTGAAAAGGCTTGAAGAAATAAAAAATCCAGAGCTAATAATTTTGAGCTCTTCTGCAAAACCAAAAAATATGCAGAAAGCTTTCAGTTTGGCCACAAAACGACATCTAGGATTAGGAACCCCTAGATGCTGGAGCTAAGGACCCAAAGGAAAAACCTAGAAGAGGACACACCAGGTGAATTAAGAAATCTTTGGCTCAGTGATAGCATGCCAAACAATGGAAAAGCTAGGACTCCAAGTCTTATGTGAATAATGCAAATTCCAATGCTGATTGAGTGTATCAACCATCGGAAGATGGGGCACCAACCATCGATACCCCAACCTAGATTTGTAACTAGTCATTAGAGTGGTTGGGTACCACTTCCAATATTTCCACCAAAGGTAGGATGAGTGAATTCTAAGCTTGTGTAAAAAATTGGGAGGAATCACAGAAACTAGAAGATCAATTATCTGTCAATCTAGATGGATAAGCCTATACTGCACCTGCAATTCTTCCCATGAGGGAAGGCTCATGGTAAACCTAGAGAATAAATATTTGGGTATTTTGATACCCCTATGAAATAAATGCAAAGCACTGGCTCCTTGAATCTTGGCTAAAGGCACCCCTTGAGTGGCAAACAAGGGCAACCATGAAAGGTTTTGTTGATTCATTGAGAGACCATCTTTGAATCCATTACCGACCCAATGAAGCCAAGGTTTAATGGCTTCCTAGGATTTCCAAATGCTCTTAGCAAAAAAAGTACCCTGAATCTGAATAAGTTTAGAAGTCACAAGAAGGGTTTGAAAACCAATGCCTTTCTAGGCCAGGCAGTTAACTAGAAAGCTTGAAGAAATGCAGTGATGTAACAAAAATTTCCAGGCCCATCTCTAGGGAGAGCCCATATGACCCATTTTTCATAGAGGTCTATCCCCTTTTTGCAAGTGGAAAGCAAGTCAAGACCACTAGAATTCTTGGGTAAATAATACAAGTCCATGGCTACTCTATGAAAGCCATGATGCACAATATCAGAGGCCCAGAGAAATTCCTTGAGAAGATGTTCAAGCTTAAGGTATGAGGTTTTGGAGGGAACCCAACAAGAGGAATAATATACATGAGTATCAGCAAGAACTTTGGAGCATATTTGGAACTTCCCCACAAGTGAAAGGGGCTTAGTGATCCAATATTCTAGCTTTTTCTCAATTCGAGCAAGCACAACATTCCAAAAATCTAGAGGAGAAGCTTGAAAAGAAAAGGGAATGACCAAGAACTTAATATTTTCACCATGTTGGACCCATTTCTAGCCATACTACTACAACCAGCGAGGGCTTGGTGGAAAAGATTGTCGGTAGCAAAGGGTTTTGTGCCATTGTATAGTTGATCCAGAAGCAAGACAAAAAATATCTAAACACAATAAAACATTGGAAATATTCTCCTCATCCTCAATCAATGTGAGAAAAGAATCATCAGCAAAATGGCCATTAACTAGCTAGGTGGTCGACTTTGGTAAAGAGATGCCATGCACTAGCCCTCGAGAGATGGCATTGGCCAGCAAATAACCAAAGCCCTTAATTGCCAAAATATAGAGAGAAGGTAAAAGAGGACAACCTTGACGGATAGATCTAAAGAGCCCAAAAGCTTCAGACTGGTGACCATTAATGGTGATGCAAGAAGAAGCATCCCAAAATAGCATCTGCACAGATTGACAAAAAACTGGGCCAAAACCCAGAGCTTGAAGCATAGCAAGAATAAAGGGCCATTCAATATGGTCATATGTTTTGGTGAAATCAATCTTTAGGAAAAGGGCCTACTGTTTGAATTGCCTAGCCCCTTCCATTCCTTCCTAGACAACAATGATGTTGTCCAAGATATAGTGGGACTTGATGAAGCCAATTTGTTCAGGTTGAATAATCTGAGGAAGCAAATGCCAAATTTTAAGAGAGAGGGCTTTGGGAATGATCTTGTAGGATACATTCAACAAGGTGATGGGCCTCCAATTGCAAATCTCTTTAGGATCTCCAGCTTTATGTATGAATTTAATATTCCCTTTTTTAATAATGCTACCTAATGAAATAGAATTTTAGTCTTCAAGATAAACTTGAAGCAAGTTAGGACAAATGCCATCACAAAGCATCTTGCAGAATTCACAAGGGAAGCCATCACATCTAGGGGCTTTTTCATCAGCCATGGATAAGATAGCTTCCTTTAAGCCTAAAATAGTAAGCTTTTGTTCACAAAAGGCATACTACTCTAGAGCAAGCCTATTGGGGGTAATAGCAAGGCAGGTCTACAATGCTTGATCACACATAATAGAGGGCCCCTGAGCCATAAAAACTGCTTATAATGATGCACAAAAGCCTGGAGAATATGAGTTAGGTCAGTAAAGACCTACTGATCTTCATGAATGCACTTAATACCCACAGTAGAATGACAAGCCATCAAAGCACTAAAAAATTCCTTGGAAGCCTGATTTCCAACCTCCAACCAATGGAGACAAGCTTTGATTTGAGCTTCCCTAGTAGCATAACTATCTGCAACCTGCTTTTGGTGGCGAAGGTTGGCAAGCCAAACTTGGAGATCTGTATCAAATAGATTCATGGCAAGAGCCTCAGAGGCCGTATGTAGATTGAGAGTAGTGGCTTCATAAGATCACTTGTGGTACATATTATCTTTTCACTTACACTCATGTGAAAAAATGAAGGCATTATATTTAACATTTGTAAATAACTCATTTTCTTTCAATACTTTCCTAGTAAAGATTGATGATAATTACTAAAAAAAATTAACACAATTGAATATTAGCAAATTAATTTATCATTCTCCCAACCCCCTCTCCCCAAAAAATGCATTGCTTTTAGACATCAAACTCTTAAGGTATTTTAGTATACACTATTTGTGTGTCAGGAAACTTCAAGAAGAGGAAGAAAATAAATTCTAAGTTTTATAGATATTATTAGATTTTTCTTACCTTCATATGTACCCTAAGATATCTATCTTGATACATAACTTAATTTTATTTTACTCTAGTTAAAGCATCAAGAAGAGTAAGAAATTTTTATAATTTATGAAAATTTGTTTCTTTTAAAATGTGACAAGCTTCTAGAAAATTCAAAACATGCGAAAAAAACCCTTCAATAGAATAAAGAAAACAAAGTGTCAAAGTTCCTTCCCAAAATGTGGATAGTTTAAGATAGATAAAATTAGAGACGAATATATTGCGAGAGATAAGAAAGAGAAACATAGATAAGGGGTAGAGATAGGGAAAATGCTTGAATTTATTTCTAATGACTTGATATATATTTTTATTTCAATCACATATTCAATAATTAAGGTGAAGACAATTCTCTAAGAAACTTGGGTGAACATTCTAGACATACCTTGTTTATGCTCCTGTCAATCAAAAAAACATCCTAGATCTTGAAAATAAACTTGAAATCATATAAATGGAGATCTTATTTATGAATGCATATGAATAAAATTATAAAATATATACCAAAATGCACTTATGAAATAGTTAACCATGCTATTTTCCAATCCTTTAATATCTCTGTACATAAGGATGGTTATTCTTAGAATTTAAGTATATGTAGAATAAGACATTAAGGGAATGGAACATGGTCTATTAATCCAAAGATGTAACTAAGAAGATGCTACAAATATGTAAATGTTAATGATGATAGAAAGGGTTCTTCAAAGATCATATAAGCAAACACACATGCATAAGTTCGTTGGAATTGCCATAACCATTAGACTTCAAAGAGAGGAGACAATGTTCTCTTACATAAGTCCTTATTAAAATGAAGGGTAGAGATTAATATGTAGAAAAAAAATATTTTCACTTTCATATAAACAAAATTGACTATTAGAAGTTTCATTACCTATTTCTTGAGAGATCTTATCTCCTCTGCTTGAACTTTGTTTTTCTCTATCAGTTCTGCTATTACTGCATCAAATTCTTTAGTGTCTCCATTGGAAAACACTTGTGTGGTATCAACCTCCTTGTAGTGTATATCATTTTCAGCTATGGCTATCTCCTTTCTTCTCTTTAAAGATTTTCTTAATTCCACTCTTGCTTCTTCTACTTTTTGTAGAGCGAGATGCACATCAATCACCTGGTTTTCAATGATCTTTCCAAGTTTGAAAACTTCCATCTTTAGATCTTTTTCTCCAAGCTATCAAACTTTTCCTTGTGAGAACCTGGTCGCTCTGATACCAATTGTTGGAATATTCAAATAGGAAGAATACTTATGAGAGGGGGGGGGGGGAGGGGGTGAATTAGAATTATCACACTTTAACCAATAAAACTTTTAGGTGGAAGTAAATTGCATGCATGTAAATACAAAAAGTAAACATGAAACTAAGCCATGCATCAACAACAGATAACACTGGAATTTGGTAACCCAAAAACCCTCTAGGAATAAGAAGGTAAAACCGGGGTGGGGATGATACCCACAAAAATTGCTGCAACAATATTGTTCAACCACTTATGATGGTCTGCCCTGTTAAAGACTTTACACTATGTCAATAGTGACCTGGTTAGAGGATTTACAAACACTTTACATGAAGTGTCACCCTGTTAAAGGATTTAATCACCTATTTAAAGGATCTACAAAATAGCTGTTAAGCTAACCTATCACCATAGGATTTTCATTCTAATACAATTGCTAGAAAGTATTAGGTACAATGAACTTGATAGATTACAATCCTTGATTGCTGAATGCAGACACTTGTTCTGCTTTCTCTGATCTTGATCCTTTCTGATCTGATAACCCTTGTTCTGAAAGTAGATTTCCTTATACACCCTTGTATATTTGCTTGTATATTTTACAATGAAATTTTGTCTTCCTTATAAAGACATTTGAGGATTTAGGGTTAGGTATGGATCTTCGATCCATATTGAATCTCTATTTTTCGCTCATTGTTTGCACTTCTTCCATTGGTTGCATGCCTTCATCATTTTTCTTATTGGCTGCATGTAGATTGCATAGGAAAGATAAAAGATTTGATCTTATCATTTAATCCTTTGAGATTTACCTTATGTCAGCTACAAAAACTGTTTGCATCATAGTTTATGCAATTACAAACTCTTATGTTGATATTCTGAGTTACTTAGCCCCTAAAGCATTACTGATGCTTGACACATGCTATTTCCTAGATAACTCGGCACTTAAACAAAACTGGCTTACTCGGCACTTGTTTTATTTCTGTAATACTTGGCATCATCTATGACTCAGCACTTGAATATCACTCGGCACTTTATTCTGCTCGGCAATTAAAGTCATTCGACACTTGAACTTTACTCAGCACCTGATCTTCACTCGACATCTGAAAACTACTCAGGTCATGAAGATCACTTGGCACCTAAAGTCTTTCCTAACTCGGCTCATGTTGTGGGTCGGTACTCATGGTGTACTCGGCTCCAATGTAGAAAGTAGGTAAGTGTATTGGCACTCAAGTGTCAAAAACCATTATGAAGTTAACAATCTCCCCCTTTGACATGAGTGACAAAAACACTTAATTGACCTTATGAGTACATTTACTAATTTGTTTGGTATATACAGAGTTTAAAGAAAACTTGATCAAAATTTGTAACTTACAATATATTCCTCAAAAAATTTTGTAACTCCCCCTGAGTTGATTGTGCCATTATCTGTATATCATGCTCCTACTTTTATCTTTTCTTCCCCATTAATTCATCTTCATAATAGCTGTATCTCCCCCTATTATATCTCTTTTTGTTCTCTCCCTTTTTGACACTTATGTCAAAGAATGTTTAAGGGTTAAGACCATATTTAGCCAAAAATGTGCTGTTTTCCTCCATAATCATCTTGAGAGCTGCATCCCAATTGTTTAAAGCAATTTCTAGTGACTTATCCTAGATGATAGACTCTGCAGCAAGATGAATAAGTCCATCTGATGTAGAAAGATTAGGGTCTTTCTTGAGAACAGTTTCAGCATAGAGTTGCTCTTTATGGAGTATTTCTAAATGTGGGGTAATGGAGGACTGGAGCTATATCAATTTTGCCTTGATATTGGCCTCTTCTGCTATTAACACAGCTATTTCCTTTTGAGTATGAAGCGTCTAGGTAAAATGCTTCTCACTTTGAGCTGGATCTTTAGGTAGCTGCATGCTAGAAATATTTAAATTTCTTTCCAAGCTCTTTGTCTTTTGGTTAGTCTCCTGTGTGAAGTATGAAAAGTCACACAACTTTTTGTACAATGAGAATATATTCTCAAGTACCTTTTTCACTTTGTCAATTAGCTTTTCCAATTCAACCTGGAAAGTGCAATTTGACTTGATATTTGTTCATTTAATTTTCCCTGGAATTTTCTTTCAGACCATTCCATAAGTTTTGCATTTGTCTCTTGGTCTTCATTTGTCACCTGGTCAACAATATTTGTCAATTGCTCCGTAATATGCTTTGACTCATTTGGTGATTGAAAACTAAAGGCATCCATAAAGATGTCCTTAATCTCATGTAGTGTCTGCTTTTGTTTATACTCTTTCCTGAGTATCTCTTGTCTTTTTCTCCTATTCAGTGCTTCCTGAACCTCATTTATTTGATCAATGGTTATAGTTTTTGAGTCATACCCTAGTATGACTATCTCCTCATCTAATTCGAGGTCTCCATAGTGAAGTACCCTTGCAAATTTTGTAGTACTAGATGTTGGTACAGATATTTGCAATGGCTGGTGTGAAGGAGTTCCCGAGGTAGGCAAATTTATCAATGTTTGTATTGCCTCCTGCTCTTTAAGGGTTTCCACTGTTTCCTCCTCCTACGTTCTTCTATCTACCTTATATCAACCAAGTCTATTAGAATAAATAATGAACTATTATACAAGTCTACGAGCATTGAGCCCAAGGTAACAAAGAATAGAAAAATATGTAAAATGAGGAACATAGTTCCTATTGCAATCACCATGTTGTCTAATATTTAATTTTAATGTTAATAAAGTGAAATATAATTTGGATTCTATGATAGCACTATTAAATTATGTTTTAAAAACATAGATCTTAATTGTTAAATTGTTCAACTAGGAAGTTAGATTGTCCAACTTAGTGCCATCCATAGTCACAAAGTTAGTTATGACTTCCAATATTATACAAATGCATTATGATTAATTACTTAAAGACTCCCAATTTAGAAATAATCCCTTCACCTAAAGATATATTTTTCCTAAATTTAAGCAACAAAACCCCCCAATTGTGTAAAATAAATTGATTAGGCACTTTCTCTTGATCAAAAGATCATTTGATCAGGTGCCTCTTGTCAGGGACATTGCAATGCTTGACATTCCAAGTAAGGAACTTCATGGTGCTCTAGAAGAGAAAATATCTCTCCTAGATCTGAGCTTCATCTTCCCCTTCATGTTCCCAACATCTTCTAGAAATTGTTCGATGAAATGCCTAGGTCAGGACTGTTGGCTCCCAAGATTGACCTTTGTTTGATTGATTGAGAGAAACTCTTTGCTTCATACTTCCTTAGAAATACCAAAAAAGTCTTCTTCATTACCTGAATCCTCTATAGAGGCCTCCTCCTTACCGAATGATGCCTCCATTCTAATAGGGGACATGTGAGTGCCCTTAGATCACCACTATGCTTAGCAATAAAGGTGAGATTCAATGAACCCTCTTTTGCCCTAACAAAATTAGATCCATTCTCAAAACAATGAGATCCACTGGCCCTAAGAGAGATATCCTCAACATGAAGAATAACTAAGGCTACCAAGACCTTGTTTCCATAGGTAGCTTGAATATTGCTTAACACCACCTAGGTAGTTGTGAGTGAATATGATAATCAAGCTCTCTAGAACCTTAGACGACTTAGGAACTTGCAATGCTAGGTTGAGGCTAAAGTATCCCAAACATCCATGGCAAAAAATGGGAGAGTAGTAAGGTTCTGTCGATGAAACTTCACCACCTGGTTGAAGATTCCCTTCATTAATGGAAGACTGGGGAGACTTCAATCCCACTAAGAATTCCTCAACTTAGCTAGTTTGTCCATAAGTTTGAATAAGAGAAAGAGATGATTGAGAAAAAATCCATCTATGGTCCAGAAGGCTACTAAAGGGAAGGATCTAAAAGATCTTAAATGATGAGTGCTTCCATTTTAAGATGGCACACAAGGTAGACGATGTAATTTTTTTATTTGTGATCTACCTGTGAGGCCTCACCCCGAACCTTCGTAGCCTTAGTTGTTACTTTATCAGTTTGATACTCATGACTCGAGATGTCGAGACATTATCTGATGCTTATAACATATTATATTATTTCATGCTGTGTGATGTTACTTCTAGATAATTGATGTTCGTCATTTAAGGTTTTAGATATATGTATGTTGATGAATTAAGTAAAATGTAGGATTAACACATTGATTTTGGAATCTTTATGATTAAGGATATAAGTAGAATGCAAGAAACCCTGATTGATGTATGTTTCAATTCATGTGAATTTCTGATATGTATATATACATATGTACATGTGATTTTCAGGACTACTGATGTGTGCAATGAGTGTGAAGATATTTTAGTTGAGGAAATCGACGGAGGAACATAACTGATCTCTATGTGTTAATTTTGGAAACCTTGTTGTTCGTAATTCAACTATTCTAACTATGAGATGTATGTATTTTCTTTCTGTGTTCAGTGAATGTTAATGTTTGTAACTATGTTCTTTTAGTGTCGCTTGACACTTGTGAATTGTGTATGTTCTTCAGTGTGTTTATTTGGGTTAGCTGTGTAACCTTTGGACCTATGTTGGTTTAATTTAGTGTCAGTTTGCTAATTGGGTTCTTAATCCAGGTTAGTCATCCCTTAATTCGGATTAGTGCTTAATCTGCATTGTTAGAGTTGTTAGATGGTCCTATTTTATTCCTAGCTTTTGTTTGGCTCTAAACCTATTCCTAAGATTTTAAAACATGTAATATTTATACCCAAGGGGTATGGGTATGGGTTGGGGGTATTTTCCAACCCCTAAGCCCCTTTTATTGACTTTTGAGGCCACTCAAAAAGTCTCTTTTTGCTTTTGTGCGAAAATTGACTATGGCTACCATGAGTTGTCTCGCCTCACCTCCACTTAGTGGTTAACCATAGTGTGGGTTGAGTTAGGAGCTTCTATATTTGTAGGTGGGTGGGTGAAGTTATTGATCCCTTTGGTGGTTGAGTTTGAGGCTTATTTAGAGGCCCTTCTTGGTCTAGTTGAGGTTGTTACCCAATCTCTACATTTAGAGAGGAGTCTTGGAAGATTGAAGGAAAGAAGGGAAAAGCTCTACTCAAACTTGTTCATTTTCCATTACCTTTTGTGAAGGTAAGAATTCTCATCTCTCTTGTATAGATTTTCATGTTTGTTTCATGCTTATGTTACCTTGTTGTTATTTGAATGTTTGTATGATTGTGGGTATGTTGGGAAGATTTGAAAACCATGTTATTTTGGATGATTTCCTTTCATGTTTATGTTTGCAATTTTGAGATTTTCTTGCATGGATATTTTGGTATTACTCACCCTTGGATAGGGCAGAAGTGACCAATTTTGGGAAAGGTCTGTTTAGTTGGACTCCAACCAGTGTAGAGTCTCTTCTCAGGATGAGAAGAGGGAGAGAGGGTAGGGTGTTATGGGCCGCTACCTATCAGCACAACCTCATATGAGTATGGCATGTTAAAATGGAAGAACATAAGTTCTTGGTTTATAGCCCCGATTCAGCATCTATTTTGGTGTTGTGCTTGACTTCTCCTGTTGGAAAAATCCACCTTTCCCTAGTTTTGATTCATTGTGAATCCTATTGTGAAAGCCTTGTATGAATATGCATGTTTGTTTTGTTCTTGGTCATGCTTGTGGTCACCTGATCAGATTCTATTCCCTCCATGGTTCTAGAAATTGTTATAAATCCCTTGATGAGGGTCATGAAGAAAATTCTATTAAATTGTTGTAATTTGGGATTGATATCCTATGTAATTTGTATTTCAAACTTTGTTGTAATGGCAACTAAGCCGGGTTTTCTTCCTAGTTCTTTCCCGACTGAGCCTTTGAATTAGGTTTGCCAATAAAATTGGTGTTGAGTATAATTGGTTATCATGTGATTTTATCGTGATTTAAATTTAGATGGATGCACATCAAAAATAGGATGGAATTGATGATGTTCAATTTGGCAAAATTTCAAAGTTTTCTTTTATGTTGAAAATGAAAATTACGATCATGCATGTAGATTCAGTTTTCATGATTATTAGAATCAAACAATTATTGCATTATTGAATAAAATAGATAATTCATATTCTTGGTATGTTAAGGTTGTAACAAGTCTATAGATTTTCATTAAAAAGAAAATAATGACAAAGGTCGAATTATTTCAATTCAAGTTATATTGGAGAACAAATGATTATGGTGTAATGTGACTCAAACTATGGTATCAATGTTTTAAATCTATTCAAAAAAATACACCTTAAAATATAGACCAAAAAGAAATATATACATTGCCTTGTAAATCTATACTTAGAATTAAAAAAAAAAAAAAAAAACATGTGTTACAAGAGAGTGAAAACTCTCTGTCTTTTGTATGGGATAGGAATTGTTACCTTTTTGGTAACAGAGAATCTAAAGATTCCCTCTTTATACCTTTTTCTTTATTGTTAATTAATTTTAAAATTAAAAAACAATATTAAAATATCCATCAAAAAAACAAAGAGAAGAAAATATATCCTAAATATCTATAATCTTACCTATAAAACTTTATGGGTTTAATGCTTCCCCATATCCCCTTGTTGGACACAGCTTTTAGATGAAGTTTGAAAAGACTTTTGCTGCAAAATTTTAAACTTAGTCAACAAATGTGCATGGGGGGTGACATCACCCTGTCCCCACGTCACATCCCCTTCTCCCTGAGCATTGTAGGTGCTCATCTTCTTTTTTTTAAGGGAAGGCTTTTATCAAATTGTTATGTTTGCTTTTAATGCAAACCATGATGTCTCCCCTTGGTCGCCCAGTCTGGAGATACTTTTCCCCCACTTGGGCAACACACTATCCAAAGTGTAGTGCTTGGGGAAGCGCATTTGATTGTGCATGGAGTAGGGTGTAGGGGGAGAAGGGTTTAGTTTAGATGTTAGTTAGGTTAGATTAGTTTTTTTTGCTAGTAGTATAATTTTATTTAATTGTAAGTTATTTTAAAGTTAGTTTGTAGTTATTAACTAAGTTGATTTAAGTTAGTTAATGTAATAAAGATTTAAGTTAGTTTTTATTATTATGATAGTTTAGTTTAGTTTTAGATTAATTTATTTGTTAATAATATTAGTTAAGTTTTGTATTAATTAGTTATGTAATTTTGTACTTTAAAAAAAATTTATTAATTAGTTGTTTAAATATTTTATAAAGTTTTAAGTTAATTATTAATTTTGTTATTTGTTTTAAGTTTTTGTTTTATATTTTAAGATATATTTAGTGGTATTAGTTTATTAGTGTGATTTGGATAGTTGTCATTTTAATATAGTTTTGTAATAATAAGTTTAGTTAGTTTCTATATTATGTTAATTTAGTTGTTTAATTAATTTAGAAAGCTTTAAATTAGTTAGAATTTAGTTAGTTGTTAATTAATTTTTAGTAGGGTTTTGATAGTTAATTATTATGTTAAAGTAGTCGAAATATTCAAAGTTAATAAATTATATATATATATATTATGTTTTAATTCTAGTTAATTTTTTTTCTTAAAGTGACTTTTCAATATCAATTAAATTGTCAATCGATAATTGTCTAAGAGATTTATAATTGAACTTGATCTAGTTGAACTTGATTAAAATTCTTTTTTTATAATGTTAACCTTATATGAGATGAAAGATGCTATGTAATAAATGTTAAATCTATCTTTAATTATAATGTTATAGAGGAAATTTAAATTTATTGTTTTAAGATTAATATGAAACAAAATAAATGACGATATTATTCTTATAATGAGAGCTTCAATTTAACAATGTATTCCTCCACAAGAGTTTATAAACTTATGATGTAATGAAGAGAATCTTTTCTTGAAATGTGATCGCAAACTTATCAACTTGAGCATTCTAATAATTATAATTAAAAAAAAAAATTGTGTGTTTTTGCCCACGTAGTTTGGGCATGACACTACTATTATGACAATTTGGTTCTTAACAAGGATGATGATTTCCTCATTATTGATTTTAAAAAGATCATGAAAAGAGATTTTGAAATGTTATATTTAGGTATCTGATGTGTTTTATAGGCATAGAAGTAAAATAAATGCATGATGGTATTTTCATCTCTCAAGAAAACATTCAAATCAAATCTTGAAGATATTTAGAATGTAGACCAATAAACCTTTGCAAACATAAATAGTTGTAGGTCTAAAGTTGAGTAAGAATGACTGAGACAAGTATGTGAATTTGACCTTTCATATAAGTTTGTTTTAATGTTTGATATATTTACCAAAAATTAGGTTTGTTATAGTGCATCTAGTAAGTTTAATTTGTAGATTTATGAAAAATCCGAAGGAATCCAATCGGAAAGAGAGTAAGAGAATTCAAAGGTATATGAATTGTACCAAAGGATATGGTATTTTTCATATTATAACAAATGATTATGTGTTGGTTGGTTAGAAAAATAGTGATTGAGGAGTAAGTTTGGATAGTGATGCAGTGCAAGGCCTAGTGAATCCCCAATGGAGGTTTGTAAGAAATTATAGTATCACTTCTGCAAGATCTCACAAAATCCAAGAAACCCCCAACCCTAGATAGCCCAAATTTGTAAGATAGCCCAAATTTGTAACAACACAGTAATTTGGTAGAACGCCAAGCAAGATCTAAACTTGTGCTCACAAGTCACCAAAAGACCTTCTTGATTCTAAGCCCATACTCAGCTACTAGCTCTGCTAAAATTTTCTCCTCTCTACTACACCTCTCTAGCTAACTTCCATTTTGTTCACTAAATCTCCTACAACATAACCCAAACCCTTCTTTTATACTTGCAAAACCACAAGTCATCCTATTACAAATAGAATAATATAGAATCCAAATTAGAAACAAAATATGGCTTAGTCAGCTTACAAAAATCATTAACGCACATAGGAGAAAGAACTAAGACCCCAAATAGGCCTTCACACATCTCACGATCGATCTATGCCACAATCATGTGTAGCACATATTAAATGCACAGGTCAACCTATTAGATCCAAGAAGACTACACTCCTTAGTGAACCAAACCAATGAGAAACAACAACAACAATTGAGCATCTCCAATAACCATCGTGCCACTCACTGCAAGAACACCAAAACACCTATCGAGCATAGTGTCAATTGATCTCAACATCCGTCGAGCTGCAAAGATCACCAAGCACAAGTTCCAACAATAATAACTCCATCCAAGAATCATCGAGGTCATTCTATGATTTAGTTCCTTGGGAAAACTACAACCAAGAACTACCCCAATAGTGACCAAGCATCACCTCCTTTCAACTAAGTTCACCAACTTCAAGATCAAAACCAGTCCAACATATATGATTGCCAACTACCCTAGGATGCTCCTGTATTAGATGATAGGAAGAGGATTTTAGATTATTTTTTTCATATGGGTTTGAGTATAATCTCAAGGAATTCTAAGAAGAAACTTGACACTACTTCACATACTTCAAAGATCACAATCTTTCAAGTTGTTTGGCTAAGAAGGATCTTGGCAAATTTGAAGGAACACCAAGATGATGAAACCACAATATTTCCTTTATAACTTTGATGAAAGGTCCAACATTTAATGGAAAAAGAAATAATATTGAAATAATGAATCATTTTAATCATATAATTAGTTGAGAATGGTGAAATAAAAATGGATTTTGGTATATCTATGTAGAAACTAGCATACTTTTTTGCCAACCCTTTAGGCATTTTAAGTTTTGAGTGCCCAAGGAGAAATCTATACATAGTTTATTTATATCAAGCATGATTAGTGTTTCTCATAGTAGGAAAAAGGGGAAGTGTTTGAATATTATATTATTTTAATTCAAATTATTATATTAAATGTAATCTAGATCCACGTAGCCCTTGACATTGTAGAATATGTTAAAAAAATTTCAAGTTAGTCAATCCTAGTGACTAATTTTGAATTTTGAATTTATAAGGAATTCTTTTTTGAGATTACCAGATAAAAGAGATATATATTTTCGGTTGTTGTTGATTAAGATTGTGTAAGAAACAAAAAAAGGAATTTCTTGAGTTTTGTGCAAAATACTGTGTGCAAGATATTGAATGAGCAATGAGCAATAATATCTCTTGACATTACCTCTAGATCGCACTGATTAGTTTGTAAGGATTCTATGTAGTTCTAGTTGTTTTGTGCATATCACAACAATGTTGTGAGTTATTTGCAGAAATTATATTTATTTTTATGTTTGTAGTTTTCATTTTAGTTTTGTAATAAACCAAGAAATAAAGCTTGTACATCTCTAGTTGTTGGTTTGCATCTACATCTTATTTGATATTTTGGTGTGCATTCCCAGTGATTAGGAAATTATGGTTTGCAAGCTCTATGATGTTGCACCTTGTTTTGGATATTTTGTATCTATAGTGTACTAGACCTTTATATGTGAGCTATTTTATATTTCTAAGTTGGTACTAAAGGGTTTTACTATGAATTTTAAGATTTCAGAGAGAGTCTAAAGTCATTATATAAGAGATAGTCAGGTTAGTCATGTTTTTTGATCTTTTAAGTTCAAGTTCAAGAGACATAAATGTTACTCTACTTTAATTTCTAATGGTGTCCAATTTGGGTGTATTTAACAACATAAAAAATTAGTTTGTAATTAAATAAGATATTACAAAAGAGAAAGAAGGATGTTGCTGATTGGGAAGATGCACAAATGATAAATACATATTTTCACGAGAAACTATAGAGAAAAAGTATCTCATATTTTTGAAAGGGATATTATCCAAAAAAACTCATTTCTAGAGGTGGCCAACAAGTTTGGTCATCTTTGATATTCATTTTTTTACATTAAACATTCCATTTTGCTTACAAGATTTAATAATTATTTTTGTTGATTTGATGTTAAACATTTTTAGAAATATCATATCAATAATTAAACTTTAAAATTGTTTTTGTTGATGATGACTACTTATAATTGAATGAAATTATCTCTTAGTTATAAATAGAAACCAATCATGTGATGCTACATTAGGTATAAAATTATGTATCTCCCTTTTACATCATCCCTAGTGTCAATATTGTTTTGAGCTATTTTTGGCATCTTGACAAAAAATAAGCCAATGTAGTTTTGAAACCATAATTATTAGAAGAGGACTTACCAAATAAGTAATTGTAAAAATTTGAATATAATTTGAAAATTTTAAGTAATATTTTTAAAAGTGTAAATTTAAAATGCTCAACCATACTTTGAGAGTGACCTAAAAAAGAAGCAGCTCCTCACGGAGCTACAAAAATTAGTGTATATGTCTTATTAATAAGAAATTGGGATGGCCTTCATGGAATATTTGAGGACAAAGATGAGATGGTCTTACATTCACATAATGCTGGAAGGTGGAAAATGCGAAAGTTAACTTGCTTAAAGGAGATTTTAATGGAGTATGTTTTGGGTATAATATTGAAATATAAATGAGTACAACATATATGGCTACCGACTTGAATTAAAAAAAGTAAAAAAAAACAAAAAATTTATATGCTTCTCTTGATTCTTATATGAGTATGATGTTTCATTAGGTTTTTTCATAGAGGTACTTATAAAATCCATTCTAGTATCTTATATACAATAATTTCATATTATACTACTTAATGCTGGCCCTATTGATAGACATGTTGATGTTATTAGGTATCTAAGTTATAGTTTAAAATGATCCCCTTCCATGTATTCTTTTCTCTATTTAATTCATTATCCTTTCATGATTTATAAAAGACTATTTATAAAACTTTATGGTGTTAGGATTTGACCGTGATGTTATATGACATGTTCTTTAATGCATATATAGGCATCTATATAACCATTATTCATGTTTCTCCTTTGATGACTGATTAAATTATTTTCTTAGAAAACATCATTAGTGATTAATATTTTTTGATTATAAGACTAACCCATTATTATATGATGATTACATGATAGTTTTTTTTTTGATGTGATGTCTTAATTTCTTCATTTTCCTCCACATATAATTATATCATAATCCTTTAGTATCTTAGCATTATCCAAGTGATAAGGATGATATGTATGTGGGATTGTTGTTGGCAAGTGAGTTATCGAATGTTGTCATTGATTGAAACACATCTCATTGGCATGATCACTTGTGTTGAAAATAATCTTTGGTATGATTAGTATGTGAAAAATACCCAAGTCTAGGAAGGGAATGTATTATACAAGTGGATAGTTTTGGTCAGCAAAAATAGAAAACTTATTAGATAAGGTTGCAAGCTTGGGAATATAACACATATGATGTATATGAGACACCAATTTGGTCTCTTGTGTTAGTATTATTATTAGCATGAGTTATGGTGATGTGAAGAAGAATAATTCTAGGATGACAATGATTTAGGATAATTTTTGTTATCGAGTATTTCAACTTGGCAAATTGATTTGCCTCATCAATTCAATTTCTTATCAATAATGGAATCACATCCAAGGACTTAAATATTGGATAACATGATCCAATTTTGTGTTTTGATGAATGAATGAACACATTTTGTATGGTGTTAGCGAAGCAGACTAAATTAAAGAAAATTAAGGGTATAAAATAAAGCTTTTTTGTTATGTGAGGACATATGATCGTATTATGATTCTATATTATGTGATGTATGAGCCTTGATTCTTTATTTAAGATCAGTACACATGAGAGCTTCAAAGGAAATAACCAAGAATTATGATTCTATGTCTAATTCATTATTTTGATGTAATATTTTTTTTTCCATATTGGACAGGGAGTCCAAAAGGTTTCTATAACCTTCACCCTCAAGCAGTGAGCTCCCTTTTGGTTCTCTCAACTTGTAATATGGTTGAGGACCTTTAATAGGGCCTTGTCTCATAAAAAGGACATATGTACTAAATGTATTATAGTGAATCCTAATAGGGCCATGTCCTTGAACAAGGATATTTTTAGAAGAGTGCACCATCTTGTGGGCTAAATCCCTACTGGGATTTTCCATTGGCCATGGTTTCCTCAAGAATAAATAATGTTGTTATGAGTTTTCTTGTTATCCATGCTCTACTTTTTTTTTATGCTTTCTCATTTTAGTAGTGGTATAAAATTATGGTAAAAGATTTGATTTACTTGGAATTGCTACAACACTGGTTCATCCTCCTTCTACATGTTGCTTGATCCTAATAATTATCTATATGCTTGTATGATGATGAATGAAGTCATAGTTACTCACCTAGTGAGATCCACATGATGACTCGATCTTCATCATTATTTGTACTATCTTCCTTTATGTTTATATACATACATACATATACATATATAAATACATACATACACATATATACACATATGTACATATGTATGTATATATGTACATGCATATATCTATGTATATATATAATACAATAAAATATAATTATTCACATTAATGATTATTTTATTCAACATGGTCAACATATATAAGGTTTCTAACACTTATAGAATAATAATATATCTAATAAATATAATATTAATGGATACCAAAACTGCGTGAATTCCCAAATCCTTATATTGAATTGACCTGCAGTCCCTTTCATTTTCCTCTGACCATTTTGTCTCTATCCATCAATGCTTAGAGATAAAAATAAAATATTCTTCCCCACTTATTTGTTCTTCTTTCCTAACAACTGCAACATGTAATTATTTATTTTTCCTCAAAAGATGCATAATATCTTTCCTTTCATTCTAATGATTTATATATTAAACTTCTTCCTTACAACTACGTTATTATAATGGGCAAGATGAGCATTATATGTTAATGATTATAAGGGAATATATATTGCCAATAATAATTTATAGTTTAAATAGTCCTAGTCTTATTTGTTGGTCACAATAATAAAACTAATATGTATTCATATATGTTGATAATAACCTAGACATAATACTAAATCAAACATTTCATATTATTTTGTCAATTGAGAGTTCCACTATGTGTTAATGTTTGATGTTTATAGGGTTTCTTTATTTAAAATAATAATTTAAATGTATTATTTAACTATAATTATAATTATTTAATATTGTGATAATTATACTTATATTTTATTTTTTAAAATTCTTATATTCTTTTATTGTCTTTTAACTCTTGCTTTAGGAATGATGTATAATAGTTAGTATATATTGTATTTTGTTAAAATTTTCATTAAATGAGTCAAATGATATTAAGTAATTTCTAGTTACAATATTAGATGATAGTACAATGAATTAATTAGTAATTCAAATAAAAATGATTTATTTATTCATAAAATCAATAGAATACTTTTGACTAAAACTATACTTTTAAAACTATCCATGAGAATAACTACAACTATACATTTAAAAGTAACTATACACTTATATAAATAACATATGAAAGGAGGGACTGTACTAAGAGTTTTCAAGGAAGTTGCAAAAATAATAAGATAACCTTAAACACTTGAATACATCATCACATCATAATAGTGGAAAATTGAGTTTTTTTATGAAGTAAGAAACACTAATTTAATGAGAAATAACATCATAAATGAGAGTTAAATAAAATAAAATAGTGAAGTATTCATTATTTCCAAAGCACATAACATCATCAAATAGAAAATAGTTCAAAGATATTAGTGCAGCAAGTGAGAGCACAAGAATATACATCTTTGGTAGTGGTTTTGAAAGATTCAAACACAAATGCAATGGTAAGCATATAAATACAAAGTGATTAGTCTTAATGTTGACCAAACCATTACTTTTGCAATAAGATTATCACGATGAAATTCAAATGACCAAGCCAAAAAATAAAGAGTGCTATGATCTAATAATAATAGAATAAAGGGCATGACCCACAAGAAAGAACGAAACCCTCGAGGGTTCCTCTAGAGAACATAAAGACACAAATACATGTATGGAGGTCATGGATGGTACAATGGACTCAAAATATCAAACCCATCTATTTATAAACCCACAAAACCACAAATTTACAAACAACTCGAGCTAGTTTATCAAAGAGGAAAGGGAAAAATTATTTGCATTATTTTACATGAACAAAGAGCTTGAGTTGAAAAAAAAATCCTAAAATTAAGAGCTTACCTATAGACGAGCCACGATCTGCACCTGTGATTTCCATCAAACCCTTAAAATTGTGATGACAAAGACCAAATAGAAAGAAAATCATGAAAAAGATCAAAATGAAATGAAAGACAATATTTATTTCAAGATTTTTTTAAACCCTAACTTAAGCCATCAAATTAGGGATACATTTTTTAACTTCTAATTATTTTTTTGTCTACAAATAATAACATTTTAAAATAATTTTTAAGTTTTACAATGGACTTATTTTGTGAATGTCCTAAGTAGTATGCACTATAGATCACTTAAGCACATATGCATGAAGAGTAGGAGCCTTTTTTGTTTTTTCGAACCTTAGAGACATGTTTTGTATTTGCATAGATGTAAATATAAAATATTGGATAAAGGTGAGGCTTTTATAAACCAGTTTAGCTAATATTATTGACAATGCAGATAAAATCATATTTTATTATGAGTAAATTAATGGTCAAATTAAAAATAAGAGGGAAGTTGCAAATATTGTAGAGGTGAATGAGGGAGTAATTGTTTACTTCATGAGCATTTACATGTCACTTATAGGGCCCACATGGGTGGAGTTTCATCTAAAAGAGTTTTGAGGTATTAAGCAATATAAATCCTGATAGCAATATCACAACCACATAATACTAGCCATTGCACCTACTTCATGGTGGATTTTCTCATTTGCTTGATCGCTTGTATAATTTTTTAATCTACAAGTCCTCTTCTCTTCTACATTTTTGTATATTTTAGAGTTTGGGGTCTGATTTATCAGCTCATGGATACTTTGTAGCTCATATATGAATATTTATTCCTTAGAGAGCCCTGATTTTTCATAATAGAAGTTTGTTTCCTTCTCAATTTTTAGTTTTGAATATTGATTGTGAATTTCTTAATATTGGTTGTGAATGTGATATTTATGTTGCATTTTTCCCTTATTTTATAAAAGATCCTTCAATATTGATTACAAAATTTAGCATATCATAGTGCAGGCTTGTGATTGTGTTTAATTTCTTTGTCTAATAAAACCATGAAAACAACACTAATTTCATATTTCTAAGTATTTGAAAACCATAACCTTTAATAGATTTTTTTGAAGTATATTCAACTAAGTTATAAGATAAATAGTCTTCGATTTAAAGAATTTTGTGAATTGTTTTATTAATATTACAAATTTTTGCCTGTTAGTGGCAGATATGAGATTATAAAGATATTCCTTCTATTTCCTTCCCCTGTATAATCTTAGTTTTACTTTATCAAAAGAAAAGACTGCCCATGATTCAACCCATAGAATCAAAAAGTTCCCATATTGCACAAGATTAGAAAAGACTGCCCATGATTCAACCCATAGACTCAAAAAGTTCCCATATTGCATAGGATTACTGAGTTTTTTGAGCCCAGCAATCCAACACAAATCTATGACAACAAACACTAAAATTTCATTCACTTTCTTTTAAATTAAAATAAAATAAATAGTTTAATGTTGCTTGGCTTATGTTAGTCTCTCTCCCAATACACTTTGCAACTGGAGGAATGCCAAATGTAGTTGGATACCTTTGTATAACTTGGCTTGATAGGTAAATATTGAAATTAAAGGTTTTGATTGATAGTAGTACAAGCATTTCAGCCATTTGTATTAAAATGTGGATTATTACAAACACGGCTTGTTGGGAGTGCAGGACAAGGTTCCAGCAGTCTGTGTCAGTATAGGTACAAGTGTTCCTATGAAAACTTTGAAATTCTGTAGAGAGTTGTAGTTGGGAAGTGCTTTTCCTTTTCCAGATGGAGCAAAGTATGCTCCATTCAAAAATGTGTCCCTCACAGACTTCCACGGCCAACTATTTCCATCGGAGCTCTCACGCCATGTCACCTGCTTCTTGTACACCTCGTTGGGGGCCATAAAGCGATTGCCTTCACTTCTGATAATGGGGCTTGCGCTGCCTCCAATTGCATATATTCCCCACGCTTCGTAATTGTTATTTGCAACATGAACATACCCATGTCTGCACCTGCACAATACCAATTACCACCGACGTGATTAGGTCAAAGCAAGACAACATGTAGGTCGCGGTAAAGAGATTTTTTTAGGTGGAGTTAAAGTGATTTTTTGAAGTACTCAAGGTTGAATTTTATTGAAGTTGAAAGGGTCACAAAGAGCTCATTACGGATAAGTCTTATTGAGTGTAAGACCTCCCACATCTAAAAGGAATCTGTCCCAGATGAATTTGATAGAATGAATACCCCTCAATCTTTAATTCTTAACCAAATAGACTAAGGAAAAAATGCTGAACCTCCATTAATATATATATATATATATATATATTTTGGTTTACCTTGGCATACGCTGAGTTAAGCCAGGTCCAAAGTGGTTGAATGCAACAGTGACTCTCATGTTTTTATCAGCCGTGTAATCGTCGCTATGTCCCAAAAGCATCACCTGTAGCGTTCCATTTAACAGTCAAGATTCGCGATGCATTTATATAGTAAATGAATTCATGTGTACCTCGAAATTAAGTCTATAAGGAGTTAAGTTGCTTACCTTGTCATGGTAAGAGAAGCGATTATTAGAAACGGTAACTGCGGTAGAAGCAAGCGTGACATCGACAAGCCCATCTGCACAACTGGAGAGGTTGTTATGATCGATCCAAATGTCTCGCGAAGAAACGACTGAGATTGCATCTCCATCTTGAGTATCTATGGTCTCGTGGGTCGAGGACTGGGAGAGGAGAACAACTCCAGCAACACTTGGCTTGCAGTCGTGGATGTTCAGACCGTGGACGATAATGTTGCTGACGTTGAGGAGGCGTATGCAAGGCCCATTGCTGATGTGGACAATTGAGCCCCTTGCGTCGATAGTCTTGTGGCTGGCCACGAACAGGGGCATCTCCAGCTTTATCTTCATATCACTGCCGAAGACTATCCACAGAGGACCATCGCGTGTAACTCCGTATCTCAGAGTCCCGGGCAGGGGATTCACGGCGTTGTCATCGGGACTTGTGACTGTGTAAATCTCTCCTCCTTTGCCTCCCTTGGCTGCACTTCCAAAGCCCACGCCACAATCTGCGAGTTTCATTCTGTTTTGCGCCCAATTTGAATCTCTTCTCCAGCAGTTATCTATAGGGTTGTAAGACGTTGAAGAAGACAAGGAAACCGAAAGAAAAATAAAAAGGAAGTGCATCCACCTTGCAGCAGCCATTGCAAACTATGTATTTAGCAGCAGTAGATTGATTGGGTTAGTAAACACTACTTCTTCTACTTTGCCTTGTATTCAAAGAGCTCAATTGAATGTTTTCGTTCCTCTCAATTGTTTGGATTAGTAAACAATTCTTCTTCTTTGCTCAATTGAATAGATTGATTGTTATACTTCTTCTGAATTGACTTGTATTTATATAGAACACCACACACGACACACTACCTAGCATGTAGCCGCCTCTCTTAAGCTTTGTATGAATTTTTGTTTTGCTAGGATTGGCTTGTCGTCATATGCATCTTTATTTTATCACTTCTCCTTGTCCACGTACACATCTATCATATTCAATACTTTAAAAACAAGACACTGAAACTCAACATACATCACGTTTGCACTGATAGGTGAATAATTTAAATATAAATTTATGATTTTAAAACATTCTAAACCTTTATCTAATGCTTCAGCAATGCTATTTTGCATTGCATGGATAGAGTTCGCCATACAATATTGGAGATAACATATAGCCTCCTCTGTAACAGCTGGAAATGGCTTACGAATCGAGCAACCTGCGGGATATTCTTTCAATCTCTCACTCACTGTTCCATATCATAGTGTGTTGGATATGTATTCCGATTGCTTCAAGACTAAACTACGCGTGTGGCTCATAAGCAGCTGAAGAAGCCTTAGCTTGTCTTATTAATAAAAGTGAGCTTTAAAATTCAACGTAGACCGCATTGTTGCAGGACGATCTAGAGAAGCCGTTTTGCCCACAACATACGCAAATTTGTAACGTGATATTTTTTTTGGGTTATAAAATACAAACACCAGCAGCCTTTCTGCAATTCAGTCAACTTTGATTACTGTTGTCAGTTTTTCTGATTTGCATTCTCTGGTTAAAGTCCACAGCCATTAACCGATTATCTTAATTCTCTCTAAGTCTGTGCTGTATTTGTCAACATTTTGTGCTTCAAAATCAAACCACCAACTGGATATGCCTCGCTCCGTTTAGATTATTATATTCAGGACAACTTCCATTGAAAATATGCACACGGCGAAAATAGATTGTTCGGATGGTAAATAGTTATTCTTGTGCGCAATTTTTCTGTTTTACCTTCCATCTGATATTGCAGATAAATCTAGCCGCCCTAACAGCTGGACATGGTTTCTACAAGAGCATTGCTTCAGAAGTGAATAACCAGCTGGATGACAGTTTCCCATTCTCATTAATATCCTTTATGGACTTGTATGACAATTGTGTGGTTTGTTAAGAGAACTTTTACAATAAATTTGATCCTTAAAAACATTAGAAAATTTGTAAAATAATATATATTCGTTCACAGTTTTCTTGGTTCTGCACTTTTTGATCCTTAAAAAAACATTAGAAAATTTGTAAAATAATATATATTAGTTCATAGTTTTCTTGGTTCTGAACTTTTTGAGTACAACTATGTATGATCTGTTACATAATATCCACTCTTGCATTGTTATAGTACTGAATATAGATGAATTGGTAGATGATATGTAGTCTCGCTTAAGTCTTATCAAATTATCAAATTAGTACAATAAAATGAGAAGTTTTATCATATGTTGAAAATAAAGAGAAGTTTAAGTTATTTTGAGTAGATTATTTAAAGTCTCTCGTGTCATTATATAGAACTTTTATATACATTGGGATTTCTAAGTATGCATGCTAGTAGATTAAATCAATTCTTTTTCAATATTTTGAAATATAAGTTAATAAAATAATAAATTCTTCAAACAAATAGTTTAATTTATCAAAAAATATTTTGTATCTAAGAAATGAAACCTATAGAAATGATTTTATTTAGAAAACTAGATTGTGGTCATAATTCAATCTAAATGTGAAAATAGAAAATCAAATTTAAGAAAAAATATTTTACACTAATATAAAAACCAACGTAACTTAATTTATATTCGAAATTCAATTTATGAATAAAATAAAGTAATCTAAATAGAAAACTGTAATTATATATAATATAGTCTTTCAATATATCAAAAATATATTACATTACTTTGAAAATATGTAAAATATATTTTGTGAAAACAATGAACCACAAAGATGCGAAGAACATCCACATACAATTATTCAATTCATAGTGCTTAGATGAGATTAGGAACATCCACATATAGTTATTCAATTCATAGTGCTTAGATGAGATTAGGGCTTGTGACTGACTTATTGAATCAAGAGTTATAAAGTTCACAAGACTCCGTGAGATGAGATTAGATATCATGACTGAATAACTAATTCAAGATTCATAAAGTTTATGAGATTTGGATCACATAAGGGTGTATGACTGACTTGTTCACTCAAGACTCTAAGGAAAGGATTGTTGAATTAGAAGGCAGCCTATTAAATTACATAAAATCAATAAAATATTATAAAAAATATTAAATGTATAGTGAGGGGAAAAGACCATTTCCAACATTTGCATTCAATCATTCGAGCACTCCATTTTCCTAAATTCGTAGACATAATTAGTACTTCAAAAGTATTGTAGGAGGGCTATTAATAATTCCACCATTAGATTTGATAAATTATATAAAAAATAAAAGATTCAAAGGAAGTGTTAGCAGAAAAATCTCTATAGGAAGAATGTATAAATCAAAATTCATTTTTCTGTATCAAATTAAAATGTTTAAATAGCTAAATGTTTTGATGATGAGGAAATGTAAAATGAATGTGCTAAATATATAAAATATATTCTAATAGCTTTAGTTTTTTTAGTATGATTTAAATATGGCACAATACCGAGATGAGTGTGATCTTCTAAAAACATCAGCTGAATGCTGTAAGGAAGCTAAGGTGCGCGAAATCGCTTCCTACACTAATCTTTGAGAGGACGATTATGAAAATTCAACTAACTATTGCAAAGATCTCAAGAAATGTATAACAACATAATCAAAATAACAATGAACTCATAACACAATGAATACTGTAGGGAAAGCCTTCCAGGAGAAAAACCCCACCCTCCAAAACCTACACAATGTATTCTCAAATCAAGAAGATTACAATGTACACTTTCAATGCAAGTTCTTATAGGAGCACATCATCACAAATTGAACTCAGATTTGCACTCAGAGAGATACTCCTTCTAGCACCTAGTCTTGAAAATTGAAATCGATGATTCAAACACCTCCCAAGCCCTCCTTTTATTGTGAATTTCTACTTGGAAACCATTTGTGGTCTTACAAAACCATGGGACAAAACCATGGGCAAAACAAACATGCCACATGTTACCCACTTGTCATTTGTAACTTAAGGAATGCCATTTTCGTCCATAATTTTGTCCTCTAGTTTAGACCCACATAAAAGTTATATAATGAGTTGTTCACACTCTAAAAATAGCCCTTCTACATTGTTCTAGAGATTAGACACATTTTTAACAACTCATACACCTTTTTCCAACTCATAAACATGTGGAAAACTACCACAAACAAATTCTAGAATTTTAAAAAAATTTTCTAGAGTTTTTCGGAAAAAGAGCTTGCAAGATTGAGACACAACTCTCAAAATTCTCCCACATTTCGAACACCTTGCAAGAGTCAAGGGATCCACAGTTTCATGGACTTTTAATTGTGAGGGGCCGAGAGGCCCATAGACTCTGAACACCATCTGAACTTCTTTGTGCTCACAGGCTTAGTTAATGCATCAGCAACACCAAAGTCTCCACCTTTTCCAGCTTCACTTTGCCATCCTTGACCATATCTCTCACAAAATGGTATTGTACATCAATGTACTTGGTCTTGGCATGAAGTGTCAGGTTCTTCGCTAGGCAGATTGCACTCTGACTGTCACTGTACCCTGTTTGAATTCTATATTTAAACACAATCTCTTTAGCCAGATAGCTTCCTTAAAAGCATGATTATTTTTCATATACTCTGCCTCGGTAGTGGATAAAGTGACCATAACTTGTTGCTTGCTCATCCAATTGATTGCACCATTGAATAATGTAAACACATATGCAGTGGTGGACCTTCTTCTCTCATCATCGCCAGCTCAATTTAAATCCACATAACCTTGAATATGCAAGAAATGATCATATCCTATTCCATGAAAATATATAGAGTACTTTGAGGTATCCTGCAAGTATTTGAAAACTCTTTTTACTAAATCCCAATGTGCTTTTCCTAGATTAGACATATAATGGAAAATTAATCCCACTGCTTGGGTAATGTCTAGTCTTGTACAAACCATAGCATACATCAAACTTCCAACAACACTCTGATACGGTACTCGACTCATCTTTCCCATCTCCAATGGGGATGAAGGACACTGTGAGCTAGAAAGCTTTGTTTCCATAGTAAAAGGAACACTCAATGATTTGGAATCTTGCATAATGAATCTTCTTAGAATAGTACCAACATACTTACTTTGTCCTAGCCAAAGCTTTCTCTTTTTCACATCTCTTATAATTTCCATTCCCAAAATGTACCTTACTGCACCAAGATCTTTCATTTCAAACTTTACCGAGAGCTGAGATTTTAATTCTGCAATCAAACCTTTTCCTTTGTCAATAAACAACATGTTATCAACATATAAGGCAATAACTAGGAAATAATCACCATCAGACTTGTAGTATATATAGTGATCAGATTTGGATTGCACAAATCCCAAACTCAATACATATGTATCAAACTTCTAGTACCACATCCTAGAACTTTGTTTTAACCCATACAAGGATTTCTTCAATTTACAGACCAAACGACTTTTACCTTTCATCACAAAGTGCTTTGGCTGTGTCATATAAATTTCTTCCTTCAAATCTCCATGAAGGAAAGTTGTCTTCACATCCATCTGCTCAACTTCTAGATCATAAGCTGTTGTAATAGATTGTAAAAATTGAATGGATATCATTTTTGCTACAGGAGAATTTTTTTTCACTATAATCAATTCCTACAACCTTGGATTAACCTTTTGTAACCAAAGGTGCTTTATACTTCTCAATGCTTCCATATGAACCCATCTTCCTTTTGAACACCCATTTACAACCAATAGACTTCCATCCTTCAAGCAATGGTACAAGGTCCCATGTGTCATTCCTCTTAAGAGTTGCCATCTCCTCTTCCATGACTATCTTCCAGGACTTTGAATCATTCATACCAAGAGCCTCTTCTACAGATTTCAGTTCATCAATATTAGCATTCAAAGAAAATATACACCTCCAATCATCAGGAGAATATCAATACCTTTTTGGTGCTTTCCTTTGTGTACTAGACCTTCAAACAAAGATTTGGTTCAGGTTCAAGTTTAGGTTCAAGATCAGGTTCTCCCTCTTCCTCTTTCTCTAATGATTCATAAATCATAGAGCTATCTTCAACAAATTGTCTTTTTAAGGGCCTCAATTCAACTTTCTTTGGTGTAGTTGGAAGTTGAATCACATCTTTCTTTTCTTATATCTGTTCTAGCTACATTGTAATAGAAGAAGGCTCCATTTCTCTAAAAATAACTCTTCTAGAGTAAAATACTTTTGTGCAATAAGATCCCAAAGTTTGTATCCTTTCACACCATAACCATATTCGATGAAGATACATTTCACACCTTTGTTGTCCAATTTTGTTAGCTTCTCCTTTGGTACATGAGCATATGCCTCACAACCAAAAACTTTCAGATGTCTAAGTGAAGGATTGTGGCCTGACCATTCTTCCATTGGTGTCTTATCAACAAGAGCTGATGTAGGAGACCTATTTATTAGGTAGCAGGCAGTGGCTATAGCTTCAACCCAAAACTTTTTTTCTAGTCCAACTCCACTCAGCATACTCCTAGCCTTGTCCATTAAGGTCCTATTCATTCTTTTCTGCAACTCCAATCTGCTGTAGAGAATATGGAGTTGTCTTCTCTCTTTTAATACCAAAATATTTACAAAATGTATCAAAATCATTGGAACAATATTCACCGCCACTATTAGTTCTCAAAGACTTTATCTTCTTTCCATTCTGCAACTCAACCATTGCTTTAAATTCTTTGAAACAACTAAAAACTTCAGCTTTACTTCTAAGAAAATAAACTCATGCTCTTCTATTGAAATCATCAATGAAAGAAACATAATAAAATGATCTACCAATAGAAGGAACATCAACTAGACCAAATACATCCAAATGGATTAGATCCAAAATACATGAGGACATATAGGAAATTGAGTAAAACTAAACACGGTTTTGTTTACCATAGATACAATGCTCACAAAAACCAAAATTAAGATTGTAGTTATTCAACCCATGAACAAGGTTTTTATTCTTTAAGGTTCGTAGAGCTTTCCCACCTATGTGACCGAGTCTTTGGTGCCATAAAATAGTCTTTTTTGTAGGTAACTTTGATTTAGTAGATAGAGAATCCTTGGCTACTCAAAAACCACAACCATCTATTGACCCCAAAGTAGTCCTCTTCACAGTCTTATCAGAAGTACTATTGCACTCAACCGTGCTTGCATGAAGCTGGTACAATGTACTCAATCTAATTTTTCTTCCTATTACCATAGCACCTCTTACCATTTTTACACCTACTTCAGAAAACTATACATGCACACCCGCATCTATTAATTTACTAATAAATAACAAGTTCCTCGCTAGTCCCAGGATATGCAAGACACCATCAATCTTCTAATTCTACAATCATAAAATTTCACATGAATACTTCCATGACCAACAATATCAAGAATTGAGTTATCACTTGAGTACACCTTACCGGCATCAAACATTTCATACTTATTAAACTAATTTCTATTAGGAGTCGTGTGAAAAGATGCACCTGAGTCTATCAACCATGCATTGTCACCTGCATGAGTGGCCAAGGCTATGATGAAATCATCTCCATCTTCCTTCTCGGACTTAGAATCAGAATCTTTCTTCTTCTTCTTTTTATTTTCTTCTTTGTAGTCCTTTCAGAAGTGTCCAGGTTTGCCACAATTCCAACAAATTGCCTTGGACTTAACATGATATATGATAAGAATTTAAGCCCACTTTTTATGTCCATCCTATCATGTGTTGGCTGTGTTCCCCTTCCTAAAAACATATAGGTTCCTCCACATATGGTTTTGGACATTTAAGTTGCTAGACCCACAACTTGTCTGCTACACCCGTCATTGAAATCACTCTCATCTTTGAAGCTTGTTATGGGTTCCATGGATTCATAGATGATACAACAACTTTTCCAGTTTCCTTTGTTCATTGTTGAATATTTTCTCTTCAAGAAATCTCTTTTAAGCTCCATCAATCCCCAGATATCTCTAATTGATTGTCATGCATTATGGTCTTTTCCCATGCATCTGGTGATTGATAATGAATCAACTATCAAATCTTTTGTGATCTTAATCAATTCACCAAAGTACATTGGTGGCACACATTACATTTATTGTGATATCATTAAAAACATGTATATTTCTAGCCTTTTTTCCTTAAGTTTTACCCACACCCATTAATGAGAAATTCATCACAACTACATTCATCTAAGGTTTTCATTAATTATGGTATCTATGATATATTTTGTGTTTTCAACTTCCTATTTTCATGCTTTTATTCTCCTTTGAGATACACCGTATCTTCAAGAAGATCCTCTACTTTATCTTCTACATGTGACACTTAGTATATTCCACTTATTATTTATAAATAGACATGGCCATAATCATGTCTATGAATCATAAAATTTAATATAATACCAATTATATAATTACATCAACGAAGAAAGACTACCTATGCTCTACAAGTAGTAGTAGAAATTAAGGTTAAGATAAATAAACTAACAATATTTTTGTTATCTTACAATTTTATAATGTAATATCTGAATTGAATCAATTTGAAATTTGATTTCTATGATAATGCTATTTTTTTTTGAAATTTTAAGTCAAGAAAAAATAATAAATTAACAAACATGAGATATTTACATGTCATGTGATACAATATTGTATGTAAATAGATAGAAATTTCCTGAAGTTAGAAGAAAATAAACTTATGAGCTTCGTTAAGAATTCACTTATTTATTATTTATTAATTGGAATAGATTTTCCAAACTTCTCTAGTTTTCTTATTTTTATCCGTTAAACTTCTTATGAACCGTAATTCTAAGATTTTTGTGTTTCAAACAATGATAAAGTCTAAAAATGTTGTATTACTCCTTCCCCCTTAAATTATTATATTATAATTTTTTCATAAATTCTCCTTATATCTCCACTAAGATTTAAAATTATTTTTGTAATTTTTTATATATTAAATATAATTGGAAAACGTTATGTCATATTTGATCAATAATTCAAGCTCATACAAATAGAGAGTTGTTCAAGATTTGTAATTGCAAACATATGAGGAGTGGAGTATCTAAAGAATATATGAGTAATCTAAAAAAGTAAAAAAAATAAATTTTTGTTCAAGTTTTCTTGTAATTTTGATAGACTTAACTCTTACATGCTTCTTCCCTTTTTGAAAATTCTAAAAGTAGTAGCACTATATTTCCATAATCCATACAAATGTAGAGGACAATTTTTGGAGTTTATTGGTATTATTATTATTTTTTATCATCAATAATCATGATTATTTCTTTCAAGTTTTCTTACAATTTTGATAGACTCAACTCTTACACACTTCTTCCCTTTTTGGAAATGCTCAAAGTAGCACTACTATATTTCCATAATCCACACGAATGTTGAGGATAACTTTTGGATTTAATTGTAAAATTTTTTTTACCATCAATAATTTGGATTACGCTACATTATCCATGATCAGAAAGATTGAGAAAATAATAATAGAAAATTACAAAGTACATACCTAGATTAGAATAAGAGGAGAGGGGAAGGTGGGAAGAAGAGAAAAGATACACCACATGAAACACACAATTAAAAAGGAAAAGGAGAAAATTTCCCTCCTTATTACATTAATTTGAGTAAGAGTAGAAGTTGGAAGTATTTTAAGCCAACTCCAATCCATTTCTCACTCAAGAACATTGAACTGATCACATTAGTGGATTTGTTAACACAACCTATAATTGTCTTCATAATATGAGCATTCCTTTAGGTCACCTACACAATGAGACCCATTCCCTTTAAAATTCTACATCTCCTTGACTGTGTCTAATGTCTCTTGTAGTGGTGCACATGAGATAGGTTTCCCCCAAAAGTCCACATGTCCTCTGATTGTGTCTAATGCCTCCTATAGCTCTATGAAAAATATCTCACTGATATGTCTACCCATGAGATGTCTTTCCTGCAAAAGTTCATATTTGCTCCAACTGTGCATGATGGCCCTTCATGTTCTTGACAAATCATATTCAAATTCTGGCTTGTCTCACTCTTTGGAAGTAAAATCATGTTGTCAAGCCCACTCTTTTCATTAGGGACACAAATAATTCAAGCCTCGTACTCTCTTTAGGGAGAAATTTTCTAAGCCCTAGCTTTACATGGACACAAATAGTTTCTTCTCATGCAATCATCATCTCTAAGTGAGAAGCTAGCTCAAGATGAGAAGTTCCATCTTACCTGTATTTCCTCTAGCCTCCTATTAAAAGAGATGCTTTACATTCCATGTATCATATTCTTTATTAATAAAAAAATATGGTTTAAAAAAATATTTCTAATATATAATGAAACAAAACTTACAAATTGAAATTAGCATCAAAAGACTTCATATGTGTTGAGATAACTATTGCTCAACTCATAGTTCCACCTACAATTACATTCTATTTAGTATCTATTGGTGAAAAAATTATAGCCCTTTTTATGAAAGTTAAATAACTTTCTCTATGCCCAGGATGGTAAAATAATGAAGTTCACAATAATTGGGTAAATGATTTATTAATCATTTCTCTTTGAATTTTGAGAGGTACAACTCACTCTGATAGAATATCAATGAATTTAATTTTAAAGAAAAAAACATATGCACATACTGTTACCTAAAAGTACTTAAGGATCTCTCGCACACTCTTGGTATGAAGGTGAAATCTAATTTTTTTAGAGATATACAAAGACTAAGAAACACAAAGTTCTCTCAGTATGAACAAAAATTTTGTGAAACTAAAGTACTCTAAATTCATCAAATAACATGATAGTAAAGATCAAAAACTTAAAATAGTAATCAATGTCATAAAATAATCAACACAATGATTCTCAAAGTAACCATCATATCCAAGTTTGAACACAAAGTTTCAAACTATAATGTGTATTCATAGATATATAAATATAAGTCTTCAAGCTCAAAGTCTTATAACAAACATTCAAATTATCTTCACCACTTTTCACTAATTACCATAAAAAAACATCATACTTCTATCAATACTCTCTTTTCCCTATCTAAAAACTAATCCTTTATTAGTTTTATGCCCAAACATATATAGTTTTAAAATATGGGAGACATCCATCAAAACTCAACTGTCTTAGTTACAAAACAATTATCTAACTTAACTCAAGCAAATATTTTCAAAAAGACAACTTCCATGAAACTAATTTTCTTCATCGAGTTTATTGTCTTTTTATGTGACCTATTTAACCAATTTCCAACTCTAAAAAGTGCTCAAGAATTTTTTGGTCATATGAGAATGCAAGTTCTTCAAGCTGAGTAGTTTTAACCGAGAAACATCATTTTTCCACTTCAGCTCTTTAATCCTTTTGCTCAGTTTGGGACTGAGTTCCTTGTTCAAATACACCATGAATCCCATGTTGGCCATGATAGTGAGATTCCAAGGAGTAGGAGTGTCACTATCTATGATCTTAAACATGGCATCTTGGAAACTTTTATCAAATTTTTTGAATCCACATTTCCATCCTCTAACTAGAGAATACCGCTATGATTAATTATTTGCATGTCCTTCAAGATCTCCTTATGCATTTCCTTAATTTCATTCTTAATTGCCTGCATCTCTTCTAAGGAGACTCCATATAAGGAGACTTTCCAAATCATGTTGTTTTTCAATATGAAAAGCATGCAAAGAGCCATAGTTTTCATTGGATTTTTAGAGAGGAACTTCATTATGTCATACTTTTCCACCTCTTGCACTTGGAAAATTATTACACGACCTCAGGCATCACCTTCTTCCCACACATGAATGAGGGTTTGGATATCTCCAAGTAGCACCTTCCCTTCTGCATAAATTAAGGATGAATTTACCTCCTTCCACAACAAACCCAATCCAACTATTTATGGCTTCCAAGAAGATCTTCCCTTTTTGCATTTTTTTGACCAATTACTAGCTATCTAAAGGATTGGGGTCAAATGATTGGGGAATGTAGATTAATGGAAGTGTGCCAATGTTCATCAGAGAATCAATTTATTCAACCATAATAAAAAGCAACATTTTTAGTTCTCTCTTGTCTTTGCTACCCTTTTCTAACAAATTCAACATGTGGGCAGCCGAGAATTTAAAGATGTGATTTCTAGTGTCCTTGGTGAGGTGGTGCAGGGCACTTGAGAACTTAAGTAACCTAAAATGGTGATAAAACATGAATATGATTGTTAATTTTACCTATGAGGTCCAAAAAAGTTCTAATATGGCCAATAGAACCAAACTATGAAATGAAATGTGTGAAGCTATCACTTTTGACAAACTAGGCCTAGAAGGGCTAGAAATGAGTCTAGGGGGTGAAAGTGGATAACATGATTTTTTATGACCATATTGATATTTTTGAGGTAATAGAATGGTTAGGGTTTATTTTTACAACTTTTTGTTAAGTTGAGCAAACTTTCTTGTCATAAAAAGTTGTCAAAGTTGCTCAAAAGTTGCATTTTGGTAGTTAAGTTAATTTTAGGTGGAATTTTGACCTATAAGGTATTGAGTGATATAAATAAATTTGAATAAATAATTTTTAGGATGTGGTATTGGAATTTGATCAGATTTATGAGTTTTTAAGCAATAAAATTTATTTTCCATGTGCATTTCTAGAATTGTAGCATTTTGACAATCTAAAATCTATTGTTTTGAATTATTCAATGGACTGATATTGATTTCTTATTCATTAGTGATTATTATAATTTGAATTATCTTCCTTTTGAATCAAGTAAGAAGTGATTTGGTTTTGATTTGAAGAAGTTATCAAACTTTTGGTGAAAACAATCATAAATCTGCCCTAGGGTTCATAGTGAGTTAGAAAATGCAATATATCATGTTTCTAGATTGATAAAGGGTATAAATTATTGAAATTATGTATTATAATTTATTTTATCAATCTATGATGAGTTCAGGTATAGGGGAGAGAGTTTTGCACATGTGGATGCAAGAATGGTGACTGTTATGACAGTAAAACTACAAATTTTTGTGGAACAATCGAGTAAAGTGGGCTTTATTCACCATGAATATTGGTGGAGTGTTTAACGTAATTGTAAACCTTGTGTAGAAGGTGTGAGGAGGTCTCTTTTTGGGTGTAGAAACTTAGGACCCAATGAGTGTGGATAGAATAGTGGTTGAAACAAAGTTGTTAAGTATGCTGATGTGACTTATCTATGATAGTAAAAAAAGGTCTCAGTGCAGAGGTAACTTTTTTTAATTCACCATTGGATCTTTCTAATTTTGATATATGTCTAAGTAAACCTAGTTTTCTAAAGTTTCAATGGTTGGATTATCCACATAATATTTGGGGTAAGTTATTAATGACTGAGTATGGGTCTAGAAAGTGGGACAATAAAATTGATTCTCTTTTGCTTTGGAATCTTGAAGTCTATGAGGGAGTTGATTAGAAATGATCACTTGGGTGTTTTTTACTCATGATGTAGATAACCTTGACCAGATATTAACCTTGTGCACTTTGACTTTGGGTTAGGTCTTTAGGGTCTCTGCATCAAGTGGTATTAGAGCAAGAGAAAGGTCTAGGATTTGGAGGATTGAAAGCCCTTTATTGATGCTTGGAGTTGAAATATCCTCCTTGAGTGTTCCAAAGTGGTTTTTGGAGATCTAATTAATCCTAGATTGGTGAGAAGAGATGGCTTTGACAAGGAATGAAAGAGAAATTTTTAAGGCATTGAAGAACTACGTATATGGTGATAAGAAGGAGAGAGAAGAAAGAGAAAGAAAGAAGGAAGAAGAAAGAAGGAAGAACAAAATAGAATGGATGAGGCAAGAAGAGTTGAGAAGTATAAGAAGGGTTTTGGAAGAGTAGGAAGAAGAGAGAAAAGAGAGGGAAGAAAAGATAAAGATTCTAGAGAAAGCCTTGGATGAAGGTGAAGAAAGATTTGAGAGACTTGAGTAGATACTCAAAGAAGCTACAAGTTGGCACTTAAGGTTGAAGAGGAAGAGGATAAGATAGCCTATTTAGAGACTAGTTGTAGCAGCAAGGATGAAGAGATGGAAAGAGGGTACTAGGATGGGTACTCTTCGAGTAGAAGATGCACCTATGATGAGAGGAGAGTGGATTTGTGGAAGGAATTTATTGCAATAGTAGAAGAATGACAGAGTTATGGAGGAGTCTTGGAGGCACATAAGGGAGAAGCCTTCAATGAAGACAATATATTTGTAGAGATAGGCCATCAAGAGGCTCATAATTTGATTTTTTTCTCACCTAGCATGAAGATATTGGGGTAAAAGTACAAAGTTGTGTCACCTTTTCGGCTACCTTATCAGAACGATTGAATTTAAGTATTTCTATCTAAAAACCAAATTTGTCCAAACAAATGATCTACATAAATTCATTGTATCTAAGTTATATATGGTCTCACACTTTTCCAATTGGAAATGTCTGTTAAATACATGTTTTATACTAGTTTGTATCTAATTACTAAATAAATAAAATTATTTCAAAAAAGTGGCATTTCAATAACTCTTACTATTTTTTATGATATTTTTTTAATAACATATAAACACCATTTTGTAGAGCTCAAAGTTAGGAATATTCTCATGTATATTTTATAGTGTTTTAATCAGATATACTATATTGTAATTAAAAAATTCTACAAGCACATATTTTAACACTAAAAAAGATGTTGATTTTGAGAAAGAAAAAAATATTAAATCATATGAATTTTTTTTTAAAAATTATATGACGTTCTAGAGGAGAGAGTCCTCTTCTAGAATGTATAATTTTTCTTCTAGTTAGAATAGATTTGTTTTGAAAAATGTGGTGGGAGATGAAAATTGTCAGTTTCAGGTGACTTGATATTTGAATCATTATAAAAGAGAAAATATAGGTCTAAAGCTAATTTTTATTTTTGATTATTTTTATATAGGTCTAAAGAAATTTTTATTTTTATAGATAATTTTTATATTTGAATCATTATGTTATCTATAACATAGTCTAAGATCAAAGGGAAATAAATTTATTTTCATATAGTTTTGTGGTGGGAACTAGACCCCTAATTTTCAAAAATTTTCAACAACTAAAAAATTATCTATAAAAATTAAGAAAATAAATCAATTATTATTCCAAATAATTTTAAAAAATTATAATCCTAAACTTCATCCATTTCTACACATTTCACTAGTTAACTTCATTTTCAAATTCAAAATAATAATACCAGTTTTATGTCATTGAAAGTGAATAGTTACAATTTTGTTAGCCATTTCCTTTACAAAAGGGTGACACAAATTTGTGCTTTTACCCATTGATTGTTATGATGGTGAGTTAGAGGATGAAGCATGGGTGTGCCATGTTCACATTGGTGAGAAGAGGAGGCAAGCCAAAATGTAAGATGAAGTTGCATGGAGCAACATGGTTCGAAGAGGACCTATATTTGCCTAAGGTCAAGATGAAGGCTATATTTTTTTTCTCTAACATTTTTCTACTTGCAAGTTTCCAAGAGGACTTGAAATTTTTTCAAAGTTGTGGAGTATGGTGCAGGGCACTTGATCACTTAAGTAACCTAAAATGGTGATCAAACATGAATATGATTGTTAATTTGACCTATGAGGTCCAAAAACATTGTAATATGGCCAATAGAGCCAAACTATGAAATGAAAAATGCAAAGTTGTCACTTTTGACAAACTAGGCCTAAAAGGGCTAGATATGAGTCTAGGGGGTGAAAATGGATAAAATAGATGTTTTATGAATAAAATGAGTTTTTAAGGTCATCTTATGACCATATTGATATGTTGGAGGTGATATAATGGTTAGGGTTGATTTTTACAACTTTTTGTTATGTTGAGCAACTTTTCTTATCATAAAAAGTTGTCAAAGTTGCTCAAATTGCTCAAAAGTTGCATTTTGGTAGTTATAAGTTAGTTTTAGGAAGGTTTTTGACCTATAAGGTATTAAGGGATATAAATACATTGGAATCAATCATTTTTAGGGTGCGGTATTGGAGTTTGGTCAGATTTGTGAGTTTTGAAGAAATAAAGTTTATTTTCCATGTGCATTTCTAGAATTGCAGCATTTTGACAGTCTAAAATCTATTGTTTGAATTCTTAAATGGATGGATATTCATTTCTTATTCATTGGTGAATATTATAATTTTAATTAATTTCCTTTTGAATCAAGTTATAAGTGATTTGGTTTTGTTCAACATATAAAGCTCATAATCCATGAGGATGAATTCTCGCTTTAGTTTAGCTATCATCCCATCCCAACTACTGATTTTTCCTTTCCTCTTTTATTTCACTCCAACAGAATCTCCTACCACTAGATCTTCACATTCCCTTTTAGTTTTTCCATTTCAAACTTGTCCCTAACAGGATCCTCAATATCTTCATACTCAAAGTACTCCTCTAAATCATTGATCCAATCGATCAACTCCTCTAGGTTAAGATTTCCCGAAAAATGTGGGAACCTCAAACTTAGGTCTTTTTACAATCTTGGAGATGGCTTTAAAAAGTCTCTCTTTCTTTGGTTTTAGATGTGATGTGACATTTGGGGTTATACCTCCAATTGCTCTTTGTTTTAGTTTAAGACCTTATGAATAACTTCAAGTATTGTTCTATAGTTTGAAATATATTGAATTTGTCTTTTTATTTTTAAAGGTTTCCAAACTCTTGAAATATAGATATATTGATAACTTATATGTAAGATTAAAATATATTTATAATTAGGAATGTCTCCTAATTATATATCAACTTTATACTCCTCTCTTATTAATAATTTTGTGCCCCTTTGATAAATCACTTTAATATCTCCTTCCTATTGATAATATTGACCCCTTTCACTTCCCCCCACCCCACAAAATCATTGTGATTTATGCATTTGGTAAAGTTTATTATAGGGCATTCTAAATATGTTCAGTCTATGTGAGTTTGTTTTAATCTTTGCCTTTGTATCAATTTTATTTAAAAAACCTGATACATCCCTCTCCTTTTAGTTCACGTCCTTAAAGTTTATAATTGTTGACATCCAATTTCACTTGATGCACTGCGGTTGGTACCTTGATGTGGAACTCGATGGAGATTCTTCATTGCATGATTTGATGTTGATTCGTACCCTCTGCTCTTTTTGCTTTAATTCCATCTGATGGTGTATATCTCCCTCCACGTCCTTCAATAGCTCTAGTTTTATACATGTTGCTCAGAGTGGTGGCTAATAGACATGTCCCTTAGGTATCAATTAATTAATTTGTCATAGTTATGTTATAATATATATATTATATTATATATTGTTATTATTATTATATGTTATTTAAATATATTACAATATTTACTTTTATATTTATATATCCATATTGTATTATCATTTTATATTAATTACTGTACCACATTTATTAATATATATATATATATATAATATTATATTGATTAATATATTTATTAATCAATTTATTATCATTATTTAATAATAGTATTCATATTCAAATGTGATAATATTTAAAATTTTTATCATCTTATTGGTTTATAATGTAATTGTAATATTTATTTATTCTTTATTATTTATTTATTATTAAATTATATGTCAAAAATAGGGATATCATAGTCCTCCTATCTCAAATTTGCTTGTCCTCAAGAAAAATAATTCATACACAAGTTTCTTCATAGACAAAAAACATATTTTCATACAAAAGGCCTTGAAAATTTAGGAAATATACATCTTTAATGAGTGAAAACACGAAGCAGACACAAAGTAGTCACATGAATGCATGAAAATAAGAAGCATACACGATGCAGACACATCATATGTTCTTCACTAATATTATAATTTGTTTCTCACAATGAAGTAAAGGAAATTATTTACAAAATATACTTCCCTAGTGCGTTTAATTGATCATGAATCTTGCAAGAACAAGTAATCGTTAACATGTATGTGTATATAATATTTCTAAAGAAAAGATGATTCATGATAAATTAGTTCTAAACCAATACCCTACCAAGCCCAAGAGCAAAACTTTGGCCCCCTTGGCCTCAATAGAAAACATCAATCATCTAATGAGATGGTCTACTTGGTAGATTCTTAACTGAATTAAGTTGGTATGATGTCAAATTTTTCTTAACTTGACCAATCTAAGCCCAGGAGCAAAACTTTGGCCCTCTTGGCCTTGATGAAAATATTCTACCATTCCATCAAGGTGGTCTACTTAAATGTCCATCTTCACATTCTTTTTCCAATCGAAGTCCAAGAGCAACAACAATGGCCCTCTTGGCCTTGATGACAACACTTTGGCATCCATCAAGCTGATTTACTTAGATGAAAATTCTTTTCCTTCTTAGATATTCTACCTAAGCCCAAAAGAAAAACTTTGGCCCTCTCGGCCTTGATGGAAACACTTGACATCCATCAAGGTGGTCTACTTAGGAGGTAATTTGACTCACTAATATATATATATATATATATATATATATATATATATATATATATATATATATATATATATATATATATATATATATATATATATATAATCACCACTAAAATTGCAGCTCATCTAGTTCTTGTTGGTCTTTTGCATCTTCATTACTTTCTTGATTATATTTAGGTCTCTTGTTTGAATATTTCCCTTTTCTTCCCCATCAAGCATGGCATCCATCTTTTGAACTTGGCTTCTCTTTCCACATATGTGTCCTGGTTCCCAACTCTCTTTGCATTGAAAGCATAAATTTTTTCTTTTTAGTTTGTCACAATAGCTCTTGAGCTCTCTTTTGCATTTATGGCCACATTCCCATGGTTCCTTGCATCTTCTAATTTTTTTTGGCTCAATGGAAGACATCGGTCATCTAATGAGGTGGTCTACTTGATAGATTCTTAACTGAATTAAGTCGGTATGATGTCAAATTTTTCTTAACTTGACCAATCTAAGCCCAGGAGCAAAACTTTGGCCTTCCTGGCCTTGATGAAAATATTCTACCATTACATCAATGTGGTCTACTTAGATGTCCTTCTTAACATTCTTTTCCCAATCTAAGTCCAAGAGCAAAACTTTGGCCCTCTTGGATTTGATGGCAGCACTTTGGCATCCATCAAGGTGATTTACTTAGACGAAAATTCTTTTCCTTCTTAGATATCCTACCTAAGCCCAAGAGCAAAACATTTTCCCTCTTGACCTTGATGGCAGCACTTGACATCCATCAAGGTGGTCTACTTAGGAGGTAATTTGACTCACTAATTATTATAATTCACACATTGTACACACACACACACACACACACACACACACACACACATATAGTCACCACTAAAATTGCAGCTCATCTAGTTCTTGTTGTTCTTTCACATCTTCATTACTTTCTTGATTATATTTAGGTCTCTTGTTCATATTTCCCTTTGCTTCCCCATCAAGTGTGTCATCCATCTTTTGAACTTGGCTTCTATTTCCACATATATGTCCTAGTTCCCAACTCTCTTTGCATTGAAAGTATGAATTTTTTCTTTTTAGTTTGTCATGATAGCTCTTGAGTTCTTTTCTATATTTATGGCCATGTTCCCATGGTTCCTTGCAATGGTAACATAACTCATTCTTCTGGAATTCCTTGGTGTGATTTCTTTCTTTTTCATAATGTCTAGAATGTGTGCTCAATGCATGGTTCTTGGACCTATCCTTCATTTGGTGCATATCAAATTTTAATGCCTTTTGGATGGAATCTTCTAATTTTTTTGGTTCATGTGCTCCCACTGTGCTCTTGATTGATTCCTTTAATCTATCTATAAATAAATGGGTGAGTCTCTTTTGTGATATTTCAGGTACCATGGCTGATAACCTTTCAAATTCCCTAGCAAGTTTCATCACTGATCCCTCTTGTTTAAGTTGGGTAAATCTTATGAAGTACTATTCTATGTCTATTTGATCAAATCACTTTATGAGTTATTGGGTGAATTCATCATAACTCTTAATTTGTTTATGTCCTTGGTTGTTAAGGCCATGTTGCCACCAATCTTGTGCTACTCCTCTTAAATCAACGATTTGTCTGCACGCTTAGCACAAACCATGGTCTTGGTGCCAATTGCCTCATAGTTGGTGATCTATCCACACACTCAAGAACCCGACCCTAATACCACTAGATGAAGGGTGCTCCCCTTATTACCATTAACACGTAACAAAAACAAAGAAACAATAACAATTTGCGAGAACAAAATATGAGCTTCTTATTATCGTCACAAATGTGGAATCAAAAAATTTAGAATTACAATATGCTAACCCTCATGGGCACCTTCATTTTAGTAATCTGCAAGACAAAGTTGTGAACTATCACCCAGAGCTGTCCTAGACAATGTGTGAGCATTTGTTAAATAGGCAATTTTATACTTCTTCGAAAGGTTCTAGATACTCAAACTTAATACCTAGGGTCTATAGACCCTAACAATACATATAGAGTTGACCAAATACACCTTTGACATTTATTTTATAAATTTTGGGTAGCCCAACTTTGGAAGGCCATAACTCTCGAACCGTTGCTCCGATTGGCTATTATAACCACTTTTTAGAAACCTTAGCTCTTCCTATACATACTAGTATCAATGCAAGCACCCATTCTTTGAGTTTTTAGACATCATTCGGGGCCTCTAAGGCCTTCAAAATTGAGCTTGAAGTTTTTCTACCAAAATACACACCAAAAATCTATAATAACTTCACAAATTCATATAATCTAGCCATCAAACTCCACTGACAAGTTGATATATCTAAAATGAACCTTCACCTCTGAAATTAGAATATTTCGTACTCATATGACTGACTTATTAAATAGCAAGCCTCCACAGACAACAACTTTGTGTTAAGACAACCCTTATTGAAACAACTGAAAGGAAATATTTTTGGGTGATGCAAGATTGCTCTTACACCAAGGATGCTCCTGCGTTGCAAATCCAATGATAAATAACAACATAAATGAGAGTTAAATAAAATATAATAATAAAGTATTGATTATTTCCAAATAACTATATGGCATGGACATAAATAACATCATCAAATAGAAACCAATTCAAGATAATAGTGCAGCAAGTGAGAGCACAAGAATATAGACATTTGGTAGTGGTTTTGAAAGATTCAAACACAAATAAAATTGTAAGAATAGAAATACAAAGTGATTAGTCTTAACATTGACAAAACCATTACTTTTGGAATAAAATTATCATGATAAAATTCAAATGACCAAGCCAAAATATATAAGGAACCATGATCTAATAAAATAATGGTGGAATAAAGGGCCGCGTAACTCACAAGAAAGAACAAAGCCTTCGAGGGTTCCTATAGAGAACATGGGGAAATAAAATATACAAGTATGGAGGTGATGGATTCTACAAAGAACTCAAAATATGAAATCCATCTATTTATAAACCAACAAAAGCACATATTTACAAGCAACTCGATCTAGTTTATCAAAGAGGAAAGGGAAGGACTATTTGGATTATTTTTACATGAACAAAGTGCTCAAGTTAAAAAAAATTATCGTAAAATTAAAAGCATACCTGTAGATGAGTTATGATCTACACTAGTGATTTCCATCAAACCCTTGAAACTGTAGTGACAAAGATCAAATAAAAAGAAAATCATGAAAAAGATCAAAATGAAATGAAAGACAACTTTTATATCAAGAGTTTTTAACACCCTAATCAAGCCATTAATTTAGGGAGACATTTCTATCTTTTAATTAATTTTTTGTCTAGTAATTATAATACTTTATCATGATTTTTAAGTTTTAAAATGGACTTATTTTGTAGAAGTCCTAAGTAGTATGAATTGTAGACCACTTAAGCACATATGCATGAAAACTAGGAGATTTTTCTTTCCTTTTCTAACCTTAGAGACATGTTTTTTATTTGGATAGATGTAAATATGAGATATTGGATAGAGTTTTATACATAACTTTAGTTAATATTATGGATAATGCAGATAAAATAATATTTAAGTACTAGTCAATTAATGGTCAAACTAAAAATAAGAGAAGATTCAAAATGTTGTCAAGGTGAATGAGAGAGTAATTGTTTACTTCATGAGCATTTACACACTAGTTTGAGGGCCCCACATGGGTGGAGTTTCCTTATAGAAGAGTTTTGAGGTAGTAAGCTATATAAATTCTGATGGCAATATCACAATTGTATAATAGTAGCCACTCCACCTACTTTTTGGTGGAGTTTCTCATTTGCTTGATCTCTTATAGATTTTTTGTATATCTACAAGTTCTCATCTCTTCTACATTTTTCTATATTTCAGAGTTTCGAGAGTGATTTATTAGGTCATGGATGCTTTGTAGCTCGTAAATGAACATTTATTCCTCATAATGTAGGAGAGTCTTGATATTTCATAACAGAAATTTGTTTCCTTCTCCATTTTTAGTTTTGAATATTGATGGTGAATGTCTTGATATTTGTTGTGAATGTGATATTTATGTTGTGTTTTTCCTTTATTTTACAAAAGACCCTTAAATATTGATTACAAAATTTAACATATTATTGTAGGTTTGTGATTGTTTTTAATTTCTTTGTATAATAAAACTATGAAAACAACACCATTTTCATATTTCTAATTATCAGAAAATCATAACCTTTAATAGATTTTTTTAAAGTATATTGATCTAAGCTGTAAGATAAATAGTCTTTGAATTAAATAATTTTGTGAATACTTTTATCAATATACTAATTTCAGCCCTTTTTATGTATCAGCTGTTAGTGGTAGATATAAGATTATAATGACATTTCTTCTATTTCTTTTCCTTATCTAAGCTTAGTTTTACTTTGTCAAAAGAAAAGACTGCCCATGATCCAGAGAATCATCTCCACAATTAGCAACCCACAAGCTCAAAAAGTTCCTATATTGCATCGCATTACTGAGTTTTTTGAGCCCAGCTATCCGACGCAAATATGCAACAACACTCAAATTTTATTTACTTTCTTTTCCTAAATGAGATAAATAATCTAATGTTTCCTTCCTTATGTTAGTCTCTTTCCCAATACATAAACATCGAAATCAAAGTTTTTGATTGATGTCAGTACAAGCATTTCAACCATTTATATTTCAATTTCGATGGTTATAGACAAGGCTTGTTGGGAGTACAGGACAGGGTTCCAGCAGTTTGTGTGAGTATAGGTACAAGTGTTCCTTTGAATACTTTGAAATTCTGCTGAGCGTTATAACTGGGAAGTGCTTTTCCTCTGCCAGATGGAGCGAAGTTTGCCCCATTCAAAAATATGTCCCTCACAGACTTCCACAGCCAACCATTTCCATCAGAACCCTCACGCCACGTCACCTGCTTCTTGTACTCCTCGTTGGGGGCCACAAAGCGGTTGCCTTCGCTTCTGATAATAGGGCCTGCGCTGCCTCCAATTGCATATATTCCCCATGCTTCATAATTGTTATTCGCAACATGCACGTACCCATGTCTGCACCTGCACAATACCAATTACCAATTACCACCGATGTGATTAGGTCAAAGGAGCACAACTTGTAGGCAGAAGCAAAGAAATTTCGGTTTTCGGTTGAATTTTGTTGAAGTTGAAAGGTGGATCAAGTCTTGTTGAATGCAAGGCCTCTTACATTTAAAAGAATCTCTAAAAGAATCTCTGGATGGATGAATTTGGCAGAACGAATACTGAACCTCCATAAATAAAATAAAAAGTTTATTTACCTTGGCATGCGCTGAGTTAAGCCAGGTCCTAAGTGGTTGAATGCAACAGTGACTCTCATGTTTTTATCAGCTGTGTAATCATCACTGTGTCCCAGAAGCATCACCTGTAGCGTTCCATTTAACAGTCAAGATTCGCGATGCATTTATAGAGTAGATGAATTCATGTGTACCTCGCAATTAAAGTCTAAAAGGAGTTGGCTTACATACCTTGTCATGATAAGAGAAGCGATTGTTAGAAACGGTAACTGCGGTAGAAGCAAGCGTGACATCTACAAGCCCATCTGCGCAACTGGAGAGGTTGTTATGATCGATCCAAACGTCTCGCGAACAAACGACTGAAATTGCATCTCCATCTTGAGTATCTATGGTCTCGTGGCTTAAGGATTGTGAGAGGAGAACAATTCCGGCGACACTTGGCTTGCAGTCGTGGATGTTCAAACCGTGGATGATAACATTGCTAACGTTGAGGAGGCGTATGCAAGGCCCATTGCTGATGTGGACAATTGAGCCCCTTGCGTCGATAGTCTTGTGGCTGGCCACGAACAGGGGCATCTCCAGCTTTATCTTCATATCCCTGCCGAAAACTATCCAAAGAGGACCGTCGCGTGTAACTCCGTATCTCAGAGTCCCGGGCTGGGGATTGACAGCATCGTCATCTGGACTGGTGACTGTGTACATCTCTCCTCCTTTGCCTCCCTTGGCTGCACTTCCAAAGCCCACGCCACAATCTGCGAGTTTCATTCTGTTTTGTGCCCACTTTGAATCTCTTCTCCAGCAGTTATCAATAGGGTTGTAAGACGTTGAAGAAGACAAAGAAACCGAAAGAAAAACAAAGAGGAATTGCGTCCACCCTGCAGTTCTAGCCATTGCAAACTATCTACTCAGCAACGGTGAATTGATTGGGTTAGTAAACACTATTTCTTCTGCTTTGCCTTGTATTCAAAGAGCTCAATTGAATGGATTCGTTCCTCTCAATTGACTTGTATTTATAGGGCTCACCACACACGACACATGAATACCTAGCATCTAGCCGCCATTCTAAAACTTTAAATACGAATTTAAATATAAATTAGTGACTTTAAAACATTCTAAAACTTTATCTGATGCTTCTGATTATTATCAGCAGTGCTATTTTGCATTACATGGATAGAGTTCGCCATAAAATATTGGAGATAATATATAGCCTCCTCTGTAACAGCTGGAAATGGCTTAAGAATTGAGCAACCTGCGGGTTATGCCTTGTGATTCTTTGAATCGCTCACTCTGTTTGTTACTTACAACGCCATTAGAATTCAAGGCATATCATAGTGTGTTGGATATGTATTCCGATTGCTTCAAAACTAAACTACGCGTGTAGCTCATAAACATTTGAAGAAGCCTTAGCTCGTCGTATCCTTCTTTATTTTATCAAAGAAGGAAGTGAGGATTAAAATTCAACGTAGACCACATTGTTGCAGGACGATTTAGAGAAGCCGTTTCGCCCACAACTTACGCAAATTTGAAACATGTTTTTTTGGTGTTATAAAATGCAAACTCCAGCAGCCTTTCTGCAATCTAGTCAACTTTGATAACTCTTGTCAGTTGTTCTGATTTGCATTCTCTGGTTAAAGTCCACCATACGGTTAGATATAATAATGGAGATAAGATATATCCGATTTTCTTAATTCTGTCTAAGTGTGTGCTTCAAAATCTAACCACCAATCGGATACGCTTCCCTCCGTTTACTAACTGTATTCGGGACAACTTCCACTGAAACCATGGCGACTAGATTGTTTGTATTGGTAAATAGTTTCTCTTGAGCGCAATTTTTCTGTTTTGCGGCCTTCTATCTGATATTGCGTTTGCCCTCACAGGTGGACATGGTTTCTGCTTCAGAAGTAAATAAACAGCTTGATGACAGTTTTGCATCCTCGTTCCCTTGGTGGACTGGAATGACAATTGTGTGGTTGCTTAAGAGCAAGAACAAATTTGATCCTCAAAAATAAAAATGCTAGTAAATTTCTAAAATATAATATGTACTAGTCTATAGTTTTCTTGGTTTTGAACTCTTTGAGTACAACTATGTATTATCTCTTATATAATATCTAATATTGCATTATTATAGTATTGAAAGTACATTGACTGGTGGATGATATGTAGTCTCGCTTAAGTCTCATCAAGTTAGTACCAGGGTTACCATTTTTTCTTTTATGATTCTTAAGTCTTATCATATTTTGGAAACATAAGTTCATAATATTTGAGTATTCCATTGAAAGTCCATTGTGTCATTATAATAGGGCTTTTATAGACATTGGGGTGTCTAAGATTTTAAGCCCACTTTTTATGTCCATCCTATCATGTGTTGGCTATGTTCCCCTTCCTAGAAACATATAGGTTCCTCCACATATGCTTTTTGACATTTAAGTTGCTAGACCCACAACTTGTCTACTATGCCCATCAGTGAAATCACTCTCATCTTTGAAGCCTTTTATGAGCTCCATGGATTCATAGATGATGTAACAACTTTTCTGATTTCCTTTTGTTCATTGTTGAATCTTTTCTCTTCAAGAAATCTCTTTTAAGCTCCATCAATCCCTAGATATTGTGAAAAATCAACTATTGCAGTCACTGATTATTAATCTCTTATCATAAACGATTATTAAACTGCTGAAAGTAAATTCCCAGCTAATATCGAAAAATAACACAACTGCAACTTCACTTATAAAATACGGAAAGAAATGCACAACACAATGAACACAATATTTTCGAAAAAATTGTCCCTGGAAAAACCCCTAAGGGAAAACCAGTTCTACAGATGAGAAATTATATTAAACTTCAGCAAATCAAGAGATACAAAATTCCTTGCCTCTCACTGGCAGAACTCCGACAACCTCCTAATTTCTCCCGTGGATATTCCCCACTGTTATCTCCACGCTAACACTGCGCTCTTGCTAACACTGCAAGCTGTTTGCTAACACTGCAAACGTTTCTCCAAAACTTCTTGTCCAAATGACCCAATGACCCCTTTTTATACTACTCCTGTTGGTAAACCAAAGACCGAGATTAAATCAAACCAACGGCTGAGATTAAGACAACTCGACAGCCAATAATAGAATTGGTTGCAAGGTGTCCAAAAGGGAATCTCTAAAATTAGTAAATAATAGCCATTTACTAATTCTTGGCAAGTGGACAAACAACTGTCCAAACAACCCATAAATATAATTGTTATTCATAGATAAGGACGAACAGCTGTCCAAGCTACCCATAAGTACTACTGCTATTTTCGGGTCAGAAATAATAGCTGTCCAACTAACAATAATTAACACTCCCTCTTAGAGAGGAAGCTATTCTGCATGACACCCATCTTATCTCTGAAGAAGATAAATTTGGCCTTTCCCAAAGCCTTCGTCAGAATGTCTGCTACCTGCTCATCTGTAGGTATGTATTGTAGTCGAACAACTCCCCTTTGTACACAATCTCTGATGAAGTGATATCTGATATCTATATGTTTAGACCTATGATGAAACACTGGATTCTCAGACAACTTGATGCAACTCTGATTGTCACAATGTATCACAGTAGTGTCAACCTTTTGACCAAACAAGGCTACTAACAACTTCCGAAGCCATATAGCTTCACATGTCACCATGCTAGCTGCTATGTATATTGCTTCTGCTGAACTTAGAGCCACAAACTTCTGCTTCCTGCTAAACCAAGATACAACTCCTGATCCCAAGCTGAAACAACACCCTGAAGTGCTCCTTTTGTCTGTTGTACTTCCTGCCCAATTTGCGTCAGTATAGCCTATCAACTTGATACCTTCACCTCGAACATATCTGATCCCATACTCGACTATACCACACAAGTAATGTAGCACATGCTTAGCCGCTATCCAATGCATTCTCTTTGGTTCAACCATGAACTGACTAAGAGAGTTTATTGCAAATGCTATATCTGGCCTAGTGTTAACCAAATACATAAGCAAACCAATCAACTATCTATATAAAGTGGGATCTACATCTTTCTCCTTAGATGTACCTACCTTCCTCCAATTCGTGATCATGGGTGTAGACATGGCTTTGCAATCCTCCATCCCAAATTTCTTCAAGATTTCAATGCAATATTTCCCTTGACCAAGAAAAATATCCTCATCTATCTGCCACACTTCCATGCCTAGAAAGTAGTGCATAAGTCCTAAATCCTTCATCTCGAACTCTTTTGCAAGGTTCCTCTTGCAATCCACTATGAGCCCTAGTGAACCTATAAGAAATAGGTCGTCCACATAAAGAACAAGAATGAGAATCTCACCCCTAACCATCAAGTAGTAGAGGTTAGCATCTGCTTCACTCTTCACAAAGCCCATTTTCTGCAAGTATGTATCAATGCACTCATACCACGCTCTAGGAGCCTGCTTGAGTCTGTACAATGCTTTCTTCAATCTGCAAATGTGGGTCTCTTTGCTGTGTGCTACAAAGCCTTCTAGTTGTTCTATGTATACCTCCTCCTTCAACTCACCATTAAGGAATGCTATCTTGACATCCATTTGATGGATTTGCCATCCCATCTGTGCTGCAAGTGAGATTACAGCTCGTATAGAAGTATACCTGGCAACTGGAGCAAATGTCTCCTCATAGTCTATTCCCTCCTGCTGAGAGAACCCCTTTGCCACGAACCTAGCCTTGTATTTCTCGATGCTACCATCTACACCGTGCTTTATCTTATAGATCCAGCGTGATCCAACTACAGCCCTATCTGTTGGTTTAGGTACTACCTCCCACACATCATTTTGCATTATTGAAGAATATTCCTCAACCATAGCATCTCGCCATACCTGATGTTCTGCAGCTTCTTGATAGCTAGAAGGCTCACTATCTACCAACTAACTAACTAATGCCACATAGTCATTGAACTTGGCTGGTTGTCTTCGCTATCTAGTACTTTTCCTAGGAGCTCCCACAAACTCTTGAGTATCCCTTTATGTATCTGGAACCACATGATTCTTGCTGCCAACTGTAGAGGATGAAATGTCAACCTCTAAGTCTTCTAGATGCATTTCCTGTTGCACCTGTTGCTCCATACTCTGTGAATCTTCACTAACTGAGTCTACACTCATACTGGTAACTATACTTGAGCTTTGCTGCCCTTGACTTGGTCTTGGAGCTTCTGTTGGCTACTCACTCTGATCATCTGCTGGCAAATCTCTGGATCTCTTGAACGCCTTATCCTCCATGAACTTGACATCCCGTCTGACAATAATTCTTTTAGTCCTCGAAATGAAAATCCTATATGCCTTTGAGGTCTCACTGTACCCAACAAAGTACCCCTTCTCTGCAGTTTGATCTAACTTTGTACAGGTATCTCCAGGAATATGACAATATGCCAAACTCCCGAATATCCTGAAGTGACTAACATCTGGCTTCTTCCCTGTGAAAGCCTCCTCTGGTGTTATCTTCCCTAGGACCTTGTGTGAAACTCTATTCTGCTGTATTACACGCCTTTGCCCATAAGTAACAGGGTATGTCTTGGTCATGTAGCATAGCTCTTGTTGCCTCCGATATAGAACGGTTCTTCCTCTCAGCAACTCTATTCTGCTGTGGATTGTAAGGAACAATCCATTCTCTCTTGATTCCTTCTCTGGTGCAGAACTCTTGGAAGACATTTCCTTTGTACTCGCCTCCATTGTCTGACCAAAGAACCTTTATCTTCTTTCCTGTCGAGTTCTCCACAAGAGCCTTGAACTCTTGGAATCGACTGAAAACCTCATCCTTAGTCTTCAAGAAGTATATCCAGGGCTTTCTAGAGAAATCATTAATAAAAGTAACATAGTACTCATATCCTCTGAGAGATTTCATTGACATTGGTCCATAAACATTTGAATGTACTAGATCAAGAACACCCTTAGATCTGGTGTCACTCCTTGGAAAAGATGCTTTCGCAAACTTCCCCAACACACATCCCTTACATACATCGTCATGCTCTGTGCTCACCTCTGGAACACCTGTTATAGTCTCACGAAGCAATCTAAGTGCTCCATGATGAATATGGCCCATCCTCCTATGTCATAGCTCTCCAAGATCTCTAGGATTACTGTTGCTCATAAGTGCCTTAGGAGCATCAAACTGCAATCTATAAAGGCGACCACTCCTAACTCCAATAGTTATGGGTGATTTCCAATCCTTGTGCTTAATCAACACATTTGTCCCTCTAAAGAGTACATTATACCTCATATCCTGAAAAATAGATACAGAAATCAAATTCATACCTAAGCCTGACACATATAACACATCATGAAGTGGAATTATCTTTCCATTCTCCCTCTGAAACTGAACAGTCCCTTTCCCAACAGGGTTGAGTTTGGACAAGTTTCCCATAGAAATCTGGATGTTGGTGTCCTCCTCCTTGTAACTAGAGAAGTGCTCTCTAACTCCTGTCATATGAAATGACGCCCCACTATCTATATACCAAACACACTGTGAGGTTGAGCTAACCATACAAGCTATGAGTGCAAACTCAACTTCCATTCTACTGGAGAGTTCTTCTGCACTTGCTGAAGCTGCCACTTGCTTCATACCCTTCTTCCTCTCTGGGAAATCACTGACATAGTGGCCAAACTCATGAAATCCAAAGCACTTGACCTTAGAAAGGTCCTTCTTCTTCTTTTCACTTTGTGAATTTGATCCTTTGCTAGATCCCTTCTTTGCTTTCCCTTTACCCGCTAGGGCAACGTTCTCTTGTTCCACCTCATTTTTTTGACTCTTGTTGGCCCCATTGACAAGACTTAGTCTAAACTCCTCCTAAGTGAAATCAGTCCATAGTCGATCCCAACTCGGTAAAGTATCTCGTCCACTGACAACTTGAACAAAGACACTCCATTGTTTAGTAAACCCATTTAGGGCTATTATCACTAGCTCATCATCACTAGGGCTATCTCCAATAGCTGCTAACTCATCCTTGACAAGTCTGAGCCTGGTGAGGTAACTTGTGATGTCTTCTCCCTGATTCATCCGGGTATTCTTTAGCTTCTCTCTGAGAATCAACTTCCTGTTGGTGGTAGCATTCTGGTACAGATTTAGAATGGTGTCCCACATCTTCTTTGCTGTATCTAGCTCTGAGATATGTGGAACAATATGATCCTTGACACCATCAAGGATAATCCTCCTCGCTTTGGCATCATCCTTCCTATATGCTGCAAGCTGTGTTGCATCCGTTGGTATAGGTACACCACTGGTAGCATAATCCTTGATACCATTCTCTTCCAACAATAAAGAAATTCTGGCCTTCCAGACACCAAAATTTGAGGCACCATCCAATCTATCCTGATCTCTCAAACCAGCTGAAGCCATCTCAAGGGTTTAAAGCAATAATAAATCTAAAGAGATCAAAATTTCTTTCCTAGGGAAAAACTCTTCTACCCTTAACAATGCTCTGATACCATGTGAAAAATCAACTATTGCAATCACTGATTATTAATCTCTTATCATAAATGATTATTAAACTGCTGAAAGTAAATTCCCAACTAATATCAAAAAATAACACAACTGCAACTTAACTTATAAAATACGGAAAGAAATGTGCAACACAATGAACACAATATTTTCGGACAAATTGTCCCTAGAAAAACCCCTAAGGGAAAACTAGTTCTACAGATGAGGAATTATATTAAACTTCAGCAAATCAAGAGATACAAAATTCCTTGCCTCTCACTGGCAGAACTCCGACAACCTCCTAATTTCTCCTGCTGATATTCCCCACTGTTATCTCCACGCTAACACTGCGCTCTTGCTAACACTGCAAGACTGTTTGCTAACACTGCAAACGTTTCTCCAAAACTTCTTGTCCAAATGACCCAATGACCCCTTTTTATACTACTCCTGTTGGTAAACCAAAGACCGAGATTAAATCAAACCAACGGATGAGATTAAGACAACTCGACAGCCAATAATAGAATTGGTTGCAAGGTGTCCAAAAGGGAATCTCTAAAATATAAGTCTTCAAGCTCAAAGTCTTAAACAAACATTCAAATTATCTTTGCCACTTTTCACTAATTACCATAAAAAAAAATATCATACTTCTATTAAGACTATCTTTTCCCTATCTAAAAGCTGAAACGACCCTCCTTCCTGGCTTGCTCGAACCATTGCCCATCCCTACACGGATTTGGACTGATATTTCTATGGATTTCATTGAAGGGCTTCCTAAATCTGGTGGCAAGACAGTGATCTTGGTTGTGGTTGATCGTCTCTCGAAATATAGTCATTTTTGTGCCCTCAGCCACCCCTATACTGCCTCCTCTGTTGCACAAATCTTCATGGACCAGATATTTCGTCTTCATGGACTCCCTTCTTCCATTGTCTCTGATCGTGATGCAACTTTTACCAGTCATTTTTGGACTGAACTGTTTCAGAAAACTGGCACCAAACTGAAGATGAGTTCGGGCTATCACCCACAAACTGATGGTCAAACGGAAATTGTCAATAAATGCTTGGAAACTTATCTTCGTTGCTTCACTTCCGAACAGCAACATCAGTGGGCCAAGTGGCTCCCTTTAGCTGAATGGTGGTACAATACCTCTTACCACACTGCCTCTAAAATGACTCCATATGAAGCAGTCTATGGTCAGGCACCTCCAGTGCTCCTTCCCTACACTCCCAACAGCTCACCAGTCCAGGCAGTTGACATAGTTCTCCGCAGCAGGGATCAGATTCTTCGTACCTTACAGGATAATCTTCACATGGCCCGTAATTGGATGAAACAACAAGCAGATCAACACCGTTCTGAGCGCTCATTTCAAGTTGGGGATATGGTTTTTCTTCGTCTACAGCCATACAAACAATCCTCCCTAAAGCTGAAAGGGCATCATAAGCTGGCCCCAAAATTTTATGGGCCTTATCAGGTTCTGCAGAAGATTGGTTCAGTTGCTTATAAACTGGAACTTCCTCCTTCTTCCCGCATTCATCCAGTTTTTCATGTTTCTTGTCTAAAGAAAGTTCTGGGTACCACTGTCAGAGCACAAACTACTCTCCCTGAAATGGATACGGAAGGATCCATTATCCTGGAGCCGGTAGCAATCATTGACCAGCGCACTCGCCAGCTTCGCTCTCGCTCCATCTCTGAGGTCTTGATTCAGTGGCATGGCATGCAACCAGAGGATGCTACCTGGGAACCCCTTCTTCAGATTCAACAACAATTTCCACACCTTAAGCTTTGAGGACAAAGCTTTTTTCTAAGGGAGAGGGGATGTTAGGAACCTGTGTGTTCCTTCTGTTTATTTTGTTAGAGTAGAGTTGTTGGACGCATATGCTTTGTAAGTCGTCCCGTGAGTTTATTTTATTATCCCACATGCATAGGTAGTATTACTTTTCTAGATCGTACCCAGTATATAAGAATAGGTTGAGGCCCTTGATGGGTACAGACGAATTTATTGTATTGAGCTTGCTCAAAGGAGGTTACCCCCTCGAAGTGGCCTGCGATCAGTAGATTTATTTTGAGTTCTGCTATCACTTTGTATTCTGTTATTTCGAGCATTCTCACGATATTGCTATAAGGAGGTTCTTCTCAGAGGCATCCATCAAAACTCAGCCGTCTTAGTTACAAAACAATTATCTAACTTATCTCGATAAAAAAGTTTCAAAAAGACAACTTCTATGAAACTAATTTTCTTCATCGAGTTTATCATCTTCTCAACTAGCCTGTTTAACTAATTTCCAGCTCTGAAAAGTGCTCAAGGATTCTTTGGTTGTATGAGAATGCGATTTCTTCAGGCTGAGTAGTTTTAACCTGGAAGCATCATTTTTCTAGTTGAACTCTTTAATCCTTTTGCTTAGTTTGGGAATGAGTTCCTTGTTCAAATACAACATGGATCCCATGTTGGCCATGACAATGAGATTCTAAGGAGTAGGAGTGTCACTATCCTTGATCTTAAACATGGCATCTTGGAAACTTTTATCAAAATTTTTGAATCCGCATTTCTATCCTCTAACTATAGAATACCAATAGGATTAATTATTTGCATGTCCTTCAAGATCCCCTTATGCATTTCCTTAATTTCATTCTCAATTTCTTGCATCTCTTCTAAGGAGACCCTTTACAAGGATACTTTCCAAATCATGTTGTTTTTCAATATGAAAAGCATGCAAGGAGCCACAATTTTCATAGGATTTTTAGAGAGGAACTTCATTACGTCATACTTTTCCACCTGCTGCACTTGGAAAACTATTGCATGACCTAAGGCATCATCATTTTCCCACACATGAATGAGGGTTTTGACTTCTTCAAGTAGTGCCTTCCCTTCTACATAAATTAAGGATGAATTTATCTCCTTCCACAAAAAACCCAATCCAACTATTTATGGCTTACAAGAAGATCTTCCCTTTTTGCATTTTTTGACTGATTGCTAGTTATCAAAAGACTTGGGGTCAAACGACTGGGGAATGTAGATTAATGGAAGTGTGCCAACATTCATCAGAGAATCAATGTATTCAACCATAATAACAAACAACCTGTTTAGTTGTCTCTTTTCTTTGCTATGCTTTTCTGATTGATTCAGCATGTGGTCAACCGAGAATTTAAAGGTGTGATTTCTAGTGTCTTGGTGAGGTGGTGCAGGGCACTTGAGCACTTAAGTAACCTAAAATGGTGATCAAACATGAATATGATTTTTAATTTTACCTATGAGGTCGAAAAACCTATTAATATGTCCAATAGAGCTAAACTATGAAATGAAATGTGTAAAGTTGTCACTTATGACAAACTAGGTCTAGAAGGGCTAGAAATGAGTCTATGGGGTGAAAATGGATAAAATAGATGTTTTATGAATAAAATGAGTTTTTAAGGTCATCTAATGACCATATTGATATGTTGGAGGTGATAGAATGATTAGGGTTGAGTTTTACAACTTTTTGTTATGTTGAGCAACTTTTCTTGTCATAAAAAGTTGTCAAAGTTGCGTTTATTAGTTATAAATTAGTTTTAGGTGGGATTTCAACCTATAAGGTATTGAGGGATATAAATAAATTGGAGTCAATAATTTTTAGGGTGTGGTATTAGAGTTTGGTCAGATTTGTGAGTTTTGAAGCAATAAGTTTTATTTTCCATGTGCGTTTCCAGAATTGCAACATTTTGACAGTCTGAAATCTATTGTTTTGAATTATTCAATGGACTGATATACATTCCTTAATAATTGGTGATTATTATAATCTAAATTACCTTCCTTTTGAATCAAATTAGAAGTGAATTGGTTTTGATTTGAAGAAGTTATCAAAATTTTGGTGAAAATAATCATAAATCTGCCCTAGGGTTCATAGTGAGTTAGAAAATGCAATATATCATGTTTCTAGATTGACAAAAGGGTATAAATTGGTAGAATGATGTATAATAATGTATTTTATCAATCCATGATGAGTTTAGGTGCAGGGAAGAGAGTTTTGCACATGTGGATGCAAGAATGGTGACTGTTATGACAGTCAAAATGCAGATTTAAGCGGGATAGTCGAGTAAAGTGGGCTTTGTTCACCATGAGTTTGGATTGTTTAAGAGAATTGTTCACAATCCACCAATTTCTTGGGAAAATATACATGGGTCATTTCCCTAGTGAGCAAGTAGCTCCTATAGGTGAGCCACTTCCACTATGACTTTGTTAGTTTGTACTTGGATTTGCATTATTACATTATTACATATACATGCTTTAGAGTACATTACAACATAAATCTCAAGAAAGCTATGAGAGAATAAAACAACATTGCAATCTTTCTAGATTGTGAAAAATATCTCTATTCTGAAAGCATGCCAAATTTGGGCATATCTAAAAGGGAGTCTAGAAGCATCACCCATAACCACCATATGCCAAGTAAAAGCCTATGGTTGAAAAGGTTTGAAGAAATAAAAAATCCAGAGCTAATAATTCTGAGCTCTTCTGCAAAACCAAAAAATAGGTAGAAAGCTTTCAGTTTGGCCATAAAAGGGCATCTATGATTAGGAACCCCTAGACGCTGGAGCTAAGGACCCAAAGGAAAAACCTAGAAGAGGAGACACCAGGTGAATTAAGAAATCTTTGGCTCAGTGATAGCATGCCAAACAATGGCAAAGCTAGGACTCCAAGTCTTATGTGAATAATGCAAATTCCAATGCTGATTGAGTGTATCAACCATCGGAAGATGGGGCACCAGCCATCGATACCCCAACCTAGATTTGTAACTAATTATTAGAGTGGTTGGGTACCACTTCCAATATTTGCACCAAAGGTAGGATGATGAATTCTAAGCTTGTGTAACAAATTGGGAGGAATCATAGAAACTAGAAGATCAATTATCTGTCAATCTAGATGGATAAGCCTATACTGCACCTGCAAGTCTTCCCATGAGGGAAGGCTCATGGTAAACCTAGAGAATAAATCTTTGGGTATTTTGATACCCCTGTGAAATAAATGCAAAGCATTGGCTCCTTGAATCTTGGCTAAAGGCACCTCTTGAGTGGCAAACAAGGGCAACCATGAAAGATTTTGTTGATTCATCGAGAGACCATCTTTGAATCCATTACCAACCCAATGAAGCCAAGGTTTAATGGCTTCCTAGGATTTCCAAATGCTCTTAGCAACAAAAGTACCCTGAATCTGAATAAGTTTAGAAGTCACAAGAAGGGTTTGAAAACCAATGCCTTTCCATGCCACGCAGTTAACTAGAAAGCTTGAAGAAATGCAGTGATGCAACAAAAATTTCTAGGCCCATCTCTAGGGAGAGCCCATATGACCCATTTGGCATAGAGGTCTATCCCCTTTTTGCAAGTGGAAAGCAAGTCAAGACCATTAGAATTCTTGGGTAAATAATAGAAGTCCATGGCTACTCTATGAAAGCCATGATGCATAGTATCAGAGGCCCAGAGAAAGTCCTTGAGAAGATGTTCAAGCTTAAGGTATGAGGCTTTGGAGGGAGCCCAACAAGAGGAATAATATACATGAGTATCAGCAAGAACTTTGGAGCATATTTGGAACTTCCCCACAAGTGAAAGGGGCTTAGTGATCTAATATTCTAGCTTTTTCTCAATTTGAGCAAGCACAACATTCCACAACTCTAGAGGAGAAGCTTGAACAGAAAAGGGGATGACCAAGAACTTAAGATTTTCACCATGTTGGACCCATTTCTAGCCATACTACTACAACCAGTGAGGGCCTAGTGGAAAAGATTGTCAGTAGCAAAGGGTTTTGTGCCATTGTATAGTTGATCTAGAAGCAAGACAAAAAGTATCTAAACACAATAAAACATTGGAAATATTCTCCTCATCCTCAATCAATGTGAGAAAAGAATCATCAGAAAAATGGCCATTAACTAGCTAGGTGGTTGACTCTGGTAAAGAAATGCCATGCACTAGCCCTCGAGAGATGGCATTGGCCAACAAATAACCAAAGCCCTTAATTGCCAAAATATAGAGAGAAGGTAAAAGAGGACAACCTTGACAGATAGATCTAAAGAGCCCAAAAGCTTTAGACTGGTGACCATTAATGGTGATGTAAGAAGAAGCATCCCAAAATAGCATCTGCACCGATTGATAAAAAACTGGGCCAAAACCCAGAGCTTGAAGCATAGCAAGAATAAAGGGCCATTCAATTTGGTCATATGTTTTGGTGAAATCAATCTTTAGGAAAAGGGCCTACTATTTGAATTGCCTAGCCCTTTCCATTCCTTCCTAGAAAACAATGATGTTGTCCAAGATATAGTGGGACTTGATGAAGCCAATTTCTTCAGGTTGAATAATCTGAGGAAACAAATGCCAAATTTTAAGAGAGAGGGCTTTGGGAATGATCTTGTAGGAGACATTAAACAAGGTGATGGGCCTCCAATTGCAAATCTCTTTAGGATCTCTAGATTTATGTATGAATTTAATATTCCCTTTGTTAATAATTCTACCTAATGAATTAGAATTTTAAGCTTCAAGATAAACTTGAAGCAAGTCAGGACCAATGTCATCACAAAGCATCTTGCAGAATTCACAAGGGAAGCCATCACATCTAGGGGCTTTTTCATCAGCCATGGATAAGATAGCTTCCTTTAAGCTTGAAATAGTAAGGTTTTGTTCACAAAAGGCATACTACTCTAGAGCAAGCCTATTGGGAGTAATAGCAAGGTAGGTCTGCAATGCTTAATCACACATAATGGAGGGCCCCTGAGCCATAAAACCCTGCTCATAATGATGCACAAAAGCCTGGAGAATATGAGCTAGGTTAGTAAAGACCAAGTGATCTTCATGAATGCACTTAATACCCATAGCAGAATTACGAGCCATCAAAACACTAAAAAATTCCTTGGAAGCTTGATTTCCAACCTCCAACCAATGGAGACAAGCTTTGATTTGAGTACTACTAGTGTCTAATGGGATGCATCATACCTTCTTTATGATTTACTTGGGTGAGTTATTTTTATAACTACATATTCTTATGCACATATTTCTTAGATATAATTCCAAAATATGGTACTCTATAAACATTTTTTTTCAATATTTTGAAATACAAGTTAATAAAATAATAAATTCTTCAAACAAATAGTTTAGGAAATGAAACCTATATAAATTATTTAATTTTAAAAAAGAAATTGTGGTCGTAATTCAATCTAAATGTGAAAATAAAAAAATAAAATTTAAGAAAAAATTATTTACACTAATAAAAAAACCAAACTAACTTAATTTATATTCTAAATTCAATTTATGAATAAAATAAAGTAACCAAAATAGAAAACTATAATTATATATAATATATTCTTTCAATATATCGAGTGACCAAAATTTTATTGAGTTAAATTTAAAACTACCTTAAGCGAACACATTATAATGCAAATAATTTGAAAATGAAGATTTTGTAAGAAAATACAATTGATTGGTGTAAAGCTTGATATTCAACAAGATTACCCTAGATGCTTGTGTAGAAGTTAAAAAAGGAAGGTCATTTGCCAACTGAAATGTTATAATGATGAAAAAAAGGTATGTCTAATTGCTGGTACTGCAAGAAGAGCCACACATGAAGTCTTATCACAAAAAATTGTAGCACAAGTTGATAAATAAATTGAGTTTAGGGATGGGAATTTTATTCCCCTCATGGCCAGTAGTGATATAGATTCGACTATTAGAAGGAGAGATTGTGTAGGCTAACAAGGTTTGATTTGTGGGAATGTCGGTTATTATGTAGTTGTTTCTTATTTTTTACAACATTTAATCAAATAAAATCGATAGCATCATGTGCTTGGAAAGTTTTTAATTCATTACTACATTCTTTTCCCCCAAAATGCATTATTCATTATGTTTTAGAGGGACAATTTTTATCTTACCTAAATTCTAGATTAGGGGTAGTCTTTGGATGGAAGAAAAACTAATTGGGGGTTGCTTAGTTACTATCATATAGTCCCCTTTTCCTTCCAACATTCTCAAACCTCCCCATCATGTAGATTGGGGCTTCACCACATCACCTTCCTCTTGATATTTTTTGCTTGTTCTGCAATGAATATCCGTATACTATGTTTTCTCTTTAAGAACAAGAGCTAAAGTTTCCCTTTGTTTTTAATAAGACTCAACTATATAAGTTCTAATTTCTTAGAAGTTAGAAATTCTTATATAGCTTGATAATTTTTTTATCATAAGTGAACTCATATGGTGTGTTGTTTTATAAATCTCTACTTGTTTTGAATGGTCTGCCTATCTATACATACACTACAATTGTGATTATTGTGTGGGAACAAAATTAGTAATTTGCAAGCAATTTGAAAGTTATTGAAGCCTATTTCAAGAGTCCTTGATGAAGAAAAATGGTTGCCAAAGGTGAAGAGATTGAGTACAAATCAAAGCTTCCAAACATTGAAATACCAAATCACATGCCATTGCACACCTCTACCCACAACAAGTTCAAATATTTGCACACACACAACTTTAAGCTTTTTGTGGGTACATGCACTCTTTGATTATGACATTTGAAAGATTCTTCTTATGTCATTTGAAATATTGTAAATTAAATCAAATATTAGAAGAGGTATAGGGGGTTCCGAGCGCTACCACAATAACATCCGCTTCAATTTTTACTTTTTTTTCTAATAAATTTAATTATTTTCCTTTCCTATTGTCCTGACACCCAATAGAAAAATATATAATTGGCATTTTTAAGATTTTGAAAATAGATACAAATTTATAAACTATAGCAAAATGTATATGTTTGAAACAATTACCGACCAGATCAAACCTTCTCCCTAATATGACTTGATGTTGTGGAAGGCCAAATGAACCCCAAATGGGGGTGACTAGGCTTTAAGAAAATAAACATGTAGTATAAATTGCAAACAACACAAGATCTGATAGGAAATCAACACTTTATTCATAAACAATTGATTACATATGTGACAGGCTGTAAGGCCTTCCTGGTTAAAACTAACTACAAAGAAATTATACTATTATTTTTGCAAGATATCACAAGATCCAAGTAACTCTCAACCCTAGGTATCCTATATTTGTAACAAAATAGTACTATGGTAGAACATTGGGCAAAATCTAAAATTGTGTTAAGTTACAAAGAAAGCTTCTTGATTCTAAGCCCACACTTTGCTACTAGGTCTGCTAAATTTTGCTTCTCTCAGCTACACCTCTCTAGCTTACTTCTAACTTTCTCACTAAATCTCCTAAAACTTTACCCAAACCCTTTTTTTTATAGTTGCATGAAATTAAGTCAACCTATTACAAATAGAATCATCTAGAACCTAACTAAACATAATATGTCTTAGTCATCTTATAAGAATCATTAACTGAACATAAGATAAAGAAAGAAGACCCTAAATATGTTTTCACACATACCATAATCAATCCATGTCATGATCACACATAATACATATCAAAGACATAGGTCATCTATCTTGATCCAACAAGGCTACACTCCTCGATAAACCAAACCACTAAGAAACAACAACACCAACAATTAAGCATCTCCACTAGACACCAAGCTACAAAAATCATCAAGAATGAGTTCCCTTGAGAAGAAGTCCTACCAAGCATCAAAAAGATCATTTAGTCACCAAGTTCCTTAGAAAAAACTTACAACTAAGAATTAATCCAATAATGAACAAACATGATGTAGGAAAAACATGAATAGCTAGGGGCAAAGGCTCACCCAACTATCCAAATCACCCTGCGAATGTTAACACAATGAAAGAAAACACAAAGAACAAAAACCAAGGAGGAAGAAGAGTGAAATAATTCTATTTATTCTTCAAAATATCTTCATACATGCCCAACTATAAGGCCTTTTTGGTTATGGCTAGATACAACTACATTCACATTCAAAGATCCAACAAAAAATTCGCACTTCCAGTTCTGCTCTCTAATCCTCTTCTTAAAAAAATTCCTCTAAAGACTTTGCTCCTAAAACCTAACATTAGACTTCCTTAAATACTTGCTAGAATGGCTTATAGAAGATTCTAGAATGTAGAAAGGTGACAAGTTAGCTCCTTATAAATATTAACTACCTAATAGAAATTAAATGCAAGCAGAGTCGGCCCAAACTAGAACCAAACACAAACAACTCAGCAAATGAACACTGGCACTCAACACCCACATGAGCTCAACATCCAAAGGATTCACATGGAAACAACTAAAAACTTGGCACCCAAAGGAATACTTGGCACCAACAGGAACTTGACACCCGAAGGAAGTCACTCGGCACCAACAAGAACGCGACACCCAAAGGAAATCACTTGGCACCAATAAGAAATCGACACCTAAAGGAAATCACTTGGCACCAATAGGAACTCGACACCCAAAGGAAATCACTTAGCACCAAAGAGAACTTGACATCCAAAGGAAATCACTTGGTACGAACAAGAACTCGACACCCAAAGGAAATCACTCAGCACCAACAATAACTTGGCACCAACAGGCAAAATAAACAAAGAGTGTAGGATTTGCCAAAAACCCATGATACTCCTACATTAGACAACTAGGCTTGGAGAAAATGAATCTCCTAAATCATGCAAATGTCACAACCTAAGCTACATCCAACTTATATTGAGAAATCCATGTAGCATCTTCAATTGGTGTATTCTTCCACTTCACCAAATACTCATAGTAATCTCTTCCTCTTGTGCTCTTGCTAATTCTCTGATCCAATATTTGTTCAACTTCCTCAATTTTCTTCTTAGGATAATCTTTTGATATAACAAATTTGTCATCTGACTCATGATACTTATGTAAATCAGCAATATTGAATATAGAATATATATCCATGTCATCAGGAAACTCAACTTCATAAGCATTACCAGTGTCAAACTTCTTCAAGATCTTACAAGGTCCAAATTTCTTCAACTTCAGCTTATTGTATGTTCCAATAGAAAATCTTCCTTTCTTCAAATGAACCATTACCTCATCACCAACTTCAAAAACATGATGTCTTCTAGATGTATCAATATTCTTCTTATACTTTTGATTACTTTGTTCCAACCTCAACTTCACTTCCTTATGCAAAGACTCCATAGAATCAACAAATTCTTCTCCTACAATGCTGTACTTTTCTTCACCAGCAACATCTCTTAAATCTAATATACCTCTAGGATGCATTCCAGTAACAATTTCAAAAGGTGTCTTCCTTGTACTCCTATTCCCAAAATTTTTATATGCAAATTCAGCTTGTGCTAATACCATATCCCAATTAATTGGCTTATTCCCAACTAAACATCTTGGAAAATTGCCCAAGCTTCTATTCACAACCTTTGTCTATCCATCTGTTTGTGGATGGAATGTAGAACTAAACTTCAATTTAGTACCCATCTTCTTCCACAAAGTCTTCCAAAAATAACCAACAAACATACTATCTTTGTCAGAAATAATGCTTCTTGGTAATTCATGCAATTTCACGATCTCTTTAAAGAAAAGTTCAGCAACATGCTCAGCACCTAATGTCTTCTTACATGGTGTAAAATGAGCCATCTTAGAAAATTTATCCACTACAACAAATATGGACTCATACCCTTTCACTATCTTAGGCAATCCAAGAACAAAATCCATACTGATGTCAGTCCAAGGTTTCTTAGGAATAGTAATAGGTGTATACAAACTAGTATTTTGAATCACTCCCTTTGCAACTTGAAAAACTTCACAAATCTTTACAAATTTCTAAACATCCTTATACATTTGTGGCCAATAATACTTCTCTTTTAGCAAACTCTATGTCTTATCAATTCCAAAATGTCTAGCCAATCCACCACTATGGTTTTCCTTAATCAAATTCAACCTCATAGAGCTTCTAGGAATACACAATTGGATACATTTGAACAACATACCTTCTTTAATCAAATACTCATCATACTTACTTATGTGATCTATTAGATTTGGTGCTCTGCACTCTCTCCATGCCTTAGAAAAATCAGGATCAACATCATACAACTCTTTCATTTCATCAAAACCAAGAACTTCAACCTTCATTTTAGTCAACAAAAAATGTCTTCCACTCAATGCATCAACAACTCTATTAGTAACTCCACTCTTATTCTTGATCACAAATGTAAAACTTTGCAAGTACTCAACCCACTTCATATGTCTTTGATTCAATTTATTTTGACTTCCTAAGTATTGTAAAGCTTTATGATCAGTATATAGTACAAACTCTTTAGGAATCAAATAATGTTTTCACTTCTTCAATGCTTGGACAATAGCAAATTTTTTTTGATCATACACAAAATATTTCCTTTTAGCATCATTCAAATTTTCACTAAAGAGAGCAATGGGTTTACCTTCTTGACTTAATACAGCTCCTATTGCATTACCACTTGCATCACATTCAACTAGAAATACTTTATTGAAATCAGGCAAAGCCAATACAGGTAATTCAACAACCCTTTGTTTCAATGTTTCAAAACTCTTATTAGCTCCATGTGTCCACTTGAATTCCTTTTTACCTCCGCTCATTATTTCAGTCATAGCATTACAAACAACACTGAAATTCTTTATAAACTTTCTATAAATACTAGCCAAACCATGAAATGATCTTACCTCACCCACATTCTCAGGTGTAGGCCATTCCAAAATTACTTTAACCTTCTCAGGATCCATCTTCAAACCATTAGCTGAAATCACAAATCCCAAATACACAATCTCCTCTTGCATGAAATAACACTTTTTCAAATCAATCAGCAACTTTTCCTCCTTCAACTCTATAATACTTGTCTAATATGCTCAAGATGTTCTTCCATAGTCTTGTTGAATATCAGAATATCATCCAAACAAACAATCACAAAATTACCCAAGAATCTTTTCAAAACTTCATTCATCAACCTCATGAAAGTACTAGGTACATTAGTCAAACCAAAAGGCATAACCAACCATTCATACAAACCATCTTTTGTCTTGAAAGCAATCTTCCATTCATCACCTTCTCTGATTTTGATATGATGATAGCCACTCTTCAAATTGATCTTGGTAAAATAATTTGCTCCACTAAAACAATCCATTATGTCATCCATCCTCGACATAGGAAACCTATATTTCACTATTATCTTGTTAATGACTCTAGAATTAGTACACATTCTCCATTCTCCATTCTTTTTTGGTGCTAATACAACAAGTACAACACATGGACTCAAGCTTTCTTTGATCAAACCTTTTTGCAACAACTCATGCACTTTTCTGTTAAGTTCTTCATTCTTTATAGGTGTCAATCTATATGATGCTTTGTTTGGAAAACTAGCTTTAGGAATTAGATCCATACAATGACTTATACTTCTTACTAGAGGTAAACCATTAGGAATATCATAAGCAATAATGTCTTCATTCATTCAACAATTCTATAATTTCTATTGATACTCGATTATCACTATCCACTATCACTTGGTCATTACTAGCTTCTGCTACTCGACCATTACTACCAACACTCAGTCCTTTAGGAACTATGGAAAAATAGATTTGATTTTTTTTTATTTCCTTTTCAAATTGTTTCCCATTAACTATGCAAATTTTTATAGCAGTACAATTAACCTCATCCGAACTTTCAATCAAAGGCAACAATGTTTGTTTCTTCCCATTTACCCAAAGAGTATATTGATTTAATCTTCTATCATGTACAACATATCTATCATATTTCCAAGGTCTACCCAATAAAATATGACAACAATCCATGGGCATAATATCACACATAACTTCATCAAAGTAATGTTCAATTTTGAACTTCACAAGGCATTGTTCACTTACCAATATCTTATGCTCATCTTTGATCCATGAAACATGATAAGGTTTGGGGTGTTTTAGCCTCTACAAGTGCAACTTGGTAACCAGCTCTTCTGACACTAGATTCGTAGAACTTCCACTGTCAATGATCACTTTGCAGCATTTTCTAGCCATCTTACATCTGGTCTTGAAAAGACTTCTCCTTAAAATAGGTTCCTCATCACTTCCCTTATTACATAAGGTTCTTCTCACCATTAGATTTTCTCCAGCCTCAGGTCCACTTGGTGAACCCTCATAATCTACTTGAATTACATCATTTCTGTTACCTTGCCTACTTTTAGAGGATCTAAATTCAAAAGATCTATGTCACTCTTTACCACATCTAAAATAATTACCATGAAATCCACCTTTAGAATAGGAGTTACCTCTTCCTCACTAAGAATTAGTGCCTCCTCAATAGTAATTACCACTTTTCCATTTGGTCTTGCCTTTGTCATCATTCTTCCATTTATATTTGCCTTTATCCTACACAAAATTGTCAGATTTGCCACCTTCACCATAAGATCTACCTCTACCTCTCTGGAATCTACCACTTCTACCTCTTTGTCTTTGTTCATGCTTCTTTCTCAAGATCTCCTCAGCTTTCAAGGCATATTGGTATGCTTCATCCACACTTTCCAACTTCACAAAAATTATTCCATCTTGTATTCTAGATCTCAACCCATTAATGTACCTTGAAATTTTCTCAACATCATCATCCACATGTCCAGATTTAATGTCTAATCTATAGAATTCCTTAGTAAATTCTTTTACAATCATGTCTTTTTGTTTCAAATTTTGCATCTTTCTCAACAAGCTAATTTGGTAATTAGTAGGGAGGAATTTTTTCTTTACCTTGTTCACCATCTTTGGCCAAGTTTTGATCTTATCCTTTCCTCTCCTTTGTCTATCAGTTTGCAAGTGCTCCCTCCATAGTGATACATGACCTTTCAACCTAGTAACTATAATCTTCACCTTTCTACTATTAGGAGTGTTTTCATACTTAAAGAACTTCTCCATATCAGAGATCCAATCCAACACAACATTGGTATCCAATTTTCCATCATAAGAAACAAATTCTACAATAGGTTTTGAATTTTTCCTAGACAACACTCGCAACAATCTTTCCTCATCTTGATCTTCTTCAGGTTCTACCAGTTTGCAAGTGCTCCCACCATAGTGATGCATGAACTTTCAACCTAGTGACTACAATCTTCAACTTTCTATTATCAGGAGTGTTTTCATACTCAGAACTTCTCCATATCATAGATCCAATCCAACACAACATTGGTATCCAATTTTCCATCATAAGGAACAACTTCTACAATAGGTTTTGAGTTTTCCCTAGACAACACTCACAATAATCTTTCCTCATCTTGATCTTCTTATGGTTTGGTGTTGCTACTTCATCATCACTTACATCATCAAAATGTGCTCCTCTCCTTTGGGCTATCTCCACAACATCTAATCTAGCTACAATTTATCTCAACTAATCCAACATAGCATCATCAACATTTCTTCTACCACAAACCATCTTTACAAATCAGGTTCCTGCAAGATCATAACCCTTTGAAAGTTATAGGTCAAATTCGTAAATCTGCCACCCTACAACTGAATCCAAATTAGGGTTCTACATGATCCAATCTTCACAAGGATGAACCTTAGGCTCTGATACCAACTGACACAAAAAAAGGATGAATAGCTAGGGCCAAAGGCTCACCCAACTATCCAAACCACCCTACAAAAGTTAACACAACATAAGAAAACACAAAGAACAACAACCGAGGAGGAAGAAGAGTGAAATAATTTTATTGATTCTTCAAAACATCTTCATACATTCCTAGATGTAAGGCCTTCTAGGTTACAACTAGATACAAATACATTCATATTCAAAGATCCAACAACAAATTCACACTTTTAGTTTTGCTCTCTAATCCTCTTCTTAAAAAAATTCCTCCAAAGACTTTCCTCCTAAAACCTAACATTAGACTTCCTTAAATACTTGCCAAAATGGCTTATAGAAGATTCTAGAACATAGAAAGGCCAAAATTCAGCTCTTTACAAATATTAACTACCTAACAAAAATTAAATGCAAGAAAAGTTGGCCCAAACTAGAATCAGACACAGACAACTTGGAAAATGAACACTAGCACTCAGCACCCACATGAGCTTGGCATCCAAAGGATTCACATGACAACAACTATGAACTTGGCACCCAAAGGAATACTCAACACCAATAGGAACTTAGCACCCAAAGGAAATCACTTAGCACCAACAAGAACTTTGCACCCAAAGGAAATCACTTAGCATTAACAAGAACTTGGCACCCAAAGGAAATCACTCAGCACCAACAAGAACTTGGCACCCAAAGGAAATCACTCAGCACCAATGAGAACTTGCACCCAAAGGAAATCATTTGGCACCAACAAGAACTAGTCACCCAGAGGAAATCACTTGGCACCAACAGGAAAAATGGACAAAGAGTGTAGGATTTGCCAAAAACCTAGGATGCTCTTGCATCAAAGCATCACCTCATTTCAACCAAGTTCACCAACTCCAAGATCAAAACCACTCCAACATATAGGATTACAATCTACCCTAGGATGATCCTTCATTAGATAATAAGAAGAGCATTTTAGATTATGTTTTTCATATGGATTTGAGTATTGTCTCAAGGTATTCTAAGAAAAAACCTATCATTATTTCACATAATAAAAAGATCACAATCTTTCAATTTGTTTAGCTAACAAGGATCTTGACAAATTTGAAGGAACCACAAGATGATGAAACCAAAATATTTCCTCAACAAATTTGATGAAAGATCCAATGTTTCATTGAAAAAATAAAATTGAAATCTTTAATCATTATAATCATAGAATTATCTTTAAATAGTGAAATCAAAATGGAGTTTGGTTTATCTAAGTAGAAACTAGAGTACATTTTGACCAACCCTTTATGCATTTTAAATTTTGAGTGCCAAAGATGAAATATGTACATAGTTTATTTATATAAAACATGATTAGTGTTTTTCATATTAGAAAAAAGGGGAAGTGTTGGAAGATTATAACATTTTAATTCAAATTGATTTCTCTAAGTCTCTTTTGATTCCCAACTACAATAAATAAATTAAATGTAGTCTAGATCAAACTAGCCCTTGACATTATAGATTATGTTCAATTTTTTTTTTCAAGTAGTTAATTCTAGTAGGTGATTTTGAATTTTGAATCTGTAAGAAAGTTTTTTGGATATTACAAGATAAAATAGATAGATATCCTTTCGCCTGTTGTTGATTGAGGTTGAGTAAGAAACAAAGAAGGAATTTCTTGAGTTTTGTGCAAAACACTGTGTATGCAAGATATTGAATGATGATCAATATTCTCTATTGAAATTACCTATAGATCATAGCAATTAGTTTGTGAGCATTCTATGTAGTTCTAGTTGTTTTGGGAGTATCTCAAGACAATTATTTGTAGATATTATACTTATTTGTATGTTTGTGGGTTTTTATTTAAGATTTGTAATAAAACAAGAAAGAAAGCTTGCACATCTCTAGTTGTTTTTTTGCATCTCCATCTCATTTGGTATATTGGTGTGCATTCCCAAAGATTAGGAAATCATAGTTTGCAAGCTCTATGGTGTTGCACCTTGTTTTGGGTATTTTGTCTCTACCTTGTGTTAGACCTTTATATAAGAGATATTTTAGATTTCTAAGGTCGTATTAGAGAATTTTACTATGAAATTTTATGATTTTAGAGAGTCTAAATTTATTATGTAAGAGATAGTCAGGTTAGTTAGGTTTTTTGATCTTGTAGGTTCAAATTCAATATGCAAAAAAGTTAGTCTCCTTTACTTTCTAATGCTGTCTAATTTGGGTGCATTTAACAACATAAAAAATTACTATTTGCAATCAAAGAAGACATTGCAGAAGAGCAAGAATGATGTCATAGCTTGGGAAGATGTAGAAATGATAAAGTGTATAATTGCACAAGAAATAATAGAGGAATATTACCTCTCTTTTTGGAAAGAATATTATCAAACATACTCATTTCTATAGGTGACCATGAAGTATCTATTTATCTATAAGTAAGATTGACAAACGAGTGTCAACACACTAAATCATCTTCACTATACATGCCGAGTATACAATGGAAGCTGAGCTAGAATTTCTTTATGTACCGAGAAAACTACAGTTGCTGTCGAGCACAACACATTACAGTAGATGCCGAGTGACTCAGGATCCAATAGGTGCCGAGCAAAGTAGGAATTCAATAGGTTCCAAGTGACACAATAATCCTATATGAGCCAAGTAATTCATGAATCAGTAGATGCCGAGCAATATAGAATAGATGGTGCTGAGCATTAGTATTACTTCATGTGCCACACAATGCAGGATCAACATAAAAGTTTGTGCAATCACAAACTAAGATGAAAAATGGTTATGCATGACTCATAGCAGGACAAGGAGATAAGATCAAATCCTCACATCCACCTATGTGATCCTCATGCAACCAATCAAAAAATTGGAGACTACATGCAGCCAATGGGTGAATTTCAAGGGTTTGAGTGGGAACATTTTATCCAAGGATGCATGATGGACCACTAATCTTTATAAGGGAGTCTTGATGCCATTGAACAAGGTGAGAGTAAGAGAAGAGAGAGGAATTGTGAGAAAGAAGGAAAAGTAGAGCCTATTAAGGTCATTGCAGAATATTGGTGTCAAAGATTAAGAGTAAAGGACAACATTTACACATCTAGTTGATCAGAATAGAACAAGGAACACAATCAATAGATTAGATCTAGCAGAAATCAAGGGATAGAAGAGCAGATCAAGAGCCTAAGATCAGCATTAGAGATTGCATTAAATTAGGTGTATTATTCTAATACTATCTCACAATTGTATTAGGAACTTGGAAATCCCATGGACTTGGGTAGGTTTAACAACCTTATGTAAATCCTTTAATAGGGTGGCATTCCAAGTTGAATGTTCTTAAGTCCTCTAACAAGACACACTCCTAACATGGTGTAGAAATCCTTTAACAGGGTCACATTTAACAGTGTGTTGTAGCCTTTAATAGGGCAAACCTTTAACATGGAAAACCATTGAAAGTGGTTGAAATCAATTGCTGTAGTAATTTTGTGGGTATCATCCCCACTCCAATTTTACCTTCTTATTCCTAAAGGGTTTCTGGGTCACCAAAATCTCAAGTGTTATATGGTGATGCATGTTTGTTTCTCATGATTATTTAATGTTTATATGTATGCATGTTAATTTCAGTTATATGATATTAAGGGTTTAAAAGTGGTTAAGGGACCAATACTTCTGATTCACCCCCCCCTCTTAGAAGCATTCTTCTCATTAAGACATTTTAACAATTGGTATCAGAGCCAAGTTCTCTCAAGAAGAAGCCTAACAGCTTGGAGGAAAATATTTGAAGATGGAAGTTTTCAAACTTGGAAAGATCATTGAGAACCAGGTGATAGATGTGCATCTTGCTCTACACAAGGTAGAGGAAGCTAGAGAGGAATTAAGAAAATCCTTAAAAAGAAGGAAGGAAATGGCTATAGCTGAAAATGATATTCACTACAAGGAGATTGACACCACACAAGTATTTTCCAAAGGAGATTCCAAAGAATTTGATGCAGCAATAGCAGAACTAATGGAGAAAAATAGAGTTCGAACAGGAGAGATAAGAACTCTTAAGATAGAGCATGAATCATAGGCCATGATACTATGTGAGATCACTGAGAAAAAGATAAGATTAGTTGAGGATAGATTCATGATGGAAGATGACAAAAGAAATCTTGCAAACAAACTTGAAGAAAAATGTACTGAATTAACAAGGTTCTCAAACATGCAAATGGATACACTTGCCCAAATGATGAACCTTCATCATGAACTCAATATGAAAGATATTCAGATCTCTACTTTAAAGATGCAGAATGAACAACTGCAAAGTAAATTGAATAGAGAAAAAGAAACATCAAAGAATCTCAACAAGTCAAGTGAAGCTATTCCCCAAGGTCAGCCAATGATACATCAGGACTTGGATACACCAGCACTGAAGTTGGTGAATCATCAAAAAGTGCTGACAAAGAAGTGACAAAGGTAAGAATTCTAAACCCACTTGTCATTACTGTAATAAAAAGGGACATACCACTAATGTTTGTAGGAGTAGAAGGATCAATAAGCCAAACACACCCAAAAGAAAGGGTTACTGTCACAAGTGCAATATACAAGGACATATGACACAATATTGTAGGTCTAAAGTTACAAGGACATAAAGATTTGATGGATATTGCCACAATTGCAAAAAGTATGGACATAGAGATTTTGAGTGTAGATCAAAGCCTATGTGGACACCAAATCAACATGTAAGAAGGGAAAACTATGTACACCATTACAATTGGGATTACAATACAAGGAAAAGCTATCATTATTGTCAAGAGTATGGACATATACCCCAAAACTGCATAAGAACACACTTCAAGGGGAACTATAAAAGATGGTTGAACCAAACTACTTTCTTCAGTTGCTTGAAAATTGGACATGTCAGTAGGAATTTTCCAACAAAAAGCCAAGGCACCCAAGACTAAAGTAAATAAGGGCAAAGAAAAGATTGATGTGGAACACATCAGAACAGACATGAAGAAGACATGGTAGAAAAAGGATGGACCAAATACATCCAATGAAGGGGTCACTTCACCCACGAGGTCAAGTGATCATATCTCATCCAACTAATTGCAAAATGAGTCTATGGGGTTGATACATATAAGGATGTATCATACATCAGCCGTAAGCCACGATGAAGCACTGCAAAGTATAAATTTGCATGAGACAAGATGCTAAGACAAAACTTGAATGATGATGCCGAGTTGTCTTTGGTTGCCGAGTAAAACTGTAGTGGTAGCCAAGTTATTAACAAAGTTAGTAGATGCCAAGTGTGAATAAGTTGTCGAGTAGACGCTGAGTTGAAAAACCTTTGGAAGCTGAGTGATAGGTGAAGGTACAAAAATGCATTAAATGCAAGGTTTTTGAGCTACTTAAAAATTGATTCATTTTGAGTCATTCAAATGAAGAGCGATTATCAGGATCATGATTGAGTGATTTTCAAGCATCCAACCAGTGATTTGTAGTGATTTAGCATCTACCCAAGCAATCTAAGTGTCTAACCAGGTATTTCCTTTATGTGTCGAGTTTTATAGTTTGTGAAGTTTGTTTTAAATGTCAAACCCTAGTTTGGTAAAAAATGGCATCTAGTTCAAAGTTGACCCAAAGGAAGGAAAGCCATGAGATTCAACTTGTTAATAACGAGGTTAAACAACTCGAGTTTAGGCCCATACCATAAGTTGCACATAAAAATGATCCCACTGTGCTCTATCCGCCATCCTTGAAAAAGTTTTTATGGTTCAAAATGTGTGAAAGTGTTATAACAGCAAGATAGGAGCACTTGGAAATCTTTAATGCCTTTGAAAAACTCTGTGATAATGGAATATTGAAGGATGAATTTTCAATCATAGAAAAGAAGGGTTTAACCAAAGCCTTAGTTTTTCCAATCGTATTCAAAATTGAGTAGATACACATAATACTTAGCAAAATCCATGATGGAGCATTCTAGTTAGAGCAAGGACTAGTCAAAATTACCAAGAAAATGGTTCATACGTTATAGGATTTCCAACCCTAGATCGGGCCAAGACATTGAGAAGTGACAAAAAGGAAACAATTGATCATAACTGATCCCCTTCTAGACTTTTCTATAAGGATCATATCACATAAGTTTTATCAGTCTAGCAGGTTGAATAGTGTACCTTACATAGTAGTGGATGTGGCATATAAGCTTGTAGAGAAAGACCACACCTATGATCTTGCAGAGCTCATGTTGCAGTAGATTAATGACAATCTTGGAGCTATTAGAAAGTCCAAGGGAGCACAATGTAAATTTGGGTCAGTGCTAGTCTATATGTTCTTTTATGCGATGAAGGATTTCCCTTCATTTGGTAAAGTCAACTGGAGTTAGAACAAAACAATTGTTGATCAAATAAATGATTTTATTACACAAATGGGAGATAGCTTTGATGATCAAATGTCTATCTATTTTGATGATTTCAAGAATGCAATGAAGAAAAGAATGAGGATACCAATTTCACTGGTGGAAAAGCATGTAAATGATATATGCTTTATTGTTGATATTGACTATACTTATATCCAAGTAGTCCTTCCAAGAGCAAGATGGCTTAGACCATTGGGATATGAACTTCATGTTGATCAAACTTCTGTAGCCATCACAACATTACTTGCAAAGGAAATGGACAAATCTGCCAAGGCATTTGGAACTTATGACAATGTCAAATCAAGAGTTGTTATAGAACTCAAGACTACCACAATAGTGAAGAAGAAAGAGAAGCTGGTGAAGAAGATAAAGAAGAAATTTGGTGTTGAAGAAACAAGTGCAGCAAGTGAAGTAGAGGAGATTAGTGATGATGAAGAAGAAGGCAATGATGAGAAAGATGAAGACAAGCTAGAACAAGAAGACAAAGATAAGAGTGTCGAGGAAGAAGAAGCTGAGGAAGCACCCATCAAAGGCAAAGTCATCAAAACGAAGGCAAAGACACCTCTTTCTCCTTAGCCTAAACCAAAGAAAGTTGCCACACGAACATCCAAGAAGCCAACAACCAGAGCTACAACAAGGGCCTCCACATAAAAAGACAAAGAGAAAGCTACAAAGAAGAAGAAAACAATCAAGAAGGCATAGGAAGAGCCAAGGAAAAGGAAAAGATATGTGGCTCAACCTGATACTGATGAAGAAGATCAGTCTGAAAAGGTAAGTCATCCTCCTAAGTCTTCAGTAAATATATTATGTGAAAAGATTAGGAATGGAGACTTAAGTGATATCAAAAAGATTGATTTCAATAAGTTCACCAAAGAGGAACAGAACAACATAGAAGAATCATTCTATGCATTAATGGCACAGTTCAAGTATACACCTCTTGAACTTGATGGACAATTGCCAAAGGAATTGTCTAAAATTGTGGAAGACAGATGGAATTTCTATCTAATGATGGAAAAAGAGATGAGGGAATCAACTCTAGCAAGTATACTGCCTAATTTGACAAAGGAACAAATAAGTAAAGTAGTCAAAAAGCATAGCACTAGGTTTACACCGAAGTATAGGGCATTCTCCATTCTCCAAAAAAAAATTGAAGAAGTTGTACATAAAACCACTAGATCATGGAAGAATTTGCATAAGAAAATTGAAGATGTATTTGAAGAGGAATACAAAGAAGAAGCTACTACTAAACTAGAGGAAAGAAGGAAGAGGAGAAAAGAGAAGACATAAGTAGAGAAAAAGGTTGAAGAGGAGGAAAGCAAAGGTACTGATGAGTAGCAAAGTGTGCAAGACACACAACTACCACCTCCTAGCCCTCCTCACTTTACTATCACACCTACATAAATCATAAAGATTAAGAATGTTGTTGAAACCTCAAGCCAAAAAATTAATCCACTAACTATAGAGGATCTCACTAAGATCCTTGACCAAACAACTCTTCAAGCATAGTTGTGTACAAGTCCCATATTGGTCAGTGTAGATGAGCTTCAAAAGGCAGTAGATAAACTCAAAGAAGCCAATGTGTTAACACAAGAACCACCTCAGATCACTCAAACTAGTGGATTCCCATTTCTACTACCTCCATCACTACCAAGAATAGCCATGCAAGCTCATTAGGAGCTGAGTGCAACAATAGAGGAAGCCACAGGTACACCATTATAGACAACAAGTACACCCCTAGCAGCAATGAGACAAGAAGAAGATAAGGAAGAAACACAAGATAAGGAGGAGTCTACAATACAAACTTTGGTTGAATTACCAAGAACAGGAACTCCTACCAAACCTATTCAGCAGTCGAGTACTAAAAAGATGATCATGTCAATACACCAAGCTCAAGTTCTACTAGGGTAGCCAGGACCATTCATTATGGCATTCCTGAGCTTGATGAAGAAATCCAAATACCCTATTATGATTCAAGAACTCTAACTGAGGAAAAGATGAATGAAATACAATGTGCATTGAATAAGAGGAGGATGCAAGAGGCATTAAGGAAAGACTACAAATACAAGTAGGAAATGCATGAGATCAAAGATATATTCATGGATGCATTCAGCCTACAACCTCCAGATTCAAGCAGGCCAATCCTTGAGCAACTATCTAATATAGTTGACCAAGTGAATAATGAAGACCATGATACAAATGTAAAACTCATGGAATGGTTAGAGAAGAAGTTTCTAGGAAAGGTCAACCAAAAGATAGCTAATAACATTATTTTGGGACAGGTTGATCTAGCTAAGAAATTGGATAAGGTAAAGACTGTACTAGGGAACATCTTTTCCCTTTATAGCAAATTGTGTGATTTTTCCAAGTTCACACAAGAAATAAATCAAAAAATTTTGAGCCTTGAGAGCAACCTTAAGCTCTCTAGTATGAAACTACCCTCAAATCTTGCATAGAGTGAAAATCATTTTTCTCAAACGCTTCACATTCAGAGGGAATCACTTGCATTATCAGCAAAAGAGGCTACTATTACAGAAAAGCTAATGCAAATGCAAGCCTCTATCACTCCTCATTTAGAAGTCTTACAAAAGGAGCAAATGTATGTAGAAATAGTCTTGAAGAAGGATTAAAATATTTCTACACATGAAGGACTTGTTGATCTAGCAACAAAGCTTGCAATCCAACACAAATCATTGGATATTGCATTGAATAACTGGGATGCAGCTCTTTAAAATTCTCCTTGAGGTAAATAATTTTTTTTTAGCCAAGCATGGCATTACTATTTAGAACACTTTGACATAAGTGTCAAAAAGGGGGAGATATTGTAAAAAGGGGGAGATACTACAGAAAAGGGGAGATAATGTAGGAGATATATTAAGGGGGAGCACAATTGCCAAATTTTAAAATTTTGTTCAGCTTGAAGTTGATTGACTACAAATAGCAATAAAGGAGTCAAGGGACATGAACATTTTGGTAATCACATGAAGACAGGGTCATCAAATAGAGAACAAATAGGATCAGAAAGCAAGAACAAGATCAGAAAACAAGAATAGGATAGAAATAGAGAACATCAGGCACAATGGCACAAGATATTAGAATTCATGACATAATAAGGCATAATCAACTCAAGGGGAGTCATAAGGTATATTGTTGTTCACAATATCTTTTTGAAATTTTGTAAGTAAAGAATGTACACATAAGGTTTAGATCATGAATGATCAGTTAAGTGTTTTTGACAGTCATGTCAAACGGGGAGATTGTTGATCTATAAGTAAGATTGAAAAATGAGTGTCAATAGACTTAATCATCTTCACTATACATGCTGAGTATACAATGGAAGCCGAGCTAGAATATCTTTATGTGTTGAGTCATAGATAGTGCCAAGAAAACTATAGTTGCTGCTGAGCACAACACATTATAGTAGATGCCGAGTGACTCAGGATCCAACAGGTGCTAAGCAAAGTAGGAATTCAATAGGTGCCAAGTGACACAATAATCCTATACGATCCGAGTAATTCAGGAATCAGTAGATGCCAAGCACTCTAGAATAGATGGTGCTGAGCATTAGTATTACTTCATGTGCCGTGCAATGCAGGATCAACATAAAAGTTTGTGCAATCACAAACAAAGATGAAAAATGGTTATGCATGACTTATAGCAGGACAACGAGATAAGATCAAATCCTCACATCCACCTATGTGATCCTCATGTAGCCAATCAAAAAATTGGAGACTGCATGCAGCCAATGGGTGAATTTCAAGGGTTTGAGCTGAAACATTTTATCCAAGGATGCATGACAGACCACTAATCTTTATAAGGGAGTCTTGATGCCATTGAACAAGGTGAGAGTAAGAGAAGAGAGAGGAATTGTGAGAAAGAAGGAAAAGCAGAGCCTATTAAGGTCGTTGCAGAACACTGGTGTCAAAGATTAAGAGTAAAGGACAACATTTACACATCTAGTTGATTAGAATAGAACAAGGAACATAATCAACAGATCAGATCTAGCAGAGATCAAGGGATAGAAAAAATCTTTTAACAGGGTCACAATTAATAGTGTGTTCTAGCCTTTAACAAGGTAGGCCTTTAACATGGCAAACCATCAGAAGTGGTTGAAATCAATTGCTGCAGTAATTTTGTGGGCATCATCCCCACCCCAATTTTACCTTCTTATTCTTGGAGGGTTTCTGGGTCACCAAAATCTCAAGTGTTATGTGGTGATGCATGTTTGTTTCTCATGATTGTTTAATGTTTATACGTATGAATGCTAATTTTAGTTATATGATATTAAGGGTTTAAAAGTGGTTAAGGGACTAGTACTTCTAATTCACCCCTCCCTCTCGGAAGCATTCTTCTCATTAAGACATTTCAACAGTATTGTCTTTCATATTCATTTTTTACATTAAATATTCAATTTTGGTTACAAGATATAATAATATTTTTGTTGACTTGAGGTTAAATATTTTTAGAAATATTTAATCAATAATTAATTTTAATTTTTTATTGTTGATGTTGACTAAAATTACAATTCAATGAAATTATCCCTTATTTATAAATAGAAACCAATCATGTGATGCCGCATTAGCTATAAAATTGTGTCTCCCTTTTACATCATCCCTAGTGGCACTATTGTTTTAGGCTATTTTTCACATCTTGACAAAAAGTAAGGTAGTGTAGTTTCAAAACTATAATTATTTGTAGAGGACTTACCAAATAAGTAATTTTAAACAATTAGATGTAATTTGAAAATTTTATATAATATTTTTAAAAGTGTAAATTTAAAATACTCAATCATACTTTGAGAGCAACCTCAAAAAGAACTGGCTACTCATGGAGCTACAAAAATAGTGCATGTCTTATTGATAAGAAATTGGGATGATATATTTGAGGATTAAGATTACAGAGTCTTACATTCACATAATGCTAGAAGGTGGAAAATGAGAAAGTTAACTTGCTTAAGGGAAATTTGACTGGACTATGTTTTGCGTATAATATTGAAAAATAATTGTGTACAACATACATGGCTACCAAAATGACTTAGAATGTAAAAAAATGGAAACAAAGAAGAATTTATATGCTTCTCTTGATTCTTGTATGAGTATGATGTTTCATTAGGTTTTTGCATAGATGTACTTATAGAATTTATTTTAGTATCTTATATATAATAATTTCATATTATGATACTTAATGGTGATCCTAATGATAAACATGTTTATGTTATTGGGTATCTAAATTATAGTTTAATGATCCCCTTCCATGTATTTTTATCTCTATATGATTCATTAGCCTTTCATGATTTATGATAGACTATTTATAAAAATTGGTGGTGTTAGGATTTGATCATGATGTTAGATGACATGTTCTTTAATGCATATATAGGCATCTATATAACCATTATTCATGTTTCTCCTTCGATGAATGTGATTAAATGATATGCATTAGAAAACCTCCTTAATGATTAATGTTTTGTGATTATCAGACTAACTTATTATCATGTGATGATTAAATGATTTTTTTTTTTTTGATTTCATGTTTTAATTTCTTCATTTTCCTCTACATTTAATTATATTATAGTCCTTTAGTATGTTAGCATTATCCATGTGATAAGGATGATCTATATGTGGGATTGTTGTTGACAAGTGAGTGATTATATGTTGTCATTGATGGAAAAACATCTCATTGGCATGATCACTTGTGTTGACAACTATTTTATGTGTGATTAGTATATGAAAAATACATGAGTCTAGGAAGGAAATATATTATATAGGTGGACAATTTCTGTCAGCAACAATAGAAAAATTATAAGATAAGGCTGAAATTTTGGGAATATGATATATATGATGTGTATGAGCTACTAAGTTGGTCTCTTGTGTTAGTATTCTTATTAGCATGAGTTATGGTGAAGTGAACAAGAATAAGTCTAGGATGACAATGATTTAGGACAATTTTTGTTATCAAGTACTTTAGCTTGAAAAATTGAATTTCCTCATCAACTCAATTTCTTATGAATTATGGGATCATATCCAAGGATTTAAATATTGGATAACATGGATACAATTTTGTGTCTTGATGAATGAATGGACACATCTTGTAGAGAGTTAGTGAAGCAAACCAAATTAAAAGATTTTAAGGGTATAAAGGAAGGCTTTTTTAGTATGTGAGGACCTATGATCGTATTATGATTCTATATTGATGTGATGCATGAGACTTTGATAGGTCTTGTCTCATAACAAAGACATATGTACTAATATATTTTAGTGAATCCTAATAGGGCCATGCCCTTGAATAAGGATTTTTTAAGACTACTACACCATCTTGTGGGCTAAATCCCTATTGGGATTTTTCACTGGCCATGGTTTACTCAAGAATAAATCATGTTTTTATGAGGTTTATTGTTCTCTATTCTTTACTTCAAATTTTCTTTATCATAGTTACTCATCTAGTGAGATTCACATTATGACTCAATCTTCATCGTTATTTGTACTATCTTCCTCAATGTGTATATACATATATACATATTCATATATAGATACATACATATGTACATATATATACACAGATGTACATATGTATATACATGTATATATCTATGTATATATATATATACACACACACACAGATGTACATATGTATGTACATGTATATATATATATATATATATATATATATATATATATTCACATTAATGATCATTATTTTATTCAACATGGCCAAGTTATAGTCATCAATAAGGTTTTTTACACTTATGGAATAATATTATATGAAATAAATACAATGTTAATGGATACCTAAACTACATAAATTCCCAAATACTTATATTTTACTGACCTATAGGCCCTTATATTTTCCTCAAACTAATCTCTATCTTTTGATGCTTAGATATAAAATTATAATTTTCTTCACCACTTCTTTGTTCTTTTTTCCTAGCTACTACAACACGTGGTTCTTTATGTTTCCTCAAAAGATGCACAATATGTGTCATTTCATTCTAATAATATATTATATTAAACTTCCTCATAACTACATTATTGTAATGAACATGTTGAGTATTATATGTTAATGATCATAAGGGAACATACATTGCCAATAATAATGAATAGCTTAACTAATCCTAATTTTCATCATAATATTTGTTGGTCACAATAATAACACTAATCTATATTCATATATGTTGATAATAACCTAGACATGATACTAAATCAAACATTGCATATATATTTAGTCACTTGAGAGTTACACTATGTGGTAATGTTTGATGTTTATATTTTTTATTTATTAATTAATTTTAAGTGTATTATTTAACTATAATTATAATTATTTTTATTGTGATAATTATATACTTATATTTTTATTTTAAATTCTTAAAATTTTTTATTGTCTTTAACTCTAACTTTAGGAATGGTGTACAAAAGTTAGCATATATTGTATTCTATTAGAATTTTCACTAAATAAGTGATATGTTATTAAATAAATTCTAGTTACAACATAAAATGATAGTAAAGTGAAAGAATTAACAATTCAAATTATTTTTAAAAAAAAAAAATCCATCCATGCATTCAAAAGAATACTTTTGACTAAAACTATACATTTAAAACTATCCATGGAGATGATTACAAAATATACATCTAAAATAATTATACATTTACATAAATAACATTTGAAAGGACGGAGGGACCCATTATTGCATGGAACAAAAAAAATATGGTTTAATAACTATATCATTATCTTCTTACTCCATAAGTTGCTTTGCTACACCCAACATTTCCTACAGGTATAGAAAAGATTTGTTAAAGGTTAGGATTCATCATAAATTCATTAAATTTTTTAATAATTGCATATTTAGCTCTCATAATGTATCAATTTAGAGATGAAAGAAAATAAACAAATAATTTCGTTATATTTTATCTAGTATTCTTTTTCACTGTGTAAGTATAGGTACCATGCTTATTATTGAATACTTCAAGTTGATATGATTAAATTTATGACATTTGGGATAAAATGAGCTCTCACAAATGTTAAGCCCAAAAAGCTATCATTAAAGTTTTTTAATATAGAAATGTGTATGATTTCTAGATCATTCATGTCATTATAGTTTAATAAACTAAACACGCATAGTTTAAATAATAGAAAATTTGTTAGCTCACTATAAAAAACCAAATAAAATATATTCAGTGGGATTATAATGTCATCAAGGATGTTAGGAATAGAAGGAAATCATGTAACATGATAGTCATAACTATCAATATAATGGTGAAGGCAATGGTTATCAATGCTAAAAAATATCATAGGTATAATACTAGTCATAGAGGAAAATAATAACAATTAATGTCATTATCACACATGTCAAGACATATGAACAACAATAGAAAATCCATTATTATTAATATAGATATGATGTTTTGCCAACAAAAAAGCAATAGAAAATCCATGAAAATAGTAAAATATATATTCAAAGATGGTTTAGTAAAGCATATTTTTATAAAGTAGTTAAAAAGGCATAATGGGTAATAGAGTTTTTTTTTTCAGCTTTTCTCTCTACAAGGGTTTCATATGTCTTCTGTGTATGGCTATCTATTTGAGCTTTCCTTCTATCATCTCCATCTATCAAACCATATTTAATGTGAGAGTTTTTAAGTCTAGTTTATAATGGCCTTGACCAACTATGACCCAATAGTTGATATTGGTGTTCACCTTGCTACTTCAAATAGTCATGACACCTCCATTGAAAAAACATCCTCACAAGTTTGTCTCGAAGGTTTTCCATGAGGTAGTCCTTATATTATCCTTCTTCTACAAGAATTTGATATTGCATGTGAATGGTTAGAGAAACATACATTGATAGGGTATTATGTGGATAGGAATCCTCCTAAAGCCATGCTTAGAGAATGAGTTACCAAGAGCTAGACTCCTCATAGATTTTTCCTTGAAGCTATGTAAAACCTTACCAAAGGTTTTTTATTCCACTTTGCTAACTGACATAGGTCAATGCAATCTTTGGTAATGGCCCTTGGTCAATTTGTTCCTCATTGTATGTATTCTAAAGGTGGCCATGAGACTTTACAGTATCTGATGAAAAAAAGATTAGGGTTTCTATTTGGGTTGAGTTTCTAGGTCTTCCCCTACCATGCTAGCCTTTTATTAAGTCCATTGCCAACACTCATAGAAAAGTTATTACTAAGGAACATGATAGATATTTAATGCTTTCCCTTAGAAATGTGTTTGCATTGAGGTTGATCTCTCTAAGGATCTCAAGGATTCTGTGGATATTTAGATTGATTCCCACACCTTCTCTTAGAGACCTTCTTTATTTGAACTTTCCAAACACCTATTATAGGTGTCAATCGGTGGAACACAAGATTAGGGATTGCCTTTTAGAATGCCTAGAATCAAAGTCCCAACCAAGGCTGCTTGTGCTAAGCCGATGGAAGGAAAAAAAGAGAGGAATGGACCACTATTGGGTGCAAAGGCAAGGCTTCCTTAGACCCCAAACAATCAAATGTTGCTTTAGCTTTTGCTCCTCCTATGCAAAATAAAGTACAAACAATAGAGATTGTAGGGTCAATGGTAGTTTTGCTGGAGTCAATACCTATTGTTTAACAAGATTCAAACCCTTTTATTTCATAAGGGATTAAGGTGGCTACAAGGGCTACTACTCCTATAGTGGTTCATACTCTGCTTGCTATGTCCTCCATTGAGACTTAGAATGTGTGGCATTCTTGTAGTCCTCTTGGATGTGCTAAGAAACTAGATAAGAAGCAAAGGTTCATCACTTCCAGAGGGTTTCTCTTTGGTTTCACCTTGATTTCTACTTTTTTGCAAAATAACTACTCCTCCCTTGAGGAAACATAATATATGGAAGAGTTTTCATGATTTTTTAAATCATGGAATGTATGAGGTCTTACAAAACTCTCTAGAAAGTACTATGACTAGGATACTAGTCATAGACTTGGTAATTTAGATTTCTTTTGTATGAAAGAAGTTAAAATCTCTGGTTTCATGCTTTCTTTTGCATGTCATGTCGTTTGTGTAAGGAAACTTGCAACAAAGAATATATCCATTTCCACATAACTCATAATAGATCTGAAATAAATATGTAATTGAAATCCATATGCAAGAGAATAGACAACATACCCACAAAATTGTGATACAAGCATGAATCCACACATCCCATGCCATGCTTCTAACCTTCACAAATGCTCTCTTGGCTAACTTGTCAAGCCTCGTCTTACTTGACTCTTTCCCTTTTTTCCTTATTCTTCTCACACAAAAACTACCCTTGTGGTTGCTTATATAGTAGTAAGTCCCAAAAAACCACCAAGTGGTATTACATAAACCATGTGCTACCTAACCCATTGACCCCACATTTAATATTGAAAATTTAATTCTTTTCCCAAATATTAAATAATTACATGAAATATTATCACAATATTACAATACAACTCATCAAGTATATCCCATGGGAATCTTTACATGTTGCACATCCATCTAGGTGTAACATTACATAATAAAATAAAATAAAATAAAATAATATAACAATATTATGTAATGTGTGCAACACCCATTATCTCAACAATCTCCCACTTGTTGTATACATTGCATAGGGTCAATTTGTAGCCACATAAATGAATAAGGGAACAATATCTCCTAGCACATCCACCAGCATGGATCAAAGTACACCATGTGCTCCATCCTGGTACCCACAACAAAATCAAAGTATCTAGCATCTCAAACATGAATGATCTCAACTCCTATCATGCCACTACCACCAAACATACATAGAAGCCATCCAAAGAGAAAGCCACCTAACCTGTCGCATTAGAAGATCATAAAATCTTGTACCAACTAATAATGTCAAGCACAAAAATCTGATCCAAAGGTAATCACATGTATCTGTAATTTTTAAAATATCCATAGCTGAAATAGCACCCACATGAAGTGCCAAACCCATCCAACTATCCATACCTCCAAAGGTATACCAAGTAAATCTCACATCATCAACATATCCAATATGTAACCCACAATCACAAGCCTTAAGAGAAATACCTACCACATATATATCAAGAAGCTCCTAATACAAAACATAACGTCAAATCTATAACCAATACACTCAAAACATCTCAAAGAAGTGAATCCATGTAGTCTCAAGGACATCCATAACATATAAACCAATAACCTGCAAGAACAACTCTCATTAAAAATCTCCAACACTCTCCCAAGCTCTCCACAACCAATAGAGGAAAGAGATAAAGGACTAACCATGTCATCTCTCATATGACATACATGAGCACAAACTAGTGATCACAATTTTTAACCAATCCCAAATCTAATAAAAGAAAAACTGAACATCTAGGAAGATAACTAAGACCAAAAAGAAACCATGCAAATCATAACTTGTATCATGTCCTTCTACACACACCTCTAGATGTAAACTGTGCAAGTATGATATCCTTCATAAAACCCCAACCAAGAGGCCACAACAACACCCAAAACTATACCATATAGCTTAATTTATATCATGTCCTTCTACACACACATCTAGATGTAAACTATGCAAGTATGATATCCTCCATAAAACCCCAACCAAGAAGCCACAACAATACCCAAAACTATACCATATAACTAAACATTGTAAGCCTCTCACAAGAAGATCAAACTCATAAAACCATTCCTAAATCAAGGAATAACCATTCCTAATCGAAGGAATATGCCCAATATGAAACCATCTCCCAAACTCAACTAGCATAACAACATATGCAAATTGAGACAACCAATTCTAAACCATCTCTCAAATGAACCCTTAAGAACTAACTCATGTACCATAGCTCAAGATCCATATCCATGAAAGACAAGCATAAACATCATGTACCTAAGAGAAACAATGGGCTATACCTCTCAAATAACAAACCATTGAGTAGACCAAGAGTGGAGAATGAGAATGCTCATTAAGATAGCCAAGTCTCCAACCAAGACTCATCTAAGAACAAGCTCCTCTCAATTCCATATCAAGTGAATACCCCTCAAACTTTTCGCTGAAACCAAACAACCATCCTAACAAATACTTCTGTAATCCAAGAGAAATCAACATCACCACCATATCTAAGTATCCATGAGCACCTGTAACCAATCAATCCACGCCAACTCCAAATGCAACATAGCAATATCATGAAGTATCTAGCTTATGAACAATGTACTCAATACCAAGAAACTAAACCAAGATCAATGTCAAAATTTTGACCATGGCCTCAGAAACATAAACATGACAACATGATCTAAATCATCTCAACCAAAGAGATAACATGCTCCATATGAGCATTCTATAACATTTCAAAAACTCTAAATGCATATCTAGAGTATACCATGACATAATAATAAAACCATCCTCACACTAAGGATAACATTCCAAATGAAAGCATAAACCATACCTTTATCAAGAACCCCACAAGTAATCAAGATGCAACCATCTCCACACACCATGAAGAAAACTATCTCTACATATCATGAAGATAAAAGTGCAGCATGCAAATGTCAAAGATGCTTCTGTAGCAACATGATCTAAGACAAACCTCTAACAACTGTAAACACCTAATAAATATATCAATGCCAAAAAAATCCCACTCAACCTATAATGCCCCGCTAAGGGATCCAAAGAATTAACCTAGAATTTCACTAAGTTTTCCAAACAATTTTCTTTTTTTTTTTAAAACAAGAATGTAAAACCATTCATAACATTTGCGAAAGCAATAGTAACATCCAACTGAAAGTAAACATAACATATATACATAACAGGCTACATTCTTTAAAGATTCTTTAACGTTGTATCACATCTAAATTAACTATCATACATGAATCCATCTAGTACAACATCCACATGAATAATAATGATAAGTCCAATGTTCATACATTACATTTCCAAATGCTCAATCATCCACTGTACATGTCACAGGGTATGAAGGCTTAAAAGAATATACATATGTGAAATAAGGTACATCATCCTATTCTAATCCATAATGCAATAAAAGTAAATGAAACTATAAACAATACATGATACATCATCATCATAAAGATATAGACATCCATCATGTAAGATAACCATACATCACAAACATAAATAACTAAGTGCACAGTTCCTCCCAACCGTAAATAGCATCATTAGACCATCGTGGATCCTAGCCATCCCTTCGTGCATAACATTCCAAAGCACCGAAGAGATCATTGGTATTATCATAGTAGGAATGTCACTCCTAAAACATCCTACTAACATGTAAAGTAAAGCATAGGATACCATCATCTAACATATGCAAATCATCAATGTAAGGAACATACCAGCAAATACATCCATCACAAGGTATATCATTTGTCATAATGATCCAAGAACATAATGAAGATAAATACCAACCAAGAATACTCCAGCCACGGTGTTTCGGACGGATCTCAAATGATAAGAGTGGAAAGTACACTACCACCCGACTGCGTGGTACCTAAGTGGTCCACTCCCACCGTGCTGAGGAGATAATCTCAAGTCCCATATAGGCTATCCAAAAACACATAGCACAAATCTCTAGAAGTTCAAGAATCTTAAAAGTATACTAACTCAAAGGTTCCATCACACAAAATCGACATCTAATTACCAGAGGCACACAATGACATGTAGAAAACCTACTATGCAAGCGGGAAAGTGTCATCACATTTATCATGTACAAGTTACCCTGGTAGTTAGATAAACTCCACGGGTCCATACTGATCTCATGCAGCCACTAGTACCCTCTCATACTGACGAGGCATACTACAGAATGCACGGTTGCAACCATGCATTCTCACTACTCCCATCCTAGCCTATACAAGTGCTCAAGGCATGGGTGAGAACCAAAACAATTATCTTTTGAGGTTCATTTAATCCCCATTTAGTGTGTAAATGTTATCACTTATTAACAAAACTTATAATGAGTTACCCTGGCAGCCACTTAGGGCCCCGACCCCCATTGCAAGCCACTTCCTGACACTACAAGTAGATTACCTACCCTAAGCTCATGGAATCATAAATCACCACAGTTTTGTACAAGTGACTGTAAAGAAAATCCAAAAGATAATCCATAAAAATAATCATCAAATAACCATGATAAAAGCATCAAAAATCCTTAATAAGAAGAATCATCAAATCTCCAAGATAAGAATCATCAAATCTCCATGAGCATCTGAAAAAGCATCCATAGAAAATCATGACCACAACAGTTCTCTATTGGCAACTGAAGGCATCAATGATAATCATAATAATCATTGGTTCTCAATAACCAAAATATATCTCAAAATAAATCACCATATCCATTGGTTCTCAACAAGCAACCAATAATATCTCAAAATCATACTGATCGAAGACTCCAAAATGGTTGAGTCAAACATATCACAACATAACATCATCAAGAAATAAATCAACATTCCAGTCCCATCATGGCGACTAGAAAATAAACCAAGGATAACTGATCGATGACTCAAAAATGATTAGTTCAAGTGTTTCATACAAATACATCTCAACTTCACACATGACGATTGATGAACAATAACAATTAGTAAACATTTCATAGAGCATACGATCACATTACCATCATTGAGCTTATAAAGATCGAGACCAAATAAAATCAACATGCCATTACATCTCATAACCCCCGAGCCTCTGGTAACAACCTAGGACTGGTCAACACTAGTTAACCCAAAACCCAAAACAAGAAGCATATAGAATAGACGATGCAAACACATGTTTTGGTTTTGCTATATTACATAGTTGAATCAAGTGTAGAGGTTTCCAGTTTTCTGTTTGCAAGTATATTTTCAAGTGTCTTAAGTTTCGTCATTTGACCTACAAATCAACCCATTTGTTCCCCGATAGAATTATTCTTCCATTAATTAAAAATAATACTTTAAGAATAACTTAAAGATAAATATTCACTAAACTGATTATCATTGACCTTTAATTGTTCTCTTGATTTAACTATGATCTATATTCTAATTGATTAACTCTTCTTTAAGGTTACTTCAACTTTTCAAGATAATCAAAGATCATTATTCGCTTATAAAAGAACCAATTATCAATCTTCGAATAAGAAGATTATAACTTAATTAAAATGATCAATCTAATCCACTAATTAACTTAGGTGCACAATTTCATGATCCATTAACATTTTAATGGTTAAAACTCAATTAAGTATCTCTAACACTTAAGCCTCTTAATTATAATCATTATTAAATTGTCACTAATAACCATTAAAATATCTAAGTCATTATTCAAGTTATTAAAATTAAGACTTATCAACTTTGATATCAATATTTTTACAATCTCATTAAAAGAATTATATCAAATAAATCTCTATTACATAACTTAATTATTAATTAAATCTAATTAACTCTCATTAATTGATTTAATTAATAATTGTATAACCATAACAACGTTCTAATTAACATCAGTTGACTAATAACTAACTAAAATTCTGTAAGTTAAAAGTCAACTATAATTCAATACTCAAATGATCATATTAATAATTCAATAATGATAACTTGTTAATATTTAATGACATGCTATATTGGGAATCTTATTATTAAATTTTTAAAGATCACATACATCACTCTGCAACAATGTTCTCATTTATATTTTAATAATAAGTTATAATAAATCCTCAATACCAAGTATTATTATCTCAAATAAGTTTTTCTTATGTACATTGATTCAGTTAACTGATATTTTTCTAAATTATTAACCAATTCAATTTGATTAATATCTTTTACAGTACTTCAATCATTAACTAATCTCCTTTAGAGTAACTCTGTTCATATTAGTTGATAACTATTTAAACTATTTATACTATTATTTATTAATAGTTTGTTAGACCCAACAAACATTAATAAATAATAAACTTATCACAACTATAAATAGTCAATCTAGAGAACTTTTACATAGAACTTCATTAGCTAACTCTTAATGCCATTAAGGTATTCAAACGTATTAACCAATAACATAATAATTTAATCTTAATCCAATATCACTTAGAGTTTCTAAATTTAAATCAACATAATATAAATTATCATCTTACAATTATTTAATCAATATTAAAATCAACCATTAGACTCCATTTTCTAATTGTTCTAATAATATTTTGTCTATATAAAAGTTGTTTGAAAAAGATCCCTATCACAAACCAATGAGACTCATTGTAGATTTTAACATGAATAATCTTCAAATTCTTAACATTATCATCTTCATTAAACAACTCTAAAATTTTTTAATATATATTAAATAATATTTAATATACATTATAAAAAGTTCACTATATAAACTACATTAAAATCTCTTTTTTAAAATTTTTTCTCTTTTATAAAAATCTATTTACTTAAATTGACTAATAATTAATTACACTTCTTCTACTATTAACTAATCTTAATTAAATTAAATTTAATTAGATTAGATAATAGACCATATAAAACTAATGCATATTAATAAGATTCTAATAAGGGAAGATTGCAATAATATCTTTAATTCATTTCATGCTTTGATATATTATTTTTGTGAAGTTTAAGCATAAAGAACTCTTGGTTATGGGAAATGGAGAAATATCTATCTTTGAATAAAATAGTCCCAGTACGATGGCCATATCTCCCTAATGAACCGTTGGATCGGGCTGAAATTTAAATATGTTGGAGAGGGCCAAGTTGCACCAATTCTGACTGAAGCGATCGAATAAATTCGATCATAATAAAAAGTTATGAATGACTGAGTTCAGGTCTATCCAAGGGGCAGCGACAGGTCAATTTGTGATGAATTCAAAATTTCCTGTTAAAATGATTGTTCTCTAAATTTAACCATAAAAGGGTTTGTTCATATGCATCTAAAAATATAATTGATAGAAAGATTACATCTAATCATTCGAATTTTCACCATAAAATTTCTATTTTAATTCTAAATCTTGTTTTTCTAATTTAATATAAATTCGAACCCAAACCCGATTAAAATCTAATTTCTTTCTCATTTAGAACTAGGGTTTTTCTATTGTTTTCTTCTCATCCAAATAAAATATCTAGATTCCAATTTCAAATAGTAGATTCAATCATAGAGAGTATTCAGACACATAAAACATATATGATGAAGACAGGAAGAGAAAGAGTGCAAAGGGAATATGAGACTATCACGAGTGCACCTAGACATTGATGCTAATTTGCCATGCCTCAGAAGTTCATAGAAAATCTCTTCCTTCTCCATCATTCGCAATTCTTCTAAGAATCCAAGCCGATCAAATTCTCCAAGTGATTAGAAGTACTAGAAGGAGCATAGAAGCAAGTAGAAAATATATGAGCATATGAATCTTCTCCCATGCATGTAAGCTTTGAAGCTTCTATTTTAGCTTGTAGCTCGTGGCTTCCATTCAGCTTGTAGCTTCCATTAAGCTTCTATGAATGCCTGAATATTAAGAGCTTTTAAGAAAACTTTGGAATGCTTTTTGAAACCGCTGAAAGGTGTCACCAACTAAGCATGGGTCTTTTTCAATCCTTTTTGATGAGTCATAGAATTGTAGACACCTTGTGCTTAATTGATGCACTAACCCCCGTGTTGTTGACACATGTTAATTCCCATGCAAGCTTATAACTCCAATTTACTTTACTCTTTCCAATTTAATTTATTTATTTATTAAGTCTCATGCACTAACTTTAATATCTCCAATTTTCAATCTTAATATATTTATATTTTAATCATATGAGATTTAAAATATTTTAATAATTTAAAATATATTTTCCACTTTTAAATTTCATTTTCCAAAATTTTATTGCTAAAATATTTATTAACTTTAATAATAATATTATTTAGTCATTTATTTAAAAATGAACTCCAAATATATTATTATTAAAATACATTCCAAATTTAAACTTTAAACTTTTATTTTCAAATTTAATTATTTTATTTAATTAATTTTTCAATTAATTAAATAAAATAAATATTAAAATACCATATTAATTTTCTATTTAATTAAACTATTAATTAAAATATTTTAAATTAGGCTTAATTAATAGAAAATACTCCAAAGAATCGCAAAGGTAAAAATATGAAAACTCATCATAGCCAAAATACATAGAAATCAAACCAAGGGGTTTATATCACGAATTACATCATCTGATGCATTCGGAGGGTACTCAACTTAGATACTTGTCCTAATTTTTCAATTAGAACAAATGGCTTAAAGGGTTGGGATTTGGACTTGAGAATTTATCTCCCCTCTCTTATCATTGAGATAATGTGATAGGGTACGTTCATCTTGGCAATTCAGGGAAGTCAATACCCGGTACCTACACCCTGCATAAAAACTATGCATGTACAAGCACAATATATACTAAACTAAATAGGCAATGGTAGGAAGTGGTGCATCGTGTAGATCCCGACTAGCAGATGACTACGACTCCCTTCCTTAACCACATCAGACACACCATACAAAAGCACACACACAAAGAAAACACGCACACCATACACATGCAAGTATGGGGTAAGTATCCATAAGAAAATACATATGATAATAAATCATCTTACTAATCATCATTAATAAATGAAAGAAATGTAATGATCATCACGCATACATGAAATGTAGAGTCTAAGTAATCTCATCACATATCAACTGAATCCATAGCACAATATCTGACAATCTCATAGTAATGTTACTAATCATCAACATGAAACTAGCTCTAAAAGAGTTTAGCAATGATAAAAAAATGCGAACCAGGGGCAGGCACTACACAACCATGGTATTGAGTCATCCATGGCATCATAACATCCATCTCCTACATGAGGATCCCCCAGGTCTACACTCACACAACCAAAGTGTTAGTACCAAGTGAAATCAATATCTCCAAATCCAAGAAGATACAAACCAAACTAGGAACTAATCCTACATTGCCACCTCATCACTATCACAAGCTCCCACTAAACCATGTATCCAAGCTATCCATGACATCATGATGAAAAACCATACTCTAAGAATGAGAATCAACCATGATGAAAAACCATACTCTAACCATGAGAATCAACTAAGACATAAAACCATCAAAGAAATAAAATTGCACATCTTGAGCTCCTCAAAAGAAAACCAAATACCCATGATCCTTAACCAAGAAGATATGCCACTTGAACCAAATCAAAAATCCAAGCCAATGAACACCAAATATGTACTTATATATCCAATCATGTCATGCCAAAATCCATGGTAGCATGATCACATCTATGAACTAAGCAACTAAATCTCAAAATTTTTCAACATATTAGTATAAAATAGTCAACCACAATCATCCACCATGACTATACCTAGTAACAACATCTCATCCCTTCTACATGAATAATAAAAAAAAAAAATTATGCAAATTAGAGAATAGAAAACCCAAATCCAAGCCATCAATTTGAATATGCATCAATAATGAAAGCACAATAGAAAAAGACAACCCATAACCAAGCTATACATGCAACCTGTAAGTATAGACCACTTACAACACTGCACAACTTGTAGACCCAAAAAATCATCATGCATATGCAAACCAAACATTGATAACCATATCATCATGAGACTAATTTGAAATATGAACTGAGTATTCAATGAAATCAAATCTTAAATCTCTAAAATATACAATGTCATAAACTCACAATGCTACCATAGTCAATATATATCATGAAATATTTAGATTAATATATCACCAAATAAATCATGTCAAACCTACACCAAATCTAAACCAATGTATAGAGCTCTCCAAGAGCTTTCCATTGACTACTTGAAATCTAAAATCTGACTCTATATGCCCAAGTTATACCCTAATTTGTGCTCAAAATAAATAACATCTAACTTTTAGGCTTAAAACTTAAAAAATATCAAAATCACAAAACCAAACCTACACCAAGTTGCAGTGCTCTGAATTAGCTTTCCAACGCTTGTAGGAAGTCTAAAATTTGATATTCTGAGAAAATGTTATGGCCATTTTACTAAGATAGTCTTTTTACCATTTTCACTATGCTTTTTTATGACAAATTTTTTGATGGGATTAAATTTAACAACCATCATGGGCTAAAACTAAAAAACTCTTTCATTTCCTTTGAAAATGGCCAAATTAGGGCATATTATATATCAAAATTAATAGAAATGTCGACTTAGATCCAATGGTGAGATTTGTTTTTACCTAGGAGGTCATTTCTACAAGCTCCCCCTAAAACCCTCATTTGAAGTAAACATCCAAAAAATCCATTTGTCCAACAATTTCACATTTCTAAAATCTAGCAATATCTCATCATAACAACTAATCCAAAACCCTTAGATCTACAATATACAACTCATATATCTTGCCCTTTCTTTTATCCTTTCATGCATTTCGATGGATTCAATCTAGGGTTACAATAATAAAACCTAGCTTTGATACCACTTGTAAGAAAACTTGCAAAAAATAATATAACCATTTCCACATAACACATAATAGATCTAAAATAAATATGCAATTAAAATCCACATGCAAGAGAATAGATAACATACCCACAAAATTGTGACACAAGATATACCTTAGGAAACCCTCATTGAGGGAAAAACCTAGCCTCAAAAATCATCCACCTTCATGTATTATTTAGCAGAATTATCATTGCAATACAACCATGGAAGCCTTTAAAGCCATAGCCACAACCAAGCAATCTATGTGAACATGCATGAATCCACACATCCCATGCCATGCTTCCAACCTTCACAAATGCTCCCTTGGTTAACCTATCAAGCCTTGTCCTATTCAACTCTTTCCCTTTTTGCCTTTTTCTTCTCACACAACAACTACCCTTGTGGCTACTTATCTAATAGCAAGTCCCACAAAACCACCAAGTGGTATTATATAAATCATGTGCTACCTAACCCATTGACCCCACATTTAATATTGAAAATTTAATTATTTTCTCCATTATTAAATAATTACATGAAATATTATCACAACATTACAATAGAACTCATCAAGTATATCCTATGGGAATCTTTACATGTTGCATGCCCATCTAGGTACAACATTATATAATATAATAAAATAAAATAATATAACAATATTATGCAATGTGTGCAACACCCATTATCTCAACAATTTGGTCAGACGATATTGTATTTTCTTCTCAGCATGAAATTGGTAGAGGTGGTATATTTACTCTCCTATCACCTCATCTATCTGTTATTATTTTGTATGGTTCTAACCCCATGCACAAAATTATTTGGATTTTGTTTTCTATCAATAATCATTCCTTTAGAATTGTTAATATTTATGCTCCCAATGATGCTATGCAAAGATCTCAACTTTGGTGCTAGATGGTTTACAACATGTTTCCAACTACTTGGGTTATGTGTGGAAATTTTAATATGGTAGAGCTAGATTTTGAATAGGAAGGTATTTTTCCTTTTCACTAGATAATCAGGGAAAGGGAAGCATTGTACTATATGTTCAATAAATTGAAACATTTTTATCCCAATCCTAACCATTGCCAGTAGAATGGGGTCTAGCACACTTGGTCTAATTTTTGAGATGACTCTAACCACATTAAAAAATGTCTAGATCATGCTATGATTATTGCATAATCTTTTTTCTCCATTTCTAAAGTTCAAGAGTTACTTATCATTCTTCAAATGGATGTGATGTTATTAGACCACTATCCCATATATTTTAACATTTCTTGGCAAATAGTTGAACAATGATATGTTAGAACACAATTTTTACTCAACATGTTGGTACTAATGTATGATTCTACTATATCTCACATCATACTTTTTTGGAATTTGAGGCCACATCCCTATTCTCAAATAGCCTATTGGTGGAATAATCCTATTACTAGAATTGCTAGGTTTCTTCATATCTATGGGTGACAATTGACTAATTGTAGAAAACAATATTATGAAGCCAATACCAAGGTTCTCAAGAAGGATTCTAAAGCTCTTACCTTTAGCCCATTTGATTATGATTTGCAATTCCAACTTGCCAAGCTTCACCATGAGAAATAGATTGCTAATAACTACGCTACTCAAGGTGCCCAAATCAAAGCTTGACTCCATTGGTTGAAGGTTGGCGATAAAGTTTCTAAAGAATTCTTCTATGCTCTTAGAGCCTGTCATACCAACTTTGGGATTAAAAAGATTAAATAGAGAATTACTCTTTTTTCCAATCTCCTTGACATCCTACAAGACCTTGTTCATCATTATGAAAATGTTTTAGCTTCACAATTGCCTAGGAGGAAGCTCTCAGAAAGTTTATTTTTGTTATTCTAAACCACTTAGTGGTCAAGCAATGGGCTTTCTATTAACAACTTCTCACCATCAGTGAACTCAAGGAGGCTATATTTTCTATGGTAGATGACAAGTCTCCTAGGTGTGATGGGTTCCTTTATGAATTTTACAAACACCTCTAGGAGTCTATTGGTCTAGACCTGCACAAAGTCTATCTTGAAGCCTATCACACTAAGAGTCTAAGAGCCATTATTAACAAAGGAAACATTAAATTCATACCTAAAGCTAGTGACCTTGAGGATATTTGCAAATGGCAACCTATCATCTTGCTTAATGTGTCATACAAGATCATTTCTAAGGCTTTATCTCTCAATATTTGACATCTTCTTCCCTTAATTGTGCACATAGAACAAACAATTTTTATCAAGTACTGATATATTCTTGACAATATCATTACTATTTAGGAAGACAAGGAGTGGGCTCAAAAGTCCAATCAATAGACTATGTTTTTAAAAATTGTTTTTTCCAAAGCTTATGATCAAATTGAACAACCCTTCATTTTGGCTATGCTCTAGGGTTTGGGTTTCAGGTCTAACTTTCTTCAGTCTATGGAAATGCTTTTTGGTAATGCTAATGCTTATATTACCATCAAAAAATCTCAATATGAAGCCTTTAGGATTTTTCAATCTATCTAGTAGGATTGGCCTTTGGCTCTGGCTTTGTATGTTCTTGCTACTGAAGGGTTTGGTTACTTACTTTCCCACTCTGTTTCTATTGGTTTGGTTCATAGAATTTCCTTTCCTGAGTCTTCTTCTTAGCTTGTCAATGACCACTTTTATGATGACTCTTTTCTCACTCTTCTAGAGGATGAGGAAAATATCACTAATTTCTTACAATGCTTGGACACTTTTTGTCAAGCTTATGGTTTAGCTATTCAATGGAACAAGACACTCTGTTATAGGAAATATTTCCTTTTGGTGCCACCCTAGATTTCTCAATTTAAGTGGAAATGGGTTACCCATGGGGATTGTTTTCTCTTTTTGGACATCCCCTTTGCCTTTCAAGCTTCTCAGGTAGAATTGTGGAATGTTGTGCTCATGAAAATTGAGAAAAATATTGATTATTGGATTACTAAACCCCTTTCTCTTGCAAGTAAATTCTAGGTTTTCTCTAAGGTGCTAGTTGCTACTCATGTGTATTAATCTTATTTCTGGGCTCCTTCCAATGCCTCCTATATCAAGATGGAGAGTTTTCTTTGTAACTTTCTTTGGGTTTCTAGGTCTAATCATCATGGTTTCATAGGGTTTCAGGGATTTTTTTTTAATCTCCCCAAAGAGTTTGGAGGCCTTGGCCTTCTTTACACACAAAAGAAAGGGTTCTCTATTTGTGCTATGTGGATTATCCAGGTTCTCACTAGTGATATAGCTTGGAATGTGTTGGACTAGAATTATACCTCTTCTAGTTTCTCTATTAACAAGCCTGCATGGAATTGAATTGGTCTTCAGACCTTTCTCATCATGAAAGAACCTATTCATATCTAGGGCTCCTTTGTTATCAAAAGCATTTGGAAGGCTTGGGAAGCTGTTAAGCCTTGGCTTCACTTGGATGGTGATGGATTTTGTGATGGGCTTTCTTTGAATCAACAAAAATTTTGGTGGTCTTCACTATTTTCCATTTAGGGTGTTCCCTTGGCCAAGGCTCAAGGTGCCAATGCTCTTTTTTTCAAATACAACATCAAGACTCCTAAGAATCACTTTTTTAGGATCTCTATGGGTCTTAGACCTTGAGAGGATAGTCAAGTTCAATTGCATCTTGCTCATCTAGATTGAAATACTTTTAATCTTCTACTCTTTGCCCTTCTAGATCATTTGATCCACAAGGTGGGCATCCAGTTTGTGTGACCTTGGTGGAAAGAATGGAAGTGGTATCCTACTAAACCCTTTATAAGTTACAATCCTAGCTTAGGATATCACTAGATTTCTCACCATCTTCCTATGGTGGATACTCTTAACCAACATTGACATCTTTAGTCTTTTACTTATCATTTGAGAATACAATTTGACATTATCTGGAGTATTATCACTAAGCCAAAGATTTCTCATTTTTCCTGGTGCTTGTAGTTTCAAGGTCTACCCCTTGGGTCATGGCTTAAGCATCTTGGTGGTCTAGATCCTTGCTATCCTTTTTGTGGGTATCTTGAGTCTTTTTTTCATATTTTTTGGTTCCATAGGCATGCTTAGAATTATTGGAATTGGATTCACAAAATTTTCAAGCTCTTCAGGCCAGCACCCTTTTCTTGGCACATGATTGTGATGGATGATTCCTCTAGGATCCCTATGAAATTTTCCATATCTAGCATACTTTCAAGATAGAATTTTTGTTTACTTTATGAAAGGATAAAAATGTTGTTCTTTTCACCCATAACTTTCTTGATATCAATGTTGCTATCTACACTAAAGTATGCATTGGTAATAATGTCATGTTGCAGATACAGGTCCAAGCAAATAAGGTGGCTCTAGAAGTGGCCCACCTTCAAGATCTTCTCAATCACTAGAGTAACATGCCTTAAATAGTAACTAGAGTGCTTCTTGACTTCTTAGTTGACACTAATCTATTTTGGGGCCACCATCGGGGTCATAGTTCTTCTACTTTCTTCTCACATACACCGCGCTCACAAGCTCTCCATAATTACTCTCCTAGTGGTGGTAATGATGGTTGGCAGTGCCACTTGGATTCTCTGCCTTATCATGGCTCTAGCTAGTCCTTAGCTCCTGTGGCTACCCCTCATGTTTCTCCTCTTGGTGTTGTTCACTCCAAATGGCCTTTTCACCTAAATCTAGCTATTTCTCCACTTTAGGCAGAGCAAAAATAGAAAGAATGAGCTAGTGATACAGGTCCAAGCAAATAAGGTGACTCTAGTCATGTTGCAGATACATGTCCAAGAAAACAAGGTCACTATAGAGGTGGCCCACCTTCGGGAGCTTCTCAATCACTGGAGTAACACACCTTGTATAGTCACTAGAGTGACTCTTGACTCCTTAGCTAATCGTAATCTACCTCAGGGCTGCCGTCGGGGTTGTAGCTCTTCTACTTTCTTCTCACATACATCGCACTTGCAGGATCTCCATAATTACTCTCCTAGTCGTGGTAATGATGGTTGGTAGTGCTTCTTGGCTTCTTTGCCTTGTCATGGCTATGGCTGGTCCCTTGGCTCTTTTCACTAGCCCTCATATTTCTCCTCCTAGTGTTGTTTTCTCCAAATGGCCTTTTCACCTAAATCTAGTTATTTCTCCACCGCAAGTAGAGGAGAAATAGAAAGAATGAGTTGGTGATGATGTTGATGATGCATGGACTATTCCTAGTCCACCTGCCAATCCCAAGGTGACCTAGGATTTATGATCGCGATGAACCATCTCCCTCATCTGACACTTTTTTGGCATCCTGAGGGAGTTGCTTAAATGTTTTTTGATTAATAGTTGTTGATTCCAACTTAAGCTGTGTGAACTCTCATGGGGTGATCTTGAATCTCCCAACCCTTTTTTTGTGAATTTGTAACTAGTATATTAATTTATTAATAGAAAGGGACTACTCATAAAAAAAACATAATATACTACAAGAGCATTGCTTCAGAAGTAAATAACTAGTTGGATGAGAGCTTTCCATCCTCATTAATATCCTTCATGGACTTGTATGTCAACTGTGTGGTTTCTTAAGAGAGAATAAATTTGATCCTTCAAAAACCATTAGAAAATTTGTAAAATAATATATCTATATATAAGTTCATAGTTTTCCTTGTTTTGAACTTTTTGAGTACAACTATATATTATCTATTACATAATATCCACTCTTGCATTGTTATAGTACTAAAAATAGATGAATTGGTGGATGATATGTAGTCTTTCTTAAGTCTTATCAAATTATCAAATTAGTACAATAAAATGAATGTTAACATTTAATTTTGACAATTCTTAAGTTGGAAAAATTTGAAGTTGAAGTTATTTGAGTATATTATTGAAAATCCATTGTGTCATTATAATAAGACTTTTATAGACAATGGGGTGTTTAAGTATGCATGCTAGTAGGTTAAATCAGTTCTTTTTCTTAATCAATTGGTAAGCTTGTTTATCTCCTATGATAAGACTTTAGGTATACCTCTTATGTCCATCCTATCATGTGTCTACTATGTCCCCCTTCCTAAAAATATATATTTGTCTTCATGTATGCTTTTAAACATTTAAATTTCCAGACCCACAACCTACCAAGTAGGCTTATCAATGAAATCACTCTCATCTTTGAAGCCTTTTGTGAGCTCCATGAATTCATAGATGGGTGATGTAGTAACTGTTCTAGTTTCGTTTTGTTCATTATCAAATATTTTCAAGATGTAACAAATTTATTTTAAGCTCTATCAATCCCTATACATCTTTGGTAGATTGTCATGCATTGTGATCTTTGACATGTATTGAATCATTTATAATAATTCAACTATCAAATAATTTTGTGACCTTCATCAATTCATCAAAGTACATTGGTGCCACACATTATGTTGATTGTAGTATCATCAAAATCACATATTTCTAGCCTTCTTTTCCTTTGGTAATAATAGTCATAGTACATTATATTCCTAAGTCACACCCACTCCCATTAATGAGAATGTCATCACAATTATATTAATCTAAGGTTTCCATTAATTATGGTATCTAGTATATGATTTGTGTTTTCAACTTTTTATTGTCATGCATTTATTCTCCTTTGAGATACACCTTGTCTTAAAAAAGATTGTCCATTTTATCTTCTACATGTGACAATTAGTATATTTCTTTTTTCATTTAAAAAAAATAGACATTGTCATACTCATATCCATCAATCATAAATATCAATATAGCACCAATTATAGAATAATCAATATTTATACTTACATCTATTAAGAAAGGCTAGATAGGCTCTACAAGTAGTATAAATTAAGGTAAACAAAAAAAATAAATATTTTGAAATATTTATTTTAGTATGTCACATTTTTATAATGTAATATCTCAATTGAATCAATTTGAAACTTGATTTCTATGGTACCACTATTTTTGTTTTGAAATTTTAAGTCAAGAAAAAAAACTAACAAACATGTGAGTTTACACAACATTGTATTTATGTAGATACAATTTTCTTCAAGTTAGAAGAAAAAATAAAATAAGACTAAGTTTATACTATCTCAAAGTAGGATTATAAAAATTTGAGACCATTATTTTATAAACTAAACTCATTTATTCTACATGACTATACAACATTAAATTTATCCATATTATCAACAACATATGTAAAACATATGATTTCAATGATCTCAAAATGTAAAATATGGTGGACTAAAAAATGGACAAATATTATATCCCAATTTTTTTAAAAATAACTTTTTTATACTAATCTCATCATTGACAAAAAACCATTATCTATATTTGAGACATCTAGATAGCTAAGCCCAATCACTTTTTTTATTTCATCAGTTCATTCAAAATAGAATATTATAAGAAGTGACTAAATAATTAAATTGTAAATTAATTTTATTTGTAGGTCATACTATCATTAATATGAATGGGCACATAAATAATACAAAAATATTTAAACACTTTCAGTTTACAAAATTAATGGTGCTTTAACTATGGAAAAGTTTATGTACTAAAATGAGCCTGACTAAGTATTCACTTATCTATCATTTATTAATTGCAATAGGTTTTTTAAGTTTTCTCTAGTCTTCTCATTTTTATCCTCAAACTTCTTATGAACTATAACTCAAAAAATTAATTATTTAGTACAATGATAAACTTAATAGATGTCGTATTACTCCTCTATTTTTTATATTATAAATTTTCAACAAGTTTCCTTCATATCTTCACTAAGAGTTAAAATTATTTTAGTAATTGATAATATATTAATTATGAATGGAAATGATTTTGTCTTCTTTGATCAATACTTAAGGCTCATACAAATAGAGAATTATTCAAGGTCTATAATTGTAAATATATTAGGAGTATCAAAATGATAAAGGAGTATCTAAAATATATGCATAATCTACATAAGTTAAAAAAATATTTCTTTCAAGTTTTTTTTGTAAGTTTGACATACTTAACTCTTGCACGTCTCTTTCCTTTTTGGAAATTCTCAGAATAAAACTATGTACTATTAGATCTCCATAGTCTAGAAGAATGTTGAGGAAAATTTCTAGATTTGATTGTGTAATTTTTTTAGCATCAATATTTTGGATCACACTACATTATCCATTATTAGGAAGATAGAGAATTTTTTTTTATAGAAAATTACAAACTACAAACCTATATTAGAATAAGAAGAGAGCGAAAAGGTGGGAAGAAGAGAAAAACTACACCACATGAAACAAAAGATGAACAAGTGAAAGGAGAATCAATAGAACACTAAAAAAAACTAAGGGCAAACCCACCAAGATCTAATAACATAAATTGAAATAATACATAAGTGCAAGGAGAATCAAAATGATAATGAGAATGTAAAGTAAAATATGAAATAATGCTAAATAAAAATTTGATAAATAGATGACCTATAATCGATAGATTCAATGAGACTACATTTTATGTAATGTAAAATAAACAACCATGCCTTTAATAGTCAATACAAATTAGTTTACAAAGGAAAATAGTGTTAACTATTATTGGCAGTTTCATAACCACTACTTTTATTTAGTTAAACATAAAAAATTATGTATAACACCAACATTTCCCCCCCACCCTCCTATTACATTAATTTGAATCCTTATTTTTTTCTAAAGAAACATTGAACTGATAGCATCAATGGATTTGTTGACTACAAAACCTACAGAATGAGATCCATTTCTTTAAAAATTTCACATCTCCCCCTAGTATGTGTAATACCTCCTCCAAAAGTCAACATCAACTGAGTGTTTCTATCACCTCTTCTTGTGCACCATTTTCTTTTGTTTTGTAGCCTTCTATCTCATATTGCATTTGCCCTAATAGTTGGACATGGTTTCTACTAGAGAATTGCTTTAGAATTCAGTTTCACATCATCAAAAAAAATAAAGAAATAAAGAAATAGAAACAAAAAGTAAGGGAAATAAAGAAACAAAAAACAAAAAATTAAAAGGTAAGGGAAAAATTTTCAAGGTCTAATAACATAAACTGAAATAAGACATAAAGATCAAGGAGAAGAAAAATGATAATGAGAATATAAAGTCAAAATGAAAAAAATAATAAATATAAAATTGGTACATAGATGATGTATAATGGATATATTGAATTGGATTCCATATGATGTTTTGTGAAACCAACAACCATTCCTTAAATAGGCAACACAGACCAGTTTACAAAGATAAATAGTGTTAATTATTATTGGTAGTTTCATAACCAATACTCTTATTAAGTTAAACCTAATAATTTAAGTAACAATTTCAACATTTTTTCTCTTATTACATTAATTTGGATAAGAGTAGAAGTCTTGGTGCTTCACCTAGATCCAGTGAGTGCTAAGTGTTCCATTTATTCCCATGAGAGATGAGTTTATGTGAACCACTACATGAAACATGGGTCAATAAAACCTATTACCAATTTAACATACCTCCTAAATTGCTATGTCATATACTAAGCTAAGTGTGTTTTAGTTGTTGAGAATACATATTAAAAAATGAAAAGAATGCAGAAAGTAAAGTACAAGAATCAGTAAACAAGAAAATTGATCACTTTTATTCAAAATACAAGTACCAAAATAGTAACTTTTAATGGAAATATTCAAAACTATTTTGATAAGGTACAAAGTGTCCAAGTTTTACACAGTACTTAAATACAATGCATTTAGATATCACACAAGCATCCTTAGCTCCTAACATAATATTTGAATAAACACATTATATAAACAAAAAATTACTGAAGAAGATAAGAGGAAAGGCATCCATTGCCTGAGTGAAAGATTTGTTGTGTTGAATGTTGAAGGGTTGAGCCCACATCTCCATCTGGGAATAAACCTACAAAAAATGAAAGAAGAGGAGGGCCAATTCATATAAACTAAGCAATATAAATCTTTCCAGTCATCTATACTCTACTATTCCTACAACGTGGTTATTTAGATAGCTATATTAAAAGACAAGAAGGTAAGAGATAAATCTAAAAAATAAAACATGTTTATGCTAATGAGTTTGTTCCACATGCAGACACAGGTATGAAGTTGAGGTTGTTGAAGGATCTTGCATAAATTACATGCTTGAAGCCTTTCGATTGAATCATGTAGGGGCCAAGATTGAAGGATTAAGGAGGCTATCAAAGGGACACACATAAATTACAAGTGTGAAACCTTCTGGCTGAATCATGTAGAGGTGAAGACTAAGGACATGGGTAGACTATCAATGGGGCTTACATAAATTACAAGTATGGGACCTTCTAGTTGAACCATAGCAGGAGATTGAAGACACAAGGAGATTGTTAAAGGGATGTACATGTGTTATAGTATGAAAAATTTCCATCAAATCATGGAGGGCATATAGAATTTTGAGTCTACAAGCTGAAAAAATTAGATCTTTACAGGTATACATTAGGGATATATTTCCAAGCATGAACAAAAGAGAATTTAATAGCAAAGGGTGCTGTTGTAGCTATAATGTGAATGCAAAGATGATGAGATGATAAGTGTAATACAAGCTACAACATAAATTGAAAGATGTTTATTTGCTGTTATTAAAAAAAAAAGATAAACAGAGCATAAACATGCATGTGGTAAAGGAAAATTCAAAAAAATAATACCAATAGAGTAAAGGAGTGTAGTAATTATAGTTACAAGAAGTAGGAATGTGGTTGGAAAGATTGGGCAGAAGTATCATATGGAAGATTGGGTGGTGTGAAGCATGCAACAACAATAGATTATCTGGTTACACCTATAAAAACTCTAGTGGGCAATGATTTCAGTCTATTTGAGCCCAAGGTTAGTACAAATAATAGACATAGAGTAGGGAAAAGAGCTAAAAGGCAATGAACAAGGTTTAGAATAGTGTACTTGTAGTCAAAACATTTCAATCTTGAAGGGTAAAGTTAAAACAAATAGTCAAATGTTTTACGAAGGGGCTAGTGCAGAAAAACTTAATCATTTAATAGCCTAGTTAGAGGTTTATTTCAACTTGTAGCATTTGAGTGCATATTGAAAAATATATGATTTGCATGAAAAAAACTATTGGGCATGCTCTTATATATTGTGAGTCATGTGTCTTCATTGCATATTTTAAAAATGTGGTTTGAGTCACAAGGAAAGGTCACATTCAGATATATACAATAGTGATTCAAATTTTTTAAAGAAATATGGTAGCTACAATAACTATTTTCTACTAAGAGTTGGTAAAGAAATTTGAAAAAAGGAAAAGCTTCATAGTTGTATCAAAATCTAAACAACAAGGAAGAACAAGAATAAATTGATGTATATGTAAGAACAAGAGCCTATTAAAGCCTTTTCAGTAGCTCTGCAAAAGTAAACAAGTGCCAATAGAAATTGTTGTGCTAGAAGATGACATACCAAAAGAAATTGTGAAATATAAGTAACCTTGTTATGGGATCATTGTCTCATAATGCAATTAAAAGGACATTCATAGGTCATGATATTGGAGCAAACATTACAAGAAAAAGTCCCAACATTTTGTTCCATATATGTTATATCGAAAGGAAAAATTACTTTAGTGCATCCAAATGTTTCTTCCACACAAGTTTGTGACAACAATAATGAGTCAAAGGGACATTCCAGAGTTAATTCATAGGATTCAATAGTATCAAGATAAATGGTTGAGAAGACATCTTTAGACCCCAGTGAATCGACTACATTTCATTCTAAAGATGTACAATTTTAGGGAAGCAAAGCCCTTTCACAAGATAATAAGACTTTATACCAAAGTATACCAAACTCAGAAAATAATATTATAGTTGATGATGAACCAATCTCCATGTCATAGAGCATTGGCACCATCTTGCACAACACCCTGACTGATTCTGGAATACAAATAAATTATGTCAATGAAGCATTTATTTATTCTAAAAGTTCTATGTCATCTTTTTTGAAGAAGCTCAGGTGCTACTGGTGAAGAATCTCAATCTTCTAGCTTAGCTAATTTAGATGCAAAACTTAGAGCTATTAGAGATTCATAAGAAAGGGAAAGAACAAGCTATAAAAGACACCCAGTGTTATATTATAACCACCAGCAAGCTTTATATCTATAAAAGCCATGAAATTGAGAATAAAAAAAATCAGAATCGAATACCATGAAAGAAGCTACAACATGATAGATGCAAGATAAAACCCTTATATCATCAAATTTGGCCATACAGTAAGGAATTTGTGCTAGAACATAGGAACAAAAAGTTCACATAGAGAAAAATGCCCGACTAAAGCACAATGTCCAATAAAGTAACCATGAAGATAAGTGCTAAGGTTTTGAAATGAAATGAGAACTCACCAAGCAACAAAAACTGAACCAAAACCATTAGGAAACATGTCTAAGATCGTAGCATACAACCCACATGGAGAAATAAGTCCATTGCTAAAAGAAGAAACCAAGCCATCTAGCAGATAATGGCGTCTAATAACAAGAAACATGCCCAAAATTGCAAGAGAAGATTGTGGCATCCATGGAACAAACACTAGTAAACTTTCATGGAATAAAACATGAAAATCCACTACAAAAGCAAAGGAAAATGGCGCCCATACTCCAATAAAAAATGCAGTCAAAGAAAAACATCCATGGCAGGTTGAAATAGCAGAGCTTCTCCACATGGCTAGGGTTTTAAAAAACCCCTCTCTTCTTCATTACATGAAAGAAAATGACCAAGACAAAACAAGTGTTTACACTTTTTACTTTGGTTGTATTAATTCCATTTGATATGATTTTGGGTCTAGGCCATTTGATTTCTTTTATTTTTTGAAGCTCTACTTTTATTAGTTTTATATATATTAAATGAATAATGTCTTATTTTAGTCATTTAATACATATAAAACTAATAAAAAATATATTTTATAACTCCCTTTATTATATTCATTAATAGTAATATGTTTAAAATTAACAAATATAATGTTAATTATTAAACCTATTAATATTAATAAAAAAAAAAAAAGATATAATAAAAAGAGGAATATCATTGTAAAATTAATATATCAAATGGTTACAATTATAAAACCTTTGATTTTATTAATTAAATAAAGAGAATTAAGAAGAGTTTCAAATATTTTAATGCTTTAATGTAAGGAGAGCTTTCACTGGATATTTTTGACCTCCAAAGAGATGTTTAGTTAACTCTTTCATGCAAAGATGAGTTCTATTTTAGAAAGTATGGATTGTTTGAGATAACTGAACGTTACATGCAGTTATAGAGTTGAGTATGGAGCTATTTTTGGAGGCTTAGGATAGGTTGATTTTCTCATGTAGTGATGGAGCACTTTGGTGCTATTTTTGGTGATTTATAGAGCAATTAAGGCCAGTTTTGCATGCAGTCCATGATGAGAGCCTATTTTATGCATACTAGGCATATTATGGGGAGTTTCACATGCTATATTTTTGGGTTATTGAGGGATCTAAGTTAGGGTTTTATTCATGATTTTGAGGAGCTAGAGTTAGTTTTCCAGTTATCTATCAGTTGGGTAGGTGGTTGAGAGCAGTTTTTAGAGGCTTCTTCATTGTTTTTATCATTTTTGACTGATTTTTTCTAGGCATGAAGTTGGAATCTAAATTAGGGTTATGAGTTCTATATATTGTACATTCACCTAATTATGAGGGATCTTATTTTTGGATTCATATTTTGGCATTGCTTATTTTGAGTTGATTGTAAGAGAAAATTTGTGGTAGAGATTTTTTTAGCATTGGTTATAGAGATTCAATAGTTCCTTCTCATTGATTCTTGTGCAATATTGTGATTTTTTTACTTTAATGTTGTGTTTACCTTTATTTAAGTTACATTCCTTATTACAGATTTGAATCTTGATACATGTGATTAAAGGTCTTTGTTTATGATCATTGTTCTTTTTGCAAAAAATTAGTAAAACCTAGGTTTTCCTTCAAAGCAAAAGATCCCAGTCCTTGCATAGAAACACTTTTGTGGTTGCATGTTTGTCTAAGTGTTGTGAATCAATTGTGTCTTTCATAATTTGTGTTGATTTGATTAAAATTACATTCAAAACCATTAGTGTATCACCTCATTTAGGTTAGTATTCATTATTTGTCATTCACTTCTCACCCCTTATCTCAAGTATAATTTAGGAGTAGGTGATCACTATTTAGGAACAAACCTAGCTTTCAAAAAATCATCTCTTATTTTAGGACAACCCACCACCTGAGAGAGTTTCCATGTTTCAATAGGATGGCTAGATTCTACATCTTTCTATAGGTACAATTCTGATTGACAACAAAACCAAGGGTTATGAAATGGGGTTCATGGAGGGATAGGTGTCGTGTAATATATGTTGGTGGGTTATCATATGAGAAAGTAAAAGTCAAGGGCATACCCATCATGTACTACACAAACATCATATCTCCATGGTATCCATAATAATAGATGAAAAATATCTATAGGTATCATATCAAAAAACATCTCATCATGATAGTTTCCAATCTTGAACTTTACCAGACAATGCCCATTGACCAAAGCTTTGTGACCCTTTTGTAACCAAGATATCAACAAGGAATTTAGGTACTTCAATATCTCTAACTAAAATTTATTAAAAATTATCTCTAAATAAAGGTTCTTAGTACTAGCACCATCAATTATGACATTGCATACCTCTCCACTACACTTGGATCATGTGTGAAACAAATTATTCATTTTCTTAGGTTTCAACCCCATCATTCAACAAGGCTCTTCTAGTAATAATGACCTCTCCTCTTTCAACATCTTGAGAATGAAAAGAATCAAAATCCTCATCTACATATGTAACTCATGCATTTTTTTTGGTTTTTTATTTGTCCTCTCTTGATGTTGTGGATACTCATATGCCCAATGCCTTCTTCTCTGCAATGGAAACACATCCCTCAAAAAACCTCCTCTTCTTGAACCTTTCCATCTTTATCCTCCTCTATGATCTCTATTATTTTTATCACAAGGATGATAGGAATTATTTTCCCTCTAATTCTAATTACTACTAGAGTCAATGTTTTTCTTCTTGTCTTTATAAATTGTCCTTCATAAGACTTCCCACTAGGTTTTCTACCATGATCTCTTCTAGTTTCTCTGCTCTCAAACTTATACCTTAAAAGAAAATTGATATGCATCTTCAATGTAGTCATTCTTATCATTATAAAATATTCTTGAATAATTGGATGAAACCCACCTATGTAATGGTCAACCTTCTCCTTATTGGATTTACAATAACTTGCTCTAATAAGGACTCGATAAATCTTTTCTATGTATTCTTGGATAGATCTTCTTGCTTGCTTCAAATATTGCATTTTATTGAGTAAAAAAAGATCATAATGAACATGAATTAATTATCTCTTTAAGTATTCTAGCATCTAATCCCATATTGTTATCTTTCTTTTCCCTCTTTTATTTCCCTTTAACTAAACCACTTTCCATCAAATTCCAGCATGACATTTCAGCTTGGCCTTTACAAATTTAATCCTCTAAAGATATTCTACTTCATATTTAATACACTCTTTGAAATAATTTATCTAATTGATTTTTTTTTAAAATTTAGATTTATATAAAATATGGAAAATTTAATTTTAGGTCACTTTCTAGTTATGGAAATAAATCTAAAAATCCTATCTTCCCCAAGATCTCTAGCTTCTTCTAGTTGCTCTTCTTCTATGAGTTCATCCTTACTTTCATATCTTACCCTATTATTAATTTTTTTATGCATCTCCTCTTGTAGAATTATACTTATCACTAGATGGATTTGAAATCCTCTTTAATTACACTCATACATATTCCGCTATGATTCCTTTGTGGAGGTATTTTTTACACTTATCTCTAAAACCCACAACCATAGTCTTGGTGTAAACTACCTTCTATTTGATCATATATCTATAGACTCATGAACTTATGCTTAGATATCACTTGATGAAGGGTACTTCCCTTATGAACACAAACATAAATAAAAAAATAGAGAATAATTTAAAGAATATAAAAGATTGCTTTCTATCATATTCAATGAAATGATGTCACAAAAATTATAAATGTGCAAAAAAATTTCATTATAGAAATTTTCATTATAGAAATTTTCATGCTAGAGCCATCATTTGTATCATTCAAACTGCCTTAGAAAGCTCTTTGTGCTTTCTTTATATAGGGAGATTTTTACTGTCCTAAAAGATTCTTGAAATTTTAAACCCTATTTTTACAACTAACCATCCTGAAATTATTATTATTTATTTATTTTTCTTACATGGGATTATGCCCCAAATATTTTTTTAGTACTCAAATGAGTGTCTAAAGGTTTTTACTTTTTCACTCAAGGTTGTACAACTTTTGAGCCATAAATTTTGAGGTGTTGATTTGATTGGGTATTTGTTGAGCTGTTGTTTTGCATAAAGCTTAATGGTAGGAATCTTTTCAAACTCCTCTCTTGAAAAGATAATTTGGGATCAACTCCAAGGTTTCGGGCAATCTTGCGACCTACTAGAATTTTCTTCGTTGAAGATAAATGTGAGTGTTCATGAGGAGGCCTTGGCTGGTTCATTTAACGAATCAGATAAGATTTTGAATTTACTTGTTGCCTCAAAAGAACAAAACACATAAAAAATAATATATTTCTATACTTTTCTATTTTATGATGAATGTAGTCTAACAATACAACTATATGAATTCATAATTTAAAAAAGGAGCTAGTAAAGAAAATAAAAAAGATAGGGTAACAAGAAGTTTAACCAAATAACATGAAAGTAAAATCCTAACAGACATAAGCCATGAAAACAATGTGTTTGTGAGCTAAGCTTTTGAAAAGATTGGTGGGTAACTAATGAAAATAGGAGCAACACTTTCTTAATTCCACTAAAGCTATCATCGATGGGAATTTAATAACTATAAGATGTTTCACTTTTCATCAATTCTCAAGGCCATATAAAGTGTGCTTATGTGAGACAAAAATCTATGCAAGAACAATATGATGATCTCTTCTTGAACTAAGTATGTTAGCAGAATTTGTAAACCATAGCAAACAACATAATTAAAAGGTTGCACAACCAAAACAATCCAATAAAATAATTAGCTTAATTACACTTTATTAACATACATTCATAAAATATAACACACTCAGGCAAGAATCACTACACTCCAAATGTGAGCACCAACAACATATATTATTATATCAAAATAATGGTGGCCTAGAATACATATTAGATTCCTAAATTTATAAGAAATATTCTCCTCAATGGGTGTTGAGAGTGAGAGATATCTTTATGCAATGATATGCTTCTAAATTAATAAAACAAATCTATTTATGTACAAACTGACTATCTAACTAGTGCTTAGTAGAACTCTATCCATATTTATATCATTAATTCGATGTATTCAAGCCATTACATGTATTAAAACAAATAAAACATGAGAAAATAATAAAGAGAGAGCCATTAGTTGATGTGGGAGTGTCTGGAAGTGGCAAAAATAGAAGCTCCATCTTCACTAGGCATTTGTCAGAGTTAAACTACTATCATAATGTGTTTTCGATGCATGGAAAGCTATAATTTTAGAACTAGTAGTTAATTGTTGGTACACCTTTGAACTCTTCAAAATATTCTAGAACACTACTAAAAAAGCACACCTACACACCTAGTGCACTAGCGCAACTGGCACACCAGTGCACCTCAGAGGTTTGTTCCAAAATACAAAATTCTACCAAGTGCCAAAATTGAAATTTTGGCTTCTAGGTTCTATTCCCCTTTATACTAGAGCTATGTCTAGACATTTTCCCTTGAATTTCTCAATGATCTCAATGAATTGGACTGCATCTAGAAAATATAAGGCTTCGTGTTTGTCTTTCACTTTCTACCTATAGTTGCCCACCTCAATGTAAGTCTCTACAAAATCTCCAAGTTTTACATCCAACTCCAATAGTGCCTCTTCTATTCTAAATGCTTTCCTAATGTCATCATCATTAGTAGCCTCCTCAAAAGTTTTCCAAAATTTCTCAACTACTACCTCTATAGCTAGTAACTTCTCCCTAGAATCATCCTAAAAAATGTCTAAACATGCATCACTATAATGCCTCCCTGCTTCTAAAATTTGCTCTTGGGTTTGATCCTTGAGCTAGAGAATCTCTGCACATAATCCATCTACAATTATCTCTATCCAATCATCAATTTTATCTAATTCCTTTGCTATATACACTTCCATCAATGTTCGATACCTTTGGCCTTTAATTGCTTGTAATTCCTACAAATCCTTGCCCCAGGTATGTACTTCGTCCATTAGACCAAAATTTTGATTCAAAATGGTGACTAGCCTATCTGTATTATTCTACATATGGTGTAGTAGCTTTAGATTTCCTTTTATAATCTGTACTTCTTTCTCCTCAAAACTATCTTGCCATTGCTGACAAGCTTTCAAAAATGGATCCAATTGGCTTGGACCCCTATCTCTTCTCCTGATTGTTGCATTCAAGGTTTCCTCAGCATTTGTGGGATTTAAGGGACCAACAAATTTTCTTAAATATTCTTTTAGGATATCATTTTGTTGCCTAAGTGTTATTAATTTTGCCCTATCCTGTTCCAAGCTCCTGAATACTTCTTTAATCCTTGTTGTAACCATCAACTTAGGAGTATCCAAGGTAGCTTTCCCAAGCATAACCTCCCTGATTTGATAATCTAATGGAGTAAATTATTCATCACTTTAATGTAGAGGAGGCATAGCTACATGAGAAGATAAGTCTTGGCTTTGATCACTCATGATGAAGGCTAATGCCCGTGCATCTTTTGGGGTGATTTAGTTTTCCTTAGTACTTTGATTAATTCCATCCTATCCTCTTCCTCTGTGGTGAATTGCTACTTCTTGTTCCTTATTACTTCCTTTCTCAACCATCTTGGGATATGCTCCATCAAAGATTTTCCTTTTGAGGACAAAGGAGTCTACTTAGCTATTCTCTTTTCATTGTCTCCCCTTTATGGAGTCATCTCCTTTTGTATGAGATCTACATTGGGAGTCTTTGTGTCCATAGAGTCTATAGTCCTTACCTTGGTGTCTTGGGAAGTTTGCTAAGGTTTTTCACTTATTTTCTCTTCCTCTAACACTTCCTTAGTGGATGATTGTTGTGGCTCTTCTTCTTGTTCTTCCTAAACCTATTCTCCTTTAGTGCTTGGAGGAAGAGGAGTAGCCAATCCTTTGCCTACATAGAATGTGACTTGCACTAAGGATGATGGAGCTACCTTGGGTCCTTGTGGCTTAGGTGGAAGCTAACTACAATCCTACTATTGAGGTTGATTGATTGGGGTATCTCTTATCTTATCCTCAACCAATTTAGTACCAGCAGCGATGAAATCAAAATCTAACATCTGAATGACATTAGTACCCTCAACATCTTTCTCATCTATCCACTATTGTACTTCATCTTCTGATGTTGTAGTCTAAATCGATTGATCAAGATTAGATGGTACTATAATTGTGGAGCTACTTTTCCTTTCTAACTCTATGGCTTGTGTGAGATGAGTCCTTTAGTTCAAAGGTAAATTATCCTCTTTCTCCTCATAATCCTCTTCTTCTACTTCTTTTAGGATAGGTTCAAGGACTGATGGGAAAGGAATCACTTTCCTAATGAATTTTGTCTCCTTGTTACCAGAGCCTTGACCTTTCTTTTCTTAAGAGCAGAGGAGGAGGATTATACCTCTTTGTTGGGGTAGAGACACCTCTTGTACTTTAGTTTCTACTTCTCCTTAGCCTTGTTCAGCTAGAGGCACCTGAGGATCATCTTGGGCTTGTGTAGCTTCCACATTCTCTGACCCTTGTACATTTTCTTCTCCTTGTTGTGGAGGTGCTTGAGTCACTTCCTCTTCTGGCTTGGCCTATTGAGGAGAAGTTCTCTTCCTCTTTCCTTTATCCTTTTGATCTTGATAATACCAAACTAGTCTATCAAGTTGGTACACTGTCTCAGGTCTTACTCGTAACTGGGCTATAAATGTAGGCGCTATAACCTTAGCTCCTCTACCTTTGGCTAGGGTGGATTGTGTGTGAAATATTATTGTTTGAGGAATTGGATCAAGTTTGAAAGGTCTCTTGATCCAATCCTTTGTCAATTTGATAATGTGTCTTGCCCTGTGATTAATGTATGAGTTTTCTTCTTTTTCAATCTCAACATTCATGATAGGTTGGTCACCAATCTTATCCCCATTAAATAATGGATCAAGAAGATCCTCTGTATCCTATTGGATGATCTTCAATAGAATCTTTGTCTTTAAATAAATCTCTACTAGATATAGATTCATCCTACAATAATCCCTTATGAAGACATCGTAGTCATCTATTGTGTTCATCTAGTAATCCTCAATTGCATCCTCATGCTGAAATGTCTTGCCAGCTAGATGTTACACTCTTCTAATGTTATCAAAATAAGGCCAAGGAGAATTATATTCTTCTAAGGGACATTGATCCCATTCACACTCAAAAGATGAAATGTCTTGTCTTTGAACCATACTAAAAGGTCCTATAGCAATAGGCCATACCCAACATATTTTGTGCTACTTTCAAACTCTATCGTATGTAGACAAGAGTTACTAAGTGATCTCCAATAGAATGAATCTATCAATGGGGTACCTATGGAGCTTCTTGGGGTTGATAGTCATTCTTGCTACCCTCAAATATGTAAATGTTTAGAATTGGATGTAGTAGGCTCCAACTTCTGATACCTTAGTAGCTACCTCTTCTGACATCCTATTCTTCTAAAAGATATTGATCCCATTCACACTCAAAAGATAGAATGTCTTGTCTTCAAACCACATTGAAAGGTCCTATAGTAGTAGGCCATACCCAACATATATTGTGCTACTTTCTAACTCTATCGTATGCAGACAAGAGTTTCTAAGCAATCTCTAGTAGAATGAATCTATCACTGGGGTACCTAGGGAGTTTCTTAGGGTTGATAGTTGTTGCTACCACCCTCAAATATGTAAATGTTTGAAACTGGATGTATTAGGCTCCAACTTTTGATACCTTAGCAGCTACTTCTTTTGACATCCTTTTTGCATAATCCCTCTCTATGAACTAGATTATTTCGAATATGAAAGCATCATTCAAAATCATATATTCCTTACTTTTCTTTGAAAGCTTCTTCTTTACTAGTTGAGTATATACAATATAGGGCTATGCATTTGAATCCTTCATGCTATGCTTCTTATAAATCCTAGGATAATCCATTGCCCTCATAGCTAACAAGTATACCAAATATGATGTCATATAAAATTTATGGTTATTCCTAACCGTCAACTAGCTACTCACCCAAGTTCTCACTAAGAATAGAGGCCCAATCAATGAACATCTTTTTCATCTTGATAGTCTCAAATAAAATGGACCATCCATATGTTCAAATGCCTCGATGCTAGTAAGCCCATGACTCTACACAAGAGTATGATAGAATGTCTAATATCCTCTTTCATGCAACCACTTGTCATATCCACTTTGCTTGCTTTCCATCTTAGAGGGGTTTTCTCAATGAGGTATGAGGATTGAATGAATTTGAAAGCTTCATTGACATGTTCCCTATACCATCTCTTAGCGTGATGATAAGTCAATCTGATAAACTGATCTACCCTTGGAAGATGGAACACCTTTTCTATATTTTTGGGTCAAAGATCTAGGACAATCTCTCTGATTATGATCTTCAAGATCCTTTCTTCAAGAACATAACTTTCTGCTAGTGTCTTGATTGATTATGAGGATTGCACTAAAATTGGATGTGATGCTGCATTGACGAGTCCTGATCAAATCAAAGTAGATATAATCAAAGACCTTTATGTGGGTTTATTGCACAATGTTAGGAATGTGCCCAAATTTGTGTGGCCTAGTTCAGTGTCCCAAATTTCTATATAGTCATCTTGAAAGCAAGACTTGGTTTGAACACCTTAAAACTTGAACAATATGGGCATTGGAACCATCTTTGCTGCAAGGGAGGATGATGAAAAAGTCATTGAGTTTGCACTAAAAGAACACGTGTTAGTCTAAAGTCAAATAAAAAATCAACAAACCTAAACCATATCACAGATACAAACAAAATGAAAAACCCTAATCTACTTGAAAACATCAAAAAACTAATTTTACCCCTTGAATGCAAAAAAAGGCACACTTGGCACACTTGGTAGGTGTGCCTGGTGCACCTTCTACTATTTCAAAATGTGGGTTGCGTAGCAATGCACCTCATGGGGTGCACTAATGCGTACCCTGACATAACTTAAGACCATAAATGTTTTCTTATTTAATGGTGCACAATAGTGCACCTAATGAGGTGCACTACTGCGGACCTTAAATAAGATTTTGTTTAAAGTTTTAAAATTCTTTTAGCTTTTTAAAGAAAAAATAAGGTGTTCAATAGTGTACCTACTATGCACCTTATTTAGGGTTTAATGTTCTATTTCATTGTCTTTGTGTACAGATGTAGGAAGTGAAGGAGGCACACCTTAATAGGTGTGGTGCTACATAATGAAAGCTCTTTGGAATGTAAATAGAGGGAGAGAAGGGTGGGGGGTCTCGAGTTATATAGACCTAGGGTCCAAAGCACCCCTTAGTGTTGCACAACTACATAGCTGTGCATCACCAAGGGTGATGCCCCTTCCTAATTTATTTGGCACACTAACACACCTAATTAGGTGTGATGGTGCTCCTTTTTTTCTTTTGGAAAAAAAAAATGCTTCTCAAAATCTTGATTTTGGGATCTAGGTTTTTGAAGTGGGACCCCGATCTAACTAGGACACTAGGAAAAAAATCCTAGAAAAGATTCAGACCCTAGACTAGGGATTTAGAAAGTCAAAAAAATAAAGTAGGGGGTCCCCATTTCTAGGTGAAATGGGGCATGTGTTTGTGGAACCACAACAATATTATAGCCACTTGTTGTAAACCTATTGAATTAAAAATGTTTGACTTGTTTGACATGTGCATAAAAGTTACAAAGGTGTGTTACCTTTCAGGCTAACTTATTAGAATGATTGAATCTAAGTATTTCTATCCAAAAAGTAATTTTGTTCAAACATATGATCTAGGTAAATTCATTTTAGCTAAGTTATATATGGTCTCACACATTTCCAATTGAAAGTGTCTATTAAATACATGTTTTATACTAGTTTGTATCCACTTACTAAAGAAATAACATTATTTCAAAAAATTGACATTTCAATAATGCTTACTATTTTCTATGATATTTTTTAATAACATATAAATACCATTCTATAGAGCTCACAATGAAGAATATTCTCATAAAGAGTTTGTAGTGTTTTAATTAGATATAAAATATTGTAATTAAAAAATTTTACAAGCATGCATTTTAGCACTCTAAAAGATGTTGATTTTGAGAAAGAAAAAAATATTAAATTATATCAAATAAACCTTAACAAAAAAATATCCTCTTACAAAATGTATAATTTTTCTTTTGGTTAGAATAGATTTTTTTTGAGAAATGTGGTGGGAGATGAAAACTTTTGATTTTAGGTGAGTTAAACTTTGAATCATTATAAAAGAGAAAATATAGGTCTAAAGTAAATTTTTATTTTTGATTGTCCTAGCTATATATTTTATCTGTAACATAGTCTAAGTTTAAATGGAAATAAGTTTATTTCCATATAGTTTTGTGATAGGAACTAAACCCCCAATTTTAATCTTTTTCTAGCAACTAAAAAATTATCTATAAAAATTAGGAAAATATATCAATTCTTATTCCAAAAAATTATAAAAAATTATAATCCTATAATTCATTCATTTTTACACATTTCATTAGTTTACTTCATTTTCAAATTATAAATAAGAATACCAATTTTATGTCATTGAAGGTAAATAATTATAATTTTATTAGCCTTTTCCTTTACAAAAGGGTGACATAGGTTTGTTCTTTTACCCATGCGTAATAAATTGGGCTTGTTTGATCCCAATACTAACCACCACCAATAGAGTGGGGTCTGCCATACTTGGTCTAATTTTTGATCTAGCTTTGACCATATATCAAAACATCTTGATCATGCTATGATTACTGCACAATCTCTTTTTTCCCTTTCCAAGGATTGAGAGCTATAGGTGTCATTCCTCTGATAGATGTAACATTGTCAGACCACTATCCTATTCATTTTTCTATTTCTTGGAAAAAAATTATCCAATGATATATCAAAATATAGTTTTTTCTCAAAATGTTAGTGCTGATGCACTCTTCCACTATTGCTCACATCCTATATGTCTTGAATTTAGAGCTATGTCCTCACTCTCAATCTAGCTAGAGTCAATGGTGGAATGATGCTATTACTAGAACTGCTAGATTTCTTCACATCTATAGGAGGCAATTGGTAGTTTTCAGAAAAGGTTCTATGAATCTAATACCAAGGCCCTCAAGAAGGCTTCTAAAGCTCTTACCCTTAACTTGTTTGATGCTGATTTATAAATTTAGCTTTCCAAGATTTGTCATGACAAATAGATTGCAGATAACTATGCCTCTAGGGGGCCCCAAACCAAAGCTCACCTCCATTGGTTGGATATTTTCAATAAAGCTTCTAAAGAGTTCTTCCAGGCTCTCAGAGCCTACCATACTAAAGTTGGGATTAAAAAGATAAAATAGGGAAATGCTATTCTCTCTAATCTCCCTAACATCTTGCAATATTTTGTGCATCATTATAAAAATGTTTTTGCTTCATTGGGAATTTTAGTTTCTTGAGGGGATGCTCATAGAAAGTATATTTATGTTACTCCAAACTACATAGCAAGTGAGCAACGAGCTTTCTATGAGAAACTTCTCATCGTCAAGGACCTCAAAGAGACTATCTTTCCTATGGAAAATGACAAGTCCCCTGGGTGTAATGGGTTCCCTTGTGAATTTTATAGACACCTCTAGGAGTGCATAGGTCTAGAACTACACACAATTTATCTACAATCCTACCAAACTAAGAGTGTAGGAGCCATTATTAACAAAGGAAACATTAAATTCATACTTAATGCTAGTGACCCTAAGGATATCTATAACTAGTAGCATATCACCTTGCTGAATGTGTCATACCTAATCATTGCTAAGGCTTTATCTCTTAAGATTCACCATCTCCTTTCTTTAATTGTGTGGCCAGAGAAAACTAGTTTTATTAAGTCTAGGTATATTCTTGACAACATCATTTCTATTTGGAAGGGCATGGAATGGGCTCACAAATCCAACCAAAAGACTTTGTTTTTGAAAATTGATTTTGCCAAAGCTTATGATCACATTGAATGGCCCTTTATTTTGGCTATGCTTCAAGCTTTGGGATTTGACCCTAACTTTCTTTAGTCTATGAAGATCCTCTTTGGTGATGCCAATGCTTGTATTACCATTAATAATTCTCAATCTAAAGCCATCAGGCTCTTTTGATCCATTAGGCAGGCTTGCCCTCTGGCTCTAACTTTGTATATGCTTGCTACTGAATGGTTTGGTTACTTACTAACCCACTCCATTTCCTCTAGTTTGGTTCGTGGCATTTCCTTTCCTGAATCTTCTTTCCAGCTTCTCAATGGGCATTTTTCTAATGATTCTTTTCTCACTCTTTTGGAGAATAAGGAGAACATTTCTAATGCCTTGCAATGTGTGGACACCTTTAGTCAAGCTTTTGGTTTGACTATTCAATGACACAAGATACTTTGTTACAGGAAATCTTTTCTTCCAGCCCCATCCTAGCTTTATCAATTTGAGTGGAAATGGGTCACTCACAGGGATATTTTCTACTTACTAGGCATTCCTTTTTCTTTCCAAGCTTCATCGGTGGACTTATGGAATGTTGTACTCTAGAAAATTGAAAAAAAAGATTGACTACTCACTTACTAAACCCCTTTCTCTTGTGGGAAAATTCCATACTTTCTCAAAGGTGCTGGTGACTACTCATTTTTATTACTCCTCATGTTGAGCTCCTTCTAGAGCTTCTTACCTCTAGTTGGAACAACTAATCTGTGACTTTCTTTGTGCATTTAGCTCAAACCACCATAGCTTTCATCAAGTTACCTAGGGTTTTTCTTGTCTCCCCAAAGAGTCTGAAGCTCTTGGTCTTCTTTCCACTTAGAAACAAGAGCTCATACTTTACGATAAGTGGATTAGTCATGCTATCATAGGTGATGAAGCTTGGAAAGTGTTGGTTCAACACTGTATTGTCTCTGGATTTCCTATCAAAAGGCTTGTAGGGAAGGGGATTGGCTTTCAAACCCCTCTTGTCATGTGATAACCTATTCACATCTAGCACTCTTTTGTTACCAAAATAATATGGAAGGCTTGGGAAACTATTAAACCTTGGTTTCACTAGGTTGGTGATGAGTTTCATGATGGACTTTCCCTAAATTAGTAGAACCTTTAGGGGTCTCCATTGTTTTCCATTCAGGGTGTTCCTTTGGCAAAAACTCAAGGTGCAAGTGCTTTGTGTTTTTTCAAATGTGGCATTAAGAATCCTAAATACCTCTTTTCTAGGGTCTCTATGAGTCTCAAATCTTGGGAGGATATTTAAGTCTAGTTCTATATTTCTTGTGAAGACTGACAAACTTTTGATCTTCTAATCTCTATAATTCATGATCATTTAATTCACAAGGTGGGAATGCAGTCTGTTTGACCTTGGTGGAAGGACTAGAAGTGGTATCCTAATACACTACATTGTCACAAAATTTTGCATCCTTGTCCAAATTTTTTTATCTAAGGAAAATATTGTAAAAAATGGAAACAACCTCCAAGCTATGGGACTTGAACGGTGAGGTTGAGTCTCCGAAGAAGGCTGACTTCCTTTACTATCAGGGTGCACCTAGCTACACTTGGAGAGGAAAAGAGAGAATGAATGCATGAAAGAAAATCTACCTACTTCATCATAAGGGATGATGCACCAAAATAGAGTGTTTGGCCTTATCTCTACCCATAAATTCATAGTTAACCAATTATAAACTCAAAGAATATAGATTTAGACTTTTCTTAATTCAACAACCACATGTAGACTAGACAACAAAATAATGTTATAGGAAGAGACTTTACTTAATATCATTCAAATGCCAAAGGTAGATACAATCGTGCAATTGTAGAATATAGACAAAATCATTAACTTGAAGCAAAGAGAACTTGCATAGTGCATTAATAGCTAAAAGAGGTTCAATAGAGGATTACAATGGCTCAAAGGCATGATAAATTATAGTAGTATGCATAGAGGCAATACTAGAAAATCAAAGAAAAAGATCAAACCTTCAAAAAATTACAAAATCTTCCTTTATAGCTTTGGCATAACTGAGATATTTGCAACTAAATTGACTCCACAACTACTACCATTAAATGCTCAGGGAACAATCAAGGTGATCTAAAAGGATGTGATCTAGTAAACTTATAGAGACATGAAAATCAAGGAAACCCTGACTAGAGAAAACCCTTGAAGTGATGAAAATGATGCCAATCAATGCTAGAATTTCTCAAAATGAAAAACCAAGTAGTGGAAAAGAGTGCCTTTGCATCATTTCAAAGCTAGAATTAACTAGAGTGGTTAGGATTGATTAGAAAGATTAGATTGCACAATTGTGTTATTTCTTTTTGCCACTTCATAGAGTCTTCATAAGTTTGACTGCTTCATTGGCCAACTAACTGCGCCACCTTCTAAACTTGACTGTGATGGTTTGTGATATTGTTAACCTTGCTATTTCACTATGACTAAAGTTTGAGTAACCTCATATAGAAACAAAAAGAGAGACAACAATCTTCCTCCATTTGATAGCCTCAAAGGTTACCCAACATGTTAGTGCACAGACCAATATAAATATGGTCCTTTGCCAACCTATCTGGCACTAACCCACCATACCATGGTCCACAAAAGAATGGACCCACATGTCACACATCAACTCATCACTTTGTTGCTATGAATAAAGAACATGCAATTCCCCAAAGAGACAAAGTGACCATCCTTGATATATTTGCATCAGATAGTAGGAGGCAGAAACTAAGAACATGTGGCCCACAATATTGACCATGTCAAAGGCTCAACCAATAAAATTCCCACCATACACTAGTTTAGCCTGAATCATCACTTTGTCACCTTGTGGCCCACACAACAGGACATTGACATGTCAACAAGGGTAGAAGATGGAACACTGAAGAAACTTAGACCCACACCTTGCATAGTCATTACCTTAACCAATGAGAAACCAACAAAATCCAAACATTTTTTGATAGGAAGGGGTCCACCAAGCTATCAATGTGTCACATGAAATAAAGGTTGTGCAACTCTGCATAGCAACATAGTGACAACCATAGATCATGAAAAGATCTAATGATGGGGAAGTTATGGACCCATGGAATATTAAAGTGCTCAATCACTTAAGAAATAAAACATAACCTAAAGTTTAGTATGATGTATTTATGTGCCCCACTTTATCTAAATTTTTAAATATGAAAACATTACCATGCTTAAATTCAAGTATGGCAATTTTGGTGGGAATGAAAAATGACCAACACACCATTCACCAGTTACAAGCCAAGCTTAGGATATTGTTGGCTATTTCCTCATCTTCCCATGGTGGATACTCTCAGATAATGATGGCATCTATAGTCCTCTCTTTATCAATATAGGATGTGTTTTGACACAATTTGGAGTGCTATCTCTGAGCCCAAGATTGCCAAATTTTCATTGCCTTCTTTTTTAAGGGCTTTCCCTTGGGTCATGCCTAAATCATATTGGGGTTCTTGATCCTCGATGTCCTTTTTGTGGGAAACTAGAATCAATTCTACATATTTTTTGGTTTTGTAGCTATGCTTAAAATTACTGGCATTAGATTCATGATTTCTTTAAGCCTTTTAGACCATAACCCTTTTCTTGGCATATGGTTGTGTTGGGTGATTCCCCCAAGATCCCTAGGAAATTTACACATATCTAGCATATATTTAGGATGGATATTTTATTTACTTTATGGAACAATTGTTAAGAATAATAGTCCACCAAGATAACTAAGAGTGAGGGGGGGGGGGGAGGGTGTAGGGTGAATCAGTTATCCAACTAAAAAATTTATCAACCTTAATTAATCTTAACCATGTAACCAAAGTAAACAATATCCATAACAAGATGCACATACACAATTTTTTAGAAATAGGGATTATTGAGCGTAGTGGGGTGGGGTGGGGGGGTTGGGTTGTAAATCACTAATCTACAAACTTTAGTCACCAATTGGATACTATTTCTTACTTTAAACCATGCATTAAAAAATGATAAAGTAATGCTGAACAATAATAACAATAATGCACAAAGATAACTCATAACACCATATTTTGTTAACTATGAAAACCTTGGCCAAGGGAAAAGCTCGGTGGGGATGATATTCACTAGATAATATACTGATATATAAGTTATTTGTTAGAGGATAGACCCTAGTAGGAGTCAATGAGTAAATTTAGTATAAGGAGTCCCTATTAGGAAACTTTCAATCCCTATTAGGATATTCCAACCCTACTAGGAGTTGAGGTATAGTAGATGCAAGATAAGCCAACTACCCAAACATGCACTTCCAATTACAAGAAGAGCTCAGTACCCAAACAAGTAATCAAACTTCTAGAATATAGGTACTATATCTTCTTCCTTGATTGATCCCTAATCTTCACCTCAATCTTGGATCACAAAATAGTTCATATAAAAATTTGTATATATCACTTGAACACAAAAGTTCACATATAATCACAATAACAAGATAACACTTATAATCACACTTCTCATTGTAAAATGTCCTTTGCATAAATACCATGCCTTTACACAAAATGTTGCTAGGTCAACTAAGACCATAATCCACTTTTCCAACTTAGAGTAAACATCTTGGATGTCAGCCCTAATTGGACAAGTAATTATCTTGTAAAAAAAATAATTATTTCCTTCAATTCCACTATCCTATTTCACTAAAACATGATCATCTTTGTTAGTATAGTCCATACTAACTTCCAAGGTAATGCACATCATCATCAACTTGTATTCTATCTCCATATAACTTTGCCAGTTATAATATGACATCAATAACAAGTTATAAACAAAACAAAACACTGTTGTAAACCAAATTCTATACTCAGACAATTTTCTAATTACCAAACACTAAGTATCTTTATTTTCAAGGTTTCCTATGAGCATGTACATCATGTATTTCCATAAATGACAACAAATTTTATATATCTCTATTAGCCAATTGTCAACAATCTCCCACTTTGGCATTGATGGCAACAAATAGGGAAAATTGGCTGTATGAAAAAAACTTAACACAACAAAATAAATAAAGTATTATTTATTTTGTCCATCCATACATATGGTCCCTCTTACAATATGCTTTACAATACTCTCCCCTTTTTGACAATTTAATTAATTTCCAATTTTTTGCAACTACTCCTCCTTTGACATCAATGACAAAGGTTATAATGTCAAAAATCTATCCAAAACTGTAAATAATGTTGTCCTTCCTTATGCTAATAGGATCTTCATGTAATCATCAAAATTTTCCTTCAAACTATCCATACCCTTAGCCCATGTTTCCTTGGAGGATTCAACTATGGTGAGAATTGCACATAGAGCATATGATTCAATCTCAACTGCATTAAGATCTAAATACAAAAAGTTAGAATATGTGTCCTTGGCCTTGAGACATTCCTCCAACTATTTCTCAACAAAAGATATTTTCAAAGCAATAGACTCTCTAAAATTCGATATCCTCTTCAAAATTTGTTCCTTCCAAAGTTCTAATTTCCTAATATCACTATGGGTACTATCCATTTTTCCTTCAAAATCATTAATTTCTAAAAGATGGATGTTGGATCTATCTAGATAAAGCCTCTAGATGATGCATCTTTCCTTCTATCTGACTGGCAATGTCCTTATTTAGTTTGTATGATAAAGTACACTTAATATACAATGTTTTCCCATCCTATTGACATTTTTGAAGTTCCTTGATACATGTATCAAGATTAACCAAATCATTCTTAATGTTCTAATAGATGGTGCTAAACAAGTTAGCATCATGTGAGATCTATGCCTTTGCTTCTACCACATTTATCAAGTTAATAAATTCTTAATCAAATGATTTTAGTACTACCTATGTCCTCTATTTAGGATTTGATTTAGTGTGCTAGACTACCAAAGTATTGTGTAGTTTTTTAGTAACCTCCATCAAGGTTTTTTGTAAGCTCTTCAATGTTCTATTATTTTGTATAAACTTAGATAGGGATGAGATCAAATTAGTTTGATCATCATCATCAGATGCTAAGCTAACAAGTGAAAGCATAGTAGATGAACTAGATGGTTTAGTGTCATCCTCCCTTTGTTTCTTAGCTACCTCTTTTATTCTTCACTCTTCTTCTTCTTTCTTTTCTTTTTCTTTCCTATCATTTTCTTTCTTCTCTTCCAATCTCTTCTTCTCACCTTCCTCTATTTTCTTTCTCATTTCTTTTGCTATTCTATTCTATTCTTCCTCTTCCTTTCTTCTCTTCTTATCCTCAAGTAATTTTTGCTTGGCCTCCTCTATTTTATTTTTCTCTTCTTCAAGTAACCTCTTCTCTTCTTCAATTTTCTTCAAATTATCTTTAATATCCTCAATATTTGGTTCATTAAGTTCAGAACCTTCAAATGAATTGGTATCATCTATGTTAATGGTAATATTGGTTTGATCAATTTGCATAGTGTCACCTCTCACTAACACTTCCAATGTTCTAGGTATTGGAGGAGATGTTGCCTTTGACTTTGTCAACATCTAACTGATAGCTACCATAGTCTCACTTATTAGTTTATGTTTTTCACCCATCATAAATAGAAATGGTCTAACTTTATTTCTCAAATATAGTGTGAGCTTATTCAATAATATTTTAATCTCTTCTTCATCATCAGTCTTGCAAATAGTTCTATGCATAGACTTCCAAAGTTCTAGATCTTCTTCTCTTGTAGGTGCCTTCTTCTCTATGAGTCTTTCATAGACTTTCTGATTAACTACACCCTCAATATCCTTTAATTTTATATTATTCTCTATGATATGTCTCATAGTAGAGATATCAATCTAATCCTTTTCAAAATTTTTATACAAATCATTAAATTTTTTCATCTTAACAAAGTTACTTTCATTAGCAATAACTGTGTTGATCTTCTCTATCTTCAGCTTCCAAGGTTGCCAAGCTTTTCCTACTGATTGTTTTGACAATGTCACTTTCTCTACTTGCTTGATCTCTTTTTCTTCTTTCTCTTCATCACTAGACTCAAAAATTGTCAACAATGTTTTCTATCTTTTGCCTAGTCTCATGGCTTGTTGTTTTACCCTCTTTATCTTAGTAGTCACTACTTCCACCAATCTTTTAGATTTTCTCTTAGGCTTGCTAGGCTACACATCTGACATGACTAATTACTAAATTATTTTCTCCAAAGATGTCCCTATGATAGATACTAACAAGGGTTGCAAATTTAGTATTCCTTTCTTCATAGCTCTCCTTACAGCCTCATACTCACTCTCTCTCATAATGGCCTCTAATAGTGATTTCTTCATAATAGATTCTATTTTCTTGTGTGATGCCTTCTCCAAGGTTGCTTGATGAGCTGATTGGGTAACCTCATCATAGGTTCCAAATCTATATTCTACTTTCTCTTTCTTTGATTTCAATAATTAAATAATATAACTGATTGTTGTATCATCATTTAATTCATAACCCAAGGGATCAAGAAATTTTTCCTAAGGTTCCACTACATGAATATCGGTAAAATTTGTACCGACCATGATGAAAATGTCTTCCTTAAATCTATCTACAATTATAGGTACAATTTTGAATCTCTATTTCATTTCATTCTGAAATGTTCTCATTATCAAGTTGCCACTGTCTAATATCTTATTTGCAGGATGCCTTTTGCATACTTCTATAATCTTTTCTATTGTACATCTATCACTACATAATGACTACTCATTATGTTTGTGACTAATAAATAAGGAAATATTTTAAGTATATGAAAGAATATGTGATTGATTAATGACTAAAATCTAAACACACCATTCTTTGTCCTCTTGATCTTTTCTAGGTTCTCTAAGAGTTGCATTCTCAAAATTTCACTAAGATTCACTTGTTTGGTATAGATTGCTTTAGTATAACTCTCAACTTTCTTCTTGACCATTTTCTTACCCATAGGTACATTGCCTTGTTTACTAAGACTAATTAGCTCATGAATAAGGTTGGTAGAAATTTTAATTGCATTATCTTACATCCATAGTTTTCCATCATTTATCCTACTCAATATGATATGTCTACTCATATGTGTCCAATTCATGGTAGAAATGATATTGAATAGGTCTAGTTCCTTTTAATGTTCAAATCCAAGCTTCATAGTCATGTCCTGATTTAAAACTAATTCCATATCCTTGTCCATGTATTCACTACAAATAGACATAGACTTATAGATAACTTCCTACATCTTCAAGATATAGTATGTTGTTTGGAGTGATAGAAAATGTTGTGTTAGTGTTTTCTTCAACATGTTTTATAGAAACAACCTTCAATTTAGGTCTATCCTCATTCTCAACATTGTGCACTACTGACATATCCATGATTCAATCAAATATGAACTTATACTAAATAAATTTGCAAAAAAATGATAAAATACCTCTTTCCAGAAATAGGGTTTGCCTTGAAATTTCTCTGACAAGTTTCTTCTGAGTGCTCTTAAGTTTGGATGGGTTCAAAATGAAGTGAAAATCAATTATGTACTCCATTTATTCCATCAAATTGAACTTGCATTAATTTCATAATTTGTAAACACCAAAAAACTATCAATTATATTTTGTAATCAAATAACTGCTTAAGATCATTTATCCAATCTTCCAATGCCACTCAAGTTTTCCATAGCTATTTTCCATCATGAAAATACTCTACAAGACCTCTTTGGATTTATCAGAAGATTGAGTGGATTCAATCTTATAATAAGATTTTTCTTTTTCTTTTAGATCTAATCTAATCTCAAGTTTCTTTGTAGACATGTTAATTAGATAACCAAGACTAGTCTTATCATAAGTAGGTCTCTGTATTGACATTGAATCATCAAGTTTTTCTCTACTAGAATAAAGCTTCTCAAGCTATTTCTTGCATTGAGTTAATTCACCTTCACAATAGTATTGTGCTTATGAATCTCTTCATGATCTTCTTCCAATGTTTTAAACTTAGATGTCTTCTTTGCTAGACTTTGTCTCATATCTACATTCTTAGTCTTCAAATTAGATTCAAATTTGCTACTTGTATTATGTCTTTAGTTTTGAATAATCATCACCACTAGTTCCAAATTCAGTATATTTAGGCTTGGGTTTGAGATGTTCAATATTTTATTTTAATTGACCAATGTGTACTTTGGAGTCTTCATATTTGTCCTTCAACTTATCCCTTTCTTTAGTAAGGAGATCAATTTGTTCAAGAGCTTCTTCAATTTTCTTCATCAAATATTCCATAACCATAGGGATCTTACTCAAGCTATTAAGCCTCTTCAAAGTAACTATGCTCTGATACCAATTATTAGAAATAGGGATTACTGGGGGGGGCGGGGTGTGAATTAGTAATCTACAAACTTTAATCACCAACTCGATATTATTTCTTACTTTAAACCATGCATAACAAAGAAATAAAGTAATGCTAAACAATAATAGTAACCATGCACAAAGATAACTCATAACACCATATTTTGTTAACTAGGGAAACCCTAGCCAAGGAAAAAACCCACTAGATAATATACCAATATATAAGTTCCTTTTTAGAGGATGGACCTTGTTAGGAGTCAATGAGTAAATTCAGTATAAGGAGTCCTTGTTAGGAGACTTTGAATCCCTATTAGGAGATTCCAACCCTATTTGGAGTTGAGGTATAGTATATGCAAGATGAGCCCATTGCTTAAACATGCACTTCCAATTACAAGAAGAGCTCACTGCCTAATCAAGTAATCAAACTTCTACAATATAGATATTGTATCTTCTTCCTTGTTTGATCTCTAATCTTTAGCTTGATCTTGGATCACAACATAGCTCATATAAAACTTTGCATATATCACTCTCATAAAAGTACACATACAATCAAAATTACAAGATAACACTTGTGATCACAATTCTCATCGCAAAATGTCCTTTGCATAAATACCATTCCTTTACACAAATTATTGCTGGGTCAGCTAATACCACAATTCACTTTTCCAACTTAGAGTAAACATCTAGGATTTTGATCCTTATTGGACAAATAATTATCTTGTAAACAAAATAATCCTTTCCTTCAATTCCACTATCTTGTTTCACTAAAACATGATTATCTCTATTCCATACAGTCTGTACTAACATTTGAGATTATACACATCATCACCAACATGTATGATATCTCCATCTAACTTCTCTAGTGATAATATGATGTCAGCAACAAGTTATAAACAAAACAATACATTGCTACAAACCAAATTCTATACTTAGACAATTTTTTGATTACCAAACACTAAGTATCTTTATTTTCAAGGTTTCTTGTGAGCATGTACATCATGTGTTGCCATAAATGACAATAATTAAATATCTCGATTAGCTAATTGTCAACACAATTACACTAGATTTGTTAACTAGGGAAAACCTTGACTAGAGGGAAAACCTTAGTGGAAATAATGTCCACAAAGATATAGTAATATATATATATATATATATATATATATATATATATATATATATATATATATATATTCCTTGTTAGAGGATGAACCCTATTAAAAGTATATAAACACAATTAGTAAATAAGAGTCCCTATTAGGAGACTTTGAATCCTTGTTACAAGTTTTCCAACCTTGTTAGGAGTTATAGAAGTAGAAGGATCCACTATCCAAACAACTTCTAGGACAAGACCATTGAACTTCACTGTCCAACTGATCTCTCAACTATTCCTTGTAGAATATTTTGTTCATAATGTGCTTTATTCTCTTTCCTCTATCCTGTCAACTAGACCAATCACTATTAGACCTTGTAGTCTAGGTCAAAAACCTTGGATCCAAATGTTAAACCTCAAATCTCAAAATAAAACCTTGGCAATGAAGTTTTCTCCAAATTGACTCTTCTCTACTTATCTTCACATATCAACCTAATTACTTAGTGTTCATATATTTTCTCCTCTTTTTGTTCTTCTTCTTTTTCTTGTATAACAAAGGAAAATGTCCTTCCCTTATAGCAAGTCCATAAAACAATTCCCTTGAGTAAACTATTACACCTTCTCAATTAATTATTATAGGACCTCATTAAGAACACATTTTACTTAGTGATAACATCAATCTATTGTCTTGTAACTTGAATAAATTTCCATATGTGTAATATTATGACAAGTGAGCTTAGCTACATCATCTATAGCATGTCTTCTACATACCTTTAACCTTCTTAAAATAACATTTCTACTAAGATATATAACAAGTTTACCAGAACATACTTCTATAAACTCTATCTCTGAATAGTCTTCACCAAAACTTGCATAACTTCTTCTAGACTTAATATTTTTACACCTAAGGTTAGCTGAATATACTAGACACTTAGTAGTATCTCCCATTAACCTATCTAGTGAAAAATCTGAAAGATATATCTATAACAACTTAATATTTATCGTTGTTCTTCTGTTAGACACCACAAAAAATTGCTATGTTGATATCAATGAAAAACATAGTCTTGAATATAACATATCATCACAATAATGATCTAATAATATTTATAAAATGCTCCCCCATAGGAATATCATCAATATTCATGCTTCCAAAAATCTCCCCCTTTGGCATTGATGGCAACATAGATGAAAAACATATAGTTCCAAAAATATCAATTGTTAAAGATTGCTATCCTTTCTTTTCAAATCCTATTCATCAATCATACTAACTTCTATATTTTCTTAACCTTATTACTGATATCAATTGTTCACATGCTTCTCCTCCATTAATATACCTCAATGTGCTCTATAACTTGTCCCATGTATCAAATTTTTTTTCATGTTGTAATCTCTCCCCCATTGACATCAATGAAAAAGGTTTCAACAACCATCTATCAACACATCCTATCAATCTTTACAAAAGCTATCTCTAACCTACTCAAGTGTCCAAAGAAACTATTCAAAACAACATCTATCAAGAGTCCTAGATGACTCTATCCTTCATAGATACTCCTCCATACCAGAAGCATCAACATTCAGTCCAAACAAATAGTAGTGCTCTGTATCATTGGACTGATGCACTCTTGCATCATCTACTCTAATGTAGGTAGTGGCATAACCCCTAGCATACCTCAAAAATACTCAAAAGTCTCTTTGGGAAGAGGCTTAGTAAAATATCTACAATCTTTTCTTTGGTCCTTATATACTCTAGTTTGATTTCCTTTTTTGCAACTTTCTCTCTCAACATATGATATTTGATAAAAATGTGCTTAGTCTTAGAATTCAATACTAGATTCTTAGAGATATTAACTATTATTGTGTTATCACAATGTATGACAATAAGTTTGCTAAATTCTATCCTTATATCCTTTAGCATCTACTTCATTCAAACAACTTGATTATAATTGTTTGCAGTACAACATATTCTTCCTCTACTATATCTATGAGATAGAATCCTTGTTCTTTCTTAACCAAGAAACCAATCTTCCTCCAAGAAAGAATTCTCCACCACTAGTACTCTTTTTTGTCATCCATATTGCCTATGCAATCAATATTAATATATGTATATAAATTGAAATCATTAGATTTTTCATATAATGATCCAAACTCTAATGTTCCCTTCAGATATCTAAATATCCTCAAAACTACTATATAATGTGCTTCTCTAGGGTTAGCTTGAAATCTTGCAAAAATTCCAACTGCATTTTCTATTTTTGGCCTTATGTGAGCCAAATATTGCAATCCTCCAATCGTAGATCTATTCTCCTTCTACTCAACAATAGGTCTCTTATCCTTTGTAGATAACTTTTGTCTAGTTTTAATAGGTGTTCCAACTAGTTTACATGTTTCCAAAATAAACCTTTTCAATAGATCTTTCAAATACTTAGTCTGTGAAATAAATATTCCTTCTTTATCCTACACAATCTATAATCCTAGGAAATATTTCATTTCCCTTGTCATACTCATTTCAAATTCCTTCTTCATTTTTTTTGAAAACTTGTCACTTTCACTATCATTTCCTCCAAATATGATATCATGAAAAATATTACCAAAATCAACAATCCATCACCTATTTCTTTCAAGTATAGATTACTATCTACCATACCTTTGGTAAATCCAAGTTTTGTCAAATGCTTGTCCGACCTTGCATACTAGGTTCTGGGTGTTTATTTTAAGCCATATAGTTCTTTCTTCAATCTATATACCATGTACTTGTTATATGTTGAAGGAAAGCCTTTAAGCTATTCTATGTATACCTCTTCTTCAAGTTCTCTATTAAGAAATGTTGACTTGACATCCATTTGATACACTTTGAATTTCTTATGTGCTGCATAGGCTAAGAATAACCTTATTGCTTCAATTCTTGCCATAGGAGCATAGGTTTCTTCATAGTCTACTCCTTCTTGTTGTAAGTAACCCTTACATACCAATCTTGCTTTGTTCCTTACAACTTCATCTTTTTCATTCATCTTGTTCTTGAATACCCATTTTGTTCCTATCACATTCTTGTTTTCTGGTCTAGGGACCAATTCCCATGTCTCATTCTTCAGTATCTGATCTAATTCTTCTTTCATAGCTTGCTTCTAATAGTCATTTCTACATGCCTCATGTGCATTCTTTGGTTCTACTGGAGATATCAAACATAGTTCTTCATTGATTTTACTTCTTTCCATCACACTTTTACCTTTGCTATTGATGATCTACTCTAGTGGATGATTTTTTGTCATATTCTTACCAAAAGTGGGAGTTTTTATCTCAAATCTTAGCTCTATTCTAGTTTCTATACTTTTTTCTTGGCTTAGCTCACCTTCATTCTTCAAATAATTGTCAATCTCAAAGAATACTTCATCATTCTTTTAGCAACAACAACATTCTCATCATTAGAATTGTAGTCAACTATTCTTTCTTGTATCTTAAATTTCTAATGAACTCTTACACTTGCACTTTCAACAATAGTCTTAGTTATTAGATTATAACATCTATAAGCTCTACTTTTCTATAAATAACCAAGAAACATACCTTCATCACTTCTAGCTTTAAATTTACCAACATCATCATGTCTTCTGATCTAAATTTTTTTGCCAAAATTTTTGAAATACTTAACTGTAGGTGAGTGACTCAACCATAGTTCATAAGGGGTCTTGTTTGTGTCTTTCTTGACCTACACTCTATTCATAGTGTAAACTATTGTATTCACAGATTCTCTAAAAAATATCTTGGATACAACATTCTCAACTAACATAGCTCTTGTTTCTTCTGTTACTGACCTATTTCTTCTCTTTGTAATGCCATTTTGTTCAAGAGTCTTCAACTCAACTCTTTCTTCTGCTCTAGGATTGACCCTTTTCTCTTTAATCTGATTCCCATTCTGAAAATCATTGCTAATGATAACTTCCATATTTTCATGGTTAGCCTTTGGATCAACAATACTTACCAAAAATATCTCTTCCAATACTTCCTCTTTCTTAAATAATTTAGGTTCATTATCTTTATCATCACAATCATTCAAGAATAAGAGTCCTTGTTAGAAGACTTTGAATCCTTTTTAGAAGATTCTAACCCTGTTAGGAGTTGTAGAAGGTAGAAGGACCCACTGTCCAAACAACTTCTCGAGCACAACCACTGAACTTCACTATCCAACTAATCTATAAACTATTTTATCAACTAGAACAATCATTGTCAAACCTTATACACTAGGTCAGAAAGCTCAGATCTCAAAATAAAAATTTAGCAATGAAGTTTTCTCCAACATCACTCTGCTCTTCTTATCTTCACATATCAAACCAATTAATTAGTGTTCATATATTTTATCCTCTTTTTTCTCTTTTTTTTTTCTTGTATAACAAAGGAAAATGTCCTTCCTTTACACTGAGTCTATAAAAAGATTCCCTTTAGTTAGCTATAACACCTTCTCAATTAATTATTATAGGACCTCATTAAGAACATATTTTACTAAGTGATAATATCAATTTGTCACCTTCTAATGTGAATAAATTTTTGTAAATGTAATGTTATGACAAGTGAGTTTAGCCATGTATCTCCACATGTCTTCTACACACCTTTTACCTTGCTTCTCAAAATAACAACTTTGCTGAGATATATAACAAGTTTACTAAAACATGCTTCTGTAAATTCTATCTCTGAACAATCTTCACCAAAATTTGCATAACTTTTTCTAGACTAAATTTTTTGCATGTGAGGTTAGCTTCATATACTAGACACTTAGTAGTATCTCCCACTAACATCACTAGTGAAAAAACTTAATGATCTATGTATACCAACTTTATATTTACCACTATTCTTCTGTTAGATACCATAGAAAATTGCTATGTTGACATAAATGATAAATACAATCATGAATGTAACATATCATCATGATAATGATCTAATCATGTTTCTACAATACTCCTCCATAGGAATATCATTAACATTCATGCTTCCAAAAAGGATAGGGATGTTGTTATTTTCACGCACAACTTTCATGATATTCATGTTGCTATGTACACTAAAGTATGCATTTATAATAATGTCATGATATAGATTCAAGTCTAGGCTAACAAAGTGGCTCTAGAGGTGGCCCACCTTCAAGAGCTACTCAATCATTGGGGTAATGCTCATTGTATGGTTGCCAAAGTGCCTCCTAATGCCTCAACTAACCATAGTTTACCCAGGGGCCACCATCGAGGGTAAAACTCTTCTACTCATTGCTCACACAGGCCACACTCATAGGCTCCCTACCACCACTCTCCTAGTGGTGGTGATGGTGGTTGGAAACATCACTGCTTAGCCACTTCGCCTCAATGTTGTTCTACATGGTCCTCGAGGCCAATGGCTCTCCCTCCTGGTGCTCTTCTTATTGCTTTTGGCAAGTGGCCTTTCTGCTTGAATTTGGCTATTTCTCCATTGTGGGCAGAGGAAGAAGATAAATACAAGGTTCCTAATGATGCTATTGATGGATGGACTATTATAAGTCCACATATTAACCCCAAGGATGACTGGGGGTTTAATGATCAAGATGAACCACCCCCCTCGGCTGACACTCTTTGGTAGCCTAAGGGTTGCTTAATGTTTTTTTTTTTGATGAATAGTTGTTAGTTCTGGATATGGCCATGTGAACTCTTGCGGGGTGATCTTGTATCCCCTAGCCCCTTTATTATAAATTTATAACAAGTATATTAATTTATTAATAGAAAATGACTATTCAACAAAAAAAATGTTTGACCTATAAAATGTTAAGTAGTTGAGGTTTAACCTTTTTCAAAGCTTGTAGCACATGCCAAAAGTGACAATTTTCAACATCTTCAAAGCTAGACTTGATCTTCAATAAAAATTTATTGGAAGGCTTATATAATTAAACTAATTCTTCAGGCAATAAATATGAACTTTTGGTGCTCAAATGTTCATCTTACTAAAAATAGTATATTTTCACAATGATACTCTTATTAAAAAACTAGAAAATATTTTTGGGTGATGCAAGTTTGCCCTTACACCTTAGATACTCAAGAATCAACAATTGAGGTTTGAATTCGGTGGACAACAAAACCACTACCACCACTTAACCAACACACTAACTTAATCAACACTCTAAGTATTGAATCCTTAAAACTAGATAATTTAAAATATATAAATAGTGATATATATTGAAATAAAATTTAAATTTTAAATATTTATAACCATATAATTTTTTTTTAAGATAGAAGGTAGAGGGCCCTGAAACTAGATAAGAAAAATAACATTACAATTCAGAATAGAGAAGCAAGTTTTAGGCTATTACAACCAAAAGCCACCAAAACCATTGATGAGAAAAAGTAATCAAAAGTAATATATCAAAAATTACAATTGCCCCTAATCTAACACTAGTGGATCCCTATTATCTAAAATATTTCCTATTTTTATTTGAATAAAAAAATTTAACTTCATCTACCTTATGGAAGGAATCACATAATTTTAGTTCAAAATATTAGTAGCAAAAACTTTGACAAAAACAATAATAAACGTAATAGCATTAGAGCCAAAGATAGATAAAGGCAAAGTAAACATCATTTGGAAATAGAATAGCCTCTCCATCCTTTGAGAGATAGTTAAGAAATGCCTTCCAAACTTCAATGTTAAGTTCTTTTGGTGTCTCATTTTCTTTTTCATTGCTTCTTCTACTTTGTACTTTTTCTCAACCTTCTTCTTGCAGTTATTGTTAAAAATATAAGTTAGACTATGTTACTGAGAAGGGAGGGGTGAATTAGGAACCAATAAAACTTAATCTCACTTTACCAATTAATCTTTCATATAATATTTTGATATAAATACATGCATGAAAGAATCAAAGCAACAAAATATTCATAACACTTTGACACAAGATATGGTGACCTAGAAACTTTGCAAATAGAAAGTAAAACTAGGGTGGGGATAATACCAACAAACTTTAGTACTGTAGTATAAAGTTAACATGATAAGGCTTACAATTGACCACTTTAGGTAATCTACCCTATAAGGAGAAATAGGGATTGTAAGGTGTACTTTGTTAAAGGATTTACAAACATACAATGAAGTATGCACTTAGTTAAGAAATGTAGCAAAAGATTGTTAATTCTACCTTGTTAAAGGATTTGATTGATGCACCTATTAGGATGAATTAGTGGCTAATCTCTCATCTATAATTCTAATTTTTTGAATGAGGTTCCTTGTATTACAATGATCACCTGATTGTGATAGATAAATCTTTACTATCCCTTATTCTTCTTGTAGCCTTCTTCAATTTGCACTCATTCACTTCATAATCTTCTTCTCATAACATATTTGGATATGATATAATGCATTACATATATACCAATCTAAATAAAAACTTATTGGAGTTGGCTACAATACTAATTTCATCATAATTCACAAAGTTAGTCCAATTCCTATAACTCAGGTTCTAAAGACAAACTCGATGATGTTCTGATACACAAAAATACTATTAATGCTTGGAAAACTTTGGCACTTGGTTGAACTTGAAGCTTGATCCATATTAACCACTTCCAAGTAGCTTGAACTTAGTGAACATTGTGTGACTCAGCGAATGCTAAGAAACTTGATAGCTGTTGAATCACTTAGTTGATACTGCATGACCCGATCGACACTAGATTCATATTGTTAACACTATGAGTTCGGTATACACTGTAGAGATTGCTTAACACTGTATATCTCAGTTAACACTACAATCTTCTTCACTTCCACTAAATAGCTTGGTAGCTTCTACTATGCTTGGTTTTCACTATACATAGTCTTTGAAGCTTGATAAACATCGTGTGGCCTGGAAAACACTTTAAATTAACTCAAGTGCTTGGTAGATACTCCTTTCTGACTACTTCACTTAGGAGAAACTAAAACACTTGGTTAACATTTCAGAATGAATGACTATCTTAGTAGCAACTATAGAGCTTGGTAGCAATGCAACCATTTGACTAAGTTTTGAGTCACTGATAGATAAATTGACCTAAATGTCAACAATCTCCCTCTTTGGAATTAGTAACAAAAACACTTATCGAACCAAAAATTTGAATATTCAAAACTATAAGTCAAAAACTTTCTTTATCATCATTCTGAGTCTTTAACTTAGTCTTGACTTTCTCCTACTATAGCTTGGTAACATATTCTCTTTTCTATTTTTTCAAAATTACTTTTGCAAGGATATCTTCTGCTTATCTATACATACATTTACATATTACTATACTACTCCCCCATACATATATCTCTCCTATATACATATATTTGGAGTATAGTATACTTTTCTCCTTTTATCAATATCTTCTCCCTCTATGAAAAAATACAATATGCAATATCTTATATCTTCTCCCCTTTTTTGACATAAATGTGGTGCAGGAGCACCTAGGTAGGCTAAGCGTGTAACCTAGGTATTTATTTATTTTTGAATTGTAGTGATGCTAGCCACATCAATAGTCTAATAATAGGATCAACTAGGTCCTAAGGTGAGGTTAGATAGGTTATAAGAGCCCCACAATGCAATATTGCTCCTAATTGCTAAAAATTACTCATTTTGCTCAATAGAGAATTTTTGATTTTTGAGGGCCAAATAGGGAAAGAAAGTGTTTTAGGGTCCTTATTAGGTGTTTTGAATCCATCTTAAGCCTTTTGGAAATTTTGGTACCAAGTAGAGAAATTTTGGATAGATAATTTGCAAAATTGCAAAAATTGCTCATTTTTTTGCAAAGTTGTCATTGACAACTTTGTAACTTTTATGCAAAAAGAGAAACTTCTTTGTGGGAGACCTTTAACCACTTAAATTAGTTAGAAATTTCCATTCCAATCCTATATCAGGTCTAACTCAACCTTTTCAAGAGGTTGGAGGAAGGAGAAATGAGAGTTTAAGAATTGTAATCAACATTTTTACTACATTACAACAGTTTCTTGCTTTGGAGTGTTTTTCATGCTTTGTACAAATCATACTTAGGTTTTTTTGAGTTTGAAGTGTTATTATTAGTTTTCCTTAAATTAATTTTTTATTTTTTGTGTTGTTACAGAAAATTGTGTGTGGTTGAATAAATTATTTTGTAAGTTAGCAGGTTGCTGTTTTGAACTGGGCAGCAAATAAAAAATGGAGTCTTAGGGCCTTTTCCCACAATATAAAATGTATGGCCTCTTGGGGCTTGGAACTAGACTCCTTTTACATTATTTACAGCAAAGGAGAGCCCATAGGAAGTACGAAAATCATTTTTAAAGTGATGCCCTAGGCAAGCCAAATGCAACTTGGCTAGGAATCACAGTTGGAAAAATGAGCTATGGAGGGGATTGAGCATGCAACACCTCAATTTGGCCACACAGAAAGTAAGGAGAAGGTATAACCTTGCTTTAGTCCAAGGGAGAGGTCTTGCAACATTTTCCAAGGTGGTTTTCCATTACAACAATGATAAAGCACTTGAAATCCTCATTTTTGGCCTAAAATTGTACTTTGATTGTACAGATAGTTTGGGGGTTGAACAATCACAAAATCTTGAAGTACTCCAAAAATTGTATCCAAAAATGTAATTTTTTTTTAGGGTTGTTAAGAAATTTTTTAAGAAATCTTGTTTCCAGCTATTTAGGAGGGCTAATTCCTAGTAGCCTTTTTGGAGCAATTTGGTGTATTTTGCCTAGTAGATTGAATGCACCTATGAAATCAGCATTGTTTAGAGTCATGGATTTTAGAAGGAGTCTAAAAAAACCTTGGATTAAGAACTAGTACCCTTGGAGCTATAGATGGACTTGAGGGTTAGTAGCAAACTGGAGTCGGCTAGTACGAAATTTGACGTTACTTTGTTGGTGTGCCCCCAACTGAAGGATTATGATCTCTTGAGCAAGGTCCTAGTAAGAATAAGGTGTGAAGAAGCTCTAGTGGGTCTAGTGAATGACCTATGGTAGCCCTAAGAGAGCTTGGAGTTTGGAAGCAAGGTGAGGGTGTTATATCAAAATGCCAAAGGTGTATAATATCTATATGATAATACCAAAATGTAATAAGAAATTAGAATGGACCTTCAAAATTAGTACCATAGTCTTGTCTCAATTCTCTTCTAATACCTTACTTGCATGCAAGGTTATCTAAACTCTATTGGTAATTCCATCATGTCATCAGTTATGGAGAAGTTGTTGTCATGGATGAGTATCTTTTCATGTGCAATGTGTTTCTACTATGCATACATGTTTGGAAGAATCATGCCCTAAATTTTTGCAAGTGTTTCCTTGATTCTAGCTTCTTTCAATAATTCTACCTACTGATTTGTCAGATATCTAATCTTTGTGAAGTGTACAGAACTATAACTTGTATCAAGTGACATATGGTGTGCACTTGCCTTCATATCTTCATCTATGTTGGAAAATTTATCCTTTATCTATTTTGTGAAGATAGATGTGTTACTCAATTTGACAAATATTGAAATAACATTACTTATAGATATTTCTAGTGAAACAAGAATAGTAGATAACTTTGCTTGATTTATTACAATTTTTTGTGGAACTTACTCCAACACTCTTTTCTCAAATTTTCTTTCAGCTCTTTGTAGTATCTTTTCCTATCCATTTAGATCTTCATTAAATTTTTGGACATTTTTAGTTAGTTGATCAAGAATAGGTTGTGTATTATCAACCTCAATACTTAAAGCATTGACAAATATGCTCTTTTATGCCCTCAAGGACTTTCTTTTCTTCTTCTTTTCTTCTCTAAGCATCTTTTTCTTAGCTCTATTCTTTAATAGTTCTTCCAAGGTATCTATTTTGATTAAGAGTGAGGAGAGAGATATCCAAATTTGAAATAACAATGTCCTCATCTAGATCAAATTCTTCCTCTTCTTTACCCTTTTCTTTTATAATGGTAGAAATAATTTGCTTACCCTTATTTAGAACTTCAATGGTCGGTTGAGACTGAATCTCAACTATTATTGCACTAGCTATGGATACACTTGGAATAGAAATAATTATAGAAATAGATGGAATTGTAATAAATGTAGAAATGGTACTAACAACAAGAATACCTTATTGTTGCTTGGTAAAACCTGATGATGGAGGAAATTTCTACTTGGTAGATGAAGTGTTGAGAACTTTAGTCAATGTAACACTCCATAGAATAGATCCAAAGCTTGGTTGGGTGCTTTGTGTAGCAGTGGTATCCATAAACAACTTGGTAGAAGATTTCTCTAAGCATGACTGCACTAAGGTTATACTCAGAGAGTGAGGAAATGCAGTCATATTCTAAGCTACAATCTTTTCTGCATTAGATTCTTTAATGCTTTGTGTCTTTGGAAGGCTTCCTCTAGTAGCTTCCTATTCTTCCTCCTCATCATCAAGATTGACATCATCTATTTCATTATCTTTTATTTCTACTTCTTTTACATCCTCATCATCACCATTTTTGTCATCAACATGTACCACAAAGTCACTAGGTTGGTGCAACTAATAGATGTACTTCCATGTAGTAGTTGTTTTCTTCACCGTAGATTCAATATCCTTAAGCAATATCATACATGTGTTTAACTTGAGAGTAAAATTCTTCTCATTTTGCTTCAAGGATTTCTTCATTTCCTACTCACTAAGACTCATCATGAGTTGCTTCAAAATTTTTTCAAAGATGTCCTTGATAGTCTTCTTTACATTTTCCCATCTAGATTTTACTACCTTCATAAGTTCATTAGGATTTTTTTGTGAAAGCTCATCTGGTGAGTACTTCCATTTGCCCAACTTAGTCACAAGAGTATCCTCAATCTCCCTCTTCTCTTCTTCATTCCTTGTCTCATACTTGATAAACCTAAAAAATTCTATGGTATTTCCTTCTTCCATCCTCTTCAATATTTCTTAGAGTGTAGGTGCAGATCTTTTGAAGATTATCTATTCAGCTTCATCTTCACCTAATTTTAACTTCCTTTTGGATTTGGCTACTCTTCTTGTAAATATAGCAGTGGAGGATTTGGCAGGTTCTGGTTATAATAATCTTTCCCTTTTTCTTGAGAGGTTCTTCCTTCTTAGATTTGGATTCCTCTACTTCATCCTCTTTATCATCATCTTCTACATCATCTCCTTTTCCTTCTATTAGCATGAAAGGAGAACTTGGTTGCTTTGTATTATTAACTTTTCTATTCACTTCCTTCCATTATTTACTACTTGAAGTAGCTTGATCTCAAGCTCAATTCTTGCCTTTGCTTTATCATATGTTTTGAAATAGGTGCCTTTGGGATTCACAAGCTCATTTAGTAGAGCTTCAACAATATCCTTAGTGTCATCAGTGTTAACCTCATACTCTAGAGGCTTATCCCATGCCATTCTAGATCTGATTGCTTAAATATAAACTTTGTCATAGACAACAATGAAAAATATATCTCGCTCATAGTCTTCCACAAGCTTCCTGGGTATCCTAGACCTATTTTGCATATTTTCTTTAAATGTTTCAAAATAATTATCCATGATGCTATCAAAATTATCATCCATTTCTACTATGTATTCAATGATTTGATATAAAAATGGAACATCCTTCTTGCATACTACAAAACCTTTGGAAGGGAAATTTTTTTGAAACAAGAGAATAAACATGTCAAAAGGGAATTGAACTTAAATATACTTTTCTTTGACATTGTGATGCTCTCCATGTTCTTGTTGAATTGGTTCAACAACAACTTGACAAGGTTGAAGGATAGATTATTCTTTACCTCCTTGTATGCAAGATCAACAACTTCACATGACACACTGTTCAGCTAACTAGAGCTGTAAATTCTGTGAGCAATCACATGTATGCTTAACTTCAGCTCCATGTCTATTATACCATTAAGTTTCATGTCTCTTATGTCCCACTTGACAAGAGTTCACTTAGTTAGTTTATCCTGACCTAGGGTTTTGGTCATCTTTTCTTTATTTAGCATTGGTAGTCCAATGATTCTATGAATCATTTTTTTTGTAATTTGAATGGGTTGGTCCAACCATAATTGCCCATTGTGAAAATGAATTAGGCTAAGTATAATCCATTTGAATTGAAAGTCCCTTGGCATATGTGAAATATGTGTCAAACCCTTAGTTTCCAAACATTGATGCTTAGGATTTAATACACCATCCACACATAATTCTTTCAATGACTCATTCATCTCTAGGGTTCTGAGTTCTTGAATATAATAGTGGTAAAATTAATGGATATCATGAAAAAGTTGTTAGTGTAAATAAGTATTTACTATTTATAGTTTACTTTAGTTAATGCATTATTTTATTATTTATTTAGGTGAGACACTTAGGGGTTTGTGTACTTGCATGAGTTGTCATGTTGACAACATAAAAGTATGCAACTCTAATTCAACACATGGTGTCTACAAAACTAGATTTGCATCATTCATTGAGTTTTCATGTAGACAACATAGTTATTTGCACTCCCATTTTAGTACATGTTGTCTACAACATTAATTTGCATGCCACACCTTTGTAGGCTTATCCTCTCATCATCACACTTACTCTTGTACTTAATGGAGGATAACCCATATCTAGTGGACATGTGCTTGGTTGTATGACTTATCATGATGCTAAATTCTATACATTTTAGAAGCTCTCTAGAGGCCTTTATATATAGGCACTCCTAGTGTACTTTCATATGGAATATTGAATGAGTATATCGTCATTCTGATCATACTCTCTTTGGTCTACTATTTTGTTTGTGTTTGACTTCCCTAGTCTTGGGTGAATTCTACCCTAAGGAAAATTCTTACATGGTATCAGAGCTTGAGGAGATTCTCTACACATAGCCATTTGAGACCATTCATGCTTTAGCATCTCAACCCAAATCTAAAGAATATGTAGAAATTGGGAGCATCTAGAGCCAAATATGACCTTGCCATTGCATCTAGAACATCGATTTAGTGAAGATCAACTATAAATTTGCCTATACTAGGCTAAATTTGATCATGAGGTAAATCATTTTTTGTAAACTAGCACCTAAAGGCACTGATTTGCAAAATAGGTATGATCATTTTTAGATCTATTTAATTTTTTTCAGATATAATAATTCTCTACTTTTTCAAATTTCTATTTTTGATATTTTTTTGCCTAGTCACGCTAGCAAAGATTTTTTTTTGTAGAACTTGGTAGTCACACCCTAGCCCTGCAATTTGGTAGGAATATTCTATTATTTTAGGGAATATTCAATTCAGTAGCAAGTTCATTAATCTGCGGGCATCTGCATTTAAATCAAGCTTCAAATCTAGCTGACCCTCCTCCACACATATTTCTTGGTGTTTGGCATTTCAAACCGGTAGCCAACTACCACTCCACCGATTATCCATGGTGTTACCCAAGTGTTGTACACTATTTCTTTTTAAACTACATAAATTATGGTCTCCCCATAAATGTGGGATATTGATTGGAAACCCAATACCTAAAAATAGTTACCAGCGACATATCTGCCGAATCTTGGCAACTGTAGTGAAGGTTTCCGATGGCGCCCATGCAAAGGTTTCTAATAATAGATTAAAGATTCTAGTGTCACTACGACCCAAAACTCCATCAAATACCATGTGGTGTACCTATCCACATCCACATGGAGGTCACTTGAAACCTTAGCATTGACTCTGCCACCCAATTTGTGACACTGTGGAGAAATCTCCATATGACATGTGGCAAACGACCACCCAGACAGTGACACATCATCATTTGACACATCAAAATCCAATCAACCTAGCCATACTATTGTATTGGCATGCAAGTAGGACACATTAGTTGCCATACTCATCCATACCATCTGTATAAGGTGACATCATGATGATGTCATGCTAAATCATCATAGTGCTCAAAATTGTTGACATCATCAAGTTCAGTGGCTTAAATTTGATGACTATCTAACTGTCATCTAGGGGAAAATTTGAACTATTTTGATAGCCTTATGACTGTCAAATTTAACCCCATCTTTTGCTGATGCAACCCTTCTCCAAATTGATTTTTTATTTTGTAGTCCACTTTTAGAGGCCATATCTCAGTCATTCGAACTTGAAATCAGGTGCATTTTTTTGAAATTGGGTGGAATTTCCTAAAATTTTCAATGGTGCAGCTCTTTTCAAGTTTTGGTGCATGGATCTATCAATATTTGTGTCTCTTGGCAACTATACCTATCCAATCCTACATTTTGCAACTTTAAATGCTCTGTACAGGCTCATTTGGACATGAAAATAGGTTTCATTTTTTTTGAAAGTGCATTATTTTTTATATAATTTTGAAATCTACAATCAGATTATAGGGTTTTGTGGACAAAAGTGTCACTTTTAGAATTAGGTCCTTTTCTGCATTGTAATACTTTGATATATCTTCAGAATTGTTGTATATTTGAGATACATTGTAATGTTCCAGTTTTGAACTCTAGAAGGAGGTTGTAAAAGGAAAAATTAGAAGTCCACATAGACCAAAATCAGCAAGTGGCCATTATAATCACACTACATATAAAGTGCCCATAGCATCTTTTTCGGGGGGGTTTCTTGATTTAGTGAAAAGGGGGGGGGGGGGGGGGTGTTCTTGGTTTTGTGTTCCTCTTTTTCTTGCAATTTTCTTTCATTTTTTGCATCATTGGAAATTTTGACTTTCCAAAATTAACTCCTCATAACTATGCTACATGGTCCATTAAAATGTGGTGTCACTTAATGCATAAAGGAGTTTCTCAATATGTAGACAGTACCCTTCCTAAACTAGTAGGTGATCAAGTATCTTCCAATGAAATCACTGATTGGCAAGCAATGGATAGGAAAGCCCTAGGTGATATTTGTTTGGGGGTTGATGGCAAGATCATGTATCAAATTCAAAAGTCTTGTACATCCAAGGAAGCTTGGGATACCCTCTAAAACCTATATGGGAAAGTGTGTAAAGAGGATGTTTTCAAAATTGAAGATGAGCTTGTCTCCTTAGATCCTAAGTCATTTGATTCTATATAGGATTTCATCATTAAAGTGAATGAACTAAGGACAAAGCTTACTAATTGTGGGAGTCCTATTAAAGATGACAGATTGATCTATCTCATTCATAACAAATTGCCATTTGAGTACTCTACATTTGTTTCTACTTATAACACCTCAAAGACTACATTGGGGTTTGCCTATCAGAAAGTGTCTTTTGATGATTATGCTAATCTATTGGATAAAGAAGAAAAGAAGTTGAAATCAATGGGGATTCTCAATTTTCCAAAGTTTAAGGCATTGGTAGCCAATAATGAGGGTTCTCAAAATTTAGCTAGTCAATCTTCAAATAAAGGAAAGGGCAAGAATAAGAAGTGGAAGAATAAATTAGAGGATGCAGAAAAGGAAACACCACAATCAAATCAACAAGGCAAGTCTTCTTCGAATTCAAATAAGAAGGGAGACAATAATAAGGACAAGAAAAAGTGTGCTTATTGCAAGAAATTGGGTCATTAAGAACATGAGTATTATCATAAAAATATTGATGAGTTGACCTCTATCATGAAGAAACATAATGTTCCATTGCCTAATGCTTACAAGGAGCCTAACGCTTACAAGGAGAAAGGATCTTCTTCAAATTCAAAGGGCAAAGAGAAAGCACTAATGGTAAATTCAAATTCTTCAAAGGAATAGATTCTTGACTTTGGTGCCTCCTATTATATGGGTTCTTCAAAAGGGGATTTTTCTTCATTGAAGTAATCAAAGGTATCACACATCTTTGTGGGAGATGATACAAAAATGAAATTTGAAGGGAAAGGAAATGTGGAGATGGAAAATAAAGAGTTCAAAGATGTTCTCTAAGTTACAAACCTAAGTTCTAATCTCCTCTCAATTTACCAAATCACTCACCTTGGAGATGGTCATAAAGTTGGGTTCCTTCCTAACTCAGTAAAAATGCACACTCTAAGAGATGATTTAGTGGTTGCAATGGGGAAAGTTAATCATGACAAAAGGTTGTATTCTTTCTCCCACTTTGTACCCAAGTCTCCTTCACAAGCCTTCTTGACTCAATCCAATTCACACATCCAATTATGGCATGAGTGGTATGGTCATCTTGCCTTTTTCTATCTTTAGAAACTTTGCTCAAACAAAATGGTCAAAGGTCTACCTCCAATCAACTTTTCCACTAGTGAATGTTTAATAGGTACAGTGGATATGCATCCAGAGGAAAAGTTACATAAAGGTAAGTCTTCAAGAGCACCAGTTGTTCTTTAGTTGGTTCACATGGTACTAGCAGGTCCTTTTGTAGTGACATCAGTCAACTAGGGTTGCTACATACCTACTTTCATTGATGACTTTTCAAGGTACACTTGGGTCTACTTTCTTCATCACAAGAATGAAGTGTTGGATAAGTTTCTAGCCTTCAAGACTCATGTTGAACAAAAATCAAGGAAAGCCATCAAGGTTCTAAGGATGGACAATGAAAGTAGATATGCGAACAAAAGACTTAAAGACTTTTGCAAACTTGAGGGAATTGATCTTTAAAATCCACCAACATTCAATCCACATAAGATAGAAGTTGCAACACCAAGGATTTGAACCCTTAAGCCCATGGCAAGTTTCATGATACAAGCTAAGTCTCTTGGTCCATCATTTGAAGTCGAAGCAATCAGCAGTGCCAATCATATACTTAATAGGTCTCCTCATCCTGCCTTAGATCAAAAGACTCCTTTTGAGATATGGTGTGGTAGAAAACCAATTGTGACACACTTTAGAGTCTTTAATTTTCCTACATGGGAAAATAGATCTTCTAGGGGATGCAAGGCATTGTCACCTTGGCCTTGTACTTTCATCAAATATGAAGACGATGTGAAGGTATATAGACTCATGGATCCTGAGATACATCAAATTTTTGTGGAGAAGGATGTACACTTTGAGGAAAGTTCACCCAGCTTTTCCTCTAATCTTCTTTGTACATCATACATTCTGGAAACTAATAGTGACACGAACAATAGTGCTTCAATAGCTTCAAATACATGGGGTTCTATCAACAATTGCAGCAAGAGGTCACGACATTAGCATAGTCCACATGTTGCCATAGTGATAGTTCTAACAAAGTAGGGTATACCTAGTCTTCTAGATCTAGCACCAAAGGATGACAACATAGTAGATATTTCAAGTTTGTTTGTGGAGTCATACATAGTGGATTTGGGGGACATCATTGAGGATATACATCTTCTCTTTGATGGAGAAGATCCTTCTCCAATTGTTGCAAGGGCTCACTCTAACCCTCATGTCCATTCTCTACATGATTGATCTTCACAAATTGATGTGATTGTGGATACTTATGTACAGTAATTGTAGGAGGTCTCTTTATCAATTGAGGAGACAATAGATTCTTTGGGATAGGTTCTACGTTCTTCCTTCATAGGCATAGTTGAACAAGTTTTAGAGGCATCGCTGATCATCAATATTCTTTCCACACACAACATAAGCATCTCACTTGTACCGAGGGTATTGTTTCTTCGAAAGGGGAGGAACACTATTCTGCAATTTTGGATCAGCTTCTACATCTAGGTGGCTATCACTGCTCAACACTCTTCATTTTTTGGGGGGAGGGGGAGACTACCTTGTCTCTCTTCTTGTTCTCTCTTATGGGGGGGACCTTTTCCTCTTTTGGAATAGTGTTCTTCTCACATTTCTCTATTGTATATACTTGATGTATGTCATAATGGGGGGGTCTTGATTACTCCATCCATCTATGCATCTAGTTTTCTCATCTTTTTTTTTAGGGGAGTCTATCTATGCATCTAGTTTTCTCATCTCTTTTTTTAGGGGAGGGTTTTTCCCATGAGGTTTTCCATCTTTCTCTATTTTATGAGAGATTTCATTTCATTATGTACATGGGTACCTAACATGGCCTAGTGGTTGGGACCCATCATGCATTTCATTCTTAGTTTTCATAAGATTAAGGGCATTCCCCTAAGTTGCACTTGAGGGGGCGTGTTGCTATAAATATGTATTCACTATTTACACTTTACTTAAGTTTACTTAGGTTAATGCATTATTTTATTATATTGAATTATTTTACTATTTATTTAGGTGAGACACTTAGGAGTTTGTGTACTCTCATGAGTTGTCATGTTGACAACACAGAAGTATGGAACTCTAATTCAATACATGGTGTTTACAAAACTAGAGTTTGCATCATTCACTAAGTTGTCATGTAGACAATATAGTTATTCACACTTCCATTTTAGCACATGTTTCCTACAACATTAATTTTCATACTACACCTTTGTAAGCTTATCCTCTCATCATCACACTTAATCCTGTGCTTAATGGAGGATAACTCATATCTGGTGGACATGTGCTTGGTTGTATGACTTATCATGATGCTAAATTCTATGCATTCTAGAATCTCTCTAGAGACCTTTATATATAGGCACTCCTAGTGTATTTTCATATGGAATATTGAATGAATATATCATCATTCTGATCATACTTTCTTTGGTCTACTGTTGTTCTTGTGTTTGAGTTCCTTGGTCTTGGGTAAATTATGCTCTAAGGAAAATTCTTACACAAGTAATACCTTGGAAATAATTTTAGACTGTGCATCAACAAGGTCAAGCATCTTTGAAATTTTTGGACTCAACTTGAAAGTAGGTGCCTTGTAGTTGACTTCACATACCAAAATTTTAGAACCTTTCTTGATTTTTTTGCTTGATGATGTCATTGCTCAATAGGGTTTGTGAGAAATATTCAACAACACATTCTTAAATTGCTTAGGGGCTTTGAATTCATTCTTTTCTCTATTCTCTATAAAATATGTGGTGATATAGTACAATTGATTTCTTCCTTTTAACAAATTTCTTCTTTTCGATCACCATTAATGCTTCATACTTTATACTCACTTAGTAATAGCCTATCCTTGACTTAATTTAGTCTTTACTTCTCAGAAGATATCTACAATATGGTTACTTCTTAGTTTAGTCTTTACTTCTCAGGAGGTCTCTTGGCTCAATAGAGTCACCAACTTAGAGAACTTTAGAACTTGGTAGAGTTACAAACTCATATTATGTAGAATGTAACCCAACAATGCTCAGTAAGGTATTGCGACCTTATCTTTCTTGGAAACGTCTTGTATTTCTATCATCACCCAATGATACTTGTGTATCCTAAATTCTAATTTGGATCCTTTTTCTTGCTAGCTAGAATTGATGTTAGATGACTCCTTCTGAATCACAGTTCTAGTGATCTCCATAGAAAACTAGGTTGAAATGATTGATCCACCCAACTCATTGACTTGGGTGTTAATAACCTTAGAAATTTGGCTTGTATTCTCTAGAGATTTTGTTACCCATTGTTGCCTCATTTGTTTTCTAATATTTTTAGCTTTGAATTTCTTTTCATCTTAGATTCTACCTATGTTCATATAGTTCTTGGCAAGATGTCCAAGTTCTGTACAAATAAAACATATTTTTGTAGTATCTCTTTTCCTCATGTGATGTTTCACACAATTTGTTCCAATGTGCTCAAATTCACCACAATAATGACATCTACATGATGTGTTGTAGTCCCATCCAAATTTTTCTTTCACAAATTGTTCTGCTGGGTCCCACTTCTTGGTTTTGCACTCTAAAGAGTTTGTGTCCTTGTTTCTTGCAATTGTGACATTTTTCTTAAAACTTAGGTTTATCTATGCATTCACTTTCTCTATGAACATGCTTTTTGCAACTGTAACACTTTCCATTAAATTTTACTTTACAATTTCTCTAGAATTTGTTTAACGTATGACCTATCTTACCACAATGATTGCACGTAGGACTTTTGTTCTTTTGAGCTCCTTGCTAAGATCATTCACATTCTTTTATATATCCTAATCCATATTTTCCTTTGTGTTTATGCTGATTTTTCTTATTCAATTGATTAATGCTTTCATGAGATTTTACCATTATTTCATTTATTTTCTTTTCAATCCTAAGATCATTCTATAGACTTTCATTCTCTATCCTTAGATTAATACTTAAGTTCTTGATTTGCATCATTGAGCTGATCAATAAAGTTTTCTTGCTAAAGATATGGTTGATGGATTTCATTTTTTTTTCTTCTATCACTTCTTTGGCTTTGTCTTTTTGTTCCATGGTCTCATACATTCTAAATGATTTAATTTCTTTTTCTCTTTTAGATTTCTGACTTCTTCTTGGAGACTGGAATTCTTTTCTAATAGGTCTTTGATTGCTAGATCATCTTCATCCAAATTTATTTCTAGACATAAGTCTTCAATTCTTTCTTCAATGTAGAGGTTTTCATACATGTGTACTACAAGATCTTTTCTTCTTTTCAATGATTGAGAGAGTTTCTCCTTTTCTTTCTTGAGTTGTCCAACAACCAATTCTAGATCCATCTTTTCATTGTTAATAGTCTTATGTAGCCTGCATACCTCCATTGCCTCTGATCTTTTCTTAAGCTATTAAATTTCTTTTGTGAGAACCAAGGAGTTTTGATACCAATTGTTGGAAATATAAGGTAGGATATGTTACCGAGAGGGAGGGGTGAATCAAGTACAAATGAAACTTAATCTTGCTTCACCAAAATATTATGATCTAAATGCATGCATGAAAGCAAGAAAACATTCATAACACTTTGACACAAGACATGGTGACCTAGAAACCTTCCAAACAAAAAGTAAAACTAGGGTGGGGATAATACCCACAAGCTTTAGTACTATAGTATAAAGTTAACCTATTAAGGATTATAATTGACCACTTCTAGTGATCTACTCTCTAAGGAGCAATAAGGACTATGAGGTCCACCTTGTTAAAGGATTTACAAACATACAATAAAGTATGCACTCAATTAATAGATTGAGTAAAAGACTGTTAAGTATACCATGTTAAAGGATTTGACTAATACCCCTGTTAAGATGAGCAAATGGTTGATGTCTAATTTGCAACTCTAATTTGCTGAATGAGATTCCTTGTATTACAATGATCATTTGACTATGATAGATAAATCTCTATTGTCCCTTATACTACTTGTAGCCTTCTTTAATTTTAACTTATGCACTTCATAATCTTCTTCTCATAGCATATTTTGATAAGATATAATGCATTACATATATACCAATCCAAACAACAACTTACTTGAGTCAGCTACAATACCAATTTCATCATAATTCACAAAGTTGGCCCAACTATTGTAACTCAGGTTTTGAAGACAAACTCAATGATGTTCTAATACATGAAAAACACTATCAATACTCAACAAACTTTGACACTTAATTGAACTTGAAGCTCGGTCCATACTAATCACTTCCAAATAGCTCAAACTTGGTCAACACTACATGACTTAGTGAACATTGAGAAACTTAGTAGATACTAAATCTTTCAGTTGATACTGCATGACTTGGTTAATACTAGATTTAGATTGTTAACATTGTGAAATCGATAGACACTGTAGAGCTTGGTTAAAACTATAGAGCTCGTTTAACACTGTGATCTTCTTTACTTCCATTGAATAGCCCTATAGCCTTGTCTACGCTTGGTTTTCATTGTACATAGTCTTTGAAGCTCATTAAACACTGTGTGGCTTGGGAAATATGGTAAATTGACTTAGGTTCTTGGTAGACACTTTTTTCTAACTACTCATCTTGGCAACAATTGAAATGCTAGCTTAACATTGTAGAATGAAGGATAAGCTTGGTAGCAATTGTAGAGCTTGGTATCAATGCAACCATTTGACTAAGTGGTGAGTCACTAATAGAAAAATTGAACTAAACGTCAATAGTTATAAATATAATTCTTATTTAATCTGAATACTAGACCCTTGTATTTAACATGGCTACACATTATTATGTTTCTCTTCAATTTACAATGATTGCTAATTTATCAACAATAATTAAATTGATAAGGACATATCACGTAATGTCAAATTGTGATATTACTTTCAACTCTCAATATGTATAATTTTTCAAGTCAAACTGATTGATTCCTATTTCATTATTTGTGGTTCACAAGATCCATATCCTACAAAGGTGATGCACTAAGAATTCCTGAGAGGTCACCCATCCTGGTACTACTCTAGATTGAGTGTGTTTAACTATGATGTTTCCTCCCTGGTTAAACCCACTTTTCTTGCAATTTCATTTGTAAAAATATGGAGAAAAATCTATAGTTAAGAACACTCAAGCTAGAGTAGTACTAATATGAGTGACCTCCCATATCTAGCTATGAAAATAATTATGAATTTTGGAAACACATTATTAAGTTCTTATGGATTACAAAAATCTAATAACTTGAAAATTTCTCATGGCCGAATTGTTTTGGCAAATAAATAATGTTTTGATTACTAGCTAAAAATATTACACTAATAATAACCCCACAAATAATTCTAATAATTATTTTATACATTTTTAAAAAGGAACATTCATGTTTTAAAAATTGTCTCCTATCATTTGTTACTATTTATTTTTAAAAATTTAATTTATATCATTTATAAAAAATTTGACATTATTGATAAATTATAATCTAAACTTTTCAAAAGATATTATAGCTTGTTACCTAGATATTTTTATGAGAGATTTAGTTAAATTAATTTTGGAAAGATGGAGAGAGAGAGAGAGAGAGAGAGAGAGAGAGAGAGAGAGAGAGAGAGAGAGAGAGAGAGAGAGAGAGAGATTATTTTACTCTTCTCTCTCCATGTACTACTGCTATGCAAGATGAAAATGTAGAGTTTAATGATCATAAAAAACAAGGCTTTGGCACAGGTCATCAAATCATTTGGAGCATACAAGGAAAACTTGACTTAATCACTCACAACACCTATAGATCAAAGAGAAAAATCAGGAAATATTAGTGTTTTTAGTTGAAATTTAGAAGTGGATATGTCTAAAGTTGTCTTAGATTTTTGTTTATATATTTTGTAAGGGATCAATTTTGGTTTTGGTCAATATCTAATGCAGGAGCATCTAGAGGTATCAGGGCAATCCTATTTCACCCAAAAAATGTACTTAGACTTAGTTTTTGTTTCATGTGTTTTCATTTTTGGATACCCATTTGGGTCAAATAAAGGTTCCAACTCTCACAGTCCCACTATCAGTGTTCTAGGATAGAGTATTTGAACACCTTGGGATACGTATAAATGCTAAAAAAATAGGAGTATGTAATTGAGCCATCATTTTGGTGAACTAGAAGGTGTAAATTGGTCAAAAGATTGTAATAGTAATTTAGAGCATTTCAGAAAAAGAATCAGTTCGAAAGGCCCCACGGTTTGAAAGTTATTGCAATTTTTCAATTTTTGGAGACCTCCTAAGAATGCTCAAAAGTCAGGTTAGGGGCATTAAATGACCTTGAATAGGGCCAAAAAATGAGGGATTATCAAAGCCTATCCATAGGGCTATAGAGCACTTCAAGAGGTTTTTGAAAATGTAAACAATTCGTCAATCGGAGCTATGGTTCAAAAGTTATGCCTCCCGAAAGTTCAGTTACTATTTTTGGATTCTTCTAGATTTGCGTCGACTTCTAATGCAGCTTCTGGAGCCTTCTATTTGGTTGGTGGATGCCAACTAGCACTTTATAGAATGTACTCCTAATCCTTAAACCTCCAGGGTCTATTTAAGAACATTTCTGGCATTGTAAAAGGCAGTTCAGAGTGGAGTTTGAGAGGAGGTACTGAAAGGAGAAATTATCTCTAGATTTATACTATTGTAAGCCCATAGGGCATGTTTTGAAGTCTATTTTCTCTGTACTAAATGTATTAACTTATTTACAAAGTTAATAAAAATTTCCCTTTCCTATTGTGTCCATTCTCTACTTGGGTTGTGTCCCCATCAAGTGGTATCAGAGCTGGTTTTCCTGAGTGTGTAGACAAAGTGCTGACTATGAGGTAGTTTTCACTAGGACTGTGTGGTTGTGGGTTTGAGTTAAGAAGATGCCTCCATGAAGAGAGCATGGTGGAAGGGCTAGAGCTATTAATCTTGAGGAGGTTAGAGACCTCCAAAGGCAGGTACAAGTGTTGCAGGAGGAGCTCCATAGAGGAACAAATGTTGCCGCAAGCGACGAAAGTGAGGATGACAATGAAGAAGAAGAAATTGGACCAGAAGGGGAATTTGATAGGGAAGTTCTAAATTAGGCAGATGAAAGGCTTTTTAGGGCCATTAATTAGTTTGGGAAAAGACCTACAATTGATGTGGGTGTATTTTCAAGAAATTTGAAACCAGATGAGTTGATTGATTGGATCAATGAACTGGAAGAATACTTTGAGTATGAGGATATCAGGGACCCAGATAGGGTTAAGTTTGCAAAGGCCAAGCTGAAAGGACATGCCAAAATTTGGTGGCAAGAGGTTCAATTGGAAAGAAATAGAAGACGAAAGGAGAAGATCAGAAGGCGGTATTGTATGGTGGACAAATTGAAGGAGCAGTTCATTATTGTTGATTATGAGATTGATTTGTTTAAAAAGATGCATGGGTTAAAGCAAGCAAAAAAATTAGTTCAGGAATATACAGAGGAGTTTTACCGACTTCTGATTAGAGCAGGGCATGCAGAAGCAAATAAGGAGAAGGTTGCTCATTATATCAGTGGGTTGCAACCTAGCATCCAGGAGGAATTAAGTTTGGTAAGAATGACCAGCGTTGAAGAAGCATACCAGTTTGCCCTACCAGTTGAAGAAAAGCTAAATAAAAGGTTTGAAGGGGGACAAAGAGGGTGTGGTCAAGGAGGAAGGGATAGTGATAGGTCATCTGGAGGCCGAAATGAAACTCAAAAGAAGAATGAAGATGTGGGTACTAGCAGGAACCAGAGGAACGAGGGTTTCAACCGCTCCCGAGATCAAGACTTTGGAAATCAAAGAGGAAGAGGTAGAGGACGTGGACAAAGAAGAGGAGGCTTTCGTGGTACCTATTTCCATTGCAATGAAGAAGGTCATTGTGCCTTTGAATGCCCTCAACGACAAGGAAGGATAGATAGGAGAGCTGAGGGTCAAGCTAGGGTTGCTCATGTGGATGAAGATGCACAATCATCACATTCAGAAGATGTAAAAAGAGGAGAGACTTTGGTAAATGAAAGGGTCCTACTAAGTGGTGAGATTGAACTAGGAAAAAGGAGAAGTTTATTTTGTACCAGGTACAAGTGTGAGGATAAATATTGTGATGTGATCATTGATGGTGGAAACACTGATAACTTGGTATTAGAGGAGATGGTCTCTAAATTGAAGCTCAAGAGGGAGAAACACCCACAGCCCTATCAGATTGCTTGGGTGAAAGATGATCATAAGGTCCTAGTAAGTGAACAATGTTTAGTGAAATTCAAAATTGGGAGTTACCATGATGAAGTCCTTTGTGAGTTTATTCCAATGGATGTTTGCCATCTATTGTTGGCAAGATTGTGGCAGTTTGATAGGCATGCAGTACATGATGGTCATGTAAACACATACTCTCTAACAAAGAATGGAGTTCGCCACAAACTGAAGCTGATGAAAAAGGAAGGTGAAAAGGTATGTAGCAATGCTAGGATTTGTCTTGTTGATGGAAGGAAGTTTTTAGATGGTATGAAACATCAACGTATGTTCTATGCTTTGATTCCTAGGAAAGATATAGAAGGTAGTAGTGAAATACCACTTGAAATTTCAGATTTACTAGGTGAGTTCGGAGATATCATCTCTGATAATGTTCCAGAAGGATTGCCATTGGTAAGGCAAATCAGTCATCAGATAGATTTAATTCCAGGAGCTAGTTTGCCTAACAAGGCTGCTCACAGGATGACTCCTACTAAAACTAAGGAGCTAAATAGACAGGTTTAGGAGCTATTGAGGAAGGGCTTGATTCGGGAGAGCCTGAGTCCATGTGCAGTACCTACAGTACTAGCACTAAAGAAGGATGGAGAGTGGAGGATGTGTATAGACCCTCAAGCTATAAATAGGATAACTATCAAGTATCAGTTTCCTTTGCCAAGAATGGATGATCTTATGGACTGCTTGAGTGGAGCTCAATACTTCACAAAGATAGATCTCAAGAGTGGCTATAATTAGATATGGATAAAAGAAGGAGATGAGTGGAAAACAACCTTCAAGACCAAGGAGGGTCTTTATGAGTGGTTAGTCATGCCCTTTGGATTGACAAACGCCCCAAGCACCTTCATGCGGCTTATGAATGAGGTACTTAAGAAGTTCTTGGGAAAATTTGTTATTGTCTATTTGGATGATATTTTAATTTTCAACAAGACTTTGGAAGAAAATTTATTGCATATTTGTAGTGTCCTTGAAAGGTTAAGGGAAGAGAAACTATTAATTAATCTGAAGAAGTGTATCTTTGCAAAAAGGGAGTTAGTCTACTTGGGGTTTGTTATATCACCTGAAGGTCTTAAAATGGATCCAGAGAAGGTAAAAGCCATCTTGGAATGGCCTACTCCAAGGTCTACTACTGAGGTAAGATCATTCCATGGTCTGGTTAGTTTTTACAGAAAGTTTATTAAGAATTTTAGTAGCATATTTTCATCCCTGACTGACACAATAAGAGGGGATAGAAAAGAGTTCAAATGCACCGTGACAGTTGCGAGAAGTTTTGAATTGCTGAAGAAGAAGGTGATAGAACAACTTGTGTTGTACTTCCAAATTTTAGAAAGGTGTTCTACGTGGATTGTGATGCTAGTGGCAATGCTATTGGAGTTGTATTAAGCCAAGAAGGTAAGCCTATTGCATATTTTAGTGAAAAATTGAATGATGCAAAAAGAAAGTATTTTGTTTATGATTAAGAGTTCTATGCAATAGCTTAGGCCTTAAAAAAATGGAGGCATTATTTATTACCAAAGGAATTTGTTTTGTATACTGATCATCAGGTGTTACAGTACCTAAATAGCCAAGGTAAATTGAATCAGAGGAATATGAAGTGGGTAGAGTTCTTGCAGAGCTATACATTTGTGTTGAAGCATAGAAGTGGAAAATCTAACAGGGTTGCAGATGCACTAAGTAGGAGACAGTTGTTGCCTATAGTAATGCAGGTTGAAGTAGTTGGGTTTGATGAACTCAAGAATTTGTACCCTGAGGATCTTAATTTTTTTCAAGCATGGAAAGCTTGTAAAGAGCCTATTGCTATAGACAGAACCAAGTGGCTAGACTATCTGATTTAGGATGGTATGTTGTTCAAAGGCAGTCAATTATGCATTCCAAGGAGTTCCATGAGGGAAAATTTGATTAAGGAGAAACAAAGTGGAGGGATGGCAGGAAATTTTGGTCAAGATAAGACCATTTCCATTCTTAGAGAACATTATTTTTGGCCTCAAATTTCATAGGATGTGAAGAAGTTTGTACAGAGTTGTCAGATTTGTCAAGTTGCCAAGGGATTTAGTCACAATACTGGACTATATCAACCATTGCCTATTCCATCAAAGCCATATGAGGACATAAGTATGGATTTTGTTCTTGGATTGCTGAGGACACAAAGGGGTAATTACTCAGTATTTGTGGTGGTTGATAGGTTCTCCAAAATGGCACATTTCATTCCATGCCACAAAACCCATGATGTTGTCCATATTGTAGACTTATTTTTTAGAGAGGTGGTAAGACTACATGGTCTCCCAAGGAGTATAATTTCTAACAGAGATACTAAATTTGTAGGCTATTTTTGGAGAACATTGTGGAAGAAGTTGAAAATAGACTTGAAATTCAGTTCCACACATCACCCGCAGACTGACGGCCAAACAGAAGTCTGGGCAATTTGTTGAGATGTTTAGTTGGGGATAAGCCTAAGGGGTGGGATTTGATTCTACCAAAAGCTGAGTTTTCTTACAATAACTCTATAATTAGGAGTACTAGTAGATCACCATTCCAAATTGTATATGGAAGTAGCCCAAGGACTACACTAGAATTGAGGAAGATAGAGCAAGGGGAGAGGACAAGTGCTGAAGCTAAAGAATTTTCTGAACATATCAAGCATCTACATGAGGAGGTTCAGGCACACATTACCAAGATGAATCAAGAGTATAAATCTAGGGCTGATCAAAGGTGAAGACATAAGGAATTCCAAGTAGGGCATCTAGTCATGGTACACTTATAAAAAGAAAGATTTCCAGTTGGTACTTACAACAATCTGAAAATCAAGAAATTTGGTCCTTGCAAAATTCTGAAGAAACATGACTCAGGAAATGCATATGAAGTGGAGTTGCAAGATGGTATTCACATTTCTCTTATTTTCAACATTGCAGACTTAATAGAGTATCATGATGATGGTGCAGATGTGGAGCCGATGTTAGAGCCATGTCCAATTCCTACTTCTAAGAAGAAGGAGATAGAAGACATTCTAGATCATCATGTGGGTAGGAGTACCAGAAATAGGTAGTATGAAGAGTATTTAGTCAAGTGGAAAGGATAGTCAATAGAGGACTCAACTTGGATATTAGCAGCTGAGGTTTCCCATTTGGGATTTCCTCTACCATTCATAAAGTGACAGGGTCACTTTTCAATCTACCCTGGGTGTCTAATGCAGGAGCATCTAGAGGTATAAGGGAAATCTTGTGTCACCCAAAAAATGTACTTAGACTTAGTTTTTGTTTCATGTGTTTTCATTTTTGGATACCTATTTGGGTCAAATAAAGGTTCCAACTCTCATAGTTCCACTATCAGTGTTCTAGGATAGAGTATTTGAACACCTTGGGATATGTGTAAATGCCAAAAAATAGGAGTATGTAATTGAGCCATAATTTTGGTGAACTAGAAGGTGTAAATTATTTGGAAGATTGTAATTTTAATTTAGAGTATTCCAAAAAAAGAATGAGGTCAAAAGGCCCCACGGTTTGAAAGTTATTGCAATTTTTTGGTTTTTAGAGACCTCCTAAGAATGCTTCAAAGTTAGGTTAGGGGCATTAAATGAACTCAAATAGGGCCAAAAAATGGGGGATGAGTGAAGCCTATCCATAGGGCTATAGAGCACTTTGAGAGCTTTTCAAAAATGTAAACGGTTTGTCAATCGGAGCTACGGTTCAAAAGTTATGCCTCCCGAAAGTTCAGTTACTGTTTCTGGATTCTTCTAGATTTGTGTCGACTTCTAACACAGCTTCTGGAGCCTTCTATTTGGTCAGTGGATGCCAACTAGCACTTTCTATAATGTACTCCTAATCCTTAAACCTTCGGGGTCTATTTAAGAACTTTTCTGGCATTGTAAAAGGTAGTTCGGAGTGGAGTTTGAGAGGAGGTACTGAAAGGAGAAATTATCTCCTGATTTATACTATTCTAAGCCCATAGGGCATGTTTTGAAGTCTATTTTCTCTGTACTAAATGTATTAACTTATTTACAAAGTTAATAAAATTTTCCCTTTCCTATTGTGTCCATTCTATGCTTGGGTTGTGTCCCCATCAATATCTTAATTTTTTCTAAATGTAGTTAAGCATTCAAAGTTAGAGTTGGTTATGAACTATCTTTGGAGTAGTCCAAACTCTATTTTTTTGAGTAGTTACGAACCCAAAAGGTTAGTTATTCTAGAATGGCTATAAATTCACAAATTTCAATGTAATAAGGGACATTTTTTAAACTTGGAGATAGGGAACACTTATGTTTTGATAACAAGGAAGTTTTTGGAAAGTGTGTACAATTGTTGTTCTTGTAATCTATCATTTCTTATGTTCTTGGTGCTAAGAAATAAAAGAAAGTACATTTGGTGTTCTCTTTTCTAATGAACCTAAATTGTTGAAGTATTGATTCATCAGTCTGAATATCTTCATGGTATGGTGAAAATATTTAGGAATCACTGAATTAGCATTGTGTTGATGATAGCTCTCAACCGTAGTTCTTGTTTGTTTTCATTAGCAATCTACATCAAATTTTATGGAAACATTGAAATCATATGGTGCATTCATCATCAATAGTTTCCTTTATATATTCTAAGTTGTAATTATCTTTATTGAAAAATCAAAATTTTATTTTATGAGGGAGCTGCCCCTCTAAATGGAGAGGAAGGCCAAATATCAAGGGCCTATCCAACTGTTGGAGAAATTGATTTTCCACACACTCCATTGAGCTAAATTGCATATTTTCTAATTGAAAAATTTGTTTACAAACATAACTCAAATTTTAAAATGAGTTGTAAATGGTTATAGAATATAATCATAATTAAAAGAAATTGTAATGTTCATAGGCAATATTAGTTTTTTTGCATAGTATAGCTAAAGATATTTGTCTTGCTTCCTATGGAATTAATGAGGGAGTCAAGAAGCTTCTAGAATAGTAAGAAAAATATTCAAATATTGAAATTGGTTTTTCTTTGATCATTAATATAGGCCATAAGGATATGCTTTAACATGTGATAAGGACATGTTAAATACTATAATCTCATCAACAACTCAATAGAAAACAACAAAGAATATAGATATATTTTTTTGGTTTGTGCATGTGAGAGGCAATATTCATTGTTTGGAGCTGGCTTAAAAATGATTTTTTTCACTGTTATTCACTCTATAAATACCATGAATTTCCTTAACATACCCAACACCTCAATCCAAGTTAGAAGAAGGAAAATATTTGTAAGAAGAGTTTGTGTTGAAATGAGAAGTAAAAATGGTGGCAGGAAGCTACAATATTGAAATAGAGTCTCTAGTGGAGGTGAAAAGGCTATGGAAAGCAACTCTAGACACACACAACTTATTTCTAAATATTGCACCATAAATCATATCATCCATCACACTTCTTCAAGGAGATGGATGAGTTGACACTATTAGAAAAGTCCTCTTTGAACATCTTGAGAATGAAAAGATTCAACATCCTCATCTACATGTGTAATTCAATCATTTGCATTGGTCTTTTATTTGTCCCCTCTTGATGTTGGGGATACTCATAAGCCTGATGCCTTCTTCTCTACAATGGAAACACATCCCACAAAAAAATCTTCTTCTTGAACCTTTCCCTCTTTATCTTCCTCTTCGATCTCTATTATTTTATCACAAGGACAATAGGAATTATTTTCTCTCTAATTATGACGGCTACTATAGTCAACATTTTTCTTCTTGTCTTCATAAATTGTCCTTCATAAGACTATCCACTAGGTTTTCCTCTATGATCTCTTCTAGTTTCTCTAGTTTTAAACTTATACCTTCAATGAAAATTGATATGCATCTTAAAATGGCAGTTATTCTCATCATTATCAAATATTTTTGAATAATTATATGTAACCCATTTATGTAATGGACAACCTTTTTCTTACTAGATTTAGAATGACTTGCTTTGATAATGACTCGATAGATATCTTCTATGTATTCTTGGATATTCTCGCTTTCTTTAAATTTTTCATTTTCTTTATTAAACCAAGATCATAATGAACATGAATTAAACATCTCTTCTATTATTCCACAATCTAATCCCATATTTTTATCTTTGTTTTCCCTCTTCTATTTCCTTTTAACTAAATCTCTTTCCATCAAATTCTAGCATGGCGTTTCAGCTTGGCCTTTACAAATTTAATCCTCTCAAGATATTCTACTTCATATTTAAAATGCTTTTCCAAATAATTGATCAAATTGATTAATTTTTTCTAAATTTATATTTTTATAAAATGTGGAAACATTAATTTTAGGCTACCTTCCAATTATGGTTCAACATCTCAGAAAATCCTATCTTGCCTAGGGTCTCTAGCTTCTTCTAGGTGCTCTTCTTCTACGAGTTCAACCCTACCTTCATCTCTTACCCTAATATTAATTCCTCTATGTATCTCCTCTTGCAATGTTGCACTTATTGCTAGAGGAATTTGAAACCCTCTTCGGTTACATTCATAAATACTCCACTATGATTCCTTTGTGGAGGTATTTTTCACACTTATCTGTCAAACGCACAACCACGACCTTGGTGAAAACTACTTTATATTTGATGATCTATCTACACACTCATGAACTTATGCTCTGATATCACTTGATGAAGGGTACTCCCTTTATTAGCAAAAATAGACACAACAAAATAGAGAAATAAATGAGAAATTGCAAGAATTGAATAATTTCAAGAACATAAACACTTGCTTTCTATCATCTTCAATGAAATGATGTTAAAAAAATTATGAATATGTACATAAATTCTCATTATAGAAATTTGTGTGCTAGAGCCATCATTTGCATCATTCAAATTGCCTTAGAAAGCTCTATGTGCCTTCTTTATACAGGGGGATTTTTATTGTCCTATGAGCTTCTTAAAATTTTAAACCCCAATTTTATAACTGACCATCCTTATATTATTATTATTTATTTATTTTTCTTACATGGTGATATGCAAAAAAATTCCCCAAAAAATTTTCAGTACTCAAACGAGTGTTTGAAGGAATATTATTTTTTTCACTCAAGGTTGTGCAACTTTTTGAGCCATAAATTTTGACATGTTGACTCAATCGGGTATTATAACCACTTTTTGGAAACCTACTGAAGTGAAAATGCTTGACCTATAAAATGCTAAGTAGTGGAGGTTTAACCTTTTTTCAGAGCCTTTAAAAACTTCGACATTGAGTTCAAAGTTTTTATACCACATGCCAAAGGTGAAAATTTTCAATATCTTCAAAGCTAGACATGATCTTCAATGAAACTTTATTGAAGGACTTATATAATTAGAACATTTGGTGCTTAAATGTTGAACTTACAAAAAATAGTATATTTACACAATGATACACTTATTAAAAAACTAGACAATATTTTTGGGTGATGGAAGATTGTCCTTACACCTTAGATACTCAAGAATCAACAATAGAGGTTTAAACTTAGGGGACACCACCACCACCACTTAACCAACACAATAACTTAATCAACACTATAAGTATTGAACCCTTCAAATTGAACAATTTAAAACATATAAATAGTAATATATATTGAAATAAAATTTGAAGTTTAAATATTTATAACCATATATATATATATATATATATAGAAGGGAGAGGGCCGTGAAACTAGATAACAACAATCATATTACAATTTAGACTGGAGAACCAAACTTCAAACTATTACAACCGAAAGCCACCAAAATCATTGATGGAAAAAATTAATAAAAAATAATATATCAACAATAACAATTGTCCCTAATCTAACACTAGTAAATCCCTATTATCCCAATTTTTTTTTTATTTGAATAAAAAATTTAACTTGATCTTCCTTATGGAAGGAATCACATAATTCCAGTTCAAAATATCACTACCAAAAACTTTAACAAAGTTAACAATAAACATAGTAGCATTAGAACTGAAGATAGAGAAAGGCAAAGCAAACATCATTTTGAAATAGATATCATTTCTTTGTCCTTTGAGAGATAGTTAAGACATATCTTCGAATCTTCAATGTGAACTTCCTTTGGTGTCTCATCTTCCTTTTCATTGCTTCTTCTACTTTGTACATTTTTCTCAACTTTCTTCTTGTAGCTACAACTATAATTTTCATTTAATCTCAATACTAGACCCTTATGTTTAACGTGGCTACACATTATTATGCTTCTGTTCGATTTTTGATGATTGGAAGTTTATCAACAATAATAAAATTTATAAGGATATATCACATTAGGTCAAACTATTGTATTACTATCAACTTTCATAATGCTTAATTTTTTGAGTCAAACTAATTGACTCCTACTTCATTATTTGTGGTTGACAAGAATCCATCTCTTAAAAAGGTGATGCACATAGACTTTATGAGAGGTCACCCATCCCAGTACTACTCTAGTTTGAGTATGTTTAATTATGAAGGTTCATACATGTTTAAGACCACTTTGCTTGCAATCCCATTTACAAAAACATGGAGAAAAATATGTAGTTAAGCAAACTCAAGTTGAAGTAGTATTGACATGGGTGACCTCCCATCTATAGCTATACAAATAATTATAAATTTTGGAAACACAGTATTAAGTTCTTATAGATTACATAAATCTAATAACTTTAAAGTGTCTCATGAACAAATTATTTTGGCCACTAAATAATGTTTTTAATTACTAGCTAAGAGTATTGCAATAATAATAACCTCACAAATAATTCTAATAATTACTTTATACATTTTTTAAATGAACATTCATATTTTTAAAATTGTCTCCTATCATTTATTAATATTTATTTTAAAAATGTTTATTTACAGTATTAAATATATATTAAAATATCTACCAATTAAAAAACTAAGTTCATAAATTCCAAAACATCTTATTTTTTTCAAAAATGTGCATTATCAATAATTATAATCTACACTTTTAAATAGATATTATAATTCAAATTTAAAATGAGTTGTAAATAATTATATAATGTAATCATAAATAAAAATAATTGTAATGTTCATAGATAGTATTAGCTTTTTTGCATAGTATGGCCTAAGAAATCTGTTGCATCCTGTGAATTTAACGAGGGAGTCGGGAAGCTTCTAGAATGGTAAGAAAAATATTTCAATAATGAAAATGGTTTTTCTTTGATCATTAATACATCTCATAAGAATCTTCTTTAAAATGTGATAAGGACATGTTAAATAGTATAAGCCCACCAACCACTCAATAGAAAACAACAGAGAATATAGAGATATTTTGTTGTTTTGTGCATGTGAGAGTCAACATTCATTGTATAGAGCTGGCTGAAAAATCAGTTTCTTTTCATTGTTATTCACTCTACAAATACCATGCATTGCCTAACATTCACAACACCTCAATCCAATTCAGAAGTTGGAAAAAAAACATTTGTAAGAAGAGTTCAAGTGTAGAAAGGTGAAGTAAAAATGGTGGCACGAAGCTACAATATTGAAATAGAGTCTCCAGTAGAGGTTAAAAGGATATGGAATGCAACTCTAGAAACTCAAAACTTATTGCCAAAGATTGCACCAGAAATCATATCATCCATCACACTTCTTCAAGGAGATGGAGGAGTTGGCACTATTAGACAACTCTACTTTACTGCAAGTAAGGTTATGGCCAGGAATAAAATATATATGCTTCATGTTTATATTTATTTATTGTCTAGATATTGTTGCTAATATAACCTAAATTTTTTTTTGTAGCCAACAAGGATTTTAGCTATGTGAAAGAGAAGGTGGACTTGGTTGATAAGGCCAACATGGTGTATAGTTTCAGCCATGTGGAAGGAGGGGCGATTGGGACAAAGGCTGCCTCAATAAGTTATATGGTTAAATTCACCTCTAAAGCAGGGGGTGGATCCACTGTAACCACTACATGTAACTATGGCAGCCTTCCCGATGTTCCACATGATGAAGCCAAAGTTGAGGAGATCAAGGCATACCTTATTTCCAATCCCACTTTATACTGCTAAAAGCACCAATGTCCCTCTTTTTCTTAGTGGTCGTAGTGTCAATCTAGTTTGGTGGGAATATGTATAGATTGGGCTTGTGGGTTAGGTTTAGTAGTAAAGCTTTGGGACTTCTCTAGTTTTAGTGGCTTCATAGTTAGCATGAAAAATAAAGTGTTTTAATTTTAATGCCGAGTTAAAAAATGTGACCCTTTGTTAATTTTGACATATAGCAAAGTTTAATAATTTGTTTTTTTAATGAATAGTCCCTTTCTTATATTAATTTTTTTAATAAAGTTACATATTCATAAAAAAGGAGCCAGGGGAAACAAGATCTTTATAATGAAAATAAATGTATATAAGATGAAGTAAATTATAAATAAAATCTATGATTGCAATATTCTATCGAAATATCTGATCTTTATGGATGTATAATTATTAATTAACATCATAACAATTCAAGTATGAGTTAAAATTATTTAAATTTATATTATACATATTTTGATCTTTATTTAAAAATTGCACAAAGATACATTACTATATCAATATGATATTTTTTGCAAATGTGGGATTTGACTTGAAAAATAATTTTCTTGGAATTTGAATTTTCATGCACCTATCAATTTATTTTATAAAATTTGTGAGAAAAAGATAAAAAAAAGATTTAGAAAACAAATCTATGATAAGACAATATGCTTGACATTAAAACTTATTATATTAAAATTATACTACATTCACCATTTAGATCACAATAATATTTAATCAAAATAATAGCTCCATTAAAATAGATTTCTTAAAATCATTAACAAGTAGCATTTTTTATTGAGAAAATTATAAATGAGATATCAATATATAATTATTAAGAATGATTTCATAAAGATAATTTCAATTGAGATAGATTACCAATTTCTCTTCATTAATTGAAATTTGAAAATCTCCTAAAGAACATCACATGAGTTATTAGATATTGATTCATGTAGAGGGTTAATTTATAAGTCATATTAATAAATGTTATTATCAATATAATTAAATTTTTTATGTGCAACTCTAGATTTTTTTTATATTAAATTTTTTTAGCTTATATCTCTTCCATTGTACATTATGAAGATTATTCAATTAAATTACTATTGTTTTTATAATCCTCTAATTAATTTAAGAACATAGGGATCTTGAAATATATTTGTAAATCTTAGAAGCCACTAGTAAAAATTCTTGTATTTGTTGTAATGCATTGCTCTACTAACCCAGTTGTGTTAGAGTTGAGGTTTTCAAATTGATTTTAAACACTTGTTCACCTTCTTTTATTTGTTAGTTGTCATTCTATATTAATTTTATGCCTATCTATATTAGTTTTTTTCAATCTATTTGGTAGATTCATATTCATGTGGTTACCTTAGAGTTTGCATAAATATGTATCTTTGGATGAATGTAATAACCTAGTTATTGTGTTATTAAAAGGAGCCAACTTTATACATTTGTAACTGCAATTGCATTAGTTCATGTTTTGATAGTACTTGACTATTTTGTAATAAGTTGTTTTTGTATGGCATAGTGAGTAGCTTGAAAATGATCCACCTCTTTGTAAAAGTTGCCTTCTATACACGATGTGAATGCGTATTCATGAAACCTTAGTGTAGAATGCAAATGGATTGACGATAAACTAAAGTAAACCCAAGATATCATCATCAGAATGTAATCTCTACGGGTGTCCCATGTTTTCCTAACTACAAGTGCTAAAATAGCTCTCAGACTAGCATCTTAGTGACAGTTCTAGAATGGGAGAATGCTGAAAAATAAATATGCAATGAACTAACAAGTGATAAATGATGCTAAATAACACAAAATAATGCTAAAATGCTATGACAAATGCTACAATAAGAATGCTAAATGATGAATTAAAATGTGCCTATAGTGCAAATGCCTAAGACTTGGGTCTCTTTGCTCTTGAATTCTCCTTCTATTTATTGGATTTTAGAAGGGGTGGGGGTAAGAATTTGAGTTTTACCTTTTCACTTGGTGGGTGGAAGTGAAATTGAAAAGGAGCTCAAAAGTCTTGATTGGAGGCTCCATGTGATTTTCATGTCAACAAAAATGTCTCATGAGAGACAAGAGAAGGATCTCAAAAGTAATGATTTGTGGCTAGATAAGGCTTTATTTCAACAAAAATGTCTCATGAGAGAGAAGAGAAGGAGCCCAAAAGTCATGATTTGTGGCTAAATATGACTTTTATTTTCAACAAAAATGTCTCATGAGAGACAAGAGAAGGAGCCCAAAAGTCATGATTTGTGGCTAAATATGACTTTTATTTTCAACAAAAATGTCCCATAAGAGACAAAAGGAGGAGCCTAAAAGTCATGATTTGTGGTTAAATATGACTTTTATTTTCAACAAAAATGTCTCATGAGAGACAAAAGGAGGAGCCCAAAAAGTCATGATTTATGGCTAAATTTAGATTTCTTTTAATTCTTTATATAAAAGGAGGATTTTTATTTTGTGAGAATAAATGGATTTATTGATTTAATAAAAGTTCCATTTATTCTCAAAAATTTGTCTTTTCCCTCTTTTTTTTTGAATTTCATTTTATGATTTTGAATTGCTTCTCTCCTCTTTTGAAATTGATTTAGGTCTTATTAATTTGATAGATGATTTTTTGCTTAATTTGCGTTGATTGATTAGAATTGCGTGATTCATGTGTTTGTCAATTTTTGGGTGTCTACAAATGCCCCTCTTTGAGCTAATATGCAAAGCATATTAGTTCAAAGACTATCTTGATTTTTTGATTTGAGGTCAAATTCTAATGATTGGATGTCTGTTTGTTGATGTCTAATTGTTGATGATTTGATGATTTGATTGTCACTGACTTACTGTTTTGATTGCCATTGATTTGGTGATTGGATTGTCATTGATTTGATTGTCATTGATTTGATGATTTGATTGTGATGTTGATTTGGTGTTGCAATAGTTTTGTTTGGATGTCTTGGTTTTGGTAGGCTTGATGTTTGAAATTTTTTGGTTAGGGTAGGAAATTTTTGATGTTTCAGAAAATTTTGATGCCCCAGCTTGAATGCCCCAGTTTGATATGGATATACTGCCCCCTCAGAAATGAAATTAGAAAAAATGTATGAGGAAAATAGGTACACTCAAATTTTATTTATGAAAATATTGATGAGAACCATTGGTAGGGAAGGTCGAGTCACAAAGTGATGGGTAAAATCAATCAAGTAATGTTGATACATAGAAAAAGTGCCCCCGTCCGGATATAGAGTAGGAAAAACTAACATGTCCATCTCAGGATATAGAGTAGGATAAATAATTGGCTCAAGATAGAACCATTAGTTGAATAGCTAAATGTTGAGATTTGATTTATGTAGGATGGTCAATTGTGATGAAAAAAATTGATGTCATTGTTCTATGGTTGATTGTTCAAGATGAGGTGAGTGCCCCCAGTGACAAGGGATATTTGGATTAGACACAAACAAATGATGTAGGTGGTGTGACACAGGGTTGATTTGTGGAGCTTCATTTTATTGGCTATCATGTATGTCATTTATGATGAGGACCCTTTTGTGGTGAGACCTTCTGATGTTGATGATTCAATCTTTTTGATATATGAGATATTTGAGCTTTTTTGATGTTTGGACTTTTGCACTTGAGATATCATGGACTTATGTATGCATGTGATGGTCTAACGTGATAATTATGGTGGTAGTGGATGCAGATGTGTATATATATGTGAATGATTAATGTAGATGGATCATGAGGTAGAATAGATGGCATGTTACTGATGATGTAATGAAAATGTGAGTTGGTAATATGACATGACATGAAATGTGGTAAGATAGAATGTGAGAATGAAAGGAGATGGAGAATGGGAAAAGATGATTCAGTGAATCAAAGGAGATGGAATGTGGTGAAACAAGATTATTTGAGATACGAAGCTCATACAAGGAAATAGATGATGTTGGGCAATTTGATAAAAATTAGAATTGTTTGAAATGCAAAAGCCATATAATGCAACAAGTGAAAGGAGAAGGTGAATGCATGAAGTGTAATGCTAGTGTGGATATTGTGAAGAGACAAAGTCTATGAGAATGGAGTGCTAGGAGCTTATCATGATGTGGATGTTGATGTTGTTATCCACTTTTTGATAACCAGTCATGAAGCTATGAACTAACACTTGTGAATTGTATCCTGATTTATGTGCCAACCATTTGTGTGCAAAGGAACCCAAGATGAATATGCAGACTAAATGAATGCAACTAACTGTCACTTTGTTTTTTTTTCTTAAAAGATGCAAACTAATTGCCATCATAGAGCATGTAATAAAACAAAAGTGACGAAGTACAACCACCACTAGCTTAGCTATAGTGATATGAATACTATGTCACGTCAAGAAGTACTAGCAAAGATGAACAATGTATAAGAAAACATGACAACCATTAAGAACCAGAAGCTATAGCCGTAGAATAATAAAAAAAGGCATGTAAATAGTCATATGTTAGTGAAAAGATCTCACCTAAATATCACACAACATTGGTCAAGGTACACATCGCACTCCATATGAGAGGAGGCATTTATAAGTGGACACCAACAATGTGTGAAACCAAAGGATCGTTGAAGCTAAAAAGTGAAAAACAAAAAAAAGATCATGACTTTATCCTGGTACCTCTAGTCAAGTACATCATCAAGGTACTAAAAGCATATGATAGCATGAGAAATCATTATTTACAGACTAGGCATGCTTCCAGTTGTGCGAAATAGTATCAAGTTTGTTCAGTTCTGCCAGGGAGCAATTGATGTTGATTGTAATGCATTGCCATTTGTATTTTTGGTATTTTTGAAATATATTTGGATGTTTTTGTGGTTTTATCAAATATTTAAATGTTTTTGGTAGATATTTGAATGTTTTTGTGGTTTTATCGAATATTTAAATGTTTTTGGGATTTTTGGTACAGATATTTGAATGTTTTTGTGCTTTTGTGATAAATGTTGGAATGGCTTGGCTCTTGTAAAGGTGGGAACAATACAATCTATAGAGTGAGGATAACCGTGATTGGTAGGTGAGAACACCTGTGTGTATATCAAGAACCCTTATAGATAAGAATAAAGCCAATGTGGGGATGTTTTGCTAGGTGTGTGATGAAATAGACATTCTTGAGGCTTATGAAAAAGGTGTTTGGGCTGAAAAAGTTGTTTGAAGGGGTCTAAAAAGGCATTGTGGGCCTAAAAAGGTGCTAGAGGGGTCCAAAAAGGATGTGTGGGCCTTGAAAAAGGTGCTAGAGGGGCCTAAAAAAGGTACTTTGGATTAAAAGGGCCCTAGAGGGGTCCAAAAAGGATGCATGGGCCTTGAAAAAGGCACTAGAGGGGCCTAAAAAGGCACTAGAGGGGCCTAAAAAGGCGCTTTGGCTTAAAAAGGCACTTTGGGGTTCAAAAGGACACTTTGGGCCTTGAAAAAAGTGCTATAGGGGCCTAAAAAGGCACTTTGGCCTAAAAAGGTACTTTGGGGTCCAAAAGGACAATTTGGGCCTTGAAAAAGGCACTATAGGGGCCTAAAAAGGTGCTTGTACCTTGAAAAAGGTATTTGAGGGGCCTAAAAAGGCCCTTTGGCCTAAAAAGGTACTTTGGGGTCCAAAAGGACAATTTGGACCTTGAAAAAGGTGCTTTAGGGGCCTAAAAAGGTGCTTGTACCTTGAAAAAGGTGTTTGAGGGGCCTAAAAAGGTGCTTTGGCCTAAAAAGTCACTTGTGGGGCCGAAAAAGGATAGTGGGGCCTTAAAAAAGTATTTAAGGCCTAAAAAGGTGCTAAAGGGGGGATCCAAGCTCTCACACTTATGCCTACTTATTCTATGCCCCCAACTATATGAGGATGAAAGAGTTTGACAAATATCTGGGCTTTCAAGATAGCATCGACATATTTGATGAAGGGGGGGATAGACTAATTGTGGCCACTGGAACTTAAATAAGACTAATGATTCGTGGGGAATTGTTGCTCTTGATAAGAGGAGGGAAACATAGCACCTCTTGTACTATCCACATTGTGCCATATTTTCCAAAGTCCTACGAAATGTTTTAGGACATTACCACACTTCTTCTTAACATTAACAAGGCGGCTGGGTAGCTAATGTCTTATTGTATAACCAAATTGAGAAATTGACAAGAATTTTGGGGTGTTGTTGATAGGAATTGTCCCTATTTTGAATGCTTTGGGCAAGTGGTGAACTTTTTTGCTGTTTTTAGATGATTTTTGAATTTTTTTGATGTTTTTGGACAATTTTTGAATTTTTTTGATATTTTTGGACAATTTTTGAATTTTTTTGATATTTTTGGACAATTAAATTTTTTTTTTGATATTTTTGGTCAATTTTTGAATTTTTTTTTGATACTTTGGACAATTTTTGAACTTTTTTGATATTTTTGGACTATTTTTGGATGATTTTGATATTTTTGGACAAATTTTTTTTTTTTTGATATTTTTTCAATGAGTTTTAGGTTTGGGGGGGTGAAACAAAGGATATGAGTGAGATTTAATGGAATATGGGGGTAATCAGGACCACATGAGGTACCTAAAGAGTCAATGAAGGAGTTTATGATGCCAAATGGGTTAATTGAGGGCTAAAATAAATATTGGAGATTATTGGGCAAGGTGAATGGTGTAGATGTGCATTGATTTTCCTGCAATTCATGTTTATGGTATCTCAATGCATAATCAGACTCCATGTGTTGCTAAATTTGTTGTGCTCCCTGTTGTTGCTATCATGCTAGCTATTTCCACTGCTGTGTACATTTCATCAAGGAAAAGGGCTTTGATTTGCTCTTGTTATTGTTGTTATTATTGCCATTATAAGCTCTATTTCCCTTGATTTACTGTTGCTGCCATACTGGTTATTTTTGTTGCTATGAATCCACATCTGATGCTAAAAGACTCTAGAATTGTAACCCACAAATGTTTCTCAATTGGGTATGTGTGAAATTACTTCTAGATCAAATACCAGCATGATAGACTACTCTAGCCTAGGCTATAAGCTTCTCAACACTAGACAAACAAATAATGTACTGCCAAATACCTCCACCTAATTCAACTATAAATGCCATCTCTTTCTCATATTCCTATCTTCTGTTAATTGCAATGGAAAGCCTCAAAGAGCCAAAATTTATCTTAGCGACAAAGAATCAACCATTCAGTTGCAACCCCTTTTTCAGTATTGAAGGCTTTTTGTTGTCTAGGGAAGTCCAAAAGTGCTATCTCTCACCCCTTTTCAAACTAAAAGTGGCATTCTAACTTCTTTTGTACTCTTTTTTTTTTTTTTTTTTTGATGTTTTTGATTTTTTTTGTTTTTTTTTAAAATATTTTTCTCAAAGCTTTTAGACATAAAACCATTTGAGATGGATGCTATTGATAGGTTCTACTAATTTTGTACTGTCAAAATTTGAAAGTCAGCAAGTACTTGTCCCAAAGGATTTTGTGATAAGGTAAGGACCAATCTAGTTGGCCTCCCATTTTCCTTTCTTTTCCCTTGTTGCTTGGTTCTTAGGATTTTCTTTGAGCACTAGGTCACTAATATGAAAGACATGAGGTTTGACCTTTTTGTTATAATGCCTTGATAATCTATTCTGATACACTTTGAGATGTTCATGTGTTGTACGCTGATGTTCTTCCAACAACTCTATCTGTTCTAGACCAGCCACTCTATGATCCTCATCTGATAGGGCATCTTGAAGAGTAACTCTCAAGGATGCGATCTCAACCTCCAAAGGGAGAATGACTTCACAACCATAAACCAAAGAGAAGGGTGTTTCACTTGTAGGCATCCTAACACTCATCCTATAGGCCCAAAGGGTGGGGTTCAACTGTAAATGCCAATCCCTACCAGTATCATTGATAGTTCTTTTTAGGATGTTGATGATGGTTTTGTTGGTAGCCTCTACTTGGCCATTGCCTTGGGGATAATAAATTGACAAAGAATGGTGTACAATGTGAAAATTTTCACATAATTAATCAATTATTTGGTTTTTGAAATACAAGGAAAATTATCTGTGAGAATTGCATGAGGTATGCCAAACCAACAAATGATATGGTTAAGAATGAAAGAGGATATCTATTTTCCTGTAGAGTTGACAAGTGGCGCCACTTCGACCCACTTGGTGAAGTATTCGATGGTAGTGATAATCCATTTATGCCTACCAGAGGAGGGTGGATGGATGACTCCAATCAAATCAAAACCACATTCATAAAAGGGCCATGGCATGGCCAAAGGATTTAGCTCTTGGGCTGGTGTGTGAACAAGGTTACCATGGATTTGACATTTTTTGCAGGTTGTGACAAAATAAATAGAATCCTTTTCCATGGTTGGCCAAAAATAGCCCATTCTAAGAATCTTCTTTGCTAGTGTGGAACCACTGGAGTGTGACCTGCAAATCCCTATATGGAATTCTTGCAAAGAAACTTTAGACTCATCCTTTTCAAGACACCTAAATATAATACCATCAAGACCTTTCCTATATAGTGTATTAGCCACCAAGGTGTAACAAGAGGCTTCACGAATGAAATTTCATTTTTGGTTACATGAGAGGTCAGATGGAATGGTGAGGTAAGTGATAATGAAACTATACCAAAGGGAATCAGGGGTGTTTAGATGAAAAATGATAAGGGAATTAGGTTGAGTAAATGCAGGTTGAACCACCTCTTCCACTAGGAACTCATACTAGTCGTTCTATTCCAGGAGCTGAAGTAAGGAGGCCAAGGTGGCCATAACATCTGCTACTCTATTCCTTTCTCTAGGAATTTGTTCAAAAGTAATGTGAACAAAATATGCCTTGAGTGTATCGACTATATGTTTATAAGGCAACAATTTTTCATCTTTCATCTAATAAGTATCAGTAACTTGATTGATGATTAACTGGGAGTCTCCATAAACTTCTAGGACTGTCAGTTTCCATTCCAAAGCTAGCTTAAGATCCAAGACCAAAGCTTCATATTCGGCCATGTTGTTGGTGAAAGGGAAGAGTAGTTTGTAAGATTTAGGGATGGTAATACAAAGTGGCATGATGAAAAAAATGTTGGCACCCAACCCATGGTGTGTGTAGGAACCATCAAAATAAATTTTCCATGTTACTAGCTCTGTCTGAAGGATGTGCATATCAGGGAAGTCAACTAAGATAGGATTGGAACTTTCTATAGGTGCATCTACCAATTGATCAACAATGGCCTATCCTTTTATTGCCTTCCTATCTACATAATCAATATCAAATTCACTTAGGATCATCACCCATTTAGCCAATCTACCCATTAATGCTATTTTAATGAGAAGGTATTTGAGAGGATCAATGTTGGAGATGAGCTTGACTTTGTGTGTTAGAAGATAATTACATAGTTTTTGGGAAGAAAAAACTACGGCTAGGCAAGCCTTTTCAATGAAAGAGTAATTAAGTTCATAGTTGACCAAGATGCGACTAATGTAGTAAATGGCTCGTTCTTTTCTTTGGTCATTTTCTTGTGATAGGAGGGCTCTAATTGACTTATCTGTTATAGAAATATACAATAGTAATGGTTTGTGTCATACCAGAGGTACCAACACAAGTGGATTCATCAAATAGGTTTTAAGTATGTTAAAAGCCTTCTAACATTAATAATCCCACTTAAAATGTATGTCTTTATGTAGCAAGTGTGTGAAAGGTATATACTTTTTCATCAACTGAGAAATGAACCAGCAAACTAATTGAAGCTTTCCTTAAAGAGAGTGTAATTGATTCAAGCTCTTTGGAGGTCGCATACTAATTATGGCTTGTATCTTCTCAGGGTCAACTTCTATCCCTTTGGACAAGACAATGTATCCTAGGAGCTTGCTTGATTTGATGCCAAAAGCACATTTCTTGGGATTAAGCCTGACCTTGAATGCTTCTAGGCGGGTGAATATTTTGGCCAGTATGGGATTTGGCAAGAATGTCATCCACATAATCTTCCATGAAGATATGCATCATATCATGAAAGATAGTGGTCATGGCCCATTGATAGGTATCCCTAATGTTCTTTAACCCAAAAGGCATTACATTCCAACAAAATGTGCCCCATGCACAAGTAAAAGCTATTTTCTCTTGATCTTCTGGTGCTATTCTGATTTGATTGTAACCAAAAAACCCATCCATGAGTGAAAACATGGAATGACCTATGGTGAGATTGACAATGGTGTCGATGTTAGGGAGGGGAAAGTCATCTTTAGGACATGCTTTGTTTAAATCCCAAAAGTCGATACAAATGCGTATGCTACCATTCTTCTTTGATATGGGGACAATGTTGAAGATCCATGATGCATATGCTAGAGGCCGGATGAAATTGGTACCAATTAATTTTTCCAATTTTGCTTTCACTAACAGGGCTATATGAGGATGCATCTTTCTAAGTTTTTGTTTCATTGGCTTGACCTCTTGAGAGATTTTAAGATGGTGGAGGATTAAGGTCGGGTCTAAGCTAGGCATGTCCACATAAGACCATGCGAAGTTTATTTGTCTTTCTTTGAAGAACTCAATAAATGCCTTTCTTTCTTCTGGGCTCAAGGATTGTGCCAAATAAATGACCTTTGGTTCTTGTTTTGTGCTGAGGTTGACTGATTCTATTGGCTCAATCAAAATAGAAGATTGCTCCTTGGAATGTTCAGGTAAGGTATCAATTACCCCATCTGTGGGTGCCATAGTTGGGTTTTCACCTTGGGATAAACCACTTCTATTTGTTTCCATATTTTTATCAAGATTAGCCACAACTTGGTAGCGGTCAATAAGGTTGTGGGATGTTTGCCATGTTCTAGTGTGACTCAGGTGATTGATACTCGACTTGACTATATTCTCTTCCTCTGTTCTTCATTGGCGAGATGGTTCAACTGCATTAAGGTAGATGAAAAATTCACAGTTAGTGTCAAAATGAGGGAGGTGATGAAGCTCAGTTGTATCCCATTTAATGAGTTTAGGATGGACTAGGGAAAGTGATTCATAGTATGGGAAAGGTTCAATGGGGCTTAAAGACATAACTTCATTAGATGGCTCATACACTGTATCCATCAAATCTATGGCATGGACTTCTTCTAGAGTGTCTAGGAAACTAGAGCTTGCGAGGGGCTTGTAGTAATCATCTTCAACTTCTCCTGGGAAGAAGTTAGGGAATAAGGTTTGGAATTGAAACCCTTCAATGTATTCATCTTCTAAGCCATCCTAATGTACTCTATTTCTTAGTGAAGTGGATCTAGAACTATGAGTTGTTCTTTGTATAGCCAAACTATTAGGGATGGGTGTGTGGACAACATCACATTCTTTGTCATGGAGAGATTCTTTAGATAGAGACTCAAATTCCCATTTAGTAGAATCATTGTCGTCTTCATTATTTGAGGCATTTATGGGTAGTTCTTCCATGGAATGTGAACTTGAGAGGGACAAATTTGCATTTAGGAGATTAGTTGTTGCTGGGGTATAACTGTCCTTTTGATTGGGTACCCACACCAAGGTAGAAGAGGAAGAATCATTATGCTTTGGGTGAGCTTCAGAAGAGGTTTGCACCTTGTCTTGTCCATCATACCCTACCCCTACTTTAGATTTATTTGACTTGAATTGTACTATCAAAGGTTCGATGATTCCTTTCCCTTTTCCTAAGGGACCATCTCTCGTGTATCCCATCTTTTTCATTAAGTCAAAGCCTTTCCCATGTAGGTGGGAGGAGATGTTGATGTTCTGTTGACTGATATCTTCCACTAGGTTTGGAGGTGTGCCACTTGGTTTGATAAAATGTGCATGATATGGTTTGGTGGATGTCAGCTTTTTATGAGACCTTAGAGAAAGTGGGGGATCAAATAGGGAGACTTAGTACTCACCTACCCCTTTATGGTGCAACTTACACTTTCTATCAAATTCTTTCATTAGTTTATCCATTTCTTCATAGTGTAGTTGTTTATGATCTTTTGATGATGATGATGGCGGTGGAGGAGTGGAAGGACCCAAACAAACCACTTTCTCTTTATGCTTAGTTGATGTTGATATGTGGCTACTCATTTAGTTAGTGGAGTGTGAACTGGTTGTAGCTGTGGATTGTCTGCTTGCATCTGTCAGTGTATCAACTTCTTCTCTATTATAAGGGACAAGTGAGTTACAATACTAGGGAAAGTGTTGATCTCCAAGTATGGTTATCTCTTGACCCATGTATGGAAATTTGAGGCACTAGTGGTAGGTGGAGGGAATGGCTTGCATGTCATGAATCCATGGTCTTCCTAGCAGAATGTTGTAAGTTAATTATAGGTCTAAGACCTGATAGACAGTTTCTTTCATGACCAGCCCTACTCTAATTGGTAATATGACCATGCCTTTGGAGGATCTTTCTTCATCATCATAAGCCTTGATGGTAATCTTTTTTCTTGGGTCAACAACATCTTCTACGTACTTGAGGGCTTTCACTAAATTGAGAGTGCAAATATTGAGACCAGCCTCACCATCGACCAATGCTCTCTTAACTCAATTCCTATGGATGAATACTTTTATGTGTAAAGGATAATTTTTTGGTTGTATGATAGACATGTCATCTTGGGTAGAAAAAGACACGCAATGAGGAGAAACTAAATTGCTAACCATGTTTTGGAATCTATTCACATTTAAATCATTTGGCACTAAAGCTTTGGTGAGTATCTCTTTATGCTTTAGGGAGATTTGCATTAGTTGAAAAATGGAGATGTGGGCCGGAGTCTTGAGTAATTAGTTAACTAGGTTATATATGGGCATGGAGGAACTTGGAGTTGCTTGTTTAGGATTTTTCATTGGTCTTGGTAGGATAATTTTGGAGGCTTGGCCCTAGGTGATGACATTTGAGGACTATTTTTTATTTTTATCTTTAATTATTATGACATTTATAGTGTCATCAAATCTAGAAATCATGCCAATGGTATTATCATAGTGGTGTGCATAATTAACCTTGGTTTGCAGAGGTGCATTTTGATTGGCCTTGGAGGACTCTCCCTTCTCATGACTCATGAAGGGGTTCTTGAAGGCTATATGGTCTTCATTATTACTAAGATTGTTTACTTCAATGGTTCCATCATTTATCAATTTTTGGATGACCCCCTTAAGGGTGAAACAATTGTTTGTCAAATGCCCCTGATTGCGATGATAGGCACAAATGTGTTTGTCATTCCACCATTTTGGCTTGACTTGGGGTTCATATGGTTTAGCCTCTGGTAACATGATGAGGTCATCAGCCAAGAGTGTTTGTAAAGCACTCTCATAGGACACCCCTATGGGTGTATACTCCTTAGGTATATCAAAAGACTGATATCTTCATGGTGGAGGAGCTTGATTGTAGGCTACTTGTTGGTTAGACATAGGGGGAGTCTTTGTGTTACATTGGTAAAATAGGAAACCATTACTTAGTTGAGGTATGACACTGGGACTCGGTCGATTTAAAGGGTGTTCAGTTTGAGTTTTGAAATTATTGGCTTCAACTACCCCATCATTTGTGATGTTTTTATTATTGTTTCTCCACCATGCTTTTTGTTTATCAATGGACCGATTAGAGAAATTGTGTATTTGTGTGGAATTATTGGAGAAACATTTACCATCTTTAGATAATTTAATTATATCATTTTTTACCAAGGTTTCTTCTACTTTAGCCGCATTTTCTAAAGTGGTTTAAAAATCTTTAGGCCCCTGGAGTTGGAGCTAATAATCCATCAATTTTGAGAGACTATTGATGAAGATGTATATCTTCTCCTTATTTGGTATGTCTCTATGATATTTAGCAAACATGTGCCTCCATCATTGTAAGAAGGTCTTGAATGATTCACTTGGGAGTTGTTTTGTGTTACATAGACCAATCATTGTAACCTCTCTTTCAATGTTGTAAGAATATTGGGTGATAAAAATGGAGGCCAATTGATTGAAGCTTTTGATATTGGAGGGTAGTTTGGAGAAGCACTCAATCGCTTGTCCTTCGAGGCTCCTAGGAAATAGACACATTAAGTATTTGTATCATGGAAAAACTCCATGCTTAGCATATAAAATTGTCTTAGGTGATCTTGTGGATCCATCATGCCAAAATATTTTTCATACTTTGGTATGTGCACATTTGGAGGAAAAGGTGTGAAGGTAATGTTTTTATTGAATGGCAGGGGACACACCTTTTTGAGGTTAAACTTTGGGGGTTGTGTTTTTCCTCTTTTCCTCTTTTCTATTTCTAGTTGTAATTCTTGCAAATTTTGTGTGACTATGTCTAAAGGTGGCTCTTCTTCATCTCATTTTAGGTTGGTCACATCAAAATTGGATGGCAATTTTGCACCTTGTTGTGCTAATGTGAGTATGTATTGTTCTTTGTGTTTTTCCAGAATCTTATCCATGATATTGACAAGTTCAAGATTTTGCTAAAAATCTTCAATTTTAGTTTCGATACTTTTGTCATCCCATGCATCAGATGAACGCATTGCGACTAAAGATTCCAAATTTTGATCAAACAAGGGTGACTCGTAAGTAACTGTGTTCGGTGAGCAATCTGTTGCTGTAGTAGATTTGAGGAAGTTTAGAGGTTCTGTGCATTTGATGGTTCTACTTGCTATCCTAGCACTCACTCGTATGGGTGACCATTTTGGTTTTGTTGGGACACTTGTTTTGCATGGTGGCATCAAAGGTAAATTGGATTCTTTTAGTATCTAGGCATTCTTCAAAAGGTGAAAGTTTTTGTTGACCGTGATTTATTTGTAGCAACAAGCTAAATTGGACAAGGTGTTTGCTAATGTTGATAGAATAAGGTTCACTTTCATGAAGTTAGGTATGGATGTGTGTTTCCAAATGTTCCTAGCTTGATGTGCAAAGTGAGGTAATGGTAACTATTGGGTTGATGATGATGTAGCTTTGCTTGTTTTCAAAAGATGTTTTCGGTCAGACACAGAAATTTCCAGACTTTGTAAAATACTAGCACAGAAAAGGGTATCCAAATTTATTGTTTGTTTGCAAGTGTCATGTTTGTAGATAGCCTTTGTTTCATGTTCTTTCTTAGATGCATCACAAGAATGGTCAGATGCACTATTTTAGTGATCAAATGCACTATTTTATTACTTAGATGCATCGCAGGGATGGTTAGATGCATTGTTTCAAGGCTGAAACATGTTGTTCTATGGGCATATGCATCATGATAGAGATCAAAAGCATTACGTGAATGTTCAAAAGCACTATTTTATGTAGTGTAAGTTCATCAATGTCTTGGTTTTGAACTTGGTTTCTCGATATCGGTTTGAGGTTTTTCCTTCTTGAAGGTTTATGATCCACACTGGTGTTTGTTATTAAGTTTTAAAACACTTCCAAGCACAATAGTAGTAGAACTAATGTAAGATATAAAAACCACACACACCTAAAAAATGGAAGAAAATGAATTCCTTATAAAGTTATCTAATGGTTGGTGACTAGTGGGTCTTAGTGTTCCAATTATGTTCGAATTTACCTCTCCTGTGATAGAGAGATTCCCACCAATGCCAAGGAGGTTTGGTGCAATATTTTGTGGGACTACTATAGGAAGGCTATTTTTTGAGCATAGCTGGCTTGCATTTGATTAGGAATACAAGATTGGGGGTAATCCCTCTCATTGGCCCTGCTAAGGCAACTCAAGAGGTAGCCCTTCTATGGTTAGATAATTCTACCTAGTGAAAAGCAAGAAATGGAAGTCACAAAAAGGTCTAGGAATTTGATCACTCATGAAGAGTGAGAGAATATTCCTACTATTTTGGTTCCCCAAACATGATAGAAACAAAAGATTAATTACTAGCCCTTATAATATTAAAGATAGGGGGCTCCTAATTATACTATGTGTGGGTTCTTTTCCTTTTTCAACTGTAATCGATCTTTACAGAAGGTTGGACATTCTGATAAACTCCAAAGAGTTGAGAGCATAGGCCTAATTCTTTATCAAATCAGTGAGATTGAACATTCTTATTAAACTATTTTTGAAAATTTGAGAAATGCCACATTTTTAATTGACAAGAGTCATGGTCCACCTACCTGATTCGAAGCTAGCAAGGTCCAAACACATTTTTGAGAGTATTCATTCATGTTGTACATTTATAGTAGCCTTGTGGTTATGATTTTTAATAGATCTAATCTTTGTGAGCTTGGAAACACCTTTGAAATTTTTTTGATCTCAGTATGAAGCTTCTCACATGTTATAGAACTTGCAAAAGATCAGATTCAAGTACACCACAAAACAAGAGATTCAAGGATCCAATATGCATGCAAATGGAGATGAAAACTAATGTAAATGATAAAAATGCAAAACAATGCAAGAAAGAAAATGTAATAACAATGCAATACTAATCTATGAAAAAAAATATGGATCTAAGCTAATATGAAAATGCAAGGATGAAAACTCATGATGGAAGCCAGGGATGTATGAGAGAAGAAGACAAGAAGATAGAAGTTCTCCACAAAAAGCTTTAGTATTTAAACTCCTTGAAAAATCACTCTCCAAACCTACAACATAACAATAGCATAATAATGGATCTAAAAGAAGAATAATAGATCATCCAAAAAACTTGAAGAACAGAGAGGCTTTACTATGAAGCCCTACAGTGGGTGCCAATTTGTACATGGTGTGAACGTGTATTCATGAAACCTTAGTGTAGAATGCAAACAGACTGATGACAAACTAAACTAAACCCAAGATATCATCATCAGAATGTAATCTCTATGAGCATCTCATGTTTCCCTAACTACAATTGCTAAAATAGCTCTCAGACCAGCATGTTAGTGATAGTTCTAGAATGGGAGAATGCTGAAAAATAAATATGCAATGAATTAACAAGTGATAAATGATGCTAAATAACACAAAATAATGCTAAAATGTTATGAAAAATGCTACAATAAGAATGCTAAATGATGAATCAAAATGTACCTATAGTGCAAATGCCTAAGACTTGGGTCTCTTTGCTCTTGAATTCTCCTTCTATTTATAGTATTTTAGAAGGGGTTGGGGTAAGAATTTGAGTTTTACCTTTTCACTTGGTAGGTGGAAGTGAAATTGAAAAGGAGCTCAAAAGTCTTGATTTGAGGCTCCATGTGATTTTCATGTCAACAAAAATGTCTCATGAGAGACAAGAGAAGGATCTCAAAAGTCATGATTTGTGGCTAGATAAGGCTTTATTTCAACAAAAATGTCTCATGAGAGACAAGAGAAGGAGCCCAAAAGTCATTTTTGTGGCTAAATATGACTTTTATTTTTAATAAAGTATATGCTTTTTATTTTCAACAAAAATGTCTCATGAGAGACAAAAGGAGGAGCCCAAAAGTCATGATTTGTGGCTAAATATGAATTTTATTTTCAACAAAAATGTCTCATGAGAGATAAAAGGAGGAGCCCAAAAAGTCATGATTTATGGCTAAATTTGGATTTATTTTAATTCTTTATATAAAAGGAGGATTTTTATTTTGTGAGAATAAATGAATTTATTGATTTAATAAAGTTCCATTTATTCTCAAAAATTTGTCTTTTCTCTTTTTTTTTAAAATTTCATTTTATGATTTTGAATTGCTTCTCTCCTCTTTTGAAGTTGATTCAGGTCTTATTAATTTGATAGATGATTTTTTGTTTAATTTGCGTTGATTGAGCAGAATTACGTGATTTATGTCTTTGCCAATTTTTGGGTGTCTACACCTTCAAATTGGTATCATCTTTAATTGAGAATTATCATTCTTCACGACCTTTTCCACATTTGGATTTTTTTCACATTAATTTCAGTGTTAATGATCTTTTAAGACTAAGAAAATTAGAAAATTATTTTTACTTGATACCAAATTCACCCACCCCCTCCCTCTTACTTTTTTTCAAGGTTGTTCAATATCTCTAATTATGTGGTTATAGAGCCTTATGTTCCTTCCATCACCTCTTCCTAACTTGTAAGGTAAGCTTTAGCTTTATTAATCCCTAATTTATATGTACTAAATAGTTTTTAGGAAGCACGACTCCTTAAGACTTATTAATATTAGGAGTTATGCAAGCTATCATCAAGGATCATTATGTTAAATAATAGATTGAATCTTTTTATCTTGCAAATACATGTCATCTTTTTGTATCTATTTTAGCATTGCAAATTTTTATATGATAATAATTTTTTGTAAGTCTATTCATGACTATAGAAAATTACCTATGAAATGAGTGCATCATAGAGGCCATAAGGAAAAGTTATGTTAGTATGAAGAAAAAATTAGGTATATTGGTGCCAATGGATAATGTATGAATGGATAGTGAGAAATTTCACATTTATTTTGAGCCAAGGTAAAAGAAGATAATATCAAGAAAAAGGTCCAAGATAAAAGAATACCCTATTAGGAAAAAGGAAGAAAAAACTATAGTGTCATTTTGATGGAAAATAGTGACCTATAGATAATGATGGAAGGAAGGGAATAGAGTAGATACAAAATATATTGAGAAGAAGAGGAGCATAATATTTCTCCGTAACTTATGATAACACTATACTCATCATAGGACAAGCTCATTTGTTAAGAATACAATTCCAACTTTTTCTTCCTCTACTTCTAGAGTCATGATGCATTTCTTTCATTTTCATAGTATGATCATTAGTAGGAGAGATCACAATTCTAAAAATTATACATGAAAATTCCAAATCACTCCCAATCATTTCTAGCAAGTTAACTTGGCCGCATCATCAAATATAATGCCACATTAGTATTCTTTTGTGCAAGGTTTCCACAAAGGCCCATTATGATATATTGGTATCTTGATTTGACATCACATCATTTGATTTTATTTTTTTATATTCAAGGAAAAAAATTCGTCTAATCATGTGTAGTCATTGTTAACATTGAAACATTTAAAGGCACATCTAATGGTGTAATATTGTTAAAAAAATTATAGCATTAAATGGAAAAGTGTTATAATAAGTATTTAATGCTTTCAACCACTATGTCCCCTCCCCTATCAACAACTTCCAGTAATTGTTTCTTGGTCTACCTTGTGTTGATATAGATGAACATGGTCCCCTAAAGTTTTTGATTCCATTTGATATAATAAGGATGGGCATGGTTTTCTACTTTCCTTTTATAAAAATATTTTCTTGTATTGATGATGAACTAGAAAGCTAGTTTCCTTCTTCCTCTTTGTCTATGAATTCAAATCATTTTGAATATTTCTATCATCATAATCAAAGTTAAGAATAATGCTCTTTATCCCATGTATGTTCACAAGTGTCATTGATTGAGATAGTGCTAGTTTTCTTTTTAGATTTCATAATTTCTTGCATATTTTTCTATATATTGACATAAACACAATTATCCTAAAATTAAAGAATACCACTATAATATATAAAAAATTTAATTTTCCACTTACTCTCATATGATAAAATGAAATCATTATATTCAACCTTTGTAAATAACTCATTTTATTTTAACATTTCCCTAGTAAAACTTGAAGCCAATTTATTTAGAAAACAAATAACACAATTGAATATTATCAATATAATTTATCATTCTCTATGACATGTTATCTATTAAAGAAGTCTTTGAATAAGCTCAATTATATCTAACTATGCATGAGAGTTAAAAACAGTCTACATTTTTTAAGCATTCCCTTGACTCCCTCCCCCAAAAGAACACAATGCTTTTAGACATCAAACTCTTGAGGCATTTCATTATACACTACTTGTGTGCTAGGAAACTTCAACAAGATGAAGAAAATAAATTCTAATTTTCATAGATATTATTAGATTGTACTTACCTCTGTATACCCTAAGTTATCTATCTTGATATGTAAATTAATTTCCTTGTAGTCTAGTTAAAGCATTGAGAAGAGTAAGAAAATATTTGTAATTGATGAAATTGGGTTTCTTTTGACATGTGAAAAGCTTCTAGAACATTCTAAACATGTGAAATATCACCTCAATAGAACAAGGAATGCAAAGTGCGAAAGTTCTTACCCAAAATGTGGATAGTTTAATGTACATAAAAGTAGAGACAAAGATATTGGGGGAGATAAGAAAGAGAAAAATAGATAGGGGGTAGGGAGAGGAAATTTTTGAAACCAAACTATTTATTCTTATAGCTTGCATAATTTTTTACATTTTACTTAAATTATTTAATGACATGATATAGATTTTTATTTCATTCACACATTCAATAATTGAGCTGAAGACAATTCTTTGAGAATTTTGGGTGAACATTCTAGACATACCTTGTTTATGCTCCAATCAATCAAAAAAACATCCTAGATCTTGTAAATAAACTTGAAATCATGTCAATGGAGCTCTTCTTTAAGAATACATACAAATAAAATGAGAAAATCTATACCCAAATGCACTTATGAAATAGTTAACCACACTATTTTCCTATCCATTAAGATACTTTTATAGAAGGATAGTTATTCTTAGAAATTCAAGTATATGCTGAAGACATTAAGGGAATGGAACATGATCTATTAATTCAAAGATGTAACTAAGAAGATGATACAAATATTGAGATGGTAATGATGATAGAAAAGGTTCTTCAAAGATCATATAATTAAGTGCATAAGCTCATTGGATTTACTATAACCATTAGATTTCAATGAGAGGAGAATATGTTCTCTTACATAAGTCCTTTTTAAAATGAAGGATATAGATTAAGATGCAGAAGCAAAAATATTTTCACTTTCATATAAACAAATTTGACAATTTGAATTTTCATTTAGATGCCTCATAGTTAAATGCCATTACCTATTTCAAAAGTTTCAAAGACAAAAAGATAGATAATGTAAAATACTAGATGGAGTACTAATAGTGTCTAATGAGATGCATCATACCTTCTTTATGATACACTTGTGTGAGTTATTTTTATAACTACATATTCTTATGTACATATTTCTTAGAGATAATTTCTAAATATGCTACTCTATATAATTTTAAAAAAATATTTTGAGCACCAATCTATGAGTATGGAACACCAATTGATGATCACCATATAATGCAAGCTCACCCAACCAAGTAACGGGGAAAAGAAATCCTTGGACCTAGTTATCCATTTTTTTTTAATAGTTGTAGTGCCCTAAAAAGAAAGTGAAACTGGCATAGAGCTATTAGAAATATAAGAGGAGTAATTGAAAGGGGAGGGGTCAATCAATTACCAAAAAAATAAATCCTAGATCCCTTAGATGTCAATACAAAACATAAAATCTTCTGAAACTACTATTACTTGGTTAACAAATAGGCATTTAGTTAACACTAACAATATGTTGTAACTCAGTAAGCACTAAATCAATAACTGTTACTTAGAAAATTCTAAACATACAGATCTTAAGATATTAAGTGTGATTAATCTTAATTATGTAGTTGTAAAAACATAAAAGAAATAATATGAACACAAGTGACACTAAGATTTAAAGTGGAAACCCAATTTAGGAAAAATCACCAATTGCAACTAGTTACTATTTTTTACTCTTTTAAAGTGAGCCATGTTAGAAGCCAACCATGTTAAAGGTTACCAAACATACTGTTAGATGTGACCTTGCTAGAGGATTAAATCACCTTGTTAGGAGTGTCCTTGTTAGAGGTCTTTAGACACTTCAATCTAGAAATGCCACCTTGTTAGAGGATTTGGAAAATAACTGTTAGGCTAACTCTATTAAGAGTTTAATTTAGTGATATAATAGTTAGAGAGTAATAATGATATGACCTAATTGTTGATACAACTATATTGTAGATTTTAGATCTCAATTCTGACTCGAATAGTTGATCCTTCCTAACTTGATTAATATTTTCAGTCCAACAAGTATATTCTACTTATCCTTCTAATTCACTTCCTCTAAACATCTTCTTATCTTCCACACATTCAATCCTCAACTTGACATTATACTTATATCATGTACATTATCAAGTTGGTTTGAATACAACATATAATAATAATACTTCATCTCTTTAGTTGGCTAAAACCAACAAAAAAATCCATCAAACTCAATATGCCAAAACAAGAAAATTCTTCATTAGCTGACCCAAATTGATAGTTACTAACACTAAAATAATTTTCCTGTGTTAACCAAGTGAACTTGGTTAACACTACATCTTCACAAACTTCCTTTGGTAATTTAGTGAGGTTGGCTAATATTGGTTCCATCCAACTTTTCCTTTGTCAACAGAGTGATCTCAATTAACACTCAACTTTTGTGAGCTTCTGTTAGGTGCCTAAGTAAACTTGGTAGACACTGTCTTTTGAATTGGTAAAGACTAGGATGCTCAGTAGATGCATGAAACTATCTTCATTACTTGAGTGAGCTTGGCATACACTAATTGGTAAAGATATGAAATTTTGTGTAACATAAAAGATAATATACAATTGATCAATTGTTTTCAACAATCTCCCTCTTTGGCATTGATGGCAACACAACATGTCTTAATACAATAATTTTTTTAGAGAAAAATAAGAGTAAGGAAAATATACTTAGTGTTTTTTTAATTAAATATTCACTAATTATACTTATTTAAGCTTACTTAGGATAATGCATTGCATGGTAGTTTGTGATTGAGAAACTTAGGAGTTTGCACCTCAATTAAACACATGGTGTAGGAGAATTCCACTCTAGGTGATCATAGTTGTTATCTCATTTCACCTTTAGTTCACATATTATGCTCCTCATCATCGCACATACTTCATTGCATAATGGAGGATGATCCACCTTTGGTGGACATGTGATTCCACTTTGCGTGGGTGATAGCTTATCTTCTCATTATCACCGTCTCTTATCACCTCTCCTATATAAGAAGGTCTATTATGTTCATTTAAAATCAATCAATTAGATGTCAATCAAGTCCATTATCAATAATAGCATTTTTGCATCTTCATACAATTGTTTGGTCATTCTCTTGTGGAAGTTATCTTGGTCTTTCATCTAATCCTAGAGTCACCTAAAACTCTAACATGGTATTAGAGCTCTCATGGTGGGAAGACCTCTTCTTAAGAAGTGCAATCCTAGCTTGAATTATTGTTGGTGTAGCATTGGCAATTTGGGCATCACAATTTGGAGGAGATTTCAGGAGTTGTATTTTGTGACCTTCTATTGCAAGCAAAAATTGGAGCTTTCTAGTACAAATTAGAGGTTGACATCATATAGAGGAGCTCCAAAAACCCCTAAATTGAATTTTGTTTCATCCATATTGGACATCTGAGGCTAAATCTACAACCATTTGATTTTAGAAGGTGTAGCAGTGGTGATTCAAAAATAATAATCTTAGAGGCAATTTTCAAATAGCGATATCTCCCTCATATGGACTCCTTCTTCCAAGCAATTTTTTTTTTTTGTTTTGGGGTAGAATTTCACAATCTACATAGTGGTGCAAGTGATTTTGGATATCTGTTTCTGAATTTTTCTAAAAATTGCAAATCCCATTGTTTTCAACTTTCAAGGTCTTGTTTGGGCACATTTGGTAACATTTTTAGGTGCAATTTTTTTCAAAAGTGCATATTTTTCCTCTACTTTACATATCTATAATAAGATTTTAGTGATTTGGAGTGGACATATCAATTTTGAAAATAGGTCTTTTTTGGCTATATTTGTACTTGGTGAATACTTGGATTTCAATTTTCTTAATTGAGTCATTAATTTGAAGGAGTTATCAATTAATTTCAGTCATCATTTGATTTCATTATAAATTTTTTAAAAGTTCCATTACTCGCTCCATATAACTATCATGTATGGAAACAAGTAGTTTGTAATCAGTTGATGACCATTGTATTTCTTAGAATGATTCTTGGATAGGATCTAGAACCAACTATAAGTGTTGCAGAAAGAAGGAAATGGTTTGATAAAAGGGATAAAGCACTTGGCTCTCTTAGATCTACCACCTCCAATGATTTGTTATATCATATGGCATCTTGCACACATCCTCATGATGCCTAGATTACATTAGAAGGAATCTTTGGTAAACCTGATAGAATAAGAAAATTTGAATTGGAGAATGAGCTTATAGGTCTAAGTCTATGTGATTTTGATAATATTCAAGACTTTTTCTCTAAGTTCAATTCCATTAGATTGGAGCTTTCTAATTGTGGCATTATTAAAGATGATGATCAATTGATATTATGTATTCTTTCCAAGCTAAGTCCTAAATATTCAATCTTTTTTTTCACATTCTATGCTACTATGGATGCTCTTGGTAGTGCATACAAAATGCCATCTCTTGATGAATTTGTAGCTCAACTCACAAGGGAACAAGAAAAGTTAGCACACATGGGTCAATTGAAACCTTCCAAGTATCAAGCATTGGTTGCAAATGACTCCTTTCTAAAGGCTCCCGAAGGAAAGGGAAACAAACAACACAAGGATCCTAAGTAACATGAAAAAGGTGATGACTCTCCCTCACAACATAATATTGAATCAAAGTCCTCTTCAAGAGAGGAAACATCTAGAAGAAAGATAGATAAATGTGCTTATTACAAAAAGTTGGGACATGATGAACATAAATATTTCCATAAGACTGATGAGCTCACTCACATTCTTCAAAAGAACAATATCTAGTTACCCTCATCAGGGTCATCTCCTTCTTCTCAATATTAGGTAGTTGCTACATCTAAATCATCATCAAGAGGCAAAGGACAAGCACTCATTGCTTCCACACATCTTGAGCAAGATAAATGGCTTCTTGATTCAAGTGCATCACATTACATGGCATCTTCTATGGATATATTTTCTTTTATTGAGCTTTGTACTTATCCACCTATATTGATGGGTAATAATATATACATGAAGGTTTGTGGGAAAGGTTCTATTCCTATGGGAGAGGATATATTTAATGATGTTCTTTGTGTATCATCTTTGATGGCTAATCTTTTTTCCATTTACCAAATTACTCACGGGGCACAATGTAGTGTTTGCCCTCGTTC